>LR990496.1:4302757-5502757 GCA_905147785.2 Thyatira batis | reverse complement strand
CGATTCTTTTTGAATGTATAAAACATTACATTTCATGACCTGTACAAAAGAAATTGTTATTTATACTATTACTTAACTTAAAATTTGTGCTGCAATTTAACTGAGAGAACTTGTGTGGATACAATATACAACTATATTATTTCTATACTTGATTGGCAACACTGACTGTGGACGACAGACAGTGTACGTTTAAAATATCGCCATTTTGATTTCGCTTGAACTGCTTTTAATTTGCTGGGTTGCTGAGCCGACTGGATCGGAATGCAAAACTTGCTAACAAGCAACTGGGAACCGAAGGAGTAAGCGACAATTGGGTTCTCTGTTTTAAAAGAGTCCATTGGGCTTTTTGGGTGTTGAAATAAGTTAATAGAAGATCTACCATGTCGGCCCACGAGCAAATGAGGGCAATGTTGGATCAATTGATGGGGACTGCTCGAAATGGTAAATAATTTTTACGAAGACTATTATCAGAAATCATTCATAATCAACTAATATATCACGTCCATTATTTTTTAGGTGAAACCGACAAGCATGGGGTAAAGTTTTACGATGATGCAGTGTGCAAATCATTTCTATTGCAATGTTGTCCACATGAAATACTTTCATCGACTGTAAGTACTTCCGTTTTTAATTTGCAAAAATTTTTTGGGTCTTGTTTTTATTGGAATCTGAGGTTTTATGATTGTGTTACTGATGATTTTTTTTTATAATTTGTACATAATTACTAGATAATGCCTCAGGTCTCAATAAAAAGGGAGTTATTCATTTTGCTCTTTTTTATTCACTTAAACTAGAAAAGAAATCATAGAATTATAATGTACACACAGATAAATACCCTTCATCATTCCCCAAATAATATCTTGGTATGTGTGTCATAATTTTCACTCTATCACATCTGTTGAAGTAGCCCTGGAAAATATTTGCTTTGGAGTGGCATTAACTGTGGTGAAATATGCTTTTCAGAAAATGCCCAACACTAGTCTTAATTGCTCATCACAATACTTAACAGATGAGGGATAGATTGTATGAGTTAGGCTGTTCTGTAAGTACCCAGATGTACGTATAAAACATTTATAGTTAGCTGATTGTATTCTTACTACTAAGCAGAGTTTAATTTTATAAGTCTCTTGAAATGATTAAAATATACAACAATTACTTATGCTGCTTTGGTGAGTACAAGTGAAATTTTAGGAACATGAAAATCTTAAGCTGGGTGAGAGCAATTTGGTGACATACTTTCTTACTACATTGGGTACGTACTGTGCTGTTTACATGGCTAGAATATCAAATAAATGCAATGCATGTAATGAGCAAATTTAAAAGTCTGAACAACTGTTTTAAATACTAGTTTTCAGAAAATCAGTGTACCTAGATTTTCTCTATACCGAGTGCCTAACAGTAATTAAAAAGAGGATGTATTGTAAAATCTGAAATATTTGGAACCACTATGGTTATCATTATTTCTATTTAGTGATGAAGTAATGATACAATCAAACTCACACAGATTAAAAACAAACATCAACATCTATTTCATACATTATATTGGTTCTCTTTGTACCAGTACTTTCACTGGCTGTCATGAGACTGCATAGTCTCTGATATCTTATCTATATATAAAGCTCATTCATAGGATGTGTTCTTTAACTTTTTTTTCAAAAGTCTGACTGTATTATGTACAAATTCATATTGTTTTGGTATATATTAAAGTGAGTTTGTAATAGCATTTGAACATTTAATTGTATCTATTTAATCAAGTCTGGTTATTTATTTCAATGTAAAATAATGGTTACTATTTAAATAATGTATCAGTCTCTATTTTTTTTATTACTCTTCTAAGTAACTTCGGAGGGCTAGTTAGGAAATTCGTGAGGGTGTTTCTCTATCATTTGTAAGTATATATGGTATTTTAACTCATTCTGGCGGGTGAACCTGGGCTGTGTGAGCTGTTGGTGATATAGTATGTATTTCATGAAATAATTCTCAATTATTATGATAAAATTTATATGTTAACATATGACTGTATATGATTATTTTTACAAAAGGTTGTGCCACTACTATTTAAGAATGACAAATATTACAAGAAAAAACAACTAATGCATATCTTAGTACTTGTTATAATCTTTTATAATATAGTAACAACTTATAGATCCTGACAACATTGTTGTATATTTGCAGCGGTCTATAATTTGTATGAACTGAATTTGCTTCTAATCTAATTCTATATTTAATTTGATTTTAAATCAAGATAATGAAAATTATAGTAAAGTAATGTTTAAAATTTGTTTAAAACTAATATTAACGATTTTTCTTAATACTGATGTTATTGTCAAGTACAAACTATCATACGATTTCTACAACTTAAACTTCAAAGCTTAAGATCAAATGTTTTCACATGGAATTAATTTCTATTGCAGCGTATGGATCTAGGTGAGTGCCCAAAAATACATGATTTGGCTCTTCGTGCGGATTATGAGTTAGCATCTAAAACCAAAGATTATTTCTATGACATTGATGTAAGTATTCCCCTTTCTATATCTTTATAGTATTATATAGTTATTTTTAAATGCATGTAACAGCATAGTAATAAATAAGTAATTCTGCCCTATGCTCTACTAAAGATATAGGTTTCATTATGCGGTAGCATTGTCAAAGCCGCTATTGGTTGCGCGTGAATATTATTCCTCCGCAATTACTTGATGTTGTAGGAACATAATTAATGTGTAAATAAGTGAGGTAATTTGAACAATCGCAGAACATCAATATTATTTTTATTTTAATAACTTACTACAGCTTTTCTATTCACCTTATTTATACATAATAATATTATGAACAGTAAAGGAATATTCGATACATCCCAACGAAATAAAATAAATGTGTAATAATTTCATATATAATATATTAATATGTAATATATTATAATATTAAATATATTATTATACCTCTGTCTGTAAGTTGTATTTGTTTGAATACCTTGTTTTATGTATCATAATATTCGTTATTAATACTTACCACTAAATTTTATTTGTGATATACCAAAGGCGACAGAACATTTAGAGGCCTTTATAGCCGACTGCGATCGTCGCACATCGGCGGCTAAGCAACGTCTAGCTGAAACTCAAGAGGAACTGTCTGCAGAAGTGACTGAGAAAGCTAATGCCGTACACGAACTTGCCGAGCAGATCGGGCAGAAGTTGGCTCGCGCTGAGGCTCTCGGGGAAGAGGGCATGGTGGAGGAGAGCGTCAAACTAATGGGCGAGGTAATTCCTTCGGCGTCGTAACATTATAATCATCGATTATTAAGGTATTAATTATTATTGTTATCGTTTTAGATCGACGAACTGCGCAAGAAGAAAATGGTAGCCGAACAGGATTATCGTAATTCGATGCCGGCGTCGTCTTACCAGCAACAGAAGCTGCGAGTGTGCGAAGTGTGCTCCGCCTACCTGGGCATACACGATAATGACAGACGATTAGCCGATCATTTCGGTGGAAAGCTTCACCTCGGCTTTATTACAATTCGCGAGAAATTATCTGATTTAAAGGTACCTACACAACTCCCTCCGTTATAATGCTCCTCAAATATCAAAACAAAGAGTTCGAGTTTAATTTTAACCTATTATTCTTTCTAATTTACATCCATGTCAATTTTTATTGTGAATCATATTTTGATGTGACGGTTTCCCGAACTTTCTTCTAAAACTAACGTTTCGTCTTAAACTAACGTAGTCCGCATTGCTATAGAAATCAGTAGACAAGAGGCGTGAAGAACGCGGCGCGTCGGAGCGCGAGCGCGGCGGGGGCGGGCGGCGCCACTACGTGGGCGGGCGGGAGCTGGACCGGCGCGCGCGCAGGCATCGCGAGTCCGCGCGCGAGCGGGACCGCGACCGCGACCGGGACCGCGACCGCGACCGCAACAAGGACGAACGCGCCGGTGACGCCCAGCGACCCGACCGACCCGAGCGACCCGAGCGACCCGATCGACCTGACCGACCCGACCGACCCGACCGGCCGGAACGCAACGAGCGCGCGCCCAAGGACAGAGAACGCGACCGCGAACGCGAACGGGACAGGGAACGTGAACCGAGGGAACGCGAAAAGAAGTAAGATACCTTTGTGTTTTGTATCGTGACGCAATTTTATGGCCCAGACAGTATATTAAACGTATTATACTGTATTCAATTTTAATTATACCGATATAATATTTTGTTGCAATAATTGAATGCAGTTGAGCGTAGCAACTATATTAACGGTGATACAAAATTTGCATTGTCAAAATATATTTGTGGTTGTTAATTAATGTGCTTATATTGCGTGCAATTTTCTCATACTAAATTAGTCTTAAATAAAAAAATAAATAAATATCCTGGGACATTTTTCACACACGGCCAATCTGATTCCAAACTAAGCAGAGCTTGTGATATGGTAACCAGATAGCTGATATACTACTTAAACTACTTTTAAATACATACTTATATAGATATTCACATCCAGACACAGGACAAACAGATATATTCATGCATACAAATGTTTGTCCTGGGTGGGATTCGAACCCACGACCCGCGGCTTGAGAGTCAGGGTCACTAACCACAAAGCCAACCGGGCTGTCTTATATGAAACTAGGATCAACTTAAGGGGAATGAAGGTATTAGTAGTACCTACTTTGCAAATCTAAAAATTTTTTTTCACTATTTGAAGACTACATCTAGTTTGGTAAGCTTTTGAGAAGTTCTATGATGCTATTGTTATATGTATCGACTGTCGGTTTCCAGACGCAGCCGGTCCCGCAGCAGAAGCAAGCGCGAGTCGTCCCGCGAGCGCGGGCGGGAGCGCGACTCGCGCCGCAGCCGCTCGCACCGCTCCAACTCCCGCGAGCGTCGCCGTGACTAAACGTTCCTAACGCCTTCAGATGTCAACACTTATAAACGTCTCAAGTCATTCAACCACACACCCTTACGTTTACAAGGTTTCCTCATTTACACTTATATGTATTTAGTTAATGAACTTGTGTTGGGTTTGATTTGGCACAACTATCACACCATTGTAAGATGATAAATAACTGATTTGTCTCGTTTTATAGATAAACCTTGCAATAATACACACGTTTGATTTTTCATAGTGTATGTATGGGCTGTTTCATGACTGACGAATGTTAACAAGGATGTATACTAATAAGACAAGTGGAACAGTCCGTCAGCATGACACCGAGAGCGTAGATAGTAGTAATCACCGGGTATTTATAAGTAGCCAAAATTCATGTTTATTTCTGTAGGTAACTGAACCTCGCTTTTTATCTAACTAGATATAAAAGCGAATCCAACTTCTAGAAGTGGCGGGATTTTGGCTACATGTAATGTAATAAATACTATTAGTTGCACTCGTAATTATGAATCGTTTTATGCATTAACAAATTAAAAATAAATCATTACTGAAGCTATTGTAATGGGTGGTGTGCAAATTAAAACTAAGATACTTTGAAAATATGAAAAGGAATTAAAAACGACGTCAGAACCGTACCAATTACTCCAGTTACTACAACTTATTTTAGACTCCCCAAGTTTTAAAAGGTAAATATTTCAATTTGGATTTATACAAGATTTTGTTTATAAACAGTGCCCATTGTTCTTATATAGACGATCTGTCGCATAAGATAGTTCATATTTACGAGAGTTATAGGTGTATAGGTTAAAGTTAAGCCTAGTCTTGTAATGTGTTAGTAAAAGATTTTAAGACTTTGGTTAAGTAAGAGTTACAATTAATTGATATGTATTTTATAACGAGGATAAATGCGTTTTATGAGTGATGCTTGTACAGAGGAACATAATGAGTATCGTTTTATCTGGAAATAGGTATTTAATATATACAAGTATACTTCGATAGTCGAGTATTTAATTTTGTTAAATACGTTATTGTAAACATAGTATTCAGATTGATATTGTTAACAGTGACTTGTGGGAAAAATATTATTGATTGTAATTATTTCGTGCTTTGTGTTTGTTATTTTAATAAAATCATAATAAGATGTTTTTGTTTCATTATCTAATTACTATCAAACCGTTATGTATAAATCCTAATTAATATAATAAATGCGAAAGTAACTCTCTGTCTCGCTTTCACGGTAAAACTGACCCGATTTAAATGAAATTTGGTTCACAGATAGTCTAAGAGCTTGAGAAAGGATATAGGCTGCTATTCATCCCGGGAAAATGAGAGATGTCCCGAGTACGCGGGTGAAATTCATATATAAATACTAGATTCCGCCCTGCGGTTTCACCCGCGTTTCTGGGATAAAAGTTAGTCACCAAATTTCATCAAAATCGGTTCAGTGGTTTGGGCGTGAGAGTGTTACAGGCAGGATTACTTTCGCGATAATAGTTTAAGTTGAAGTTATCATAATATACGGAGCCGAGACGTAAGGTTAAAGGTACGGTAAGGTAAGGTACGGACACTCAGGGTTAGGCTGGTCCATACTCTTAAGGTCGCTCAGCGGCTATGACTATGCTCGGAGTATCTCTGAAGGATTGAATACCAAATAAGGTGATCCGACAGAGAACCAAGAGGCCAAGGATCGAGCCCAATGGCATGCACTAGAGGAGGCCTATGTTCAGCAGTGGACTAGGGTAGGCTGATGATGATGATTGTTGAAGTTAATTTTAACTCTTAATAAAAAGAAACACAATTTAGTTACAATTATTTTTAATTCAAGTAGTTTTGCATTCCATGCAAAATTGTTCAAAATCCATTAACAGTCAAATTAAATTTGTCTAGTTTTTTACCACAGACCATAAATTGAATTAGACATCGTAGGTTCATCGTCAAGTTGCGTCTCGACCTTAATTAGCCTAAGAGCACTAGCAAATCTAGGGATGTTTTCGCATATGCACGTCAGACTTAGTCCGCGTGCTAAAAAGTCTAATAGTGCCATAGTTTGCTGTAACTTGTTCGAAATAGATGAATATAGAAACTGTAAACAGTTGGTTACATTATCGCGCACGGATCAAAATACATATTCGTAAAATCAAAGCAAAACGCATTATTTATAAACAAACTGCTAACGCGGTCTCTATTTCAATGTATGGTCTGTATTTAGATACTTTTTACTGTATAATACTAGTAGAAGTAGTAAAATATATAGCACCTAAGTACTTAGGTAATAATTATATTATATAAAAAATCTTGCATTTTGACATTGCCACAGGATAATATTATGAAAGTAACTGAGTAAGTAGGAACTAAATAAAATTAGCCATGTCGCGAAAAATAAAAAAAAAAACAAAACAAACAGTTCTCTCTATTTTTAGTTTAATAGCCTTTTGTTAGAAGATCACCTACAGATTTTAAATAGTTTAGCTGATATAGGTAAGTTTGGTGCACAAGTTGAACCTACAACCTAATAATGACGAGAAGATTAGATTTATTGGAATAACACTACTACATTCATATGTCATTCATTACAAAAACGGTTTTCCTGCTGAAATAGCATTTACAATTTCATATTTTACAAAATTAAATACAATTAGGAACAATGTGTATTAATTATCTAAATTAAAATGGCTATCTATTAATATCGTCGGGAGATATTTCACGACGATCCAACGTCAAGCTTAATAGCTAATAAACTTACGCATCTTAAGTATGGCATAATTTGTTGTACGTTAAAATATTTCGGAATAGGTACACAACATACTTAGCGTTGTGCACCATCGCACACTTAATAGCACATACTAAATAGTATATAAAATTAATAATTTGTCGATTTTACTTCATTATCGCTTCAAATAAAGAGTTATCTTGGGACAGACTGATGCCAACGTTTTTGGATGTTGTGACTTTCGTTTTTCGTTGAAAGAAAGCTTATTATAAAAGTGAGATCAAATATTTCGTAAGTAGTGTCCATTATTTTGTGTCACGCTACAAATCCAGCACAGTAACATAAAATAAAAGTAAATACACAAGACACAAATAAAAATTATAGTCATGCTTACAATTATTCTATATTAGGTGTACTTACTAAGAACACCTTCTTTATTATAGCACGACCCATATTGTGTTTATTAAAATGAATTAAATTTATATAAAATGTCTAACAAACATAAACTACTCTTATATTACATACCAATTATTAGGTAATATCCCTCTATTGAGATCTAGACTACAATTACTCTATACTAGCTTATAGCTATTTTAAACCGTATATCTAATAGGTTAAGTGTACAAATCAAAAGAATCCAATCGAATAATGAAGCCTGCATAATAGAGGGACATTAATTCGCCGTTCGATAATAATTATTACCTACTATTTACCGTGACCTAGGATTTTACTCAAAAATGTAGATAATAAATATTAAGTGATTATTGTAATGTTCAAAACTGTGTTAAATATCCCGTTCCCGCAATGTAACTTTCAAAAGTTAAATGATGTTTCTCATAGTGAATAACTTGGACCAATTAAAAAAATATCTTATACATTATCGGGCAAGGCTGATCTTATGAACGATCAGTGTGTTTCTATAAATATGGTTTAAATTTTTTCATCAAACATAATTTTAGATAGAACGGAGATTAGTATCAGCTATTTGTCTCATTTGCCCCAGGGCGCTGAATACAAATTCTCATTAATGTTTTTTAAGGGAACTACTTTATAAGAAGAATGTATGTGTAATAATTCTATGATTATGTCATTGGATGTGCTAAATTGCTATAATATATATGCAGCTATAACCTACGGAGAATCACAATCATATTGATATAATATTCTACAATACTCTAATTCTATGAATCAGTCATAAACTTTAAGTAGAAATTATTTTATTTTAATTTTGTGAAGCTTCAACTTGAAGCCTAGTATCTCGGAGAGTACCCCGGAAAGGGCCGATAGAATCACCACTTTAGTGATAGTATAGACGTAGTGGTTAGCACATATCCCAGATATCTTGAACGGTGAGTCTAGTTCCTGAAAATTAAGATAATTACCTGTAGCAACATTATAATATAATTGCTGATTTGATCGACGTGAAAACCTTTTCATATAGTAGGTATGCTTAACAAGTAGTCGTAAAAATTTATGCTAATTGAAATCAACAACAAACATTATTTTCCATTCATTCTTAAATAGTAGTAACACATTGACAGATTGGTTGGCTTTGTGGTTAGTGAGTGGGTTTGAATCCCGCCCAGGACCAACATTTGTATTCGTCCACCACAACTTAGTAGATCAGCCGTGTGGGAAAAATGTCCCAGGATATTTTTTATTATTTATTTTATCACATACCTTGAGTAAATCTGCGGCTAATTTAAGGACATTATTAGCGACGGTGAGTTGTTCTTTACTCTCCGGTCTCTGTTCAATGGCGAGGTGGAGGTTGATTTGCTCGGTGATTATTGAGGAGAGACAGCAGCGGTACTTGCGGTTCACGTTGCTGCCGAGGGTTAACAACCGGAGGAGATAGATACCGAGGCAGCAACTCCACACCATCGCTTCGAATAGCCAACCGTTTTCGAATGTCTCTGTATCCTGTCAAAATGGATACATTCTAGAAATTGATAGTAATTTTTAATAATTTATTCTGGCAACACAGAAACCCAATATTGTTAGTAAGATCTTTAACTATGTTAGTTTCAGCGGTTCATTTTTTTTGTCCTCTGTGTGAGCTTCCACAACAGAGGACAATCCACCTATATCAGAAATCGAATCCTTATAAAAAATATACATTTATACCGATGTTGCATAAATATTTTAGCTATCTGGTTAAATCTCTCCTTAGTTTGGAATAAAGGTTGTGGATATTTATTATTCTTATTTTTTTTTATTATTCCCTTATTATTAAATAGCTGTACACTTATACAAACCCTAAGTAGTTGTGCGCAGACGCAGGCTAGTAGTATCAAGGTGATCATGAAGGCGGTAGATACGATCACGTCCACCGAACGCTGGGCTCCGCGACGCTGTCAACGACACAAAATCATTTATTCGCAATCCCTAGGTTATTAAGGTCCACATCTCGTGAAGTAATGTAAGTTACTTCAATGTAAATTGTTAAAGGTAAGAATTATACAAATTGTGGTTTTAAGCTGTGTGATAAGTAAACGAAAAGTGACAAAGTTGGTCTTCATATAAATTGAGGTACCTAGGGGTACATAGGTATGTAAATTACGTATACCTACTCAGTGGCGTAGCGAAAGTCACTGTCGCCCGGGGCGGAGTCATAATTTGCCGCCCTTTTGACGTCACAAAAATAATGATGTTGCTTTTTTTTAGTGTATTGGTGACCGCACAAAATACATTTTTTCCAATTTTGCCGCCCTTCTAATAGTAGCGCCCGAGGCGGTCCGCCACTCTGCCCTTCCCCCATGCTACGCTACTGCGTACACTTTCATGAAAACCTAAAATACATTTATTATAGATATAAACTCACTCGTAAATACGATCTAGTCGACAGCCAAGTCTTGATATTGCGTACTGTGTTGAGCCTGAAGTGCGGCAACTCGGACTTGCGGGCGCGCCGCGTGGACGTCAAGTGGGAGAACAGCTTGGCGTACAGGAACCGTTGCTTGAACGCACGCTCCGCCACCGCGAGTAGGAAAAACACTAGGCCACTTAGCGCGAACCGCAGAAGGCACGATACTATGTTTGTTGATATCTCCCTTTTGTAAAAAAATACGTATTACATAATATAATATAAGGTAAACAACGGGGATAGACAAATATTTTTAAAAGTAAAAAAGCGTACATATTGTTCACAAGGAAAATGTCCTATGTTATTTCTGTATAGTATTATAAAATATAAATATTTAATTAAAACGGAGGGTAGTAGCTATCATTATATGGAATACCCCGAATACCTCATAAACTGCCCAGAAGTTTGCATAATATTACTAGGTAATTCCTTTTTGATCATTACTAAGTAGTTATTTTGTTAGTAATTAACTAATTACTAAGTAAAAGATCATTAAATAAAGTTATTTATATGGTGTGATTAGTGAAAAAAAGCACTCACCAGCTATTATCTCCAAAAGCACCATTAAATGCAGAGAAGACAGAACCCTGGCTGTAGTTGGCTACTAGCGATGGAAAATATGAGAAAAGCGACAATCTCTGTAGCTGTTCCTCACTTCGAGTATCTTGCTCAATGGCAACCTAGAAAAATTTAAACGTATTTAGGCATACTAAATACACACCTATATTATTCAGAAAGTTAGTAAGTGAAGTTTATTTTACTTATTTATTTAATAGTAGGCCTGGTAGGGTATGGCAACAAGAACATTTGTATAATTAAAAATACAACATTATTTTCCATATCCTACCTATTCCAATTACGAATACAATGAATATGGAGAAATTTATAAACATTTATATATGTAGGTATATAAAATTTTGTGTAGGAATCGGAGTCATAATTTGCCGCCCTTTTGACGCCACAAAAATAATGATGTCGTTTTTTTTATCAGAGGGAGCCCTTTTTTGCCGCCTTTTTAGACATCATAAAAAATAATGATGTCGTTTTTTTATGTTTTTACGCGGAGTCACAATTTGCCGCCCTTTTAGACGTCACAACATTTATGATATTGTTTTTTTTGACGGAGGTCATGATTAGCCGCCCTTTTTTCCGATTTTCCGGTCCCCTCCCCCTCCCCACGCTACGCTACTGAGTAGGAGGACAAATAAAATTGGTAAATAGCTGGTGGTATACCTGCAAGAGTCTAGTGATTGGCGCGATGAGTGCGACGGCGGCGGCCATGAGCAGCGCGGCCCACACGCAGCCGTCCGCCGCCAGCGCCCGCTCGGCGCGCGCCACCACGTACCAGCTGATGTCCACCGCCGACAGCTCCGCGCGCAGCGTCGACCCGCGCTCCCACATCGTGCACTTCACTATTATATACATAACACTACATTATACAGTAATTAACCAGACGAGAAAATAGTATGGTTAATTTTTTTATTATAAAAAATTGGTTGCCTGTAAAGTCGGTATACGGGCGAAAGTTTTACGTGACAACGACTTTGAGTGGTAAAATAATTTTAATGTGAATATTCATTCGTATAGTAGGAAGAAGGATGAAATAATAGTAACAATTTAAAACATAACGTCACGTAACGTGAGCGGAGCGTAACGCAGTTTCTTGAAGTGTCACCCGGCAAACCAATTTATAAGACGTTGTCACGTCAATAATATAAAATATCCTGGACCATTTTACACACACGGCCAATCAGATTCCAAAGTTTCAAAGTGAGCTTGTGTTATGTTAACCAGATAGCTAATATACCTACTACTTATACTATTTTCAAATACATACTTGTATAGATATTTACATACACAGAATATAGTCATGCACAAATGTTTGTCGTGGGTGGGATTCCACAATGGCTGGCTACCAAATATTTAAAGAAAAACTGAAAATGAATGAAAATAATTTCTGTAAATCACAAATACCTACCATAATGAAATGCAAAGGTATGACGAGTGAAATATATAAAATAGCTTGGCAATTTACCTACCTGTATCACTAGTGGGGTCGAGTAACGCGAACGGATCCCAGGAACTGTCTCCCGTGTAGTGGAAGCCCACATCGGAATGGCCTCCCTCAGATTGCGAGCCGTAGCTGCTCTCCTCGCCTGCGAATATATGCTTTGAAATACACTGCAAAAGCATGTTATAAACAACTATATTGTTAGTATTATAATGTTATTTACTCAAAGCAGAGTTAAAGATAAAGATTTATACATTTCTTTAAATTGGATGCTGATAAGCAATAATGTGTCAACACAGAAAAAGGCAAAGGTTTTGATATAACATATAACATTATACAAAAGTGTTTTAAGTCATCTAAAACATAAAAGTACAATACAATATTATCTTAGACCCCATTTTCTCAAACCCAAGTTTGTGAGGGTTAACACATTATTGCTTATCAGCATCAGGAATAGTAATTTTAGCAGTAAGAATTGACAAGTCTATGGGAAACAATGAAAGGTTATATTAAACATAAAATTTAGATGAAATGCTTACTGTTAGTAGTTTGGCCAACCCAATCGGACATGGTATGGTGGGATGGAAGAGCGATGGATGGGGCCGACGCCGAACATTCCCCATCAGATGATGATGACTGGTAATTTTCTAATTTCTATGAAAATTTCATTATTTACTTCAGTTATAATGATATTACTTATACATTTATTAATAAACACATAATTTATTTTTAGAATTGAAATCTATTACTGCAAACAAAACTTACTGTCACAAAATTTAATCATGCCACGAGAACATACTAAGCTCAATATTATTATCTACCTTGATTCACTTGTCGAAATTCCCTTCCATCAATTACCTAATGTTATAGAAAGTTCAATGTTAATAAAGTGCATTTAGATAAGCAATAGTAATTCAGTTAGTATTCGATAATACCTTTTGCTTCTTTTTGTTTGTTACGTAATCTTCGTCGGTGGTGTCTTGTCGTATGCCATCTTGAACCCAGGAACTTCTGAATCTTACTCCTATTCTCTTAGTTGCGGTAGGACTGTTAGTAGGATTTGCACCGTCGGAATCTCGTTCGAGTGATTTTTCATGTTCTTTCTTCTCATTAGATGAATTAATTATATCGTCACTTTTTACATTATTGGTATCGTTAGCAACTTTAGCTTCTTGTTTAGTATCTATCACAGGGGGTTTTACAGATGAGTTAGTATCACTTTTCTCATTATGTAATACTTTATTTGATTCAGTCTTAATTTTCTCACCATCACTCCCATTAGAATTGTAACCGTTTAAGCTCTCAAAGCCGTCGTCTCCATCGGCGAATATCGTCCTTGCGAAGTTCATTTGTTGTCGCACATTGAAGGATTCCAAGTGTTTCTTTGTCAATATATTTGGCTTATATCCCAACGATGAGCTAGGAGTAGCGACGTCTGACGGCGGAGTGAACGTCACTATGGGTGTAGTCAAATCTGGCTTTTTCCATGCCATGTAATCTTCATCGTCAGAATCTTTTACTTTAACCTTGATCACCGATTTACTCTTTGACGGTGGTTGTAAATTTTTCAATAAATTTTCTTTAGTCAAATCTTTTTTACGCCTCCTGAAATCAACGAGTTTTTAGTAGAAGAATATTTAAGCCTATCATATAAAATTTCTAGCTCGTGCGTAAGGAAAGCTTTGTTTATATGGAAATATGCAGCATAGTTATTACACAAATGCGTAATACCTCAGTCCGTTCTCTGTAGTTTCGGATCGGGATTGCCTCCTTCTGAATTTGGCGGGTTTAGTGTTGGGGGTTTTGCTTTGGCTTGAAGTAGCGCCGCTTTCGGCCGAGCCGCCGCCGCCGCTGCCGCCGTCACACTCTGAGCGTGGACGCCTAATAAAATC
Source organism: Thyatira batis (assembly GCA_905147785.2). NCBI lineage: Eukaryota > Metazoa > Arthropoda > Insecta > Lepidoptera > Drepanidae > Thyatira > Thyatira batis. The sequence goes on along the minus strand of LR990496.1, from coordinate 5,488,400 downwards.
ATCATTACAATACAAGACTACCAATTTTCTACTAGGTAAACATCGTCGATTTTTTCCTTTTTGATGGTATTTTATTTCTAAATATTAGGTACCTATACTACCTATATAATTTGTTTAATCTAAGGTAAATTGGATAATAATTTACAACAGATAAAGTGAGTGAGGGTTTAATTTGGGATTTATTGGCCGAATTGTTGGCGAAATGATGTCTAAAAAAGCAATCACTGAAGCAAAGAAAGATAAAAGTAGTACATACCGAACCAACATGTCATGCAAAGATAATAACGAAGCAGTGGTTGTAAATGTGAAAATTAATACCTGAAATATCTCGGCAGTTTCCTCCGGTACGTGGATCGCGGTCGAACTCTCGCAACTTCCATTTCAGTGGTGCTCACTATTTCCGAGTGTACCACGACCAAAACCAACATTAGACCCAGTGGTACTAACCAACAGTTAGGCTGAAATAATAATAAAATCATTTTTTAAGTCCAACGAAACAAATTAAAGAGATAGACCTATATAGATATATTAAACAGAGATATAACCATCTATTTGAGAAATAAATTATATTATATAGATGACTTAAATAAGCAATAAAACTGTTTTAGGCCATAACGCTTTTAAGTTGCATTTGCGTGACTCAGCACTATATCACCAACTCACTAATATCCACACTTTACAATCGCCATTCAGTCAGCTATAAATAGCCATAGTCATGGGTTAAAAAACTAGGTACATCTATTTAAAGCATAAGCCACACTTACATCGACATTAACACTGTCGGGTGATAAAAAGTACAGTGTCATATTGACGACTTGCATCAGCCATAACGTGAGGAGGAACTTGGCACAGGCGGGGGAGGTCTGCTGGGCCCACCACTTGTATAACGCAGGTAGAAACACGAGGCGGAGCAGGGCGAACCATACCACTCTGCGCATGCCCAGTGTGGGCTTCGCTTTGGGAAATGATGACCCTGCAAAAGATTTTTGCATTCGATTTAAATATGATTAAAAAAAACATTTGTTGTCTCATGTGTAGTCGATAAACTACTATAGTACAGTTATGTGCTCTGTAAAGTAAGTAAGTAATGCTCTTAGCTTAAGTTAAGCAAAATAAATCTTATTTCATTACACATTACAGTGGTCCCAAACTAACATTGTAAAAACGTAACTAGAAATCGAACGTACTTACTAGATTTTAGATACTTATTTATTTCTTTTGAATACTTATTTATTCTATCATTACAAACAGATATTGCATCAATTAAGGTGCTTAAACAATAGCCCTTACTGGCTAATAATTTTGTTGGTGACAATATTTACCTCTGACTAAGTCAACATCAATGAGGTATGAGCGCGGGTGTGTGGAGAAGTCAACGATGCGGCGGCGGTACGTGCCGCGCATGAGCAGCTGTTCCACCATTGTCTCCCATTCCTCTTTGTCGTATGAGCTGATCTTCTTCTGATACCTAATCAAAATTATATACTAATGTTTTGGTTTGATTTTTTTTCTTTATCCTACTAATATTTTAACTCCAAAACTTAGTAAGTATAGATGGATGTTTACTAAGGATGTTTATTACTCTTTTATGCCAAAATGTCTGAAGGGATCTGCTTGAAATTTTGGCATTGAGTTAAATTATGTAATAACACATATAAAAACAACCCTGGGAATGCGGGTGAAACTGTGGGGAGCCACTAGTCAATAATAAGTGAAATGTAAAAGTTTTCAGACAGAGTAGGTGTATTAGAATAGGATTACAAAGCATGTTTCAAAAATGCACTGTAATCATATACTGATTTGAATAAAATTATTTTCCCAATCATAAAGTAATTATGTGAAATGATACATTATGACCTTTTGATATTCTTACAATAACATAATAATAAATAAAGGTGTCTGATAAGACCTACTATTGCGTTTTAATGGATAACATTTTTTTACGCCTTATTAATGTGTTTTTAACTTTGCAGCTATTTTAAGAAAAAGACAGAAGATGTATGATAAGCCATTCATTGCCATTCAATACATTTTGGGAACTGTTACCTAAGCTTTTCATTCCGAAACTAAATATTAATTTAGTTACAAAGCACAAGTAATTCAAAAGAGAAGATGTTTTTAATTAAAATAATAATGTTAGTCACTTACCATGCTGCCAGATGCATCATGATGAGAAGACAGTATGTTGTTAGAATTCACTAATAGTTTAACTTCAATATCTTTTGTAAGCTAAAATAAAATACAAAACATTTCATAGAGTTGTTGTTGAGACGATGAGTAACGTTGGACGGAATGTATATCATCATGTATAGACACTAGACAGCCCGGTTGGCTTTGTGGTTAGTGACCCTGACTTTCAAGCCGCGGGTCGTGGGTTCGAATCCCACCCAGGACAAACATTTGTATGCATGAATATGTCTGTTTGTCCTGTGTCTGGATGTAAATATCTATATAAGTATGTATTTAAAAGTATTATATGTAGTATATCAGCTATCTGGTTACCATAACACAAGCTCACTTTGATGCTTAATTTGGAATCAGATTGGCCGTGTGTGAAAAATGTCCCAGGATATTTATTATTATTTATGTATAGCAAAATTCTTTTTATTCGTAAAACAATAGGTCCATAACCAGTACAATAAGGTGCCTGTTAGTTCATAGTATGCATAAAATATGTTTGGCATGTTAGCAATATATAAACTCATTTTTGAATAAACAGGTGCTGAAGCACACTCTGTTACATTATTATGAGTTCCTTTGTTACAAAACTAATATGGTGTTTATAAAAAATACTATTTATTAAATTAAAGAAAATTTGTATTGCCAACATCAATTTCTATTCAATTGTTTTAACATAAACAAGATTTATTTTTATCTTATATACACACCATAAAGCTTTAGTTACATAGGTTGTGAGCCTCAGCTGTTTATTGTAGCTTATAAAATTGTATGTAAGTGAACAAAATTTACCATTTGGCTAATTGGAGCAAGCTCTTTTCGCGGATTATCTCCAGAAGTGAATCTTCGAGCACTCAAATCACAGTAACATCTGAAATAAGAGGATATTTGTACAACTTTGCTGACATTTAATTTGTTTGAAGAGTAGTAAAGTCTTCATCAGTCGCTGTTGTTATAATACAACATGTAAGGATTTTTATAAACGATCTACGACCTTTAAACATTGGTAATAAAATGTTTAGGTTCCGGTTCCGGTATTGTAGACGTAAATACGCATACGAATCAGCTCCGACGAAATAAATCACAATTGCTAATAAAACCAGTGAAATAACCATTCAACTGCGGAAACATCTGAAGAAACCCACCATCGCTTCAAATTACGAAGAAATCTCAACAGAAAACAGTGTAAATAGTGAAATCAAGAACATTTCTTTAAAGTTAACCTACAAAAAAAGTGCGTTCAACTGTCATAAAAATTGTGCCAACCTAACAAGATTAATTGAGTGAACGAAGAAATTTGACAGTTCTCGTTCTAGTGTTACCAGTAAAAACATTATAATCCAGTAAAAACATTATAAATTCTACGAAAACAAAAAAAGAAAAAAAAAAAAAAAAAAATATATATATATATAATAAAAATAAATATGGATCGAAATACGGAATTGCTGCTAACTAAACTGGAAGAGAAGCTGAACCAACAAACGCTGACAATAACCGCCAATGTCACCAATAACGTCATGCAAGCACTTGATGAAAAAATGAAAACAATCTTGGAAGAAAACAAAACCTTAAAAACGAAAATAACAAACCTTGAACAGAAAATAGAATCCATGGAAAAGCAAAAGAGAAAGAACAACCTAGTATTTTTTGGCATAGACGAGAAACAAAAAACGGAATGTGAATTAGTAGACTGTCTGAAAGAATTAATAGTGGATACGGGCGTACACCTGGACAGCCAAGAGATAGCCGAAATTTATAGGATTGGGCAGCGCTCAAATAAAAATCGACCGGTAGTGGTCTCACTGACAACAACATGGAAGAAACATCTTATTCAGAAAAACAAATCTAACCTGCCCCAAGGCATTTATCTTAAAGAAGACTTTCCAAAAGAGGTTTTAGAAACCCGCAAAAAACTACAGCCATTGCTGGAAGAAGAAAGAAAGAAGGGAAACTTTGCATATCTGAAGTACGATAAGTTAGTAGTCAAAAACTCAAAAGATTCTAACCGAGAGAAAAGGAAAAGAGAAAAGGTAGAATCACCAGAAACAATTTCAACAGGTACCAAGAAGAAACAGATTACCGACAAACGTACTGATGAGCCATCTACAAATAACACACAAGCAATAGTAAAACCAAGTATACTCAATTATGTGGCACGAGGCAGAGCATCATCGGTGTCTGAGCCAAAAACTCCAAAAAACTAAAAGTCGCCTCCCTCAACTGGAATCCGGAAACGACAAACCAAACAAAAAAACAAAATAAAATAAAAACATTCAGCACCCCAAGCCGGCTGGTCACCGTGGGGGAAGAAGACCATTACCCTCCGAAATATTTACCCCAGAAACAAAAACAAGTGTTCCAGACAACAAATCGCAAACAAAACAATATACTGCATATTGCTACCTATAATACGCTTACCCTAAAAAGCACAGAAAGCTTGTCAGAGTTGATTATGGCATTGGAAGGAATAAATTGGTCAATAATTGGATTAAGCGAAGTTCGACGCCAAGGCGAGAGCATAGAAGATCATGGAGACTTTATTTTATACTACAAAGGAGATACACCTGGACAATACGGTACAGGATTTTTAGTCAAAAAAGAATTGAGCACACATATCGAGGAATTTATTGGCATATCTGAACGTATTGTCATACTTAACCTGAAACTACCCAGAAGGGAAATGTGGTCTATCATACAAATTTACTCTCCAACTGAGCAATCCAGTAATGCAGAAATTGACACTTTCTATGCTACTTTAACAGGCGCAATCAAAGAACATACTCACAATAACCTAATAGTGATGGGTGATTTTAATGCAAGAACGGGTTGTAGAGAAGACGGAGAAGAGATGATATTGGGTCCATACTGCTCAGGAAAAAGGACAAGAAATGGCAAAAAACTTACTCAAATGGCGTACGAGAACAACTTAAAAATTCTTAATAGTATGTACAAAAGGCGCCACAACAACAGATGGACATGGATATCTCCAGACGGGCGTTATAAAAATGAAATAGACTACATCCTCACCAACAAAAGCAAGCTCTTTCAGGATTGCGGCGTTATTAATAATCCCAACTTCAACAGCAACCACAGAATGGTTAGAGCCAAATTACTGCACGCCGATTTTACAAAGAAAAATAGACCATTTAAGGTAAAGCCAACTCAAACTATGATACAGGCCACTAGATTAGAAAAGGAAGTAACAAACTTTATAGTAAATACAAAAGAACTAAATATCCAACACAAATATAACAAGTTTGAAGAAATTATAAAGACAAAGAAAACAACGGAATCAGCAAAGGAAAAGAAAACAGTAAAATGGCTAACAGATGAAACAAAAGAAATGTTAAAAACCAGGGATGAACTAATATCTGCGACTGGAAAGACAAAGATAACTAGAGCTAAAATAAGGGAAATAAGTAAAAGTATAAAATTAAACATGAGAAAGGACCGGCAAAGATACAGACTTGAAATACTGGAAAGATGTATTCAAAAAACTGGAGGCACCAAAAGAGCAATCAAACAACTAAAAGAAAAAACAGACTGGATACCTAATCTCTATGACAAAAATATGAAACATAAAACAAGACGCCCAGACATTATGTCAATAGCCACAAACTTTTTCCGGGACTTATACTCAAAGAAAAACTACAATAAACCGAACATCTTAGCAGGAGGAGAAGAAGTACCAGATATAATAAACGCAGAAGTGGAAAAAGCTATAATATCTCAAAACAAAGACAAAGCTCCCGGATCAGACGGTATCACTAACGAATTCCTCATAGCAAACATAGAACATCTTGTACCAACTCTTGTGGACATTTTCAATGAAGTTTTGCACAGTGAGACTATACCCGAACAATGGTCAACATCAACCATAACACTACTGCACAAAAAAGGAGACAAAAGCAATATAAACAACTATAGACCTATTAGTCTAATGTCGAATATCTACAAGGTATTCGCTAAGATACTTCTCAATAGAATTACCCGAACATTAGATGACAGCCAACCGAGAGAGCAGGCCGGATTCAGGAGTGGATATTCGACATTGGACCACATCTACGTAGTAAAACAATTATTTGAAAAGGGCAGAGAATTTAACTTAACATTCTATTGTTGCTTTGTGGATTACAGTAAAGCCTTTGACTCATTAGAACACGAAGCGATTTGGCAAGCACTCAAAAACCAAGGGGTAGAATGTAAATATATCAGAATTCTTAGACACATTTATGGAAACAGCAAAGCAAAAATCAAGTTAGAAAAGCAAGGTAAGGAAATAAGAATAGAAAGAGGTGTCCGTCAGGGCGACCCAGTATCACCTAAGCTGTTCACTGCTGTTCTGGAAGAGTTGTTCCGGCAATTAGATTGGGGAAAATGTGGACTGAATATTAATGGCGAATATCTGTCGCATTTGCGATTTGCAGATGATTTGATCATCATCTCTCAATCAAGCGCAGGGTTGCAGGCTATGATTAATGATCTAGATAGAGTAAGTCGCAATGTGGGATTAATCATGAATACAGAAAAAACCAAGGCTATGACAAACGGAAACCAAGAACCAATACACGTGAACAACAGCACAATCGATTTTGTAGACGAATACATCTATCTCGGCCAAACAATCTCGCCGATGGACCTTACCTCAAAGGAAATTAACAGGCGTGTAAGCAATGCATGGAAACAATACTGGAGCTTAAAAGAAGTTATGAAAAACCCTGAGATGAGTATGACGGTCAAACGTAAACTCTTCGACACTTGCGTACTGCCTGTCCTTACGTATGGCTGCCAAACCTGGGCGCTAAATAAAACCCATATCCATAAGCTTAAAACATGCCAAAACGCAATGGAAAGGAGCATGATGGGGAAGAGACTTTCTGATAGAGTAAGAACCACCATCATAAAGAATTGTACAAGAACAAAAGATGTCACAGTAACTATCAGAAAGCTGAAATGGAGATGGACGGGACACACAATCAGAGGAAAAGAGAAATGGTCTAAATCAATAATGAACTGGTTCACAAAGCACATTAAACGTAAACGAGGAAGGCCACCAAGAAGATGGGTGGATGAGATAAAGGTTGTAGCGGGAGGTCAATGGACAACACTTGCCCAACAAAGAGGAATATGGAAGCACATGGAGGAGGCCTTTGCCAATAAAGGCACACAGATAGGAAATAATTAGATAATAAGGTGTAAAATAAATTTGTAAAATTAATGTATGTCTGAATAAAGGCTATTATTATTATTATTATTATTAATAAAATGTTTTGTAAACCAGATAGCAGAAGATTAGCACCAATTACTTAAATAATTTACCGTTATTAATGATATTTAGCTGTTAGTAATTACGTATTCCAGCTATGAACCAAATTTGTCAGTAATCTTATGAAACCTACTTGAACTGATAGATTTTTACCTTAGAAAATACAATATTTGGATTTTATTTAATCGATCTTTACGTTTATAAATACAAATTCATCTCATTTTCTTCCTTCACTCACTCATATGAACAGTAAGACTGCCTGACTGACTTGCTTGACTGACTGTATGAATGACGGGAATTGACAGTATTGACAGATCGGCAAACTCAGTCAGTACTGCCAGCTCAAATTCAGACTTATATTATTGATGATGCAGGGAAAAACAAAAACATAGTCTATTAATCAGAAATATACTTTATGATACTTTTGAAAATACATACCGCTCGGTAGGCTGGTTTGTTGGAATGTGAGGACAAGTCATCGATCGATAAATCGTTTTTAATTATTAATTATTCAGCATACGTACGTAATGACTTATAAGGATAGTAAAATATATTATTGAATAATAAACATCATATCTACATATAAAATTTTATTTACAATGAACACACATCAAAAGATTATTCATAAAATAACAAATGTTAAATATATTTGTGTTTAGTTATCGTTTATTTTAGTGCGTTTGTTATAGGTAGGTATGTATTATATAGGTATGTAATATATTGTTTCTTCAGAGTACTCAAAATATGAATGAGAAATTAGTTCCTATTTGGTAATCTAGCTTCGGTCTCGCGGTTTTTACTGCGTTCCAGAAGGATTTTCGACTTTACCACAATATTGAGTAGGTATCCTTCTGTTAGGTCTAGTTGTCGTGTTCGTTAAGTTAGTCGGTTGCACACATGTTACACACAACAACAATGAAATGTGACTCTTTTAGTCTTGACCGGATTGCAGGTCTCATAGGTAGGTCAAATGTTATATCGAGATACAAATACTGACCTAGTCTGATAAGTCCGAGTAGAGTATTTAAAAAAAGCAAACATAAACCGGTATTAAGTAATTTCCCCAATCAAAACAATAATAGAAAGTATAATAAAACAAAATTATTAATAAACAGGAATAGAAATATATTTCGCTTTTAACAACCATAGAGTATTATTAATCTAATAAATTATTTCTATAATAGTTCGTTGTCTAAATAGATCATAATAAATTAGTAACATCTCTATTCTTTCATTCAAAACATGTAGCATTGTAGATACTTATACAAGTTATGAAGTAAATATTACTTAGATATTCTTTTAAACAATACTATTAATTAACATAAATCTAAAACATATTTACATTTTTCAGTATCTCTTTGTAAGATGTATTTTTTAAAGTAACATGAATCATTATTAACTCAGTATCATCATTTTTAGGTACTTGTTATATTAGCGCAGTTAATTTGTATAAAATATTCAATCAGATAAACAGTTTTCCAGATTGCATCGATACAGGTTATTTTAAAATAAGATGGATTTCTTACTAGGACTAGAGATCTAATATATATTTTTACTTTGGTTTTTGATTATTATTCTATTATTATTTAAATATATTTTATTGTTAGTACACACACAAACTTAACTTCCTTATTAATATAGCTACATCTAGGTACCTATATAGAAAGTAAAAAAAAATCTTATACATTCGATAAGATAGGTGTTCCTATGAGTGATAAGTCAAGTTATTTTTAACTTAATTATCGTTGGTTTCTGAAAAAAAACTGTATTACAAGAGTGTACCTTAGATCTGCATATCGAAGATAAATATTTTTGTAAGAACAGTAGGTAAGACCAATTTGAACTGTAAGCTAAGCACCACTACTTACATTACGTCATCGAGCATGTAACCAATAGAGTAGAACTGTTAACAGTTTTGTTAGAAAACAAAATACGCCAAAACGCTGCGCCGGCCCCTGCGTTCTGATTGGCCGACTCAAGGTCAAGTGTTGCACTAGACGTACACACAGGTCTCTTATTGGTCGGGTACTGTTTTAGTTCGAGGGTGGCTTGTTAGTTATACGCATTGATATAAAAAAACCCAAGATGCACAGTCTCAAACAAAAGTAACACTCAAAACCGTCGTCAAACACTCACCAATGACACATGAGTAGATAAACGGAACAGAGGCAAAGCTTCCTAAGAACGTGCAAAATTGTTACCTATTTTAGTAGGGTTGTCACAATAAGTTAAGACAAATTAAACTAAACATTGGTTAAATAGTTTTATCATTAAGTATGATGGAATACTTTACAAATTACTTACTCTAATAATTTTCTTTTTTAACAACTTATTGTTTCTTTTAATGGTGTGGTAAATTCTGAATCTAACATAGTTTTTTTAAGTAATTTAATACGTTTAAGTATTTCGTTGCCAACATTAACAATATTTATTTCAAGATCGAAATATTCGCGAAACTTTTGCTCGAGCAATTCAACAAATGCGATAAAATTATAATAAAACAAACAACGTGCGTCGTGCAGACCCTGCGTTTGTCAACTGGCTGTGCCGGGGCAAACCGGTTTTTGTCAGTTTCGCCGCGTACGCGACAAGCGGCCAGTGGTCACGCACACGCGCCCCGCGTGCTTGTAGTGGTGCAACCGATTCGCGCGGTTGTATGAAGCTTTGTCTCTGTTCCGTTTATCTACTCCTGTGCCAATGATACCTACGTTGTTATAGTTATACTTTAAACATATTTTGTTGCAAATTCAACCTTACTAGCATTATTAAAAGTTGTTTTTAGCACGTAGTGTACAAAAAGCAATAAAATTTTACGGCCGAAGATAGCCGGTAGGACAAGGCATGGAGTGGAGACGAATATTATTAATTAACTTTTTGTTCATAAGACATGGAGTGAGATTTATAAGTTTGAATTGTGTTCTAAACACAAATTTTCAAGTGTCATATTGAATCTACGTATCACTCTTATAACTTAAAAAAATATATTCTCATAACATTGAAACACATAATTAAAAAAAAGCAATTAAAACAACTCGTCTGGTTCATCTCCGTAATTTATACATATAAATATTTGTTAATTAAAACTTAATACAAAACAGTTTAAAAGTGTGCTTATTAATTTAAACTTAACACAATAAAAAAAATCGACTCCATTAAAAAAGAACAGGGTCATTTGTATTATGCGACTAAAATAAAAGGGGCGTGTAATGTATCGTTCTTACGCTGACAAAGCCGCCATTAAAATCTGCCGTATTATACTTGGACCGTTGAGTGAAGTTTTGAGACAAATTAAATCAAAATCCCACATTCCTCGCTATATTAAGTCATAAAAACAACAAAAACAAATCGATAAAGTCTTTTACTTACCGAAAATACGATATCCCATCCTTTTGTAACGTTCTAGACGTAATATTTTTACAGTTTCGTAATGAACACTTCGGCATTTTTAACGAGTGTTCAGTGAGGCGAACGACGCGAGACTATTTGAAATGAGCGCACAATTTCAATTTGTGCGCTCATTTTATGCGGACGTTTTTGAGACGCTGAGTGTGTATCTTGGGTTTTTTTATATCAATGGTTATACGTGACAAATCATTGATGCGTTGCTAAACAAATGGCTCACTATTGCTACTCTATTGGTTACATGCTCGATGCATTACGTACACACTAAATTAATGATAAAAAGTAGTATTTTTGTACTTGTCAGACTTGGAATGGTGAACAAATGTACCTATTGCTATATATATTATATAAAGTATGTACCTATTACCTATATTAAAGTTCGGTAGTGAGCTCGTCCTGAGGTCGCCTTGTCATTTCGAACAGTTCGTCTTCTAGCCATACACTCTCTCGTCTTGTAATCGGCCTCCTCTCCCAAGGATCGGAGAGGACGATTGTCTCGCGTTCTATTTGGGAGTAACTCGGTGGTCTTCCCACGTCACTCCACTCACACTGACTCTCTAACTCTTTGTCTATATTGCTATCGTACGAAGTAGGGGAGTATGACGGTGGTTTAAATGTGGTGAAGGATTGCTGGGTGGTCTCAGAGTCGGAACCCTGGCTCGGCGGGGCGGGCAGGATGTTTACCAATTGACCCTCACGCTGCTCTACGCCGATGCGGTTATAGCGTTTTAACACCCTGTAACATTAAAAATAAATAATAAGACATAGGTAAGTATTTTTTGCAACAAATGAGGTTTTTTTTTGTTCTGATTAATATAATATAATAATAAATTAATGTAACTGTATTAGTAAGGGTTAAAAATTTAGGTACCTTTCAGCCCAACTAGCGAGCCGCTGCCACTCTTCCGGTACGACGGGTATGTGCTGTTTATTGAGCAGTATAAGCAACTTCGCCAGATCGCTCAGGATGCAACTGTAAAGGGAAGCTAATATTAGACACGCAGTCACTCAATCCCCAAACGTAAATATAAAAACATGTGGCCGGTTGCAGTTCAGTAGGTAGAATGTTTGAGTTGGAATGTTTTTTTGTTGCGCCACAAAAAGGCGAGACGCTGTTGTTACGTCAGGCAGAATCGAGAGTTGTTGTTGTGGTTGTTATCATAGCAATTTTTTACGTTTATTTATGATCGGGTCAAGAGTTTAATTAAAATGCATAACTTGTTACTTTGGTTGGTAGGTAAGTAGTTTATATTAATTTCGTAGGAAAATTGTTTAGTGTTTTAACGTTGACATTTACTAATTATTAATCTTAACTGTATCTTGCGAAATTTAGTTTTATGAGTTATACTATACCGTTGCATAAGGTAAAGTACAAATCGTAAACAAAATTGACTGACGACCGGCATGTAATCTAAGATCAACTTAATACTATCTACCAAGTAGATAATCGTACGTACAATATCTAGTAACCACTTTCAATTTCACGTTGTTTTTGCAGCTTCACATAAAGACAGCGACGCTTGCAATAATTATGGGAATAATGGCAGGCTTTTTGCATATACTTGAAAGTTGCACGATTTGTGGGGAAATGCTTGCATTACTTTGTAAGTACACTTATAAATCGGTATATCTATCTTTTGATCGCCTTTTTGTAATTATTCTTAACTGACACAGAAGATTAGCAGCAAAAAAGTGGGTAGATATTTGTTTTCTGTGTCACTATTGAGTGTTTGCGCTATAAACCAAACGACAGATTAATAGGATGGCAATAGGATTACATAGGTTAGTTTAGTTGATATGTTGGTAGGTACCTGTAAGCCATTGCAGCGTCGTTGTTACCGAGCTGGTAAAGCTCCCGCACCTGATGTCGTGTGTGATTCAATATTGCTAACAGTGTGTACGCATGAGGCTGAAACAATTGAACATTGATAAACTGATATACTATTATATTAATTCATATTTATCTTAAGAAATTTAATATTTTATAATTGTATAAGAAAATAATAAGTATTTATATAAGTTACTTTTTAAAGTAAAAATAGAAAAGGAGCCTTGACGATGTATAATGTAAGAGGTAATAACCATGGCCATATATATAAGTCTTCACCACAGACTTACTGTGGTTAGTCATGATGTGGTCAAAGATGGGAAGCACATAAAGCCTTTAAGACCAAACTAGCTTTCAAGTACAACTGATGGAATACCGGGTGTGTTCCGTTTTGGATTTTTATGGTGTAAAAGGTGTTTTTGAAGGTGTTATACAATCTGACAGATACTAGAAAATGGTCTACTATATTCCTATGGTTGATCTTTATACACAGAGATAAAAAAATAAAAAGAACTGACTCGTAAGCAGTCAAGTTGTTTGTGGAATTCCCGCAGCCTCGTGTCGTCGTCATGGTGCGCGCGCTGCGGCAGTGGATGCGCGTGCGCGCGCGCTTTGTTCCTGCACCGCGCGTACGCAGCACCCGCCGCAACCAATGCGATGCACGCGACAGCGCCGCACGCACCACCCACTATTATCTATACAAAAAAATAAATGTTTACATATATCTAATCAATATCAATGTCAAATTACGATAAACCGAGTCAAGGAGACTTTTACTTGTTTACCTATTTGCGTATGGATTTATAATATTACAAAACATAGAATAAAACGTTCATTTATCTATATATGAAACGTTGCTGTGTCTATGTCTGACGCGCATCGAAGCCTTTATGAGGCAACCTCAGCAATAAACGCGTCACTTTGATGTTCTCTCTGACACCATTTATTCTGATTTTAAATCGGTAGATTATCTCTAATACCCACTGCTAACGGTCGCAATTATTCAATCCCATCCCAATCCAAAATCTTTGGATGAATGTTCTAAGTATTTTATATATTATCGAAAATTAATATCTCTTTAGGCTAAAAATAGGCTTCAGCTTTCTTTTGGTACAGTCTCGTAAAAATATGTTTTGTAATAAAGGGTGCTTACCTCATTATAAGTATGAGATGGATAGCACACTCGACCGGCGAGATGGTCGTCATGCGCCCATGACTCCCTGGTGCCAGCGGGGCAGTCGTGAGCACATGTGCCACCAGGCCACACCAGCAGTCGGGCACACTTGACGCACCCGTCTGCTGCACAGCGCACGCATTCTGAACCGCATCCTGTGTATGGAAACCTTTGTTATAAAATGGTTTACTTATAGGTACCTAACTAGTTAAGTACATACATCAAGATGTTGCCTAGATTTATCGATTCGAGGCATCTAATCTTTACACGTGAGTTACACGCGATTTTTCAGCCGTTCTGGCGTGAAAGAGTAACAAACCTATATACCTACATACCTCTGTACATACTTACAACCATCCGCATTTATAATATTAGTTGGATTTAATATTAACTACTTATGTGATTTAAGTATTGGATAAATGTTTTGAACCTTCTTTTTAACTATAGGCAAGTACATCACAACAAACAAATCTTTAACGGTTTTGATGTAGAATCGCTTTGTTTACAGACTGTTTTGGTAATTTGACACCGACGTTGGAATATTTGGAATTTCTATGCTAATAATAGATGACATGGTGGAGCGTAATTTATGCATGGCAGTGTACGACGCTTATTCGATTACGGGCAACTAACGTAGCGAGAGGTGAATGTAAAATTTCACCACACCTACACACGACGACGACATAAAGAGTAATTGTACTTATATCGATGAAAACATTAAGATATTCACAATATCACAATTTCATTACAGCACGTTTCATTATGCAATTAAAAGTGCAATGTGCCACGATGTTTTTTATCGATAAATTAGTGTTGGAATGTGTCACATAAATATGTTGAAAGCGAAAGCAATTGCTGGTTAACGTTATCTATGTACCTGTAATGTAATGCCCATAATCCATAGTTACAACAAAAATATTAACAAAATTTATTGTTAATTAATTCCGTTTCATCATTATCTGTCACCACTCCCAACAGTTAGGGGTCAGTACATTATTTTGAATCATTCTCTATTTAATGTGTTAGTATTATTATAAATTTACTCTTAGTTCTGATGTTTACCAGGATATATTAAATCTGTGTACCATACAATACCTACCAACCTATATAATACAACGAAGTAAACATCACAGTAATGATATATATTTTAGACATGTTCCACCAATAGTATCTGAGGTGAAGCGATGACTTTGAAAATCTGTTTAAATTCAATAACTTCACTGTTGGTTTAGTCCGTTGTTCCGATACTTTCCAAAGGGAAAGCTCTAGCGATTAGCGAGACGGTGTTCAATTAACGGGACCGATCGGACCAGTATGCACACCGATTCATTTTGTATTAACATTTAGGTACATAAATTTGCTAGTAGCTAGGTAACTATATTTTTATTTACGTAATATCTAGTTTATATTGTGTTGATGTTATATTAATTAACAATCAATATTTAACGAGAAATTTCTCAATCATTTTGTAATCAACTATTATAATAATAATAATAATAATAATAAGCCTTTTTATTTCCTGATTTAAAATACATAGTTGGTAGGTAATATTACATTTAACAAATTTATTTTATATTAGTGAGTTTGCTTAGATTATGTTAGTAATAAGAGTAAGTTTTAAATTATATAAAGTTAACAGGTAATCCCGGTTTGGGTGAAGGCCTCCTCCAAAGCTTTCCATTCTTGCCGATTTTGTGCTATGGAGCACCAGTTTATGCCCGCTATTCTTTTTAGGTCGTCTTCCCAGCGGGTTAAGGGTCTCCCCTTCCCCCTCTTGCCTGGTGGTCCTTTCCACTGGGTAACTCGTGTGGTCCACCTTCTATCCGACATTCTCGCTACATGGCCAGCCCAATGCCATTTCAGTTTAAGAGCGTATGTCAAAGCATTTGTAACATTAGTGATGGCTCTTATATTTGTGTGTCTTATTTTGTCTATTTTCTTTATGTTTAGCATGCTTCG
This sequence comes from Thyatira batis, assembly GCA_905147785.2. NCBI lineage: Eukaryota > Metazoa > Arthropoda > Insecta > Lepidoptera > Drepanidae > Thyatira > Thyatira batis. Next base: position 5,472,593 of record LR990496.1, on the reverse strand, counting down.
CTCTAAACTTCTTTGACATGAATTGATTTTATTCTTGGCTTGAGTAGAGAATTTCCAGGTCTGGCATCCATAAGTTAGGCTTGGTAACAGACATGAGTTCATAGCTTTAGCTTTGAGAGTTATTGGTAAGTTATTTTTAAATATTTCTTTTAGGCTCCAGTATTTATTCCAGGTTTGTTGGACCCTTCTCTCTATTTCTAAGATGTTGCTGTTTTTCTCAAAACTTATTCTTTTGCCAAGGTAGATATAATTATTCACGAATTCTAAGGGGTTACCGTTAATAGTTATTGGTCGTAATCGTGCGTTAGTCATTATCTTAGTCTTCGTTAGGTTCATTTCCAAGCCAGCTTTCGCACTCGCTTGGTGTAGAGATTCTATCATGTTCTGCATCTCGTTGGCTGTTTCTGATAAAAGTATCAGGTCATCAGCGAACCTCAGATGACTTAGGTAGGCGCCTTTTATATAGAGTCCTGTTTTACTCCAATCCAGCTTGCTCATGATGTTTTCAAGAATGGCTATGAAAATAGTGGGTGAGAGCGGGTCCCCTTGTCTAACCCCTCTTTCTATATGGAAGGTGGGGCCTAAGGTTTCTAGTTTTATTCTTCCATTGTTGTTACTATAAATATTTTTAATCACTTTTATGTAGTCATCAGGCACCTCTTGTTCTTTTAGACTTTCCCATATACTTGTGTGTGTGACTGAATCGAAGGCTTTTTGATAGTCAACAAAAGTTATATAGAGAGGTCTCTGGAGCTCTTGAAATTTTTCTATATAATTAATTCGATGGAGTGAATATGGTCGATAGTAGAGTACCCTTTTCTAAAGCCTGCTTGTTCTACAGGTTGTTTAGCTTCTATTATCGGACTTATTCTATTATTTAAAATTGATGAGAAAAGTTTGTATATATTTGGTAACAAGCTAATAGGTCTATAGTTATTGATACTTTTTGGGTCGCCCTTTTTGTATATAAGTATGATATCTGCTTCAGACCATTCATTGGGTGTATCAGAACTTAAAAGTATGGAATTAAATAGTTCAGTTAGGGGTTCAGCCAAAATTTGGTGACCATATTTCAGTGATTCGTTTGTGACGTTGTCTGAACCAGGGCTTTTTTCGAGTTTCAGTTTCCTTATTGAGTTAATTACTTCGGTTTCGTGAATTGGTTGTATAGAGTAGTTGTCTGCAGTTTCTGTTGCGTGATTGTTAGTTGTTATTCGTGTCTTGTCTCTATAAAGTTTTTTGTAGAATTCAGTTGCTGTACTGATGATATCATTTCGATTATTTAAGTCTTTATTAAAGGTTTTCAGTCCTTCTATCCAATAGCGGTTTGTTCTAAGTTCTTTATATGCTCTTTTAGAGCTACCACAAAGCTGGAGATTTTTCTCTATTGTTTCTTGTCTGAATTTTGCATAGTCTCTCTTGATATATTTATTAACCAGTTTGTATAGTGCGGAAAGTTCATTTTTAAGTGATCGTGTTTTATTTTTAGTTTTTTGTAGTAATTGTCTTCTTTTCAATAATTTCAGTGTACGCTCTTGTAGTATTTTATGTGTTTTATTGTTTTTTATAACTGGTTTAGCTAGGATCAAAACTTTGTTGAATGGCCTTTACTATTTTGTCATAAAAGATTTGCACCGGTTTGTTGTTTTGGCTTGATGTCTCCACTAGCAAGCTTGTTAGGTTTTCTTTGTACTTTGTTATTTCGTCTTCGGTTTTGAGATGGCTTGTTTTATTATTTGTAAACTTTGTTCTATTTTTCATTTGTGTGGTGATCTTAATTTCACATCTAATAGGCCGATGGTCTGATGAGTAGTTTAGATTCAGAACTTCTATGTTTTGAAATAATTTTGGGTGGTTTGAAAGAATGTAATCAATCTCGTTCTTGTATTTACCGTTTGGTGATCGCCACGTCCATTTGCGGTTTTGTTTTTTCTTAAAACATGTATTTATAATTGTAAGCTCATGTTCTAGCGCGAAGTTAACAAGTCTCTGACCTCTATCGTTTCTTTCGCCGTTTCCGTATTGCTTCATGACTAGGTATTCGTTTTCTCTGGAGGCTCCAACTTTTGCATTGAAGTCTCCCATTAGAATGATGTGTTTATGTGTTGTTTCCATGGCCTTTTCTATGGTGTTATAAAATTCGTCAATTTCTTGATCACTTGCTGATTCGGTAGGTGCGTATACTTGTACTAATGATATCTTGTTACCTTCAAAATTCATGTTAAGAGTTGCTACTCTTTCTGTAATTCCTGTAAAGCTCTCTATATTGTTTTTCAGTGACTTGTGTATAATGAATCCTACCCCATATTTTCCGGGTGTAGATCCTATGTAGCAAAGTATAAAATTTTTGTGTTCTTCTATTTTATTACCCTGTCGTCTGACTTCCGAAATGCCCATGATATCATAGTTAATTTTATCTAGACACTCTTCCAGTTCTAGTAATCGGTCGTATGATGACAGGGTTCTGACGTTATATGTCATAATTCTTAATTGACGGCTTGACTTTGTTGAGTTTTGTAACTTTGGAGGGTTATGGTCGTAATCTTCCACGGCGACCACCCGGGTTGGAAGATTTGTTGAGTTTTTTGTTGAAGTTTGTTCATTTGTTGTTTCCGTGTGGAGGGAGGGAGTTGATTGCTATGCGTTTTTATTCGTTGTATTTCTACTTGTCAAGAAGTTCAACTAATCTAACTAATCAACTATTAGTAGTCAATAAATAGTACATAGATAGGTACCTAGTAAGGTATCTATGTACTATTTATTGATTGAGTGTAAGTATGGAATTTTCAAGTATAGTACGTAATAAAGTGACGGCGTGGTAAGGGGTATTCAGTAAATTCAATGACTTTTTTGTTTTGATTGATCATGACTCACAAATGATTTGTTGGTATGCCCGTTTTTTTGGCAAACAATGAAAATATATCTAAGTATGAAAATAATTTGAGGATCAATCGTCTCTTTCATCAACAAATTATTCCCACATGAATTTATAGATACAAGAACTACAAGAATATTTTATTTCCTAATAAGGACGCTACATTTTATAACTTCGGTCGAGTTTTAGATAAATATTTTTTTAATCCTGAAAGTTGTGAGATCCCTCGAGAGCGTAAGCGTAGCAGTAAGAGGAAGCTTTTCGTTATTAAAATGTGTGTTCGGAAACAAAGGAGTTACATGTATTTTGCAACTCATTTACCGTTATTACAATAATTTTCCTGTTTTCCCGTTACACCACTCGTGTATATGAATGTGGGGGAGTGGGAGGAACAGATTCACGACATTGTGTTAACTATGTGCTCACGATAGTACGACACGGAGACGGGCTCAAATCCTCAAAGCCATGACCTTTTGGTTTAAAGTTTCCATTCTCAAATGCTAGGCCAACGAATGTTCTTTGTATACCAGGTTTTAAATTGAAGGCCCTACAACTAAGTACACGGAACTTAAAACATTTTTGGAATGCCGGGGTTATACAGGTATAGGTTTATGTGGCTTGTTCTTAAATGCAACGATTTAGAGGTGCTATGTATGAAGGAAACTCGTTTACTGGCTTTGGGATGCAGAGAGTTATCATCGAGTTATAATAATCGGAAACGTTTGTAAGTGAACTGAGTGATAGTAAAACATAGACTAGTTGTGGACTATGATTGCGTCATTTAATAGAAAGTTTTAAACATCCGCCTATACAGTGTAGAAGTTGTTGATATTATAAACGTCATCATCTAGATGCGATTTCTTTAATAACAATGGCTATTATAATGTAATACTGCTTAAAAAGGTATTAGTTATTTAGTGCAATAACGTTAGTTTATTATTCTTATGTCATTTATATACTTAGGTAGATATAATAATTGGTAACCCAACCACTCTGGGATTCTAAACTAATAAGGAACGTCAATGGGCCAACTTCAAAGTACCTAGTTGATTTCATGCATCAAACTCATGGGAAGTCTTCCGTCAAATATTGCACCAAGCAAATCGATTAGAAACATTATAGTAGGTAAACCTACATAAAAAATTAAAAATGTATTTTTTACGTCTTTGGCTCATTATCATCATACCTGAATGAGGTTTTTATTATAATGTCTGCATTGACAACAGCCTTCTGTGGGCTGCCTTTTTTCACTTTGGTTTACATTACGTGCTTATGACAATAACACATATAGGTATATATTTCTTTTTGTAACAAGTGAATGTTTTGTTAATGGCCTAGCTGCTGTTGTAATGTGAACACAGGACTCACTCACGTGCGTCGTTGAGTGCGGGCGGGGCGTCGGCGGGGCGCAGCTGCGCGGCCGCCGCGCTCGCGGTCACCAGCAGCGCCAGCGCCACCAGCGCACCGCGTCTCATAGCACCACACCCATTGGGACACTACTGCAAACAAAAATATTGTCAGCAACACCTATACACCTGAAAGGGACATAATTAAAGGTGAAAAAGAGCCCTAAACTATTCTTATTCATTCTGATAGCAAAGTGAGGGACTTCTATGAATTGTATTTTTACTTATAGGTAGTTAAATGATAATTGAGTTGAAATTCTCAAAGTACCTAGTTTTACAAACGAGATGATAGTATAGCACAAACTGTTGGAATTTGATTCGATTTGGTAAATCTACAATCTCAAGTTTAGTTTATCTCTGCAAAAATAACAGTTTGTATGTATACTTAGAAGCATGGGAATAAAACGACGGATTTTGAAATACAAAACCAGTTATAACAGTGTAATAAAAACTGCTATCCAAAATGAAGACCGTATCTTTATGAAAAACATAGTAAACTGATTATTCAACTGCATGGTATAGAGATGAATTTTGCACGCCTTGCGTCTTGATTCGCCATATTGCTCTCAGGCAATTTATTTATTTCTCAAAAGTCCTCATGAAGAATAACCTCGTTTCTGAAAAGCTTTTTGGGTTGATTGGGTATCATGTAAACCCGCGATGCGAGATGTAGGTCAGATGGGCTGTCTCGTCCGGGGATCTCGGCATAATAGCACGGTGGGTTTGCAAATTAGTTGACATTGGCATTCGATAACAACCTCCGATCAAGCCTTTACTCGCCCACACCGACGCCACGTGTTCAATATTTATGTGAATTGTGTTTGTTTGTTGTAACTTCATGTTAATGAAACAACTCCGTGTAGCCTCGGGCAGAGGTAAATAATGTAAATCAATTTCAGGGTAAATAAAGTGAGGCTCGCAGGTGTATATCATCGGATAAGGGCTTTAGGCGGATAGTAGTAAGTCTCATATTGAATAGGAGATGTAAATTTCACTACCATAATAAAGTCCAAAAGTAGATATAATAAAATAATTATACAAAAAATAAAACAGCTGAACCACTTGCGAAAACTATAATAATCACTAACTACCTATTTAGTAGGGTTATACTATATATAGGTAGGTACGATACAAATACCTAATCGCTGTAATAATTATGGGTGGGTAGGTATGGTAATAAACATAGTAACTACCTACCTAAGTTGAATAGAAGCTTAGGTACTGGGTCTAGAAGACATTAACCTACATCGGTGTGAGTTATTTGTGAACGCAACATTCCATATAAAACGCTATAATTAATTTAATAATAGTCAAATCAGTGTAACTCATAAAAAGATATTGCGAAAATGTTGTCATTCTAATTTAACTGATTGCGTATTGTACGCATAGACATCGGATTCGGTACATCTGTTAATGTAATTACAAAATGAAACACGAATTTGCTGTTATACGACATACTTTTTCGGTATTATGTAATTAATTGTAAGTATTTAGTGCAAAATAAAACGTTTTTTAATCCGACTGCCAAGAAAAAGGAGGTTCCTAATTAGATAGATTATATGTTTAAGCAATTGTCCCAAAAACTCATATATATGAGAAATGAAGTACTAGTGCTACATTATGTAATAATTAATTTTATTTTATAATGCTTGGTGCAAGTGATTTTGTCTGGGTAGAATTAATTATTATTTAAGGACAGACCCTTAACCTTCATCAAGTATACTAAAATTCATCGAAATCGAAGACCAAAAACATACAAAGTAGCCTGAGTTTATGATACTTAGCCGTTTGAATATATACCACGACAGACCTATAACACTTTCATAACTGAGTATTTAAATCAGGATCAGCATTAATAGAACACGTTCTGAGCGCTGCGCGTGCGCCGTAGCTGCAGTAAAGTACCTTAGGCACGGTGAAAGTTGCCGATGACGCACTTTTGTATTCACGCAACTCATAGTACTCGTACGAGTAATTTACGCCACCACCTTAATTTGGTCCCCACCGTCTTTCTTATTCATTTATCCGATAGGTTTTAGAAGGGAATATCTATTGAATAGTGTTAGATCTCGTTATAGTTGTCGTTTCGACATCGGTCATGGCCCCTACAGCGCTGCGCCGCGCCGCGCCGGATCCAGGCTGGCAGACATGCGGGCTTCTTGTACGCGTTAAACATCCGGGATGAGCAAACTTGCTACTTGTATAGGTAATTTATGCCATCAACAATGGCTATACGTAAGTTGAGGGTTTTCGTTTGACGTATCGCTACTTATATGTATGACTCGCTTTTGTAGGACTGTATAAATTTTTTTTTTTTGGTAGCTAGTAGGTATATGAATTTATTTCTTTGCTACAAAAATTAACATGGCTTTTTTCTTAATTTATTTCAGTACATTTTTAACGCTCAATAAATTTTAATGTGATTGGGAATACATTTTTATACTATATTATACTAGCTGACCCGGGAAACGTTGTTTTGCCACATGTAAGTACCTACCTATATTATTAATTATTACTACTTTATTTATTATTACTAAATATTTTATTTATTAAAATCGCGTTAAAAAATTTATCGGTTAGAGGGGAGAAAACGAATAACAACATGTTCTTAGACGTAGCATATAAAATAAAAACCTGAAAACAAATACAAAATATAATACAGGAAAACAGCTTAAAAAACGATCAAGCTGTTTCGCATGAGTTCGATGACAAACACTGTGATACGAGATTTTTATTAATGAGGTATAGTTATATAATTGTATGAATTAAGTAGTCAAAATAATATACATATAAGTATGTACTAGATAATATTTATAAACAATCGATGCATGTGTGAATTTGTATTAGCAATGGTAGTAGGTAGTGTTTATATGTAGCACATACCTAATAATTACAATTTTTAAACAAATAGGAACATTGTAAGTAAATTAAAATATATCATCTATGGAATATTTACTGGACGTCATTCCTTCCATTTGATGTATCTCTTCTTTGGCAATACGGAAGTATTCTTCTTCAGCTGCTAGTTCACGTTCTTCTTCATTGGGACTATCATTAGCATCAATATTAGCCTCTAATTCTTCTTCAGCCTTTATATTTAATCTAATCTCTTTTACACGGGAATCTAAAATATGTTCACGTTTAGTCTCGCGTGCATATGTTTGAAACATTAGTTGTTTGTCACCGGTACCAGATACGGCCATGTTTTCTGATAAATGCAAAAGATACAAAGATCCGTTATTATCTCCAACCACCACGGATTCACCATCAGGGTGAGGTGTAACTTTAGTGAGTTTATGTTTGGATAATTGAAGTGACGCTACTGGCTCCTTATATTTACGAAGCAAATCCCAATAGTATAAGACACCGTCCTCACAAATGACCATGTAACTTGAAAAACGTCGTGGGGCCCAAGCAGCGTCAGTTACTTGGTAACGATAAGGTCTCGTGACTATTATTGGAGCAGTACGAACTTCTTCACTCCAAACACGTACAGACCAATTGCCACAGGTTAAAAACATTCTCAAGGTACAAGGACTGCGGTGTACTGCATGTACTGGGCCAGTGTGCGCATTCCAATATGAACCTAATATTTCGGAATGGTTTCTACCCATTCGATTTACATTAATAACAAGACCTGATTCAGTACCGCAGAGAAACTTTGTGGGTAAACCGCGATCAAACTCAATGGAGCTCACGCTTTCAGCATTACTTAAATTAGGTTCTTCTCTAGCTTGCAATTTTATTGACATTGGTAATTTATCAATCGGCTTAGAAAGATTTCGTAAATCCCACCAAAGACACTGACCATCTGACGATCCAGTGAAAAACTCAGTGTTAGTTCGAGAGTGAGAGTAAAGTAATCCTGTGATAGGACATCTATGGGAATTATATACCGAGCTACTTGATATGGATTTTTTACCTTGTCTTATATCAAAAACATTGACAGTACCATTCTCGAGACCAGCTATTAACATATGAGGATCTACAGGTGAACAAGCAATTTGCCAACAAGGAGATTTTGGAATGAATTCGTGAATTGGTTCAGTTTGCTTGGTGATGTCCCACAGGTAAAAATTATTTGGTGGATTAATTCTTTGTTCTACCGTGTAACATTTGTCACAATATGTTGCTGCTAGTTTTGACTTATCGTCATTCGTCCAAACGACACAAGATACAGGTCGGTTATAGGGATCCCGAAACACATTGACTACTCGAATACTATATGTTTCTACGGGTTCCTGGGCGTTCATGCCAGTAAAATAAGTTTGATACATATCAATAGCATTGTTTTGGTCTACATAATGTTCCATTACAGGTGCAAGGTGACTGATAGCGTGAACATAGCCGTCTTCATGTAAAACACGGCGGCGATGTCGGATTATATGATCTTCGTTATACATGTGAACTTCTCGTGGCCAACCACCTTCAGTATGATTAATGCCTTGTTCGTGAAATATCAATTGCTTTGTGTTTGCTTCATTTTCTCCTTGCGCCTTTGTTGCCTGTACATGACGATGGACGGGATTCCGCAGTGCATAAAGCCTTTGTTGTTCCCTGTCAGGATTGATCGAGTCTAATAAATGAGCCGGTACCGATTGAAACAATGGTTGCCTCCCGAAGTTTTTTCTTAGCTTCGTGTATTCATACGTAGGTTTGATATATTTTGACATTGTTACGATCTTAATTATTCACTATTATGAATTGTTCTGTAATTTGTCAATAATAAATATTAATTCACTATGGTCATGGTATAAAATGAATGCTGATGACGGAATATCAACTGTGACTAAGGCGTCATGAACGCGTGGAAACATATGTGTCCTTGTTGGTTGAAAAGCGTTCTGCGACACTATTTCGTATCTGTACTGCCTACACTAAGCGTTCCTTTTGATTTGATACCACAGTTTTTAGTTTCTAAGAAGTCGGTTAAAAATGGTAGATATTATTTTCGGTTTAAAAATCATGACAAATAACAAATGCTGTTTCATTTGGATTAATAGTATAAGACCTCCAATTCAAATTCTTTGTTTAAGTTTAAACGTTCATGCTATTTCTCGTTTGTCATCAGCTTACCTATACCAGGAAGTGTTGCAACCACATTGTTGGAGTTGTTATGCGGTTGGCATTAATATGCATCGAGAACATATGGCAATAAGTATGTGCGGGAGGTGAGACGACTCTCGGTGTTACGACTTTATGCTGATACACTCCACTTATTCAGATTTCATAGCTAACAATGACGTAATTTGATATACCTTATACATATTCATTCTTAAAATCCGTATCTTATAATTACCCATATTGTTATTCCTCATAACCTGATATACCTACTTACCTATGTTTTGAATAGCAAATCCATTAAAGTTATTTTAATATACCAAAAACATTGTCCCTTATTAAGCATTACTCAGTGATTTCTGTTAGAACCATTGATTTATAAATATGTTTATAGTGGAAAATACCTTATGAGCAATAACAATAGTAGGTACCCTACGTATAGGTACATAAGTTGTATGTAACAATCAATTTTGTAATGCATTATAATGTTTCGAAAGCGTTTCCTCTGTTATTGTTTAACTATCATTGCAAAGTCAAAGAACTCATAAAATAATAAAGAATTATACTTCCTTACCATAAAAATGTGCGCGCCGTCAACTCTACCAGTAAGGCACAAATATTTTTATTCACATGGCTTCACTGCACGTCACTATTGAATTATGTTATATTGGTAACATATATGGTGTCGATAAACTGTCACAAATTGGCACAACACTGTCTTTTCGTCACGTTTAGAAATTATTGAAGTTCGAAACGTCGGTTAGTGCGCGGGCGCATAGCGGTGTTGCTCGTTGGCGTTTCACTGGAGACTGGCGCGTGACGACTGGAAGTACCTACGTAGCAAGAGAACAGACGACCGACCGCCGAAGTAGACTCAGGTTGTTGACAAGTACTACGACTGGTTTGCTTTGCGTGTTCCTCTATAACTAATGCGGACGAAATATTACACAGAAAAGTTGGGATCGATATTTTTGACCTCGGTGCGAGTGTGGCGACTAATCTTGGTGATGGGTTTTAGATATATAAAATAATCAGAAGCTATTCAAAAAATAATTAAATCTTTTATATCAACTCCATATTAAATCATATAATAAATGTTAAAGCTAATGAAACAATTTTTTTTGTTGGTAACTTTATTGTTTAAAAAAAAAGTATCTGAATGCAAAAAAAAAACTCTTTAAATTACTACTCTCTAAAAAAACTCTTTTAATAACTATTTGTCCAAACTATAGTAAACTAGTGGCTCCCCGCGGTTTCACCCGCGTACCCGGGAGGTCTTCCATTTTCCCGGGATAAAAAGTAGCCTATATGTTAATCCAGGTTATAAGCTATCTTTATTCCAAATTTCATTCAAATCCATTCAGTAGTTTTTACGTGAAAGAGTAACAAACATCCATACATACATACAAACTTTCGCCTTTATAATATACTAGTGGCTCCCCGCGGTTTCACCCGCGTTCCCGGGATAAAAAGTAGCCTATGTGTTATTCCAGAACATATTCTAGCTCTGTGCCAAATTTCAAGCAGATCCCTTCAGCCGTTGGAGCGTGAAAGAGTAACAAACATCCATACATACATACATCCATACTTACAAACTTTCGCATTTATAATATACTAGTGGCTCCCCGCGGTTTCACCCGCGTTCCCGGGATAAAAAGTAGCCTATGTGTTATTCCAGAACATATTCTAGCTCTGTGCCAAATTTCAAGCAGATCCCTTCAGCCGTTGGAGCGTGAAAGAGTAACAAACATCCATACATACATACATCCATACTTACAAACTTTCGCATTTATAATATTAGTAGGAAGTAGGAAGTAGGATTATAGTAAATAAAATAACTTTGTAAAATAAGTTGTAAATGTAAAAATGATAAGATAGGTGCCTGCAGTAGGGAAAAGTGTACTTCGCAATGTGGGGCAGAGGTAATGACCAAGTCACGACAGTGCCAAGCACTCGACGAAAGCGACCTGTAGGTACCTACATATACCTATGTATACGTTTTTCTAACAAAGCGCACGTGAGCTGGACTAATCCTACCTAACAACTACCCTACAAGGCTTTATATTGTTTAGCCAAATAAAGGTTATTTACTGAGTATTTGTTACGTAGGTGTTGCCCAAACATGTTGAAAGTATTTACATAGGCAACAACTAAAATAAAGGAATAAGCTTTTTGACAAATAAACACCACCTACATATAATATACAACCTCTTAAAGAAAACATGACCTGATAAAATCCGAAATCAACCAAATGTTTAAAAAGTAAAACGAGCAGAATATGTGTTTGCTAAGTAATTGTAGTAACATTTAAAAAACTTACGAAACGTTTAAAGGGTTGAATATAAAACTGTTGTGGTCAAGAGTTAATTGGAATAATTGGTCATTAGACGGTCGGAGAGTAGGCGCTCCTTGAGTTGATTATTAATTGACCTGAGTTCTGACCTTGTGCTCCCAACGTAACAGTGCTATCTTAATATAAGTAGATATTATCATATAGTTAGCGTCGCAGTAAACTTCGATTAAATTTGATTACCTATGCACTTCATGTTGAACGTATATGTAAACCTACATTAAAATCTTACTGAACAGTATATGACCTCATTTTGGAAACTGTCATGTCATCCCGAAACACAAAACGATCTTACGAGAACTAAGTAGTAGGTACATTAATTAAATAAGCAATATTATAATTGGATATTGCAACAGGTGCCTCAATATAACGTCAGCATACTAAGCCAGTGTTATTAGAAGGTTAAATAATAATGTGGTTTGTCTGATCTGGAACCATTGCGGATTCAATTATAGGATTAATCACGATGCCCGATGCATAATTAAAAGAGGCCGTGGCTACGATTGGTCACGTACCATTTAGTAAACAATTTACACTTAGTTAATACAATACAGTGAACATTTATAACCAACTGTCAGTTTAAACTTTAAACGAAGATGAACGGAATTCTAAACCATAAATGTGTCTTCTAATGTTTCAGTTAGAAGACAATAGATACCTAGGTGGATGATATATCGACGTATTGCAACGGTCTTCATTTTGCACAAATGAATGAATTCTTTGTAGACACAATGGACAATGGAGCGTGCCGAGCCGGGGCCGGGGGCAAGCGATGGCGATCATCGTGAAAAGAACGTTTGTGTACAACCTAGCGGTCATTGTGTTTGTGAGCATCACTATTATTCTTATGTATATCGAATGTGCAATGAAATATCGATTAAAAAATAATTCTTAGTTGGAATTTTGGAGTGTTATATACTACTATATTCCTAAAATTATAATTTCGAAAGTTTTAATGGATATTCACATGTTATCATGTTACTAAATCAAGCCGGAACAGCTGAATAGATCTGGATGAAATTTTAAACAAAGCTTCAATTAATTTTGCATCAACACATGAACTATTTTTATCCCGGGAAAATTGTAAATCCCCATGAACGCGTTTCGCCACAGGGCGGGAGCTAATTAGGATATATTGGGATTTGAATATTTCCGTTTACCGATATCTGATTTAACACGTACTGGTAAATCAGGCAGGACAGCGATTATATAACAAAACGCACATTCAGTAAGCGGATTGATTGACCTTGTAGTTGGTGCCATCCCCTCGTAATTGGACCTTTGTAGCATCGATCAATTTAACGTGACCTCTGTAGAGCAATAGGAATATTTGTATTCCTATTTTAGGTAGCATTCTGTTTATAACAAACTAGCTGCCTCCCCGCGGTTTTACCCGCGTAGTTCCCGTTCCCGTGGGAATACAGGGATAAAATATAGCCTATGTTACTCGGGGATAATGTAGCTTTCCAAAGGTGAAAGAATTTTTGAAATCGGTCCAGTAGTTTCGGAGCCTATTCATTACAAACAAACAAACAAACAAACAAACAAACAAACAAACAAACAAACAAACAAACAAATCTTTCCTCTTTATAATATTAGTATAGATAAAGGACAGATAGCATAAAACCAAAATTAATCAATCATTATTATACCAACAGCACAGACTCTAAGAACCAATTTCAAAAAAGTTAATTTATATGTTATGTATCTATCATATTATGATCATATATTTTCACATTCGACACCACAACGTTTTTGTGTGATTTATGCGAACTGAGTATACCATTAATCAGGTGTGTCAATTGGAAAGCGACCCATTTTCACGCGAAGAACATTTGTTTGGTTTCTTCCAATAATTTACTAAGAGCAAGTGACAGAGCACATTTTATCAGAATTGTGATAATTTAATAATAAAATAAATATCTACTAATATTAATATAGAACGAATGCATCAAGAATTAAAATCTGTTTTGTTTCGTTGCATCAGCCAAATGGAGTGTGGCAGGAAATTTGGTTTTGTGAAAATGAAACGAGAATTGAAATACATTACTACGGGGAATATGGTGTGCCGCAGAACATCCACAGTTTGCCAATAAATACGGGTAATTTTGCGATGCTAATGGGTATTTAAAAACGTCATTAATATAGTAGATTGCCGAAACACAAAAGGTGTAAGCGTATTTAGATTTGATTGTATTTAATATGTCGTCATTTGCATAATTGTGATTGCGTGAATGTGGTCTTAATAGAAGACATAACATAACATGATTGTAATAAGATCATATGGAATCTTTTGTAATGGTCCAATTTCAATGGGTGCTTAGTCGAGTCACAGTAAAATGTGGTAGGTACCTATCAAATTTAAAGATCGAAACTACAGTATCGGAAGTGTCAGGATCGGTCGGCTTACCGCCAGATTTATCGGTGCGATCGAGTACCTAACATTTCCCGAGTTACAAGTGTGCCAGCCAGCCGTGAATTTTATTGTTTCCCCTCGCACGACTATGTGTAAAGTTTTGTGTTCACACGTCCGCTTCAGGCAAACTTACTGGTACGGTATTAATCTTGGAGCTGGCTTATACTTTTTTTTTTTTTTTTTTTTTTTTTGAATGGACTAGAAGGTGACAGCCTCAGATGGCTTTTACACCGTTACGCGGACTTTTTCGGTGAGCGCAGATGGCTCTCAACCGAAGGAAAATTTAAGCGACAGCGCTGAGGGTGTCCCCTGCGGGACCGTGCCTCGGCTCAGGGCGTCACTGGGGGAAGTGGGGACTCACTTGACATGATTATTTAGGGAACGGACTGGGTCGTTGCTGCGGCACGGGCCGCACTAACAAGACGAGACTGGGTGGGACGTCGCGACGGTCCTCGCCGGCGAGGACGGAATCGGATTTGTGTGTTAGTGTGGGGTTGTGTATCGCGAGCTGAGTTACCGGCTGCAAGCTGGTCTTGAATTTTGGTAGTATCGTCGTCAGACTCGGCAAGGACGATCCTTGGTCTGCGTACGCTGGATATACGGGATAGCGTGTAGCTAGCAGCTTGCACGATTAACGGGTTACTGCTGTTAACGGCGGAATCGAAATAGCGACGAGAGGCCCGTTTCATGAATTGCCTGATGGTCGGCAATGGTGGCTTATACCACATACTTTGATAATAAGTATATTGACCGCAATGCATATTCGATCTACCCTGATTAGGAAATATGGTAAACGATCGATGTTTTTTAGTATTATTAATTATTCACAATTCAAAGTTTAACAAATTCATTAACACTTACATTTAAAAAAATATGAACAAGAGTAACTTATTAATTTAATATGTATTTGAATACAGTTAAAAAAATCTGATTATAACTAAGGTTTTTGTTGAAATTAAGTAAGTATTAAGAAATCAACTCGATTATTTTAAATATTACCTACCTGCGTTTGTCAAGCTCATCAGACCCTCGCTAGGTAAGGATGCTAGTCGACTCCTGAATTTTGTATAATGGTCTTCGAATTTTGAGAAGGGAATAATCGCAAACCTACGGAGGTGTACAAATGTGATTTATTACGCTTATATGAATAATACATTACCTATGAGGGATGGATGTATCCATCATAGCTCGCGTAATGTTGTTTGTCGAACACAGAAGTGCTTCAGATCGTACTCAATAGATATCATTAAAATGTATTATATTTCTTATAATAGGGAATTTGGGTCGGTAGGTACCTATATAAAATGTATTATTGCTATCATTAGAAAAATTAAGTGAATGTTATTGGCTTTCTATTTAAGTGAGTATATTAATCTTTGTAAGAAAAAACTGGAAATAACTATTTAAAGTTACAACTGTATTAGTATAATTTTATATCCTTGAAAAAGCAGCATTTGGAATGAACTGTATGTAACAATTTATGTTTCTATAAGACCTATGTACCTACAGAAATTTATTCAAATAAATATTTCTATTTCCAAAAATTTTTGTGAAGCTTAAAATTTTTAGGTAAAAATATTTTTTTTCCTGCGATAGCAAAATAGATAAAGGATTAAATAGTATGAAACTAACGGAGACTAAATGCATGTGTGACCGAACTAGGGCCATTAGTCCAACGTATCGCCAGCGAGCGGTGTAAATCTACTGCGCCATGCCGTCTAACCCGGCCCTAAATCTAACCCATAAAAGCTGTAATTGGCCTTTACAAAACTACGCTCCTTCTGCTAAATGAAAAGTGTTACTGAACACTCACATAATCTAAGTTAGCTTGTCATTTATAGGATTTTCTTATTTTAATATAGACAGACGTAATAGAATCACTGATTATTTAATTTAGTCGTTTATGTTTTACCTTTTGAAATAATGAAACATATAATTAATACTGTACCATCGATTTTTGCACCATTATAAAGTGTAGTGAAATATCAAAGAGCACTAGGGCTAGTGATTGCTAGTGTCCAGTGGAACAATATTTGGGACTCGGGCACTAGCTAGCTACCTGCTGGCAGCAAGTTTATCAATGTGTATTGGAGCGTGGGATTGTTTTCGAGCGTTGCCTTTACCGCGATGGAATGCAAACTTCTGCCCTACTTGATGGTCAATTGCTTGTTTAAATGGCAAGGATTGTTCATGGGCAGAGATTTAAATTGTTTATAATATCTTA
The DNA here is from genome assembly GCA_905147785.2 of Thyatira batis. Lineage (NCBI taxonomy): Eukaryota > Metazoa > Arthropoda > Insecta > Lepidoptera > Drepanidae > Thyatira > Thyatira batis. The sequence continues at coordinate 5,456,261 of LR990496.1, read as the reverse complement.
CAAGGATAATGGCATACATAATAGTAATAAAAGATACTAACTTACTAAACATACCTCTATCGACTTGTTTTCCTTTCCCATGACTATTAAACAGGTGAGTCATGCTGGGTCGTAGGCTTTGTCCTCGCACGATAGAAGTCAGGAACTATCCTTGGCAATTTCTTGCCTAATGGTGCGCCGCGAGACTTGGCCACGCCTCGATATACACCTCGAACAGAGACGCATTTGTACAACAGAATACAAATTAACCTTTCGCTCGAAATATTTGGTATTTGATCCGAATACCTAATAATGATGTGCATATTTGCCGTAACGAAGGATTAAAACGTCTAAGCAACTCATGTCGATATATCAGTAAGTAATAAACATCTTTGCAATTTTCAGCATCGCGATAAAATTTTATTATAATGAATATATAAAAAAGAATATCATGAGACATTTCATTGACTCTATTTAATTTAAATACTGAGCTAAATTAGAAGATTGATAAGTTTTGAGTTACTTTCAAGGAAGTAGGTAAGTACATAGGTACGATAATTTAATCGTAAAGGTATCATCTATACCTTTATGTTCGGTTAGTCCAGCACTGAAAATAAAAGGATGCAGAATTTGTCGAGTGGCGGTCATAAATATCCTAAAGCGACAGCGGGGTCCGCCATTTTCCTGTTGACAAAATCGCACCCACAATACATTCAAACTTGTCTAAAGTTTCCATTGTTTATAGCTCTCCTGGAAATTGTTAAGTGGAGCTTTCTCTATACCCTTTTAATTCAATTAGGCGCTTTTTATATTGAAAGTAATGAATAGCACTTTAATATAAGTTAAATATCCAAAAAGTTTGATTATAGCTAGGGACGGTGATTACGACGCAGTGATGTCTCATCGAAGGAATTGATAGCGTCAATTCGAGTGTCGGGGCATCGAGAACGTCTTGAAAAGAAAATAATCTTGATGAAACGTCTCGCTATAAAAAGAGAAGCTCTCTGTTACCGACGTTTTACGCTTTCGTAGAAATAAACCGGGACATCGCGACGACAATGCTGAAAACTTTATTTTCATACTAAGCCTCGCTGCCGTTATTGTCTTTGTTAATAACCTCAGTAGAGCACCCTATTCTAGACGTTCGTACTAATGAGTTTTCTTTTGATTGAGTCTAACGGGATTCGAGTTTTGAAGAGCATCATGATTATTTTGCTGTAGTAGCTTTTCATATCCGCTCTGGCAGCTGAAATAGATTTGTAAACATAGAATAAATACACACGTCGTACCATAAGTACCTACCTGGCTACAAAGAAATGCAAAATTCAAATTCATATTTATATCGATTAAATAGATACCACAATAAAAAAAAAAATGTATCTAATATCAATCAATGTGACACTTTTCTATATTTTTTTTAATTAATTAGAATCTTTCAGATTCAACTACGTGTATTGTTCAGATGAAACTGAACAAACAAATAAACTATGCTCGTTAGTACACGGGTACCTATTTGTTCTTGTAGCAGTGACAAAGTTAGTTTTGCAAGTTTTGTGATATTCATCTTCAAGTTCGGGGATAAGTTTTCGTCGGCACTTCATAGATCATGTGAGACGTTTAGTAACTTTGTCAACGGTTACTGCATTGCAGAGTTCTGAAGAAATTTAACTGATTTATACCTAAATTTGAATGTGCTATCTGTGATATATTATTCGGTAGCAGAATTGCCTACTACTGACTGAGTCATTAGCAAAAATAACTGAAAGTTAACTAAGCATAGTAATAACGATTATTGTTGACCTACTAAAATTGTATGCAAACACAAATTATGTGATGTATTCTATTGCTCAAAAAAATGAAGTAATGGTGTTACAGCGAGGCGAGGCCATACATATTGTGGTGTGCATCCTTTGCGGTCGACCTATTCGGCATCGGGCCAAGCACGTACACAATTTACTTAGCTGCGGTACCACCTACACCGTGATTTGAATACACTTTAATCTTCGAAATATGTGTCCATGTTTGTCACGTTCATTTTAGGCTAATGTATATAACTGTAAGTGATGACGCACAACCATCTAAATATGTTGATATTAAAATTAATAAACAAAATAATTTAATATCTAAATAGAAGACTAGCAATTAATTCATCATATACAATACAATTCAGTATTATCTTCAGTAGTTGAGTATTATTATGTACCTATTTAAGCAAATATTTCTGAACAAACTCACAAAACAAAATCTTGGGAGATCATCAAACTGAATAATATAATTGACACAAAATATATTTTTTGTCGATTAAGTAAAATAAATCCCGTTTCAGCAGAAACAATGAAACTGAAGGGATTGAAATCATTTAATAACGCAAATATTTTACTTAAGCCAGATGGAGTACCTAAGGGTGGAGTTATGCTAACGAACTGCTATTATGTTTCACCCTCGTGTCACTGTGTGAAGGTTTTGCACTCTCGACCGAGTTATGCCGGGTTTGTTTCAGAAAATCATGTGTTGCTTTCGGGAAAAGCTGGCAGTGTGAAAACGCGCGGCGTTGGGAGCAGACGCGTTGCTCCGTCTCACCCACGTTCATGAACTACACGACCGAACTGAACTTCTTCTAATTTTACCTAGTTTAAACAGCAATAAAGTGACAAACAATATATAGCGTGACATTAAGGACAAAAGTACCTAAAGTTACATTATCTGTATTTGGATTAATTGCGTATTTTAAAAAGCTCATGTTATTATTTCAAAAGTTAAATGGATAATTATGTTTTTCTGAAATTTGGAATGACTGAAATAAGTAAGTATTGATTTATGACTAATTGATTAATGAGTTATTTTATTTACCCACATACCTAAACAAACATTTTATTAAACACAAAAAAGTCCTGGTCAATTAAATCCATCATTCTGGAAAAGACTATTCGATCATTTTATAGCACTATGTATAAAGCTTAACTAAATGGATTTTTCTATCCGTTGCCAAATAAGCGGCCTGAATAATTTAAGCAAAGTAATGTGAATAATAAATAAGCTTTTACGCTTAGTGTTTCTATCTAGATTATTAATAATAGCAATCTATTAAATAAAAGCCTTCATATATTTATTTAATAGGGTTTGTTAGGCGTTTTATTATATCGACTACTAATGTTCAAAGGCGCATATATATTTTCTGCAAATTTTTTGTACGCAATTAAAAGCAATGTTACTAATATTTATATGTAAAATCATCAATTATTTATGAAACATTGAATTATTTTTATACTTTTTTAAAACACAAGTACTTTCAAAAATTAAACCATTAAAATAGGTAGGTACCTTACAGCGGACTATTAGAATATTGAATGAGCTTCAATTACGGTTTTCTTGTTGCGCTTTGACAGAGGGTTCCTGTGTTGATTATTTAAGGTCTCCAACAGCCTGTCATGTCGTATGTGTATACATATGAGGAGGCCCCATCACTTGACTATTGCCTGCGGCAGAAGTAAAAACTTAAAACTATGATAGGTATACCTTACCTAAACAAAGATGTAAGCAAAAGTCTTAGTATGCTATGGAATATATTAGTTAATAGTAGCTTTGTTAACATGTTAGTGACGCAAAATCATATTTTCACCGCCAAAAAATTTCCACAACGAGCCTAAAAAAGTTTCTGTTTCATAAGTTTCGCATAAGACATGTTACGTACCTACGTAGGTACTTAAATTTTTTTCTTTAATCGTCTAAAACTCCTCGTTACCTAATTATGGCTTGCCCTAAAATTTATTATATGATTTTACCATCGTAGATAATATAATTAACTGAACGTAGATACATTAATTTTAACTTAAATATCCGTTGATTCTAAAATACATATTTATTTACGTTATCTTCCGTCATTGAAAGCTACTGGAAATCTGTTATCTAGTTTCAAAAGTTGAATGTAGGGGGTGGGGATTTGAACCTGCACTCTCATTCATGAACATGACTCGGCGCGTTCATTACCGAGCCAAAATTGCTAATAACGATAACGATCAATTAACTTAATTGTAAATTATTATTAATGCATAATATTTGTTTAATTTATGTACGACACAGGATAATTTAACTACATTATTAATGTCGACTTCGATGCGTCTGCTGACCTGAATATTAGCTCGATTATCCATTCAGTGTCAGATACAGAGGTATCTAGAGTTCTTGGAGCAATTAAGTAGATTTTACGGTCGGATTACTCCGCCTCCCTGAGTTGACAGCAAATTTTAACTCTAAGTAAACTGTATCAGACAGTGCAGCGAGCCAAATTGCCGCAACTATCTTGAGACGGTGGCACTCAATTAGCAAAACTGCGATTGCACGAGGATCTGCCCATGGACCAATCCTCTAGTTAATAATTCTGAGGCAACATCTTAACGATTGCTTAAGATGTTCAAATTAGTCCAAGCATCTTGTATAGTTATAGTATTAATCTGTTTTGTTTTGGAAATTGTAGATGCTAAGCTTCATTTGTACCAGAGTGTGTATAATGCTAAAAGTAGCATGTAAAGATTTTTTTACTACACTTCAGCGTGTTGCTTTTAAAAAGAAAAAAACATCAAAAAACGTCTGATAAAGATGTCTCCGTGTATACTTTTTCAGGGGCTGTTTATTATTAAAATTCATTACATTACAGTTTTAATTAAATAACATAAAATAAAAGCATCTCCCCTATGTATTTTAAACAAGTTACAGATGTGAAGGGTGAATACCATTCGAGGTGTGACTTGTGCATTGGGCTCCAAACGACTTTGACAACGGGAGGACGGAGATCACAATTAAAGAGAGCGCCTCTCCCAACAACATTTACATTTTAATTTAAATTTGGCCGATCCTGACGAGATTCAAGATTAATTGGGCTGCGTATTTAGCGCAATAATTTGAAATTGCCGCGTGGTCTTCAAATTAAGGGTTGCCATAATTGTTTGCGATGTAATTAATAATTTATATTAATTTTGTGAACTCGCGTTGGGTTCGCGTGCAAACGTGCAAACATTATAAACGCAATCTGTGCCGAGGGTTCAACTTGTTCCAGCCTTATTAATTGTGGTATTCACTTCATAATTAAACCTAGAGCTCATTTTGTGAGTCTCTGGTACACCTACATTATTAGTACGTATTTTGCAAGTTGGGTTGAGAAACATTTGATCCTTCAAAATGAATATTCCAATAAGTCACTATTGATATGAACTTATTATTAAATCGGTAGTTAAATATACACTAATTATATAAATATTAAGCATCTAACATTGTAAGTAAATTATCTCTGTAAGGTACTTCTCATTTTATAGTACCAAACTTATTTAATAGTTATTTAAACCAAATAAGATACTCGTATAAAAGTAAATAAATAATACCGACCAAGTGCATTATAATGTCGCGATTGTGACTCTTTTGGTATGGAACCCTAAAAATAACTTTAAATTTTCAGATACATGAATAAATTACATAAAAACATGATATAATACTTATAACAATTTACACAATATTGTACAAGTCAACATAATATGAAAGCAAACAATATCAGTGTTGTACAATCTACGACTGGACGTCAATATCGACATTGAAATACGTATAAAACATTCGATTCGTTAGTCGAAAAAAAGAAAATAATGCAAAATGCGAAGGATTGGAACAGAGAATGGTTCTCATAGGCGGATAACAAAAGGAATGCTATGAAAATATCGTTCGTTTGATGGCCGTAGCCCGTAGTCGAAGCGGCTCGTAGCTCGTAGCACTGGCTGGGATCTGCGAATATTGTGTTTTGATTGCTTGCCAGGGGCATTTCATTGATTAAGTCACTGACCCTTGTTAATTTTAAAATTACCGTTTCTAAACTTATACATTTTACTTTTTAATAGATATTGCTTTGTAAGTAATAAATAATACACTGCTATCTAAACCGAAACTGATGCGTTTCTTTTTGTACTTTAAAAGTATTACAGATTAAGAATTATCATTCATGTTCATTTCCATGTTTGTCCTGGATGGGAATGAAAAACACGATAAAAAATATAGACTAAAATTTCACTAGCAGGGCGGTTTTTAATATTCACTTAGGTACGTTCCGCGAAAATATTTGATGTTTTAAATGTTAATTGCGGGAGTATCCTTTCATCTCGTTTATTCAAACTTTGTAAGGGGATTTGTTTACAATGTGCCTAATGATACTCCGCGTTGGGTTAAAAGCTTTGTAATGACTGCTCAATTTATTTTTATTATCTATACTTAGCTATTCTCCATGGTTTTACTCGTGTTGCTGAAATAAATAAATAACTTTCTGATTTTAATAATTTGGTGATTAAAAATGAAAACTTAAAAAAAAATTAAAGTCATTGCTAATGTCCGGTGGTTACGGTAACTACATATCGTCTGGTGGATTGAATACATTAATAAATATTTGTGTTAGCTGATATAAACATACAAAAATCATATGAACCAAATTTAAACACCAAAGTAAAATTTTATGTAAATGAGGTTTTCAGTATTATTATAATATTTGAATTTCGTATATCATTAGCACGTAATTCAGATATCATTGGCTAAGGTGGTGGTGGTTATTTGGTGTTATTTTTTTACTGGAAATAAGTATTTAAACTATAAAAGAGGTACATATTAGTTGTCAAAAATTAATGTATAGAAAGTAATCAAATCAATTGAATTTAGGTATATAATATGACGATAGACTATCGAATAGAACTAAAAAAGCTATATTCCATATAAACAAATCGGCAGTCGAGAGTGCCCGCATGGGGCGGGTTGTGATCCCTTGTTGAATATTAAGTTTGCCCATTACGTCAGTCGGTAATTCGAAAGCGTTTAGAGCCCTCGCCGCACCGAATTTATTACTTAATATCATTTTGACCCGTCGACCGTCGGCTGAAACTCGCACTGATTATGAATTGTACTGGATTATTCGTAAAATGGATTTGTATATCCCAACTAATATTATAAATGCGATAGTAACTCTATCCGTCTGTTACGCTTTCATGCCTAAACCACTGAACCGATTTTGATTAAAATTGGTAGAGAGCTACCTTTTATCCCGGGAACGCGGGTGAAACATAAGCATGTGCATAAGTTGAATTTAAATATTGGTTGTAAGTTTAAGTAGGTACTAAGTTATAAATGAAGTTACTATTTTTCATAAGATTATTTTAGATTATTTTTCAGTACAAAAAGTGAGTAGTATTTCAACAAAGTCCAACTTAACTAGAGGTATATTTTAGATATAACAGAACCTTTTTTCTGCGATAGTGCGAATTCGATGAAGTCGTTACGAGGATAAAATGTTAGTGAAATAGTTCCTTTAGTGGTTGCGTGAATTTCCTCTTAATGTTGGAGCTGTAACAGATGTGATGCTATCATTTTCAAATATATCATCTTGGTAAATTTCTTGTGAAATATTACATAAGAGATCCAAGAATATTATGACCTATTAAATTATTATATAACAGATATGAAACTATACGATTTTTCATCAATATTATAATTGTTATGTAAATTATATATTTTCTTAGGTACATAAAATAATTATGAGAGTACCAATTCACTAAGGCAATCTGCACTTACTAATTTACAAGAATATACTTGATTTTATGATTCTAAATGATTAAAATAATATCAGCGTTTTTAATGTTCATATACTTGACGTATATTCCACATACACAGAAATAGTTCAAAAGGCATTTTCTACAAAGAATTTTCCGGGAAATGCCATCTAACAAGCGTACTTAATGATCAAGGGATACCCTTCCTATGTAGCAGGCGAAATCTCAAAAGACAAACGAATCATGTCGAAAAAGAAAATGGCTTTCTCAAACATGTTTCTTTATATACATCAGTCACGTATTAGTTTCATAATAGGTATAATAGTAGAAAAGTAATTTTGGTGATACCTCAAAAGGAATTCAGTATTTAGGAAATAATTGTATTGTGTCCGATTGGTGTTGGAAATTAAAATATTTAACAAAAGCTTAATTAATATATTATTTTAAGCTGCGGCTTCACAGCAGTTAGTCACAAAGTTTGCAAAGCAGACAGATCGCGTAGGTAATCTCTGAACCGAGCCCCAGGGATTTGCAACTCCGAAAATAAATTACAGCAGACTCAGATTTAATTGTAATTATGCTCAGTGACCTCAATGATCGGGGAATTTGATAAAATTATTGCTCAGCACTTGTAGTGAACTAAGTAAGTACGTTTATTTTTATTTCATTTCGATATTCATAATACTAAAACATGTTATTGCTAAGAATCTATATGAAAATCGCTAACTATTTACATATAAAATACAAATTTAATGTATGAAAATGTTTACTTATTTAACATAAATATATACTACATAGTTTGTTTAATTATTTTTTTATCCTACATCAGCCAAATCCCATTCATAACCAAAATATACGGACGTAACTGACGCTTTATTTATTTTACTGTTATGTTTGCGTTGCTTGAATATCATGTTTGTCGTGTGAGAGAGGGTTATCGATTAGTCTTTTAAAAGCACCAATAGACAACGGATCCTTGCTTCTGGATTTGAAAATGCTGAGATTTATTAATGAAACAGAGAGCACGTTAATCTCTGTCCAGCGCACGGATCCGCTAAATGGGCCTTGAAATTTTAGCTTCACTTTTTTATGCCTACAGATATAGACGTTTTAATGTAATGATAACGTTTTTATTTAAGCAATCTCAGAAATAAATGGGTATTCATTTATCATGTCTAGGTTTTTAATACTCTTTGTTTGACTTTGAACACGCTTTTAAATTATTTGGTTTTACTTTATGTCCTGTTCATAAGTATAATTGTAATGCCATATTTCTTAAAATAGGATACCGCGTCAAAACGTAGGTGGCGGAAGCCATTTCTGGTCGTAAATTACCCTTGAGAGAGGTTTTGGCTGGAATTTCTACGGATTCAAAGAAAACGCGATCCTGTGAAAAAAGCGAGTTTGTAGATATACTATAACTGCCGTCTACATAGTCACGCAACCGTTATTATTGTAGACTTTGATAAAAAGTAACATTTCCGACGGTGTCGTTTGTGACGCGTCGCGCTCACGCGTCCGGTCATGTGGGCTGGGGGTGCGTTCCGTCGCCCTCGATGTTTGAAATGCTTGACATTTCAATTATCGCTCCATACTTTGGCTATCCATCATTTTATAGATTTATTTGTAAATTTGTAAATAACGCTGTGGCTCAAATTATTCATATTTCAAACATCAACACCATAAATCAAAACTAAAAATAGCTGGACAGGCTGATGTTTATTGAAGCTATATATCTCATATGGAATTCTCATGGGAGTTATATTACCTATCTATAATAAGTGAATCAAAGTATGTTATCAACAACACAATATATATGAGTTTTGGTAATTGGTACATTGACGTTAATCGAAAATCCTTTAGAGATTACGCATCAAGTTTAGGTACCCTTATCCGGTCGTTCATCTACCGGTACCTATAATAACTTGAGTTATTAATAATGGAGTATTATGCTTGTAAAAGCTTGTTTAATTAAATTTGTCTACGTCGTACGTTTGAAAGGAGACGATTAACATGTTGAAAGCGATGCGGTGACGCCGAAGACGGCTGCCGTCAACGTAATCTGCACTCGGTTTACATCAGTCACGCTCAACACCGCACCACGCACATCCCTTTTACACGCGATACTATTACTACAATCCGTTATTACGTGTTTGTATTTGCGTATTTGTGTAAGGTAATTTGTCATATGTTACACAGAAAATAACATCAATATGGTACCTGTACCACAATACCCGTACCGCAACATTAGCACATAGTTGTGAGGCTCGTGAAACCTATGGGCCCTATGGCGTTCATTTATAGTATAAATGGAACACAATACAACAGGCACACTGAATCCATGTCTTGTTTTTTGGTTCTTTGAATAAATATTTGCAAAAAATACAAATAAGTAAGGCAAAAAAATAAGAAAAATACTTGTTAACCTATGTCGATACATAGTACCTCAATTTAATTTGTTTTCACAGCTTAGGAAAACATTTTGAGCGTAATTCAGAGGCTCCACTTCATTTGTACCGAATGTTAAGTCGGGGTTAAAGTGTCTTGGGGCCAGAGTTTATTTTCTCAGTGAATGCGCCGGCAAAGGGAAAGCGCTTTGTTTTTTCGTAGCGCCCTCCTCCGCTCGATTAGTCGTTTCCTTTTTATTCACAGACACGTTCGAAAAGCAGACGTTATCGATGTACTCACTCTGTTTATTTACAATTTTCAATTGCGTTTACCTTCGATTAAAGTGTTCTCTTTTTTGTATTGCAAAAGAACTTTGTAAAATGTTTTTATAAGCTTATTTTTCCTCATGGACGGGGAGCGGTTTTGTAAAGGCTCTGGCAACGATTGATCTAATAGAGCTACAAAGAAACTCATAAATAATAGTACTTCGATATATTTTATTTATTTACAAAACCAAAATGAAATTCATATTTTTACAGGACTTATTTGAGATTTGAATCGTGGGTTTAATTTCACTTTGGACAAGCATGTGCAATTGTGAATAAATGTCTATTAGAAGAATATCTTTCGTGTTTTTGAGGTACCTAGAATAGCTGTACAATCTGTGTTGCGAATATTTTTTGTTTGGTACCTATTACTTTTTGACACTAATTAAATAATGTTGTATAACACCATATTTATAGGTAGGTAACACAGCACTAAACTATCCTATGAGAATCTGTATGAACCTCAGCTGTGACGGCAAAGTTGCAGCTGGTACCTAGTTTAAACATAATAGGCAGTTTGCGGCATACTATATAAAATAGTTTGAATTAGTTCATGTAGCAAAAGCTAGTAAATATATATATATTGAATAAAGGCGTTGGTGGTTAATGTTACTGCGCCACAGCGTATAATAACCACATCAAACAGTTGTGCGGACAACTTTTATTCGAGAACTTTTACTGTGCACTAGAGTGAATAAAGGTAATGAGTTCGTAACAATGATATTAAAGAAGACCCAGTGACGAAAATAAAATATTCGAACGACTAGATCACAGCGAAATTCTCGTCAGTAGGTAATTACAGTTTTAGTGCGTTCTGACTTGTCCGGGTTGATGAAAAACTGAGTTGATTAAATGCTTTGAACATTTTTCCAGATTCTAACAAAATATTCCCCAAATAACTCAAATGAAAATATATACGTAAAAGTCTAATTTGGCAAATTACGTTATATTCAAGGCGGCTGTCAATAATCGTTTACATCATTAGCAACGGTGTTTTATATTCTAAGCGGTTTCTTCCATCGACGAAAATGGCCTGTAAAAGTCGGCCACGAGGAGGGGAGCGATCGAAGTACACGCTTCATATTAGATAATGAACACTAAAAGTAGGGACTCTGATTTCATAAAGAGAGTGCTGCACCAAGTTATTTACTAAGTGAACGTTCTTTTTATAATGAAAACATCGTTTGTGTAGCGTTGGATAAACATGGCAAGTTCAACCTCCATTGTTTCACATATTTGGTTATGAAAACAAAATAATGTGCAGTGCTGTTTGTTTTGTAATTGCAGTTTCTTTCGTTATGAGGTTCTGATACCTATTCAAATATGTGTAAATAAATATACATATATTGTTTGCATACGTAGAATAACGTTTGAAGGTTTGTTATAAAATCATAGCAATTAAAAGTGTTATACAAACATCGAAATACTAATAAACGTATAATTTAAATTAAATGAGCTACAGTAAAACAAACTAAATAAGTCATGCATAGAATAAAACGCATGGTCTGCTCCACTGAGACCAATTAGAAATCCTCGTCGCTCCCTTCTTGTTTCTACCCCATACATTGGGTGGAAATGACTTTTCTTTTTATTGTTCGTTAATTGCTAAGATTGGTGCGAGGCGGGGCGAAATAAAACTGTATGCCCAGGGATTTGTTCCCTCCATTTAGTTAACCAGCTTAAGTCCTTTATTTAATCTATTTTTAGCTAGACTAGTGTATTTACTATTAAAACACTAAAAATCAACCTTTTAATGCTTAGTCTAACTACCAATAATTGTTCATCAGCATAATAAGTTAAATACATACTTATCATCATTTCGTCTTATATATCGACAGGGAACATCCATCAATCAAGCGACCACATCCGCGTTAAACTAATTAACTGCATTGCTCTACCCACTTCTCCAGATTTAGCGAATTAATCATGTCACAGGGTTCACTTGCTACTATTAAATAGAGCAAGCGGAGAACACGTCGTATAAGAACTCTTATCTATTGCAAACTGTAAAACTAAAGTATTTCTGAACTAACCGCAGTGTCTGTTCACTGTTCTTACTTCTTGTGAGCTGAATATGCGGTCTAAAGGTTAGAGGAACATTGATGCGACTAATGGTTCAGGTAAGTGCTCGCATGCATTGGTAACTAAGTTACGTGTCGATATAACAATGTCTAGGGTCCTGCATGTTGACATGTTCCAAAAACAATGTTAACGAGACACGGATGCAATACTGTTGTCCCTCGTAAAGTTGGAGTGTAAAACTTGAAATGCGCTTTTACAATCCACTCCGCTTTACCAGCGTTACTGGAGAATCTTCAACTATAATATAAAACAACATAAAAATATTTGTATATATTTAAGACTAGCTGCCTCCCCGCGGTTTTACCCGCGTAGTTCCCGTTCCCGTGGGAATACAGGGATAAAATATAGCCTATGTTACTCGGGGATAATGTAGCTTTCCAAACGTGAAAAAATTTTTGAAATCGGTCCAGTAGTTTCGGAGCCTATTCATTACAAACAAACAAACAAACAAATCTTTCCTCTTTATAATATTAGTATAGATAAAAAAAGTAAAATGGACTTGTATCAGCGCTCTATAGAAGATTTACTATGTCTTCGCTTTCGTCTCTCGGGGTGCAAACAGTCGTTCAAACGTTTTCCCACATTCAAAGTAAAGATCAATAAAAATCGCAACACCGCACTTAAGATGGCTGTCACTAGGGAGACGGTCGTCGACCGAGAACAGCAACAACCCTTTCTATTCCTGCCAGGTTGATGATTTACAAGTGCATCTATACCTACTTACAGGATGTCCTAGTTACTGCATTTATAAAAATAATAGAAAGCAATGTTACGTGGTGATTCAATAAATATTATTTGGTTTATTGCATACAAATTATTCATGTAAGAGTTATTTAAGTATAAATAATAGTAGAGTGCAATATTATCGTAATTATCAGCTATTATTTTAACAAGTTCATAAATTGCGGTACGTAATTCCCGCTTGGCTTCATATTTTCCGAAATAAATTTGTTACCGGCTTAATGTGCATATCCCATGTGGCACATGTAATTTTATTTAAGGGTTGAGCAACAACAAAGGAACGGGCCGCGTTTCACTTTTATTAATTAGTTGGGCTTTTGTTCGTCCATTTGATGAAGTTGCGGCAGACATCCTGTAGGTTATATTATCTGTTCCGTGTAGGACCGAGAGCGACGGTGGATTTACGGTCGGTATGCAATGAGCCGGTCGACCATTCAGGATGGCGAACCCGGGCCTTCATTTTGCATGATATTAAACTGGAAAAATAAAAAGTTGATATAAAGGAAAACTTGGACTGAGAATTATCGTGAAAAACGAGAGGTGCTAGCTAGGTATTACGATATCTAGGTGAGTTTCTGTTGCTTTTTATTTTTATAGGCCATGGACTGACTTAATTTTTAAATGAAAAAGATTATTACTTTTTGATTTCCCTAGAAATATTTTATGAGTGGTTTTGCTAAGTATTCTATGTTTTTAGCATTTTTAATTAACTACATGAGTGTACCCGAAGAGAATTTCCGATCGTGGCGCAGAATTAATAAGTGGCAGGGGTACGCTTGACAACACCGATAATTCATTCGATCCATTCTTTTAAGATTGCTTTCACCATGACTACCTGTCTATAGGGTTGCCGGTAACTCATTATTGAGTCCCTAGTATCGTTATTGAAGTTTCCAATGAGTTTTATATTAAAATTATTCGATAAAACACGTGTGTTACAACGACAAATACTAAAAAGTAATGTACTTAATTCTAGTAGTCATTAATTAAGTACGAAGTTGAATCTTATAAACATAGATAAGAATAGACATAATGATGGTTCATATTTGGCAAGTTTTTTACTCAGCTCTGTAATTTGGAGATAGTAATCGTGACGGAGATACCAGTCGAGTTGGCTTGATTTACTGCACTTGTCTCTTTAGTTAACGAGGGAATCTTTTTGTGACTCCAACCAAGTTACACGGGAATAAATTAGCTAAATTGTACTGTCCACTGAATTCACAGCATATCTTTTTCTATAGATGTAGATACGGAAGTACTTATAAATATAGACATGAAAATGTATTGTTTGTACGTAGAACTTTACTTGGAATAAGGAATATTCTCCAATGAAGTAAAGTAATTATTAAATCTTAAGCCATTTTGTATGAAGTCTACTCTACTAGGTACTAAGAGTAGAATTAAACTATGTATTTGTGAGTGTAAATAGGCATGATATATAACAAGGATAGACATGTCCACCACATGAAAATTCAATTGCAACTCATTACACTTTTAAACTATAGGTAATAATAGAAAGAGGCAAAATAAATAGATAGTCATTGTTATTAAATGCATCTATTTCATTTTGAAAATCAATTTTGTGATTCAACATTATATATACACTTCAGTGATCGACGTCAAAGTACAGTTCTCAGAATCACAGAGACGGGCTTAATCGTTCAACTATCAAAAGCTTGTCCAGGTCAGTAACTCGGTTAAAGCCGGGAATTGAAGACGTTCGATTCCAAACTGAAATCGAGGGTAAAAGCGACACTCCAGGGAGGTCGAGAGATTCGCTCCCTATAAACATAGAACAAGATGCATAGGTAACTATGTGTCGATACAGGGACGGATTTGGTGATTTCTATATTATGCTCATCATGAAACATTTTATTTAAGTAGTTAGTTGACAAAATACAAAACTTAGATACTTCGTTAAAATTATCTAGATATAGGTACATTTATTTACTCTAAGTCCTTGAGTGCGACATGAAATGGACATTGATAAGTCGATTCAAACTATTCAGGATAATAGAAATTGTATGAAAAGGTGACATGTGATTACCCATAATTAATATTTTGATTTATTTTGTCTCCGGACGGTTGGCCATAAGCGTCCTAAGTCCGCTACCTACTGGAAACAAGTCAAGAGTTACTTGATCGCAGTTTCTAGTTCACACTCCAGACTTGCTGGCGTCTTATTGCATAGGTATCAGGAATAGTAATGTGTTGAGTAAGACTTGTCAGTGAAATATTTGTCCGTTAGAAATCTTAACCTGAAAAAAATCATAATTTGTGTGAAAGATAGAAAAACTTTGCCATTTAAAACCGAGCACACTTGATACAAAATGTTCACTCTAGTTTTCGAATGTCATTTGTTTATTTCGTTATGGTACTATGCAGTATACTTTCAATCAATGACATTGAGTATCTGCATAGTATATATGTACGATAGGTAGTTCAGTGTAGGGTAGCTAGAACTGGCTAGAAGTCTATGATGCATGAGTATAATCATTAATTCATGCCAGAAACTAGGCTAGCAGTTGGCACGGGTGAAGCTTGCCAATACAATTTGTAAGTCGTGTCAGGTGCTAAAAACTCAACTGGACCGAAACGAACTAGACAGTGAATCTGGATAAATTCAATTTGGGAAACTTCCCGGGCAGGCGAAGCAAACTTTTATGCTTTGGTTGAATTTGTGCTGACTTGCTTGGCACTTAATTAATACTATACTGTTGCAATCACTGACATAGATCCCAAATATCCATAACCAAACCAAGCAAGCATAATCACTATCTTATAGACAGGCATTACGGATTAGGATTGGTGCAGAATTAAATCACTAAAAGTAGTAGGTACTGTGTTCCACTCCAAGGTTTAGTGTAGAAATGAGTGCAGAATTTATGGAAACGATTCTGAGGATATTAAGATGGGATACCTACCTACCAACTATATTGATCTTGACTAAGCATAATAAGTACCTTCAATAAACTTAGACTAGACCTGAGTGAGCGCGTTATTAAATAATAATACAACAACAGGCATAAAGTAAAAACTCGTAAATATGTAGTAAAATTTTGTAAATGTGTCTAATCCATGGTAACATTCATCTATTTAGCTATGTTTAACTTAACCTCGTATATTCTCTATACATTAAATCAATGTTTTTATTGATAACCAGCGCCTAGTATAGATTGAATGCAATGCAGCGCTATAGAATCAAAGTTTCATCAGGCACTGTGACACAAGTAACATTTACAAATGCTACAACAATTGACTAAGTCTTTTTACATTATAGAATTAAAGTAAGAGTGTAAAAGTAAAAAAAGTTTCCTAACATTTTTTATTGAAAGATCTGGTAGCATTTCTCTTGAAAAGGGTTAATGTAAACAACCTCAATATTTCCAGCTTTACCCAGATCTTATCAATGTCTACTTTTTGTTTAGCCCTTTTAAAATAACCCAGACGCGTATCCTAAAAGATTTATTATTTTATAAAATATAAAACAAATTAGAATCCTTTGTATTCAAAATGTTGTGAATTCAATTATCACGAGGTGAACAATGCTCTCTCGGATGTGGTAAATTGGTTTACTGTAAATAATCTGCTTCTAAATGAGAAGAAAACCAAATGTATTAAATTTAGTCTACCAAATGTTCGTCAAGTAGACACATGTATTAGAATTAAGAACGAAAATATAGATCTTGTAGAAACCACAGTATTTCTAGGTATCACTTTAGATGTAAAGCTTCAGTGGGGCCCTCATATTTCTCGGTTGGCGAACAGACTTGCTTCTGCAGCATATGCAGTAAAGAAAATACGTGCACTTACTGACGTAGATACCGCGAGATTAGTTTATTTTAGTTATTTTCATAGTATAATGTCTTATGGCATTCTCCTTTGGGGCAGTGGTGCCGACATTAACACTATTTTTATTCTGCAGAAGAGGGCTGTTCGTGCTATATACAATATGAGTCCAAGGGACTCCCTACGAGATAAATTCAAAAATATTAATATTTTGACTGTACCCTCACAATATATTTATGAAAATTTATTGTATGTACGTAAAAATTTACATCTTTTTCCAAAAAATAGCGACACTCATAGTATTAACACCAGAAATAAGCACAAACTCGCTATTCCTGTAACTAGACTTACTAAAGTCAAAAATTCATTTAAGGGGCAATGTATACGCTTCTTCAACAAACTACCTAAAGATATTCAGGATTTACCAATCTATAAATTTAAGCAGGTAGTGAAGAAAACTTTATATCGAAAGGGCTTTTATAGTGTATCAGATTACTTTTTAGAAAAAGACCCTTGGCAGTGAAATGCTCGCTACAAGCTATTTCACATTTTGTAAAAATCACTATTGTATTAGATGTAAGTTGGTTTTTGAAAAGAGTAATTACTGAGTTTATTGCCGGCTCTTCTCAGTAAAAACTACTATCAGAACCGAGCATTAATAGTGACTATTCATAAGTGCTTTATTGAGGCCTATTTGAATAAAAAAGATTTTGATTTGATTTGATTTGATTTGTTATAATGATCAAATTAGCTTTTATAAATACACTAGATGCCTCCGCGCGGTTTTACCCGCGTAGTTTCCGTTCCCGTGGGAATACAGGGATAAAATATAGCCTATGTTACTCAGTGATAAGCTTTCTAATGAAAAAATAATTATTTAAATCGGTCCAGTACTTTTTGAGTTTATTCGTTACATACAAAAATACAAATCTTTCCTCTTTGTAATATTAGTGTAGATATAGATTTAGGTACATTCACACAGAGAGTAAGATGATTTTTGTAATTTTTTTGAATTATGTGACATAGGCAGTGATATAAATCGGTAACCGTTATCGGAACAAGGGTGATGTTTACAAAAATAATTCGTTGAGTAACTAGCGATGACAGCAGCGTGACGTATATAACGTATTATTTTTAAATTATAAATGAAACTGTTCTGATAAGCGTTGTAAAGTGCAGCAATATTGTTCATTACCTACCCATTACTATAAGTAAATGACTGTCATTACAAATCACCTACTACTCGTTATCAAATATCAACAAGACAGTTACACTTTGTATGTAATATATTATTGTGACGTCATAACAATAGGGCCACGATTATATTCTCTTTCGGTATTGGAATATTTATTTTATTGATTTATTGGTGTTAGCTTTTTGATACTTTAAATCTGTTTTCAGTCAATCATGAAATTATCACCATATCATAAAACTATGCTGTTAGTCACATTGTAATTTAGAAATGTTTTCTAGCCTAATACTGCGAGAAAATTATTTTATCTGTTTTTAAATAAATACATAAACATAAACATTTCATAAATACTTCAGACAAAAAACCTGAGCCATTATTTACATAATAGATTTCACTGTTTTAGTGAGATAAAAGATAAATTTAAATTATACTCACCATTGTCAGTATTGATGTTGTTACGAGTAAAAAAATAAAATAAACCTATTATAAAAGCGAATGAATGGGAAAATATTTTACACCAACACTGTGTGAGAGGAGTTTATGGTACAACATATAACTATTATATAACTTTTAACTCTCTCATCAAAATTTAATTATAACTGCCGGCATAAGATCCTAGTTAGACTTTCTCTCTTGTTTATTATTAATTTAATGATTTACTTTGCGCGCCTATATAAATATGTATAACGCCTTAGCCCATCCCCAACTCGGGTAATAACAAAGTAATTTCTTGTCGTGTTGTTTGTCCCGTACTAAGTTAGAGAACTCTCCGAAATTATTTGTGTACGTAATTACCATTGTTGTCTGATCTAGGAAACGAGAACGGAAACCCGTTTGGAAAATGAAACGACTTTTGGTAGGTACTGAAAATCTGAAAGCGTGGGGTTTTGAAGTTTAATAATTAAGCAACAAAACAAACTTGCGCGCACATGAGCCAAATTCAGTTTCACATCAGAAAAGTTATAATACGTTAATTAAATGTATCATAGCGTAAATAACAACATATTTCTAAGGCTTTTGTTTTGTAGTTTAAAGTGCCAGTAAATATTTAGTATTATTTTGATTTGTGGTGCGTTTATGTTGATGAAAGGATTAGTTCAGCACTGTACGAAGTCAGCGGCTGTGGTTATTGGCGTTGTTTGTCTTTATAAATGTTGCATGATATTGTTTGCATTTGTATCAGCCTGGCGTTCGTCGACCCTGATATCCGTTTAATATGATAATCCGCATGCAAACAAGCGGCGGATTGCCCGGCTAAATTATTTATGCACCCCGGCCTGCGGGTGATGGCTTCACTTGTTGGCGACGACTGGGGTTTTATTGAACCCCTGAGCTTTGGTTGGACAGGTGAGATCGCCGCTACCTCTCGACGCTACTTTTTCATAAATTAAGCCTTCATATAAATCATGCACGACACAGAACGTACAACACGACGTAGGTAAAAATATCCTGCGAATGTCGGTACTCGTATTGTACTGTTGGGATTTATTTACATTCGTTGAGCAAGATAAAATTTTATAGAACAAGATAAATGTATGTTAGTAAATGTAAATAATATAATTGAATACCATAAAATTAGTTAAGCTACAAATCATTATTTGTTACTGTAATATTTTGGTATTGTTTATATCCTTTGTTTTGTACAGTCCTAGTTAAATAAAACACTGTTATTAGAGATAATATTTGACAAATTCTGACCGGTGTAAGCGACTACCAGTGAACTGAAATCACAAAAAGCTTAGTAGTGATATTTTTCTGATTTTTAAATGTTACAATTAAGTTTGGCCACAGACTAACGCCATTAGTAAATAAAACTCATGCGTAATAAAACTTTTAATTCAACCATGGTTAGCTTGAATACTGTAGCTGGTTATCCTCCTAATACTGTCACAGTATCTACCTACATAGTATCTTAATGTATTAGACCTTATATAGCGCCATATGAAGGATGCGTGGGAAGATAGAAACCGCAGCTTAGACAGATGGTAATCAATTTGGTAGTAATTGAATCTGGTCAGGCGTACATGCATCATCCCAGATCTAGGCGGCAAAGCGCGGCGGCCGCTTAATGAAATAATGCTCGATGTAATTTGATTGTACCTCTATGCGCCGCTCTGCGATTTCATTACGGGAAGAACGTGATTTGATTATTCGTTTATTATGAAGACTCGTGTCTGGTAAATATTCATGGATCTTACAATAAATACAGGCCTACATATGCATAGGTACATGTCTAAACAAAATAAATTTATTTTATTCACCCCCGTTATACCAATTATCATGCTAATTATAGATTACATCGAGAATTATCAGCTACATACAAATATATTTGAGATAATTGCAAATGAAAAAATACTTATGGATAAAATGAAACGTTGAACGCAGAACAATTGCTCCTACATTTTATTCAATGGATAGAAAATACAGAAAGCAGAAAATGTTAATAGAACAAATCGCTCCGATGAATCGAGTAATATTTCTGCGGTCGGTGTTGATAGTTCTAGAGTCATTAGTGGACTTGTTTTGATGCGTGTTGCGGTTAATATAGCGCTATTAAACGCAGTTGGTTTTGATTCCAGTATTGTAGCACGATCAAAGATAATTTTGGCATCGTGGTACATTATGATAACGGCTTCATTCACCGCTATCAAATCTTCGCGTAGATACTAAAGTAGCTATTACTCTGAATTACATCATCAACTGTACGTATATACGTACGTATAAGAGTGAGAGTAATTTCTAAACTCACTGTTATTATAACATCATGTTATGCAGTAATAATCATTTGTAGATTTATATAATAATATCAATTTGATGTATGTACAATATGTACATCGACTTAACGTATAGTTAGATATTGTAAAATAATTTGAAAATAAGCTCTCATTTGTTGTGACTCTAACATGACAGTTCTACTCTTAGAACCCTCCATTAGGTATTCCTAATTAGGCCATTATGATTTTTTTAACACTACAGAATTTTAATATTAATAAAACAACGTGTATTCTTGACTTTAGCATTATCGGTTAAGAATATGTACATCAATATATCATCCAAAAATATTTGTTTTATAAATGAAAACTGAGTTATATAGGTATACGAAAAGCCGTTATTTTGATATTTTAGATTTATATGGCCTTTGATTAAAAACCAGTTTGGCTTCTAGTGACTAATAAGGTTATAGAAAGTATTTGCCAAGGACATGATCTTGTTATAATTTAATAACCTATTGATAATCTCCCGTAGCGCAGAATTAACAAAATCATAACAACAGGTTACATAATAATGTATTGACAATATTTACTGTGTAGCAAATAAACGATAAACTACCACAACAAATATTTGTTATAATAAATAGTCCTTATAGCGTTGAAATCTAGTTGCCAGAAGAAAATGGTTTGCTCCAGTTTTTCAGTTACAAAGTTGTAAAGAACAGTCGCAGAATTAATATGATTTTCTAGAGCTTTATAAGATGTTCGCAGTGGCTTATTCTAATAAATCACGTTAAAAGTTGTACTTCAGAGCAGCGTGGTGGACAGTGTGGACTCACTGCCGTAGGTATGCTAATGAGGACGCAACCAAATGAAACAAGATTGTCGGGTTTATAAAAATAAACAGGCGAATCCACTTTCCATTTTTATTCAGAGTTCCGGTGTCAGACCATTGTTATTCGTGATACGACAAAGGGAACACATTCTATTTTATTTCTCAACGCAAACTGTGTTTTTATTATGAAAGTACTACGTCGTACTTACGTTACGAAATTTTTACATTTTTGCAGTGAGCTAATAAAAAGCAGGTAAAAATTAACTTTGAAAGATTTATTGGCAAGGATTTTATTTAACACAGTTTTACATAACACTATTTTTAAGTTATATTTTCTACTATTACTTTACCTAATTGCCAACGATGTTTCTTGAAAACACACCTGCCCAATTTCGTGGGAGATATGTATTTATTTTGAACGGAGAGATTTCATGATTCTTATATAAAGATCGTGTAAGTATTTTATTTTATGTAACGAATGAAAAAAGGAAAACTTTAACTCTGAGTTCATATTTATACCGTGAAATATCGTGACAATATTGGAAATTGAGATGAAATGGTAAAACATTCTAACATCCTTACAAATGTTATAAATTTGAAAATGACGTTGCAAACGAGAATTGAATCGACATTACATGTAAAGGGATGGAAGTAGGTATACATAATATGTTACTTTTATCACAAAAATCCATTCTCTAGGAGCGAAGCCGCGGAGCGATGCTTGTTATTTACTTTGCATTTATAATATTAGTAAAAATATAGTCTAGTATTTTTACTTGCTGACAGTAGGTAGTTTATTTCTGTCACTCGTCGCTACTTTCTCGTCTTTTTTTTGTGAAAAATTGATGGGGATTAAGTTGCCGAATTGTAGGCGCTTCTGCTGCGACCCGCTTCGCTTATGAGGATGGATTATATCCGCGGACGTTCGCGAGTTAACTTGATAAATTACTTCATAATGCGTACGCGAGCTCTTATATAGTGTCGCATCGACCGTCGCGAAATGAAGATTTATTTATTGGAAATTCGCCTTTCAGTAATCACGTAAATTATGAAGAGTCATGTTATGCTCATGTTATTTATTTGTCATGCAAATATGAACACGAAGGGTTATTTTGTAAATATACAACTTTTACATAATTTATTAACGTTTTATTATCATTAGTACAACTTTGAGTTATTCAGGCTTCGGGTGTTTGAATAATTAATATTTTACTTGCCTAACTTCGCCGTAAACAGGGTTTGAATATTTCGTATTATCAATTGTTAAGTGAAAGCTTATTTATTAAATGTTACTTTAGTTAAAACTCACATTACCTCTCAGTAAAATGTTAAATAGCTGATTAAATATATGACCTAATAATCAAAGCATCTTTAACGTTTAAAAATTTTCTTTCATAGTAACTTTTAGAAAAAGCTAACTAAATATAATATTTATTTCTGGTTGTGAGACACATTATAAAAATTAGACTACTATTAAAAAAGACGCCTATTTTGAGTACTTTATTATTGGTTTTATTGTTCTTGTTCTCTCAATGGATTTATCTAAGCTTTTCAAACTTTCAATATAAAATAGATTTCGAAATAATCATGAGCTAAACCCACCTCAATGCCGGATATGGTGGTATAATTTGAGAGAGAGTTCAAATTACGAGCATTCAGCATTTATAGTCATTGTGCCTACCTACCTTTATTGTAAAGCAGTGCAACACATGTTGCAACGGAGCGTTAAAATAAGTTTATTATGGACGTAATCGCAAATGAGCTTAAAGCGTCAGCATTAAATGAAAGCTGTGGGCTATTACTGTGATCCGTATTAATGTGTGATGTAACAGTATCTGCGTATTTGTTTGTGTATGGTCGTGGTGGTAGTGGCACGACGGCGGCTCGGCGGCGCCCGGTGAGGCCTTGGAGAAAGTGTAAGATCGAGTGTGGTTTCACCGCTCTCTGCTGCTTGGTGTGCTTGCCTCCTTGTTGATGACGCCGCGCCGCTAAATCCTCCCAAACTGGGATCCTCAAACTAAAAGTTATTACTCATCATATTTCAGTATAAAATGCTGTGCCAGTACCTTATGTAATATTTTTTTTTAGTATTGATTAATTAAGTAAGCTTTTATAGCGCCGCTTTGCTGTGCATGTGTCGTTTTATGGGTGTACCTACCTAGTTGGTTATACGTTGGATATTAAGAAATGAAAGCTTCCAAGATTTATTTTTGTATACTAAAAGACTGACGAGTATATCTGAAGAAACACCTGTTTCATTTTCATAAAAGATAATATCTGACCAACATTCCGACTTACCGAGTTAAAATCTCGACTTTTGTTGAACAGATATTAAAATTTCATAAAGTTTCCCCGCTGTCTAGGGCTTATTCTTACATAAGAGCTTTGCTGCATAATATTAAGCTCGGTCGTGGTAAATCTCCATTCTTCTGTACAGCGTTAGCACGAAAGGATTAAATAAACCTAGGTAGGCGGCGATTATTTATGCAAATATCCAATCTCTACAAAAGTAAATGCAGTTTGCGTTATTGAAAACAACAGTTAACCAAACGAAAGAAATTAGTTAAGTGCTCAATTAAGCGGGAAAGCGGACGTTATCTTTTATATCAAACTCGCTATGATCTTCTGATATATCAATAATTCGATATACACTTATAGCACATTATTTTATTTTTCACAATATCTTTGTCCCAATGTTGTTCCTGTTCTTTGCCATTAATCTAGTAAAAGCTAAGAGTAGCTGATAATAATAGTATCGTATATGCAGGTGGTAGCGGTGGCGGGTGGCGGGTGACGGCGCTGGCGCGGCAGCGGAGCGCGGTGACGAGATGAGCGTCGTGCCGAATGGGCCTCCGCCGCTGTCCGCCGCCGAAGCGCTCTCCTCGCTGCTGTGGCAGCCGTATGAGTGCCGCTCGCCGCCCTTCGCGCGCTCCCGCACCGATGGAGCGCTGGCGCTGGCACTGGCGCTGCCTAGCGACCGCAGCCTCGGCAGCGCGGGCGGGGGGGACGCGGCCGAGCGCGCGCCCCAGTCGCCGAACGGCGGTCGTCATGCGCGCGCGTCGTTTTGCGCGATCACACCTCGCCACGAGATGCGGCTGCCCGTGCCGGCGCCAGCCCCGCTTCGCAAGTCGGACTCGGTCTCGGTGCGCGTTCCGGGCGAGCCGAGCCGACAGAACGTGTCCAGTGTGAACATAGTGCATGTGCAGGATGCACCACCGAGTTGTAATGTGAACAGTGCCGTGCAGACGGAGCGGGAGAGGAGCGTGGCAACCGCCGAATGTCAGACCGAGGAGCCAGCGCGGCGGCGGAGAGTGCGGCGAGCACGAGCACCTCGGGTCCCCGAGGTGCTGGAGAACGTGCCGCCGCCGCCGTA
This sequence comes from Thyatira batis, assembly GCA_905147785.2. Classification (NCBI taxonomy): domain Eukaryota; kingdom Metazoa; phylum Arthropoda; class Insecta; order Lepidoptera; family Drepanidae; genus Thyatira; species Thyatira batis. Next base: position 5,431,277 of record LR990496.1, on the reverse strand, counting down.
CAGCACCCTGCCGCCTCCGCCACCGCCGCCGCTCCCGCATCACCACCCACATGCGCATCCTCACCCGCACCCGCACCCGCACCCGCACCCGGTGCCGGTGCCGGTGCCGGTGCACCAGCAGCCGGCGCCCATCATCGCGCCGCACCCGCCCACGCATCGCTTCCCATTCCAGCCGATCCCACTCAGGTGCGATTTTTATGTTAACTGTACATCTTAAACGTAATGGTGCATCTATTGATGAGTAGAAATCTATGTCCTATTTATCCGATCGCGGTAAGTAAGCGGATTTGGAGAAAGGCAGGTAACACTATTGTGAGATGTGCCTACGCTACATCCAGTACACTGCAGTATATGAATCATATTTATGGTATACATATGAATGGAGTAAAAATAAAGTCTAGTAACTGAGGCGCGGCGTAGCGTACATAGAGCATCTTCAAGATCATTTCGTAGCATAGTGCGTTGAAGTCTTTTGTTTGGATGTTACGGACACCGCATTACTTACGTAATTTGGTTTCGTAAAATAATGAAATAAGATTATACGTGTGTTTTATTGATTTAGTAGAAAGTATAATCGAAAAAGTATTACATTCAAGAGGGCAATAGCAATATTATAGATAAATTCATTCTCATATTGAATAAACATTTGAAACCTCTAACTTACAACAGCTACGGTGTAGCTAATAGTAGCAAATAATAAAGCCTTTATAATGCCAAGCTTTGTCGGAAAGTTGCAAACAGAAAGTTATGTTGAAAAGTAGAGCGAATTCACAACGACTTTAGGCTTGGGAATAAAAGCTAGCTAGCACTTTACCATTTAGGTGACGTCAAAAAAGGGGTCCTGTTTTCAAATGTTGTTTTTACTGTAAAATGGGGATACTGAAAAAAATACTCCGGAAAACTTTGTTCACTAACAAATCCGGTGATTTATAGAGAAAGCATACCAAAAAAGGCTATTGACTCTTTGAAATCAAAGTTGCGACGAAGCAATGGTTTTTGCTACGCAAACTCTAAAAGTAATCTTTGCATACGACACGGTTAAGAGTACAAAATCGTAGACTAGAGTAAGTATTTGTAATTTCCTTGTTATATTTTCACAAATGTTAACTGAAGTTACTTATTTTAATAGTAATTGTTTTGGTCATGCTACGTTTGGTAATACGTATAGTTGCTAACTAGTGCGGCCTCGTTATGTAAACCAATTGTTTGCACACATTTACACACCAAGGTCATTTTACGATACGAAACTTTTTACTACTAGATACATGACCCTACTGGTTTTTGATTTACGTGAAATGTCTTTCATTTTTATTTCATACATATAGCCAAAATAAAGCCTATGTTTGGAGATGAAATTATTCAGATCCGTCCATTAGTTTTTAAGTTTATTTGTTTCATACCAAAATAAAAATCATTTCTCTTTGTAATAGAATTTATATTTAAAGAGGAACAAACACATATTTTTTTTTTTAGGGAATTGTATTCTTTTCAGTATGGAAGTACCTATTTGAAATAGCATTAGGCTGTCATTGTAAACCATTTCAGTGGGCACAAATTACCTTACCCAGGTACCTTCCCCATTACCTACAGTTGTGCTAATATCAAGAAATATCTTATTTAAATAAATGAATATGATAAATTATTAAGGAATACGTAACATTAAACATAGTATGTAGAAACCAAACGTAGTAAAGAGATGCAACTGGTTTGTCCACTATAGACCGCGTGGTGGAAAGTGGCGGCGAGTCGGCTGAACCAGTCAAGTTAATTTGTTTTAGAAAAAAACACTATTCATGTAAGCTTATGCTTTAAGTTCAGATAAATAAATAATGAGTTCCTATATCTTATTACTAGCTTTGGTCCTACGTATTCACATACATTCCCAGGGTACCTATCTTAAATCTACCCAGAATATTTATAGGTAAAGTAGCTTATTTGATATTTCATAACATATTCAAACTCTATTATAAATTTTATCCAGATGCCTTCAGCCATTGTTACATTAATCCATCCAAACTTTCACATATATAATACTTATTATAAGGATACACAGTAAGATGTGGTTTCTTAATGTTCATAACATGATGACTTAAAATTATGCATAGAAAGGACGTAATCAAGTAGGTGTGTTATAAATGTATTTTCTCTCGCCCGAGGTTTCCCCGTGCGTAACAATAATATTGGACTAGTTAGATTTTTTCAATATTTTATACCACCACCGTATTGAGGGTAGGTACCTACTATGACTGATGTATTACAGTAATACTATAGTGAAATAACTGAGATAAACTTGTTTAAAAGTAATTTTAGCCGTAACTTAACCAATTTTAGGGTTCGACCTCGCCGATTTTAGTCATGCTCTCATGCCACGAGTTTCCCTAAACGATCAGCGAACGTTCAACTAAACGAGACGCATCTACGTTCAAGTAGATTTGAAACTTTTTAAACAAGTTCCATCTACACGTATCACAGTGCAAATAAAAATATGTATGTGTTGTTGTGTCCCACATAGTAAGGTCCGTGTAGGTCGGAGCGGCGGCGGTGGTGGCGGCGGCGACGGTGCCACGCTCGCTATGGATCGATGTGGGCCGTTGCACACACATCTCATACAATCCATCCGACCAGTTAACTTTTACCCACAAAGTACATTGTTCTCTATTAATTTGCTAGTTAACAACTCGGTTAAAAACATCTGAAGTGATGTTTGCATACGTTAACTGTACTTACTTCTTAATTATACAAATATTTATGGAGCTATTATTTGGTACTTAAACAGTATGCTCGTGTTGAAGTAGAGCGTATTACATATTATATACCTAAATGGTTTATGTTTTGTTCAGATGTTTATAGCTATGTAATTTATTGTACCAATTTCATGCTACGTCGAATTCGACGTCCGTCATGAACCATGATGATGCGAATTTAGCCAGCTTTTGTACATTTTTTAGGAAAAGACCTTCCGTTATATTTTTTCCTCGATCGTTAATTAGTATTTAACGTTTGTAACTTCTAATTAATTACAAACCATACAAAAACTGCTTCTGGTACCGACTTGTTTATGGTTAGGTAGAGTAGGTTAGCATATATGATCTTAAAGGAGTAGGTAATAGAGCACACGCCGTTCTATATATAAGATATATTTATACAGGTACAAATAATGTAATGTTTATATATTTCAATACTATTTCTACTAATATAGCTAAAGTTTGTGTACTATGCTACTTAGTCCCATTGTTTATTTTATGAGATATCTAAAAGTTCCACAAAGTTTGTCTGTCCACCAGACTTGCTGTCTGTAAAGATTTCTTGTTTCAACTTTTCAAAGTTCGAGATTAAGTTTATTCAAAATGCGGGCGTGCATTTGATAATGGTCAATGTTTGTAGTTTCTTCAAGGTAATAAATAAATAAATCAGTTACTTCGTATAATATAAAAGTATCACAACATAAAATGGCGATATGCAATTACTATTGCGAAGCCAAAAGGCATGCAGACTGACTTATAAGTAGTTTGTGGCACGTTTAAACTTTGTTGGAAACATATTATGAATTTGCAAGTTTTCACATTTGCCGCTTTTAGTTTTATTTGAGTGTCGCAAGCGAAATTTGTTCGAGCTCAGGCTGTAAACAGTGTTGTCCTCCAAACGTGGTTTGTCGGTCAATATCGCTGGCGATTGCGAAACCTCGCCGCGTACGCGCCGCGCCGCGCCGCGCGCTCAGAATTGTGCCTCCACTCCGATGCATCCGTACATCTTCATGTTTTAGTAATTACAACCTCTCGTTTAAGTGAGAATATGACTTGTTATTTCACTGAGAGGTTAAGTCTTATATTGCTCTTTATTTGTATCTATGTTTTACCAGTGTAATTATACATACCTATTTCCGTTAAGTGCATTTGTACAATTTGCTGTGTTTCGATTGGAAGAGTTATGGGACCGGTAAAATTACAGAGACATGAGACATAACATCTCCACGTCTCGGGTCGACAACGCAAAGCCGATGACAATCAGATTGAAACAGACATTTTCATTATTTTTTCCCGGTTGGAAAAATTGTGAGCAACTATACAGCTCTTTCACTGCAACCTTAGTAATGGTAGGCCATTTATGTAAGCTTGGTATTGGAATTACATGAGTGACTCCTTTAGGTAACATCATAGATTTGTAAAAGAAATGTCTCAAGTATTTTGGGCAACCGGTCGTTTCACGTGGATTCTATTCCAAGACTCCACACTTCCTTGAATGCTAAGCTTACAAATAAATACTTGCACCTCGAGCGTTGTTGGCTCTTAGCCAACATCCTAATGGTTCGGGACTTGCGCCAAAGCCGCCGGAAAATCTTCTATATTGGAATCTAAACATGTAACTGAAAGTGGATTGACTTAATCTTCACTTTGAATGTGTTCAATAACACCCAAGCCCTCGTAGCTTGTATTGTTAAATACCTATCTTTGGATTGTAATGTGATTCCTTTATTGAACCACAATAGCTTGTATTTGTGGTTCGAGTGAGTCGGAGCTCAAGATTGTGGGAACGGCTCGTGACTCGGGCGAGCCGAGCAGCCAATTACGAACCGACTTCGGCCGATGCTCGGGGCAGCGGCAATCCAATTTGCGAGTGCATTGTCCGTCTGTCTGCAAACCCTAGGCCTTCTTTATGGCTGTTGTACTGAAACAAGACGTAAATATGACATGCTACTATTGAAACACTTGTTTATCTGAATCATATTTTACAATCGTTTTGCAACTCATTCCTGTTTTGACTTCTCGATTTAAAGGAAACGAAATAATAGGAGTTAAAGTATGACATTTGAATGTTAATATTGAGTATATACACCTATATCATGACTTTCCTCGATGACTGCTAGAAAACCAAATACCATAGCATACTTAAATACTAACGTAACTTAGATTGTTAACTCAAATTGATAAATATCATTCGAATGGAGCTCTATTAATATATCTGTAATTTTATCTGTGCGCTGTGTTGCGGCGCCTGTGGTTAGTGCTTGCAAAACATAGGCACAGATTGTGGGTATTGTACGCAAATATACTGCTATATAATCTAGTAAGCCGTACTACTTCAAACCAAGCCTATATCATATTGTATCATATGTACACAGACCGTAAGCTGTAGGTATTTCTATTAAAAATATATTGTGGCACGTATATTTGAATTGGATTTCACCATTCTGAAGCACCATATCATACTACATATTATTATAAAGGCTATGTTTGTGATTATGTGGGTTTGTCGGATGTTTGTAAATTTTTCACGTCTAAACGGTTAAAGCGATTTTAACATAACTCTGAATGGAGTTAGCTTATACCCTAGATTAACACATAGACTACTTTTTATCCCGAGAAAATTGAAGATCCCCGGGAATAAGGGTGAAACCACGTAACAATTTAGTATTGATTAATATTTTTACTTTACAATGAAATGATGTATTACTCAATATTCGCAAAGAAGATACCTATCTATTACTAATAACAAAAAATGAGATTTGATATGGAATATTTATAATAATTATCCAGTGCAAAATTGACAGTAGATAGATACAGAGTCGATCTTTCGAGTTAACCCAGTGCGGTGAAAGTGTCGGTAACGAAACTTATACTGACTTCGAACATCCAAGGTAAGCTGACTTTACACTTTGTCAACTTTAATTCAATTTACATACGGTTTGTTTTACCACACCCTTATTGCTGACCCTTTAAATAAAATAACATTGAGTCATTATTTCCATATTATATATATTTTTTATCTTTTTGTCTCGTTCTAATTACCGACTAGTAAGTAAAGAAAACATTGATATCAAATCAGTTTTAGTTTTAAATTTGAATATCAATTTTACATACCATAAAATATATTTAAAGCTATTTAAAAATAGACATATGTAATGTTGTATGCTTTACTGTTTCCAAGCATAAACAGAATGTGTTCATTCATTCATTGTTTACGGATGCAATTAGAATTCTTATAAATACTTCGTTACGATAAATAGCGTGGGGCACGCGCAAGTCCCACATTGTCGTTCCATTGAACATACATAGTATAAGCCATAGAATTTTAAATATATGCCTACTCAAATGACTGCCTTCTACATAAATAACTTTAAGGTCAGATAAAACGTATACCACCATATAGGTACTAATGACCTTATATTGTACCCAAAAATTATAAAAAAATATATATTTTAAGTCCCAGAGAGCCATGTGGTAAGTATTGTCACCGTCTCTCGGGGCCCTACCAATCCCTATTACAGATTAACATATCTATATAAAAATAGCTTGAAGTAATTGTATTATGCCGCTCCTAAACCTTTTAAGATTTCTATGTTGGAAGTAGTGTCGTTGGACTGTGCATGCGTGTGACGCGAGACGTGATGCTAGGCGTATACATCAAAACACATGATATTAAATGCCGCTGCTGTATTTTAATGAATTGTCATAACAAATCATGCATTAATGCTAATAAATTAATATTGTGCATTGTTGTTTACTTTACGTAGCACTCATATTGGTTTGCATATTGGAAATTAAAATATTTTGATGTTTATGATGGGAATATTTTTGATGATCAACATTTGTAGTACAACGAGACTATTTCATCTTTACTACATCGTCGGGGCCCACCCATTTAATAAACTATACTCATTTAAGTACAGATAACAAGATCTTTTACAGAGCCTGAAAATCATGTAATACGATGTAGTATTACGCGTGTAGCTTATAACATCCGTCGTCACGGTTTTATATTCATCACGCATGTTGTACAGAATAGTGTAGGTATGACTCTCTCCCGCTACACTCGGCAATTAAGGCTTATCTTGGATACAACACTGTTATATGAGTTATAGAATAAAAATGGTATACTTAATTGCTACATTATAATGACGAACAAAGCAATCGTATCGGCATTGCGCAACACAGTGCCGTCGACTGAATAGAGATAGGTACGATGTGCTACACGTAACACACGCTTTTGGTGTTATTCAGTCTCTCCAACAAATAGGTGCATTATGCAATAATACATTTAAAACACTTACATATGTGTTATCTAAGTGCTTGGACATACCTACTAGTTAACGTCCATGGGATCGTGACACCAATTCTTAACAGATTAACATTTTCCAACATTGGAAATACTGTATTTAAGGTTGGGAAATATGTACAGTTTAATTTACCATTGTTGTAATATGTGCTTTTGGTAAAAGCGTTGAACATTTTTTTGTATACAATATCTTTCACTGTAATTCGCTTAGGTCATTATGTAAATGGTCGTCGTTCGGTAATGACGGGTCAGCCCGCCACGCTTCGCATCAAATTGTCAGCTCTAATGATTGTGAACTTTAATCCTACAGCACCATTAGAAATTGTGGACAATCATTCATGTATTGCAACATTTCTTTACCCACTTATTTTTATCAGACATAGAATTTAATTTCATGCCCACATTACGTAAACTTGTTAAAAATCACGTTAAAATAGAAAAGTTTAAGTCCTTGCTCTGATTTGTTAATTTTGTGTTAGTTTCACGAAACTCGAACAATATTACGTTAATGTGTTTTGAATGGAACATAATACCCATTTCCGTATTAAAATCTCATTGGGACCGTTCTTAATTAAATGCAATTCATATGACCAGCTCTCTCTAATATTGAAGTCAAATACCGCGACAGTGAAACGGATTTGAGTGCTTGGCATTTTAGATTTGTGACCTCGCAACGCCTGACCCGCACGTTTACATATTACATTCAAGTTTACCTTCGGACACTATAGTCTTTATTAGCTTGTTATTAAGGAACAAAATACTTTGATTTTAAACTCATAAGTGATTTACAAACCGCACTTGTCGATCACCACTTAGCATATGCAATTTGAGTCTATGACGAAATGCAATGTCCATAATGTTCTAGGTCTTTAGATTATGTTTATGATTTGGGGGGGTTGGTGCTGCCGATTCTTTATGAACTGATTGGTGAAATACAGTGAAACCTGGTTAAGTGAGACATCAAGGGACCTACAATGTCACTTATAGAGGTATTCCACTTACCCAGTGTCTCAGATATACAGGTATAAATAAATATCTGTCTCATTTACAGAGGGTTCCATTAATAGAGGTGAGAATACAGGTTATTTCAGTTATACAGGTGCGATCATTAAATAAAATAACGTTTTATGTTTTAGTTTTCCTTGTCCTTCAGAACATTGTGATTCAATTTTATGTTTACTCTGAATTATTCTACAAAGAGTAGATTTTGGCACATTAAATTCGGCACAAACTTCTTCGCGTGTCTTCCCACTTTCATAAACGGATATTAACTTCAGTTTTTCACGTAATGATAACGATTGTAGCTTTCGTTTTGACATTTTTCAAATAAACATCTGTATGATAGTAAAGCGAAACTAAAACTGAAGGTAATTGAAGCTCAAAATTTGTACTTACGTACAAAAATTATGATGATTATTAAATGGAATTACGTGTGGAATTTGTGGGTAGAATAAGAATGAGTAAACAAACAATGTTATCTCAGTTACAGAGGTTTATGCATATAAAATTTACTCGCTGTCTCAGTTATAGAGGTAACTATGATGATAAATCGAAAGAACAAATCCCAGATATAGAGGTTTACCTCGTCCCATTAACAGAGGTAATTCAGTGCCAAAGTGTTGGGACCTCAGCATGAGTTCCAGTTATGGAGGTTTCTCACTTATCCAGGTCCCACTTAACCAAGTTTCACTGTATATACATTGGTGTTGATATTTATTTAATTAAGAGTAATAAATAAAGCAAGTTAACTATTTTGCTAAGAATACTACTTATCTAAGTAAAGTTGTCTGTAGAAATTTGGTATTATAAATTTTGTAATACAAACCCAGAGATGGGATCGGATCACATCAAATCAAGAAAAGTTATTTTACTCAACTGTTTCAATAACGATATTAAATTAGATGGCTGCATACAATCTATTCAGACTGTTGTAGTTTATTTTAATTTAGGGATCTTAAGTTACTTACCATAAATGTAAAGTTACAATACATGGGAGGTATAAATTTTATTGTTATTTAAAATTAATTGTTGTAGCTTTGGTTAGTATATTAATAATGCCTATTAGCTTTTACCACACATTAAAATTTATTCCAGATAGGTATATACTACTACGTATATACTTATACCACTCGCGTAGTAGGTAAATACTGCTTTCGTATGTTAAAAATAATGATGTCCAAACTTTAAACCGAAACGAAATCAGTTACGATTACACAACTAAGCCGCTAATTAAAAAAACAGTGAGCTCCAACAATGGAAATTAGATTAGGAATGATGGCCAATAATATCTGTCATAGGGTAGTATACATTTCATATTTGGTAGGGTTGATATTCAAAACAGACGGGATTTGGGGACGAGGTGGCGGAGTCCCCCCGGTCAGCGGGAGGCGGCGCGGCGACGGGCTTTCGATGCCCCGTAATCATCACGCATACATTCCCACGTTTGACTAAAACGATAGGCGGCACCCGGGAACACACTATGAATTTACGATTCAAAATACAACAAGTAACACGTTCTATAATTATGGAATATAAAAGCGTTATAAACAATGATTTCCGTATATTAGTCTTGTGTATTTTTTTATGTAGGTATTTCATAGATAAGCATGGGTGTTGGGCAATGATTTGTCACCATCACAATATGGATGTATGTAATAAACATTTCAAGCAACATCCATTACTGGAATATATTTTCCTCGTTAGATAAAAATATTTGATTTACCTTGTTTGTTCACATTAAAGTAGAATTTATCATTAGGTAAACCGCATTTATTATTCGAAATGAGAACAATATGATTTATATTTGTTTTTGTATGCTAATGAACAATACCCATTGACGAGGATGAAGATATATTTTATATTGTTATTTTTAAATATGTTCTACTGGATCTACAACTGGTATATTCGACCCAACAAAATATACAAACCCTATAGAATATTACGACATTGTTGTTACAATGATTTATGCCCATTTTAACCGTGGGGTCCCAAATATTATACTCAACGTTCGAGGATTTCCAATTATTTACATTGTTTTGTAACAATAATATATTATTTATGCCAGTTTAGCCGACGCTAAATTTAGAAATTTCAGAAGTTGTCGCACGCGAGCTCTACTGCCTATTGATTAGTACCGCCATGTACCACGCGAGCATTCCGTAATAATTAACTTTTGTGGGTCCCGAATGTACGAGTTTGGGTTCAAGCTTAGAATTTAATTAACGACCCCGTGCTACCGGCGCCTTATTACCAATGCTGTTCGATTGTCAGTATCAGGAAGTCATATAAACTAAAGGTATATTTATTCATGTCGCGACAACGTTATACTTTAACTCGTTATTTAAATAACTAAAATAGTGAAGATCGATGGTCTACATTTTGTATATGAGATTACATCAAATTCTAATGTCCGAAATGTGCGTGTTTATTTACGCCTATGTCTAAGTTACTTTAGCTCCTATAAATAATGTTGCGTGTCCCGTCGTCGCGGTCGGAGTCGCCCAAACTATAGTATTCTAAGAGAAGGCTCGAACTTTCGTTCGCACGTTACATGCCCGCAGTTAGGTTAAATTTAATCACCACTAAAATGCTATATAATCAACACAATATTTTGACAACAAAACACGTCATTATGTTAAAACTAATCACACTTTGTAAAGCATTTTGACTAAAACATAAATTAATCAAGAAGAGTATTTTAAGTCTAAATAATCTTCATATTACCCCATCTTTTCAGATATCGCATATGAATGGGTCCTAATGGTACAAGTGGGCTCTTTTGTGCAGTTTTCCACCCTCACCCTCTTTTATCTCATAGAAGTCAATGTCCGAATTAAGAACATGTATTGAATTCACACCTCCGCAAAAAATGTTCCCAATATTCGTATACTCTAGAGTGAAACAATTAGATACGGGTAGGGGTTCTATCGAAAACCCTGCATAATAGATGAGATACATTATTTTGGGACTTTGAAACGTATTGTTTGCGCGGCGGCTGTACTTGGAGGTTAAGTGTTTATAAATCATTCATGATATCGCAATGAATCGAACTGTTTCAAAACGATATTTGAATATCAAGGTAAAATGTTAAACAGCTACCGTGATATAACAGAATAATGAGTGTTATAATTTTGCATAATAATTAAAATATGTATCGGTAAAACATGATTGGCCCAAACATATTTGGCTCCTTACTATCAAGAAAAAACTTAGAATCCATAAAGGCAGCTAAATTTGAATCGTGTTCCCTTTTACTTTACCCAATAATGTCGGCCCACACACGGCTATTTTCCAGGTAGGATGTGATCAAATCTTGTTACGTTCCCAATTCAAAGGATACTTATTTCCTGGGAAAATTGTATTTATTATATTACTAGTGGCTCCCCGCGGTTTCACCCGCGTACCCGGGAGCTCTTCCATTTTCCCGGGATAAAAAGTAGCCTATATGTTAATCCAGGTTATAAGCTATCTTTATTCCAAATTTCATTCAAATCCATTGAGTAGTTTTTACGTGAAAGAGTAACAAACATCCATACATACATACATCCATACTTACAAACTTTCGCCTTTATAATATACTAGTGGCTCCCCGCGGTTTCACCCGCGTTCCCGGGATAAAAAGTAGCCTATGTGTTATTCCAGAACATATTCTAGCTCTGTGCCAAATTTCAAGCAGATCCCTTCAGCCGTTGGAGCGTGAAAGAGTAACAAACATCCATACATACATACATCCATACTTACAAACTTTCGCATTTATAATATTAGTAGGAAGTAGGATATAGGTACGTATAATACAATATGAATTACTCACAAAAGCCTTGGATTTTATTCCTAATTTCATAAATTAAATATGAAATATTTGATAAGACAATTATATAACTGATTGATGACAATCCTTGTAAATTTTAAATAAACTAAAATGTCAATGTAAATGTTTGCAAGCGGAGCGACCTCGCTGTTATCGAAATAACTTTCGAATGCAATAAGCGAAACCAGACTTAGGTATGTAGAAAACTACTATAGTGCGCTTTCATATTTATTTCTTGTACCTATGTATTAGTTATTTTAATGACTAACAAATTAGGTACGTTAAATAAAAATAATTTGGCGAAATTAATGTATAAATATTGTAATAGTAGTTAGTAAGTAGTATCCAACGGAATATGAACAACGATTTATGGATTTTTATGTTCAATAGCTTAGATGTGAATATTATAGTAAAATTAGGTAAACATAGCGTAATGTTAGCTATGCTAGTGGGTGTCCGTGGACTGAGCGAGCCTCACCGGTAGAAAGTAGCTTACCTCCTGTGCCACTCTTCATTCAACCGCATCGAACAGGTTACGACTTGTTAAACGCACACAAATACATCACTGACGCAGACACAGCATCTAAAAGCCTTATTCTCACCAGCGTAAATTTAACCCACACAATAAAATGTTACTGTAGAGGTACTTATTGAACTTGCGGGAGCGCAGGTCAGCTTGGCGCATCATTTTTTTCTTGCTTGACTGGTTTCTGGAGCGTTATCAATAGGATGACTCAGGCTGAGGGAGACCAGAGTTATTGTTGTTTTTTTTTATATAAGAATATTCATCTCAATTATTGTTTCATTTCATTTATGGTTTTTTAAATTTTATTATTTATTTATGCGATTGCATCTAAGGCATCTGTGTTCCTTTATTGTTAGATCAAAATTTCTCTATGATCACAAGCTACATCTGTACTTTTCATAGGGTCAGAATTTGAATTTGTGCTAGATCTTTATAATTGTGAACTTACCTACCTAGCGAAATATTTAATTACCTGCCTCCCTTCCTTGAAAAGATTGAATCGTGTATCCAATATTAACAATATGGTGGGACCAACATTCGGTGACATTATATGGCAGTGATTTATTGAATATCCGAACACGTGTGGCTAGCTGTAGAAACGTCCGTTTGTTCGTCATTTTGACAAGGGATGCTTTTACCTGGTATAGAAATGGGCCCCTTGCCACAGACTGTGAATATGCGATGTATCAATAACCTTTATTCAACAACATATTCTCTATTCATGTTGGATAAGACCTTCGCATGCTTGATTAGTTTAGGTGCGTTGGTACTGTATAATATATATGCCAGTGAATAGAAATTTGTCTACCTGCTCTAGTACCTACGTACTGCTTAGAATGATACTTGATGTCGAACAACTAATATATGCAACAAGCAAAGAATAGGAACACGACCAATTTATAGTAATTAACTATTATATACACGCATGCAACAAAAATAGCAATGTGCAGAAAGTAATCATAGAAGTTTGTATCCAATTTGGAATTGATATGATTCCTTAACATCTACATTTGATGAATCTCAATGATAAATCGGTCCTGAATACCTAAAACAACGGTCAGTATATTCAATTTATGTAAGTTTAGAATATTATGTCATCCTCAATCCCCGACCGGGCGGCGCGCGGCGACTGCTTATCGGTAACACAATGGTTACTACCTGCAGCTAGCATTCTGTTACAATGTCCAACTTAACTATCTCGTCATAATGTCCTAAAGAGGCTTTGTTCTCATAGTTTACTGAAACCGGTTAGTTAAATTGTTTTATAGCCCTTTCAAGGTTAGTATGGGCAAATTACGAACTTCTTTTTATTTAAGTTTTATTATTTTTTGGAATTGTTATTTAAATGCAAGGTATGTTTTAGTGTTACCTAAATGTAATTTTGGTGTTAACCTCGATTGTGACAATATTCGATAAACCTGCTCCAGCAGGACGCCTTTCTTTCGTGTAATGCAATGCAACATGCAAGTGCATCGCGCTCTCACTTTAGTTAATCCCCCTACCAAATGTGGAAGCGAGACAAAACGCCTAAAGCAGAGCTAGCAAGTCACCACACGCAACGTGTATCGTGGGAAACCGATGGAAACAAGGTTTCTGTCCTTCCTTTCGCTTTACTGCCTATATGATCGGCCTTTGTTCTTAACTCGATGCGTGTGTTTTGCTCTTGTTTTTTTAAAAGGTATTTTTGAAGGCATATTGATTATGGAAATTAAGTAAAACTTAAATGTTAATTTGAACCCAGACGGAAAATCCAGTCTTGAGAATTTATTTAACGAAATGATATAACTTGAGCGTTATCTGTGATGTAAATAGTTTTTCTCAGGTGGTGGCGTAACAGCTGTTGTCAGTAAATAGCTGACCAAGTCTGTGGAACGATCACGCGTCGCTAGTCATAACCATTCAAAGCCGAAATATGAATACACTTATTTTGAAGTAGGTTTATTTTGAATGGAATTTTATATCCCATGTACCAAGTCGCATTACCTTTTTAAGAATCATTTTGTATCGCAAATTAATACATTGGCACTTATGTATTAATTTCACTACGTTAATAATAATGAAATATACCAAATAAGATGTTTTTAGTATGAAATTAAATAAATATATAAAAATATACGAAAAGTAATGTTAGAACAGATAAGTCTCTTTGATACACTCACGTAAACAATTGAATCAGAGCGTGTATACTGCATTGAGGAGTGTTTACTATAAGATGTAAAGTGAATGCGCGAGCGCACTGCAGCAAGTCTTAACTAACTAAACCGGTACTGGGTTGAGGTCGATGCTCGCCCGCCAGATGTCGCACTTGGACCACACCGCTAGAGGAGCTAGAAGGGTTTCGTGTATAAAAGATGCTAAGTTAATTAACCACTTGTGAGATATTGCCTCTTAAAATTCCTTCGGCGGCCTTGACATGAAAGCTTGAATAGGATTCCGTCCTCGAAGGGTGAATTGAATTTGATGGTAGATAGGAGGTTTATGTCAACGTATGTACACACGTGTTATAAAAAATATCAAGATTATTTTTTTAAGTAATTTATATAGATGAATATGTAATATGAAACTAGAATATAAATGTATATATAATGTGGGTCTTTAATCGAGAAACAACACAAAAATAACAAACCTTATGATTAATTTATAAATGATCCTGGGACATTGGATCAAGTATAATATCTCTTCCAGTTTTATAATCCCAACCTTGTTTGAATTATATGCACCGATCCGTCAACTGACTGATAGTCGACGGCCAAACTGTCGACTCGCACATCCGATGTTGCACTGTCAATGAACCTTTTGTTTTTTTCCCTAACTATCCACTGCAGGACTTTAACCCAGTTACGTTTATTAAAAGTTTTTTTATTCCGCTCCGCGCTAAATAAAAAACTTTTTACAGAAAGAACAAAAACCTCGTAATTCATTTTAGTTTCTTCTTGTTGTATTCATTTAAAAATTTTGTAAAAATCGACAAAATAAAATACCTCTTGAGATTTTTTTATTTAACCTATATTATTTTGTGTGTACGTTTAAAACGTGATAGAGCACACACTCGAATTTCAGTTCGCGGGAGAAAATTCTAAAGGTGGATAGTGTAAAGGTATTGATTTTAGTTCTAACTACTTACTAACAGCGATAATATCAATGTTTTATGGAGCGTAACTTAAGAAAGTGCACGGATGATAGTTTTTCATAGCTCTGATCTACTCAATCTTAAAAGAACAAACAAAAAGTACCTTATATTTAGTTTTTGCTGTTTTAGGCATTTTAACTCTTTTGAAGTTTATACAATTACCTACTATTTCCATATTCGAAAAAATATACTAGTCTATATTCTGTTTCGGTTTAAGTAGGTACGTCGAGTAGGTACAAATGTCTTGTAATTTTATCTACGTGATAAACTTATAAGGTAAATACCACTTATTGAGTTTAGGCAATAAATTTATTAACATTATAAATAAATCAACAGATAGGTATGACTTACCTTTACAGAAAAAAAATTAATTAACAGCTAACAACATATATCTAAGGTATTAAGCTCAGGTTTCCCAAAGCTATTTGAAACTTCCACAAAGAATAGGTACCATGTTGAAAATATAGAAGCCAAAATGAAAAGCGAGACCGTTCAATCACGTACCAGATAAATAAAATCAATCCACGAAATATTCTCTCAAATTTTCATTTGCCTTCGTTCATTCGTTCGTTCATGAAATCTATTTCGTTTGAACACAGGTAGGATTTTATTTGGGCCTTTATTAATAAAGGGTGGATGAAGAAGAATAATTTTAAACAATTGTAGACAAATACCTAGTTAATGTAGTGGGTTAAGTAATATTGGGCCTTAAATGAGGTCCATTTTTTGACCATAACAATGTGTATCTATTTGAAGATAGTAAATTAAATTAAAAATTAACGTTTTCTTATTCTCAAGTATTATTTAACAAGATAATATATTATAAGAAATGGTGATAGAAATAACATACATATAGTCTAAGATACGTAGAAGATTGACCTTCACCGATCGAGTATCCGAATGAAATGGATTTTTTATGAAATAAAATATGTTGACAAAAGTAACGTTAATGAGTTGCCTAAAAAAATCTGTTCAAGGCTATGTTGAATTAACAATTGAATATTTTTTTTTTTTCGATATCTTCACCGATGTTGTATCCGAATGAATTTAACACTAATCGAAAGTATAAAGCCTTTAGAATATGCAAGCATACGGTTGCTTGTGTTTTTTTGTTCAAGAGTTTACCGTTGCCAGGTTTGAATAGGTGTATCGGAAATGATATCTTCACCGATAGAGTATCCTATTCAATTATACATCAAAATAAAGCTTATACTTTTTGCGAAACGATGGTATACGGTTGCCTACGCAAATCCGTTCAAGAGTAATCGTTGCCAGGCTTTAAAATTTATAAATTAAGGACAGTCTATCCATTCAATTCAGTGCGATAGAAGGAGACGTAGCGCAGGAGCTGCTCCCTCCACGTATATCGTTTAAAATTTGGCGAGAGAGAGTCTATGCGTAGGTACCTACTATCAAATGCGACAGAAATAGACGCAGCATAGCAACTAGGCCCACCTCTTGAGACTTATCGCAGAGACCGCGCCTGCGCTGTGCGGTAACGGTAAAATGTTAGTAAATACCTACCAACCGTTATTTTGAAGCAACTGACAATATACTCTAAATGTATTTCAAATGAAAATATGATTTAAATAAAAATATAATATAATTCAAATGTATCTCCTTTTTGGACTCAATCGACTTATCTCCCGAAGCAATTAACACGCCGTATATTTTTTTTTGCAAATGTCTCACATTTTTGTTTGAAAGAAAATAAATTTATTTCAAATAAAAAAAATTATGATGAAAGGAAAAATTTGGTAAATGAATTATTTTTTTTTGTAATTCATAGTATGTATGCAAATATTCTAATTTCATGTTTTTGTTTATTAAAATTTATATTTGTCTGAATCATTTTCAAAATATTTTCATTGATTATAATTTTTTTAATTAATTTACCAAATTTTTCTTTCCATTATAATTTTTTTCTTTGAAATAGATTTAATTTCTTTCAAAGTAAAAGTCAAAGATATTTATTGCATTACAGGTAGGTACATTAGATGTCATAACATAATTGAGGTCAGCTGTAATATGCCGAGTAGGCGTGCAAAATTTATTTAATTATATTATTATTTAACTAGATTGTTATGTCAAATTATTAATTAGATTTATTATATCAATATTGACAGCCCGGTTGGCTTTGTGGTTAGTGACCCTGACTTTCAAGCCGCGGGTCGTGGGTTCGAATCCCACCCAGGACAAACATTTGTATGCATGAATATGTCTGTTTGTCCTGTGTCTGGATGTAAATTTCTATATAAGTATGTATTTAAAAGTATTATATGTAGTATATCAGCTATCTGGTTACCATAACACAAGCTCACTTTAATGCTTAATTTGGAATCAGATTGGCCGTGTGTGAAAAATGTCCCAGGATATTTATTATTTATTTATGTATTACTATGTATTACTTTCCGTGAGGTACTCATTAATTGAATAATATGTCCTATCAATAAGGTACCTACTCGAAGAGTGACCTTTTAAATGAAACATAGTGACTATACTTTCTTTTTACAAGTATGGGAAGCTTGTTATATATGTTGGAGGCCATTGCCACGACATTTTTGCTAAATAGTGTCGTTTGATGAACTTTTGACCGTATCTTATACCTAAATATGTCGAGTATTTTCGAAGGTTTCATATAAGTGCATGTTTTTTTTTATAAATAATAATTAATAAATAATAATAAATAAATAAATATCCTGGGACATTTTTCACACACGGCCAATCTGATTCCAAACTAAGTAGAGCTTGTGATACGGTAACCAGATAGCTGACATTTACTACTTTTAAATACATACTTATATAGATATTTACATAATATATATATATGTAATGAAGGTAACGTCATTAAACGAAGTTCTTTAAATAATGGCTTGCAGCTATCTGTTTTCTGTAATTTGCATATTGACCTGACACATTTCTTCTGAGCTTTGAAAGCTCCGTCGAATTTCCCAAGTAAATAACACTATAACGCAGAGTAGATGTAACATACGCATGATATGCTGATATTACTGTTTGGCGATTGACCACTCCTGCAAGTCTATATAACGCGTATGAATATCGACTAAGCTTATTACATACTAGACCAACTTGTGCCTTCCAAGTCATATTATTATCAAACTGAACACCTAAAAATTTTTAAAAATCAAAATCTTTTTTATTCAAAGAGGCCTCAATAAAGCACTTATGAATAGTCACTATTAATGCTCGGTTCTGATAGTAGTTTTTACTGAGAAGAGCCGGCAATAAACTCAGTAATTACTCTTGTAATGTCGTCTTTGTACTATCTATATCTTTTAAACAAAAATGTGAGACATTTGCAAAAAAAATATACGGCGTGTTAATTACTTCGGGAGATAAGTCGATTGAGTCCAAAAAGAAGAAACTCCCAGAAATATTTTTGTTCGAAATATATTTTTATTTTAAATACCTACATTTGAATTATATTATATTTTTATTTAAATAATATTTTCATTTGAAATACATATAGAGTATATTGTCAGTTGCTTCAAAATAACGGTTGGTAGGTATTTACTAACATTTTACCGTTACCGCACAGCGCAGGCGCGGTCTCTGCGATAAGTCTCAAGAGGTGGGCCTAGTTGCTATGCTGCGTCTATTTCTGTCGCATTTGATAGTAGGTACCTACGCATAGACTCTCTCTCGCCAAATTTTAAACGATATACGTGGAGGGAGCAGCTCCTGCGCTACGTCTCCTTCTATCGCACTGAATTGAATGGATAGACTGTCCTTAATTTATAAATTTTAAAGCCTGGCAACGATGACTCTTGAACGGATTTGCGTAGGCAACCGTATACCATCGTTTCGCAAAAAGTATAAGCTTTATTTTGATGTATAATTGAATAGGATACTCTATCGGTGAAGATATCATTTCCGATACACCTATTTAAACCTGGCAACGGTAAACTCTTGAACAAAAAAACACAAGCAACCGTATGCTTGCATATTCTAAAGGCTTTATACTTTCGATTAGTGTTAAATTCATTCGGATACAACATCGGTGAAGATATCGAAAAAAAAAAAATATTCAATTGTTAATTCAACATAGCCTTGAACAGATTTTTTTAGGCAACTCATTAACGTTACTTTTGTCAACATATTTTATTTCATAAAAAATCCATTTCATTCGGATACTCGATCGGTGAAGGTCAATCTTCTACGTATCCTGTACTAATAGGTAAGCATAAGTAATTGTGTAGTAATAAATATGTCGACACCTAATGGTTTACTGATTGAAACTATTGAAATAAATTAATTCAAGTTCAATTAATGTTGTTTGAAAGCCAGTAAACAAGCTAAATTTGGCTGGACTATAAATTCACTCGTAAATAGAGCGTTAAAATGCAACAACATTAAACAATTTTAAAACGGCTCCACTTCATGGCACGGGCCGGGAATTCGCAGCATGTTTTAACCGTACTCCACAAGTATTAATTACGCATTCATACGAGAATTTACATGATATCAATCGATTTATAATACACTTTTGTTTTGTTTCAGGTTTGTATCAACAATCAATACTAAGCTGTCTGTAAACATTAGCCGGTAAGTCGGTGTACGCTGATATAATGTAGAGCAAACAGTATTAAAATATGTTTGAACTAAATATTGGAATCGTCTGAAGATAAAAATTATTGTTGTCTGAATAGCTATGACTTCATGCTTCATTTATTTATCAACAAGTAAAAAGAGTAAAAGCAGTGGCATTTTAACGCTGTATAAAGCAGTGGTTACTATGGTTAACATAGATTTTCTCTACAACAACGTGTCGAAGGCCGGTGAAAGGTCGTAATGGGCCGCTTTGACTTCGCTTGCTCCACAAAGGCCTTCGGATTTAGTTCCCTGAGTTTAGACGAACTATCGTGACCGTAAATCATAACATAATTACACATTAAGCTTTATTAACTATTTATTTTATAGATTAATTGGTGAAAATATGTTCTCATAATTTGTCTACAAGCTACAAGTTCTTTGAATAAATTTGTACCTAATAAGTACAAAATGTGTGAGGATGTACTATGCATAAACTGATGAGTGTTGTAAGAACTGCGTCACACAAAATTAACATTGTTGCAAATTCTATACCAACGTATCACTAGGTCAAAGAATCAAATTGACTTAAATGAAATCGTGATGCAATAAACAACGACGATTTTATTTACTAGCATTACAAATCAAAAAGAATAAACAAAGAAAGTGCATCGTGTGTTTTCTTACGTAAATCGAAATGCCGCTTTTCCAATGATCCTAACAAGAAAGCATAAGCGAGCTCCACGATGAGATGGTGCAGACAAGCGAAGTCACGTACGAGTTGACGGTTTATTCCACTTTCCAGTCTTCACGGGGAGTGAATAATAAATGACAAAACACATTTTTGCTTCAACTCTAGTTGCGAGTATTCCGCCAGCAAACGTGAATGCGTTCCATTTTGCTGACGCTCTGCAACACACGGTGTCAAGAGCAAATCGTTTGAAATCGCGAATGCTCACGCAAAGAACCCTTATGTTATATTGAGTACGAGCAAGTTGTCTCTCATAATTAATGTCGTTCTTTTTCAATCGGAACCGTTAAACAACCTTTTTTCAATGCATCTAATCAGTTTTGAGCTAAGGATGGCATAAAAACCTCCCAACATGTGCGTCATTAAAGCAACCCGGACCCATGTTAGGGATTCGAAATGGGTGCCCTGCGGGAGGCAGGCCCAATTACTTGACCGCCTATCTGCGATACTCGTCTGACGTTTCTTTATTTGGTGAAAAAACAATGATTTGCTGGTATTTTTGTTTTGGCACACTACATAGAAAAATATAAATTACACCACTGTACCACAATTTATTTGATAAGAAAATAAACATAGTCTCATACATAAGTCAGTTCGTAGAATTCATGCTGGCACACACATTAATATTAACATGTACCTACTACGTTTCAAACTGTTACCTCAGAGGTGTAATCAGCTTTTCCATTTTACTCAGACTTAAAATATAAACTTGTATGTATAGTTGTTATATGAAAATATGACCTAGTTAAAGAAATAACATCTCCAATTGACATATATAATATTTTTGATGGTTGCGGAACTTTCGAAGAGGATTCTGTGGGTTTTTTGCCCGCCTACCTAGACTTACTTTGTACAAAAATTGTGAGTGAATACCTATTTTAGGCCCCTAACATAAACGGCTAAGGCATACACGGATACACGGAGCGTTTGCGTGAAGGCGTCAGTAAATCCCTAGGGATCCAATTTACCCCATCGACTTGTAAACGCTACGCCTACCGGACTAAGCTTGCATACAACATGTTCTATATCTCTCAAAATTCACTCAACGATGATGGAAAACGACTAAGATTCGGACACAAAACCATAAGTAATTTATTGTAAGTAAAGACTTTATATAAAATATTTTTTACCTATATAAAATATATTACTCACTGTTAAACATTTTAAATTCAGCAAATAGAATGTATAAATGAATGTTCAAATGCAATATTCAACAATTTGAATGATCTGCCCTCATAGAAATATGTTTTTAAAGTTTCAAAATTGACAGCTGTTTTAATAGTAACATCGGAAGCGACCTTCATTGTTGCCACTGCATCAAATTACTAACAAGGTACTTATAGTATGATGATTGAAATCGGAGCATAGGTACCTACATGTTTTTGTTGAGCAACCAACAATCTTTTTGTTTGATTGTAACATAGATATCAATTTATTGTGGTTGTAGAACGTGCAATTGGCTTTAAAAATTGCGGCCTAGATTTTTTAACTTCCTGACGGCATCTGGCGAAGTTTTATTAAACAATCAGTTTTCTTGATCTAGAAAAATTTACCTTATGAACAAAACAGCAATTACTTTAAATGAGATGCTATATAATAAGAGTATCGGAACTCTACATAAGTACGTATATTTGAAAAGTACGCAGGTACATAAGGAATAGTCTTATTTGTCCATTTGTCATGTTTAATAGACGGCTAACAGGAGAATATATTTTTTCTTTGTTTCTCGAGGCTATTCCAAATAGTATCTTCTATTTACAAAAATCTTACCTTTCTATTACTTACTTAGGGTCGTTATGGTGATATTAAAATAATATTGACAATCCATATTCAATCAACTACCCTAATGTTTCCGGTGGAGCCTGATACCGACGAGTCCATTACATTGGGCAAACATTGATGGAGTTATAATGACTATTATTCTAACAAATGTATCGGATTTACCAGCTGTAGCTCTGTGTTTCCTTGAAAGGAATAACGATTTATGTATTAGGTACTGTAGTACCTAACAGATTATCATATTAATTATCCTATACCTACTTACATAATAATCTTATTACGAATAAAACAACGTGCCATCGTAAGAGACTTTATGAAATAAGTACTTTTATATGATAGGTATGTTTATAAAACCGTTTAAAAAACTTTTAGGAATCTAGCAAAAAAATCTAGTCCTATCAAATGGTATAGTCATCAATAGCAATAATAAATAGTTTTCTAATAATTTAATTTCCAACCTTTAACTTGCATCGTATAATATTTCAAGCGCGGCATCTGTTTCACCGTCGTCGGAGGCCAAGCGTTCATTGTTGGCACGCTTGCACTGGGCCATATTAAATAACACTACACATACTAGGCGGAATTAATGGCTCCCTTAATCTTTAACGTAATTGTATAACTAACTATACCTACGTCATTTTCTCCCACTATTTATAAGTAAGATAAAAATGGCGTCAGGCATCGGTTTATGTGCCATAACATTTGCAGTTACTTTCTTATTTATGTTCTTTATCTTGTCCCGAATCCGACGCTCCACATGTGTCCATTTCTGAAAAACGTTTGTTTTTATTGACATGGGTTTGTTAATTTAGTATTTTTACGTAGTTGACTAATCCGTAAAGTTTTTGACACATACCTAGCTAACTTTCAACAAATTTGACAAAACTTTTCTGGACTTTACTTTGGAGCTTTTACTTCAGAGTGTTGTTGATTTAATGAATTTTATTTAGGACCGTTCGATGGTACTGCCATCACCATCCGCGCTTCTAAATTGAATTGTATTTATAATTGAATCTATTTCATCCGCGAAGAGATCGCTAATATCCTACGCGAGAACGTTAAGTGCTTCATATAAATCCGACCTATACCGTACGTAAAGTACAACAATATTGCAGAGTGAAAGGCAAACCGCTACCCACGAAGTGAGCGAGCCGGCTTACAGTTGTAGTCTCATCTGCAAGTGTAATTTAAGCTTTATGACCTTCATTACAGAGTACACTATGACAAAAAGCTACTTTTTGTGCTCTGGAAAACGGCAATGTTATTGTTTGGATGTTCTCTACTTGGCTCCGAGTCTTTTGTTTGTGTCGATAGGAACGCTCCTATAAGTAGGAGGGAGTAAAATAAGTATATAAAGAAGTAACATTTCATGGTCATTATTAATTCGATCAACTGTATTTATGTTTGTTGTTAAATATGTCATTTACCAGTTTTTGTAAATCATATCTAACGGAATAATTTATCACCAAAAGTAAAAAGAAAATGGTTTCAGTTGGGTCTGTAAAACATCTTAATAAATAACTGATAGATAACGAAAATAATTACCTATAGGATTCATATCCTACCGACCGAATATTTGAAAAACCTTTTTATGACGATAATTTAAAGTATTCTAAATAGTTTTGCTACTTAATGAGTTATAGTTTCCAAGTCCATTATCTATTCGATAAGTAAAGGATTCATGTATAATTACAGAATAGATAACTTATGACAAGGAAACAAAAAAGCTCATTAAGACAAGACTTGTAAGTAGATAGATATTACAATGACAGGTCCGCGGAATAGTTTAATTATTCTACAGTTTTTATCATAAAATACCTATATATCGGTAGGTACTAAGGTATTCTCAGATTGTTTTTATATTAATCTGCGAGTAAATGTAAGATTTAATATATTGCTGGAAAAGAGAATCAAAGTGGTTGGTGGATGATGTAGGTGTAGTAACTTTCTCGTGACACTGACCGACCCGAATTCTTTGGGTAGAATGATTTGTTAGTTTCTGGCTCCACACAATACGCCATTCTTTTATAACTCGGTCCGTAAGTCACAAAAGTATTTCTCAACGAGCATTGCAATAGGGGAACTTTTAGCTGAAAATACGAGCCAAGTTTCTTCCTGTACCTTGCCTTGGTAAAAAATCCGTGCTAGTCCCGGCGGCCGTGCGCCCAGACACGATAAAATTTACATGTTTCGCTTTCAGCCTTTATTTTATTTTAAAGGGTGAAATAAGACGGCATTACGCAAAGAGAATATTCAATTAGAGACTGTTTTTAGATTTATGTAATAGGAGTCCACCCCGCGCCATTCGAACTTATTTTTCTCCAAGTGCTTTTATGTATTTTTTACCTACATTTCTCTTTTATATTTAGAAGTTATTTTCTTAGGCATAGCGAAGTAACCGATTGATATTTGTTAAACTTCTGTCTTCTTTCGGAATTTCGTAGGTCTATTAATATCGGCCTATTATGATTTATAATAATAAATTTAATAATAAATTTTTTTTTTTATTTTGCACTAAAAAATACACAATAAAGTTACAAGTTACAAACAAAATTAGAAATTACATTGGAGTCATAATTTAGTACAAACTACTACCTAACCTAGGACAAGCCTGTATTCTAGGCAGCAGCCCCCATAGCTGAAGTGGTTGCGAATATTGTATTGAATTACATTTTGTAACTTCATATTATAAAAAAGAATTAAAATAAAATTAAATTAAAATCAAACAGGATGATTGACATTGAGCAATAGTATAAATAGAAACAATTTAGGTAGGTATTTAGAAGTGTAGTTCATAAGTTTCATGTTTCCCGTGGAACCTGTTAAATCTTTTATCGGTAGTTAGGTTTGACTTTCCGCAGCTCAGTTTAAGTAGCTCGTTAATATTTTACCTAGACGTATTCGTGGCGAATTGCCTTTGCGTCTCATCACTATGTTAGTATCTAAATAATTTGGCAAAGAAACGAATGCTGGTTGGAACATGTCTTACGTTACTTGAATAGATATCAGCGTGTCATGTTTAGTTAAATAGAGTATTTCTGTGAGCTACGTACGTACATACATCGCTCATTTAGTCGAAATTAGAATTAAGTTTTTTAAAATTTATGTTTATTTCCTGTGTAAAAGTAGGCTATGTGTTTATTGGGCAAAATGTGGGTACTAACTGAATAGTTTGTTGTAGGAAATATTACCACACTACCAGATAATATTTTTAATTAGAATAACATATTATTTTTAATTAACTGGTATTACCCACGTATAGAATAGATATAGGAAAACCATATATATAACAATAACCTTAAATAAGGTAAATGTAATTTATAAATACTTCGTGACTATAAAATTTCCATTTTTCTGTGACCTGAATATAAAAAAGCGATAGATGGCAGTTATTATGTTTATTTCTGAGTATTTTATTGGGAGCAGATGTCTCTCGACGACTCTCACTCACTTTACTTACACCTACCGACCGCTCCGAGCTTTTCTTAACGCTCTTGATGTCCTAATAATTTTATCACATGATCCAAAAATAGGAGCCTTTTTATTGCTATTATGAAAAGCTCATTATATCTTGCTACTTTGTAGAAAACCGAATTGGTAGCAGTTACTCTTTAGTACAGTTAGCTTTGGTCTTCGAAAGAACACTCATAAGACCCACCGCAAATAAACAGCTTATCAATCATCATCATCATCATGTCATCATCATCATCATATGCGTCTTAACTTAATTAATTTGCAAAGTAGAAAGATCGAAAATCGACGTACCACGAAGTATTAAGCCAATTTATAATTTGAATATAACATATTCATGTGTGATTTTAAGCTTAAAGGATTTATCTTAATGACATTCACAGAACTACATAGTTGCCATGTAAACCGTTGGCTTGATCCCATAGTATAAATATTATGGAGCGTCGTATAAACAAGGCGTAGAGCGCACGGCACCGCGGGCGAAAACAAATTATTACCACCACCGCTTCCCAAACATCTCAACGTCTGTTTACATACAGTTCTATTTGATTACGATACGAACTGATAAATTCATACAAATAAACATTTGATTATACAAATACAAAAAGGTTAAATAGTTTTGCTATGTGATGTTGGTATGTAACGCGACAATATTATTTGGCTGTTCATATTATGGGCAACCAATCCCAATAATGTTAGCGTAAGTTATAACTAAGTAATCTAAATTATATAAGTACCTTTATATATAAGAATGGAAAATCCAATGCAGATGGAAGAGTATTGTTAGACTAAGTATGCTTCAATTATACTTATTTCCTATAGGCATTGCTAGACGTCATCAAGCAATGCTATCCCAAAAGTATCATTGAGAACCATTGGTCGTAAGACGCGAGGTGACGTCTAGCACATGTGGTTTTAATGGGGTGCACTCTAATGCAGAGATGCTCTATTTCTCCTTTATGCCGTCGCCATTTGACTAAGTATCTTGGGAATATGAATATGTATCTGCATTTACACGAACGTTATCGTTTTTTTTTTGTAGTTTTGTAAAAACAAAACTTTTCTGCGGTCCTGATTGGCCATGGGGAGCGATGGTCTTCAAGGTTCAAGTACAAGTCACCTGTCCAAGTTTGTTGAAATATGGTGAAACACCGAGCTCGATTAGTGCACGAACCTATAAAGCGGAAAAATAAAGAGCGTCCGAAACTAATCTAGTCCCACGACCTGGCTCGTCGCCTTTTCGAATGGTTGCTACGTATTTTAATCAGACATTCCTAAATAGATTTTTTTATTAAGCGACGGCGCTGAGCGGAATCTTTCCTTTTAATTTTTTACGGCGGCAAGTAACATTCATCGGAACAACTGTACCTGTTAGGTTAAGAATGCGTTGAGTTCTCAAGAATTCTCACATGTTGATCGGTGACGCTTTGGTGCACGTGTTATTAAAGCATTGTTCTCGTAATTATAAACACTTCACTCCGTTTTTATAGCGTTACGTTGACGTTTCATGTGTAAGGTCTTTTGTATCTACGTTTTATTGTACTTTGTCTCAAAACATAACAGTCAGTTTTGAGATTATTGTATAATTTGTGTTATTTGACAACACGCTTCACTAGTTTCATTGCGTTGCAACGTTGAATGTTTAGGCAGGCAATGGCAGTCAGAATTGGCCGTTCAAATACGCTCCATTGTCTACAGTTACGCTAGATTTGATAATTCGCCGATTACTTACAGCTAGAAACAATCAAAAAACTTGTTTTACATTCAATCCTCTATCGATACTCTCTTTATATTTTCTATTTCATTTTGTTAGATTTTTATGTAAGACCTATAGTCCGATTACTATCTACGTATTTTGAAATATGTGCTAACTTATTATATTTACAATAAAATTTGTCACTCAACGGAACCCACAAAGGAAGTACTTTTTACTTTTTCTGAGTGGAGTACAAACTGCTACTAATTTTAATCCAGGAACGAGTCGACTAACGACCGGATATTTTTGGGTTGACGCCGTTTGAACGCCACTAAAAAAAAAACTAAGCCCGTCCGCGCTCCTCTTAATTTATGAACACCCTATTTTATCGGCTCACTAAATTATGTTGTTCTAAATTAATTTCCAACCTTTTTCCTTTCTAAAGCGGCTCGGATTTTGTAGTAGGTATATCATCAAGCTGTAAAAACCCGTTGCTCCTAAACCTAGTTACTAAATAATATAAATATATCTACTATATGTCCGCATTTATACCGAAAAAATATATTGTTATCTTTTACTATAATGTATGCCTATCATTTCTTTTTACAAACTCACCTTATCTAAAATTTTCCATGGCTTTGGAGGTAGTACCTAAGCTGTATGCTAGAATTCATGGTTTCTGATTTCATATAACGAGTTAATATTTACTGCCCAGTGGTTAAATTTATATTTAATTTTAGGTAGGTTATATAATTTTTGAGCACT
Source organism: Thyatira batis (assembly GCA_905147785.2). Lineage (NCBI taxonomy): Eukaryota > Metazoa > Arthropoda > Insecta > Lepidoptera > Drepanidae > Thyatira > Thyatira batis. Next base: position 5,402,748 of record LR990496.1, on the reverse strand, counting down.
TTAGTTAAGAACTTTCGTTTACGTGACGATATTTATTAGTTCGAGTTTAATATAATAGGTAAATTCAGTTAAATTTACTGTGTTTCCTGTGTAATAATATCACATGATATTCAGGGTAATTTTATAAATGTAGTTTTATCAGGGATATTGCCAAAATTATCCGGTCTTTACGTGCTCATTAAAGGAAAGAATAAACGAATTGTAAACAAAGGTTCATATTTATATCCTTGTGTGACTAATGATTTTCCTCTATATATCCTTATCAATTTATATTTATTTAATACATATATTCCAGCATGGTGACCAACAGGCTACGTGCTGGAAAGTCCCCAGTGAAACTATACTATTTTAATTCGTTGTAAACTAATAAGTACCTATACGACTTGAGCAGCTAAGAGCTGCAATTAATTGGAAAATCTATGCATATATTTTTCACCTAAACGTAGTATATATAGGACGAACTTTAATTTGATGCTGTGGAATATCAGACCATGCTTCAGGTGCCAAATCTTGTCAGAATTAGAGAAATTGATAATTTCTTCTGAAACGTTATTTATAAGACTATTAAAAGTAAACATTAAATAAGCTCTATTTGTGGATTTTTATTACGTAAGTATTATAATACGGTACATGAAACTATTACGTGAACTTTTCTGTAATCGCCGGCTGCACTTTTGATAGACGTCAGCTCGGGAGTAAATTTTTAACGTTCCTAAATATACTTAGCATTTAAAGAAATCCAAATAGCCCGTCTAGAAGGATATAACATTTACAAATGTTGGATTATTACACCATTATTTAGGCTTTGTTACGACACGTTATTTTATTATAACAAGCACATGTACCTATCTACATAAATGCATATGTTATTATGTAATATTCCATAAAACAGGGCATGCAAATATTAGGTAATGCTTAGGGTTACTCGGAAACAATGTGAAATTTTCAACGTGAACCTTGTCTTAATTGAACGGCCGAGTGACAGGCTCGCTTTCCCATTCGTGTACCAAACTCGAGACGAGAGTTCGTTTGATACAATATTCCGGGTAAGTGCTTAGACTAATTTATTTGCTTTTTTACCGTCTCATTTCAAATGAATTGAAGATATGGTGTAGTTTATTGATAACGTTGTCAATTCTAGCAACATCACGCGGGATTTGGTAGAATATTTGAATATTAATTAGGTTTATGTTTTATATTTAACTCTTTAACAATACAAGTTTATCTGCTGTTGGGTTAAATTCCATTGTTAATAATATCTGTTTAAGGATGTTATTAATGTTTTTCAGATAATAAAATAAAATGATATAGAGATAAATTAACATACTTATTATAGTTATTTTAGAGTTAGTATCTCCTAGTAGGTATCATTATCTTATTCTGAAATAAACGTGTAAATATCAAGCCGATACATAAAATGAGCTGTAACGGTTTGCATACATATTGCGAGTTAGCACTTCGTTAACTGGATACAAAGTAATTAACTGTGAAGTCGTGTTCCTTACACAAGTCCCAAGTTGCTCGGGAAGCTCGCCGGAAAATTTATCGCACTTTATTCTTAAAAACAGCAAAAAAACGACTTGGCAATTTATTCGAAAGAAACAATTACATTACGAGAAAAATCTTATTCTTCCCTTCATAAAACTTTTTTAATTATTCAACATTAATTAATAAATTTTATTGGCTGATACATAGGTTCTTGTAATGAATTGAACAGTTGATGAGCTGAATTAATAACTTAAAAATATAGTGTTACACAATTATTAGTAAAGAGGTTTTATACCTGCACCATATCCGCTTTAACGAAGGTCGTGAATAATGTAGGTAGTAATGACAATGATACGTAGTTTCTTGGACCTACTAAACTACATAAAACTATGTAGATACTCAGTAAATATTATGTAGCTCACAAGTTAAGGAAGAGTCATGGATTTGTCGAAATAAAATCTAAAATTAAACCATACAAAAAGCAGATAAAGTCCATACAAAGCCTAATGGTTTTAAGGTCTATAAATGGAAACTGTAATGACAGGTTGCGTTCGTGATTCGCGATCGGCTGGTCCAGTTGTGTCCGTACTGGGTATATGTGTCATGGAGATATTACGAGGCTATCCGGCATTTACATTTAAACATTAGTATCTATTATTTATTTTATAATTTCATAACAATATATAAAAACGTTACCTATTTTCATAAAACAAAAGATAACAATATATCCTACTTATATTATAAAGGCGAAAGTTTGTAAGTATGGATGTATGTATGTATGGATGTTTGTTACTCTTTCACGTAAAAACTACTGAATGGATTTGAATGAAATTTGGAATAAAGATAGCTTATAACCTGGATTAACATATAGGCTACTTTTTATCCCGGGAAAATGGAAGACCTCCCGGGTACGCGGGTGAAACCGCGGGGAGCCACTAGTGTATTATAATAATTCGATGACTGCTAGGCCATGGACGTATAAACAATTTTGATAGGGACTCGACTTTTGTCTTTGACTAATTCTTAGGCGGAAATGTAATTATCTATCCTTGGAAAAGCAAGCCCGGCTAAACAGAACAAATAACAATAAAATATATTTTCTCTTATTGGTACTCGTCTAGGACGAAGCGAAGCCAACAGCAGAGAGTTTATTGTTTTAAAAAAAAAAGCAAAATATACTATCTACAACGATTTGTAAAGTTACGAATTCATGTCTTTATTTTTTACGGTAAATAACTGTCATTATGATACAATGACAAGTAGGGTACCCGGTACCTACCGTAATCTATACTAATATTATAAAGAGGAATGATTTGTTTGTTTGTTTGTTTGTTTGTTTGTTTGTTTGTTTGTAATGAATAGGCTCCGAAACTACTGGACCGATTTCAAAAATTCTTTCACCTTTGGAAAGCTACATTATCCCCGAGTAACATAGGCTATATTTTATCCCTGTATTCCCACGGGAACGGGAACTACGCGGGTAAAACCGCGGGGAGGCCGCTAGTTAATGATAAAATTAAAGTACAAAATGTAGATCATGTCAGGCGATAACCGGTAATTTAAACCTGGTACTCAGCTTTTTCGGCGAGCAATTCATCGGTAGTCACATTTAACCCATTTTCTTTTTAAAGAAATGCAAAGCTCGGTGTTTTTCATTCCCTTATAACGGTTATTAAAAATAAATGGCCACAAAGTATTTTTGGAGTAATAATTTCATGTTGGACAGTTGCCAAAGTTTCACGTTCATATGGTGACTTCTGGATGTTATGTAATCTAAAAGTGTATGGCACGAAAATTGTTATTAATTAATTCAACGTTATATAAGATTATGTCTACCTAAATTCAGATAGAGGTAACAGATCGATCTCAGTAAATATTAAAATTAATACACCTATATAGGCTGGACAAATACTAGGTAACATGTTAATAAACCATTGAAACCTACCTAATTTAGGTACTTTTGACAGTGATACTACCTACCGGTAGCTATGCTTTTTGTAGAAAAAGATAATTTGTGTTGTTTTTTTGCATTTTTGTAGACATTCTGATTTGAGAATAAAGTATTAGGTACTTAAGTTCTAGATTATTTTTAAACTGTCAATGTTCTACTGATGCGTTCAGCTGTAAACAACGTGTTTCATTAGAAAATACGAGTTACCAAGAACGTCTAACTATTTAAGTCTTATAAGACGAAAGTGGCGGGTGGAAGGGATAAATACCAATAAAGTGTATTTTTGTTCGGCATTTTTCTTTATTATTTACAAGAAACGTCGATAGAAAACAAATACATTTGTAACAAAGAGTCATATCACTACGATAAGCCGATCGTAACCGATGAGGGAGAAAAGCTCTTGGGGTAAAAAATAAGAAGCATTAAATGGCGCACTTTATATCTATAAGACCACCTGACATCCTTTGTCTGATAAGCTGCTCCATGTAAAGAGACGTAATGAGGAACTACCATCGTTCGAGTTCAACCCACACTCAACTAATTTGGTAACTTTGCAACATAATCGATCAAGATTCCGACTGTTGTACAAGTTGTCTGATATCGAATTAACAAAACTTTATTTCGGTTTTATTACTACCGTTAATGCAAAACGTAATGACTTTAGCAGTAATGTTTCGCTTGATTTAGAATTGAAAGCAATTGCAGACATAAATCTGTGTACAATTTACCTAATCCTGCCTGTCTTATATAATTGTATCATAACTTATACCGTTATTTATAACAATAGGAATAATATTTAAACATCGAACGTTGAAATTTAAAAAACACTGTAAGTATAAATACGTAAGTAGGTATAAGCACTACCTAACTTCAACTAATAGTTAGATATTTTGTATAAATAACATTACAATACATACTAATTAATACTTATTAGGTTTTTTATAGTCAAACTAATTTGAAATACCTAGAGTATTCTTCAATGTAAGTCTCAGTTCAAATTAATGCATGTCACTGTTTTATGGAGGTTAAAACGAAGCGTTCGTTGCAGTATTTTAGTGTAAACTTGTTTGTAATTGCTGTGTACCGTTTATTCGACGTACACTCATGACCCGGATACATAGAGGATCAAATGGTGGAAGAATTGATTCATACAAATTCAAATGAAATGTTTGTAGTTAATTGACCTTTATACCACAGATAATAAATGTGCCATTGTCTTATAGACTGGACTATTCGTCACATACCTACTCGATCATTGAGAGGTAGGTACGTAATAAACAATGTATTTAAAACCAATTTTTATATTATTTTTTCAAAGGTACATCAACCTTAAATGTGTGTGCTACACATTATAAAATTACAGAAAGAGCATATAATATAAAGTTCAGACTTTATATTATATGCTCTTTATATAAATGCTGATTACATCTGTAATATCAGTATTACAGATGTAATCAGCATTTATATCGATGAATGAGAAAACTAATTAACTACCTGCTTACATATATGAAATTAGAATACAACAACAAAAATAATAAAATATTTATTTTTATTTGCATTATGATCTATAAATTAGCGTATAAAATCGTAAATCAGTGAAGCTATACTTAATGTAGACAATTAGGTATTCAAATAGTATTTTTGTAATGCCTGTCACGGTGATGTGTGTACGTGTGGTGCATAACGAAGAACAATAACAACACGCGTGCAAGCAATCAAGCGTCGATAACAACAAGGTTATGACTTCAAGGCAAAGGATATTACACATTAGATGTTCTAGTTACACTTGCAAAATATTAATATTTTATCTCATTCATCGTATGGGTATTGGAATTATTGAAAATGGTGCAAAGTGTTGGCAACCCAACGAAATGCCCATTCTAGGGTTGTAACTGTGGCAACACCGATCTCACTTTTATCCCATCTATTAGATAATCATCGTAGAAAAATAAATTATTGTTATTTGCCTAATTGCCTACTTATATAACCGGTAAAATTAAAAAAAATCAATTTGTTACTTAAGTATTGGTTTTTAACGTAACAAAAGTTAATAGTAAATAGGTGTAAATTTAATTATATCTATTATAAATAGCTGACGATTTTTAATGCATAAAATATCACATAATTTCACTTAGGTACCTAACTAAGTACATGCTTGTGTTATTTCGTAGTTTTAAGTTTGAACTTCAGTGTGGTTATAATGCTATTACATTTAAATTTTGTCATTTATTTTGAATATCAATGAAATAACATGTTATGTAAATAGCATACAAATATCTACTGGATGGCATTTTGTATTTCCTATTATTAGGACATGTGTAAGCCCTATAATTCCCAGTTCATTGCTAATGTGTGTTAGTATAAATCTAAATAATCATAATTTTACGTGCCCATTACATAAACATTGATAAATTCATATAAACAATTCAAAACTATTTTCTTATTTCCTCCACGCGTTACTACCTCAATTTACCCAAATAGCTAATAATGATCTAAATTGAATAGGTTAAAGGTCACACGTTTTCTATTTATAAGCGAATATACGTCAGACGAAGATGAGCAATTATCATTATGATTATAGTCTAGATCATATCGCTGCAAGACATGCCACTCATCTCTATCTCTTTGATGAGCAATAGTAATCATCATAATGTCTTATCGTGCAAGAACATAGCTAACTTACCTATGTGTATATACAAAAATAGCTACATACAACAAAACCACACTAATTAGGTAGGTAGCTCTAGATAGGTATAATTCTAACGATAATATTCAGATGACAATTTTTAAAGCGTAGTAACTACGATTGTACTGTAAAATGTTATTTTACACTTTAAAATTTTAACTGTATTGTTTTATTCGTTTCAGGTAATAACCTCGTCAACTTTAACATCGATCATGAAATGGTAATGTATAAACCATGGCTGAAATAAGTCATAAAAACTTTATTGTAACTTTTTATTTTAGTACATTGCTGGCTGTTTACCATAAACGACACATATTTGCATATTCTATTTACAAATTCCATCGTAAGAATTCTATTAGATCATAATCATCACCGTCTAGAGATTCCATTTTCAAAATCGAGAATAATGCAGTCGTATAATGGTTTTTCATTTTATATTGGGTTGGTCCGATTTCAACTATAAATCCTTGTCCTGTATTTTCATATCGATTGTGATGTCTGATTCACATTAAAATGCTGGCAGTAGACGATTCGATCCTAATAAGGAGGAGTATGTGGGGACACCTGGTGCCAGTCGTTACAGGTTAAGGCCATATAATAAATACTGAATTAATCATTTAATTATTTATTCTAATAAACACAACTAGTAAACCAACTCTAAGATGGAAGGTTGTCTATACCCAACAGTATGTAAATAGCCTTAGGCTTTGTAGTAATTACTTTGGTAGCTAGCATTAGTTTTCTCAGAATATAATGTATACTTACTAACAATATATTTCTATTAAACAATTATAGTTTCTATTTAAATCTACATAACAATACATCTTTACATTCATATTCATAGTTTGCATAAATACCTACTGTTCCTTATTATCAGTAGATATAAACAAACCTATTCATGTGATGATACGGAAATAAAACAGCTAGTAACATACGAACATAGCTATAAGAATATTATATCTGCGCTCTATACATTCTATGAGAACAACATATATTGTGATAGTATGAAACTAGGCGAGCTTTGGGCTAACGCGGGATTGATAGCGCTATGACAAAGGGTGATAAGCAAACAAAAGAGTTTCCAATCTACCAGGCTCTTTAATCTTATAATACAGGCATGTAATCATTGCATCAACACGTTTTCAATCGCGTGTGTTACATCAAATACACAGTTCTTTTCATCTTTAAATAGAAATATCGGTATCAGGAAGTGGTCCATGTAGCCGGTAGGTATTAAGATTCGTTCCGTCCACGACGATTATGCAAGACCGCAAGTCTCCGTAGTCTACAATATAGGTACCTACTTGTGGTACATACTTTCTAAAGTCTATCTACTTGGTCTATGCGAACGGATCTTAAATAAAACTTCAGTTTTTATAGGATAATGACTTACTAAAATATTTTACTGATGCTCTGAACAAAAGGGTTATGTTTATCTTGCACCAAATGTAAACAAAACAAACTTTTACTTTGTTCTTAGTTTATGTCTGTATTTTTCTAAAAATGCCCCTTAGTTAAGATTCGACTGAAGTACCTAGAGACTTTATTTTTTTTTTACTAAAGCAATAACCATCATTAAGTTTTCATGTACCTATATGTTATTTTGTGTTCCATAAAAATAACTAAAAATTATTAATATTTTATTTTAATAAAAGTGTTGTATTAATACTCAAGATTTAAATCTAAAAGCATACATGCATAATTAAACAGTTACAAGTGTGCGTATTATAATTGCACACATTGGATGGGTTTAGTAGACATTACTATTAATAACTACTTGCATATTTCATTGCACATTGTAATTAGTGTCACTTGAGCAAATGTCGTGTAACGTGTTGTTGTCAGTAATTCCAGTGGATTTGTCAATGGCATATTAACCGCTCAAAAGCGATGGTACGCAATGACAGAGTGCGGAATCACGCTTGCGGCCGCACTGATTGCAAATCAGCGTCATTTGCCGGAATCAAAGCGACTAAATAGCTATCTCATTAAAGCTCATTCCAGCTTATGGTATGACAGTGGCAAACGTGGGAATGTCAATTCGAACAACAATGATATTACGTTGGATATCGCTTTGTATGAGAATGTCAATCGTATGTCTAGTCTAGGGTTATGAATCTGGCTATGTCTACTTACTACTTCTGCATACGGATGTCCTAATTAATTCAAAAGGTATATAACAAGTAACAAAAGATTTAGTACGTATCGCTGTGTGGTAACACTAGAGACTGGTGGCGCACGCGCTAGCCGCAATTCAGTCACGAGCGTGTCGCAACTATAGGTACGAGTTTAACGTTAAGCGAGGATAGTTCTTGCAATAGCGCGTGGAACTACGTTCGGAAATGGTCTGCCTTTTGTTCCACGTATCGCCGGTTGAGACACTCCAATGATACTGCCCCATCCACTACAGCGCAGCGTATGTATTGAATTGGACTTACGAAATTATGAATATATTTTATTCTGTTCGGTCAAAGCGAATACCGATGCGGTATCGGTAAAGAACGACTTTATTACAATGTGTTAAAGAAATTCCCTTTCACCCGAATTTTATGGACTCGGTTTATATCTCAGTATACGGGGTGCATTTACGATGTCATGTGCGAACGTAACTTTTATGATTTTGGACAGATTTTTAATGGACTGTCCGTTTTTATACGTATCCAATAAAATGGAATAACTATTCATCATTGGATATCTTATGTGATTTTGAATAAAACGAAAATTTTAATAATTCTTAGATTGTACTGTAAGCGAGGTTAATTTTCATATGTGCGTGAATGAATACGCACTGTGTAGGTCAATGTTAATGCACACATCGCAGTAATTAACGGCTATTATTGATGTTCATATAATGAATGCAATAACAATGAAACATATTAAGTGTTCGATCATCGCAATGTAGGTTTATGCGCAATAATATTTCTACGTTTCACATTACATTTTTGGTTTACTCATACCTACCTAGTAAACACAATTATAGGAATATATCTGAACAATTGAAAGTAGTCAATCGATGCTTAAGCTAAATCATAAAAAAAAAGAAACTAAAATGATAAAAACAACAAAGGAGCCGCCGGCAATACTTAGATGCTCAAGCAGAAAAATTTACGTTTCCGTTAACAAGATTAATTTGTATGTATTTAGGTGGCCTTTGTTATAAAACGTGTGCAGAATATTAATCGCAACAACGTACTTCTCAGTTGAATATTTTTTAATATACCATTATTCAGACAAAGTTCATTAGGTCGTAAATGTGTTTGATTTTAATAAACATTTGTAGTTTCTGTACTTAATTCTTAATCTACACTAATATTAAAAAGAGGCTTCAAAACTTTTGAAATAGAAATTAGAAATATCTTTAGTGTTAAATAGTCCATCTATACTAATATTATAAAGAGGAAAGATTTGTTTGTTTGTTTGTTTGTTTGTTTGTTTGTTTGTTTGTTTGTTTGTTTGTTTGTTTGTTTGTTTGTTTGTTTGTTTGTTTGTTTGTTTGTTTGTTTGTTTGTTTGTTTGTTTGTTTGTTTGTTTGTTTGTTTGTTTGTTTGTTTGTTTGTTTGTTTGTTTGTTTGTTTGTTTGTTTGTTTGTTTGTTTGTTTGTTTGTTTGTTTGTTTGTTTGTTTGTTTGTTTGTTTGTTTGTTTGTAATGAATAGGCTCCGAAACTACTGGACCGATTTCAAAAATTCTTTCACCTTTGGAAAGCTACATTATCCCCGAGTAACATAGGCTATATTTTATCCCTGTATTCCCACGGGAACGGGAAATACGCGGGTAAAACCGCGGGGAGGCAGCTATTTATCAATAAAGGTATTATATCATCACGCTACGACGAAAAGGATAGGAGCATCATTGTGGAGGTGTAACCCTGATAAAGTTTGCGGTTAAACTAGTGTAATATAACTATTACAACTAGGTGTACGTAATAGTACGTACTTACTTCTAGATAGGATCAGAGGAAATACTGCACAAAAAACCGACTCCGAGTATGAATTAATAACATCAAGGTCGCGGCGTTCACACGACAAAGTTTTCAAACACGTCTCAAGTACGAACCGGCATGGGAAATTAAACCACATATCGTATAAGCGTTATTCACACGCTCTTAGACTAGACAATATTTTAGCAACAAAATTTCCTTGTTCCTGTCTTCTATTTTGACGTAATATAAAAGCGAAGGAAATTTCGTAAAATAATTTACATAAAGTTAAATTAAGTTTACGTAGATTACATATTGAGCAGATCGGTCCGAAATTGCTTTTTCGTTACGTTCTAGCGCCCGTTAAAGTTGAAATTTATAAAGCTTTTCCGACGTCAGAGTAGGTATTTGTATCCGAATAGGCGGTCATAACTCATTTTTTTGTTAGAGAATCATTACCGTGTAATACAATAAAGGTACGCTACTCGGTCTCCGCTTATTACGTTTTTTTCATAAGGATAAAAACAGACATTTGACAAAGTCTTTTTGGCAAAAAGTTCTGGGAAAAAATATCAAGATCACTGCCAATGGCGAGCGTGGAATCTGTGACCACGATAAAGGTCGCTGTTTACAGGCGAGCCGAGGTGAATTTGAGTGTTCTCGGTATATTTTTTACTAAAGCAAAATATGATGTAATGTGATCAAGAGGGTTTAGAGAACATGCTTAACCTTTCAATATATTTTGAATGGCTTGTACAGTCTGCTTTTGTAATTTTCACAATGTTTACAGTTAGGTATATCGTGTACCTACACATTTAAAAATAATATGGATTCTTCGACACGTGGAGGGTTTAACGCTGTCTGATAATTCTCATATATAACAATACATTGTATCTAAATACAAAAACATTTTCTTCATCCCAGTACGTGACAATGAATGAATATCGAGTATTAAATTATTTATACGTTTCTTTTCGTATCAGCTGATGTCAAAGTGGTTACGTTGCCAGAAAACATGGGCTCTATACAAATTATATCATGTAGTCCCATTAAGTACGTTAGAAAATCACTAATGTTAGGTGTTACTTATCGTTTATAGGTATTATTTAAAACGTTGTTACAGCTAGTCGCACCCCTACCTTAGAATTTTTTAATACGTCTAGTATGGGTGTGGATTGTTTTCCTGACTTGAATTTAACAGGGCAACAACGCTTACCGAAGATAGTTACGAGATGCTTCAAGGGAACTCTACGTTACAAATATCGGTGATTCATCAATATTACAGTGAAATTGAACCGTGGCTCCTCCTGCCATTATCTCGGTGCGGTGTGACGTCTCTGGACGCCATAAATCCACGAAGAACAATGTGTTACTTTGAGCCGACAATAGCATATTGGTGTCAAGATCGTTAGCTCCGTTGGGGACGGACTTCTTTGTCTATTCTTTTGAGGGCCAAATGTCAAACACATGCCACGGGTTAAAAAGTGGTCACTAAAATATCAATGTTTACCTCCGGTCCAAGGGTACATGTCATGTGTCAACAGGAAACGATTTTATGTAGCTAACATTTATTTATGATGCTGCAGTGAATAGACCAGTTAATAGGAGAACTATTGTCTTTATGTGTATTCTTACAGTAATTAGTGATATGCCTATTTAGCTTAGATACGTAATTGTAAAGTATTAAGTTAAAAATTATTTATATTTTATATAATTTTCTGAAGTTCGTATGACATGGTCATCTGACCCCTTAGATTTATTACTTTTTTCAAATACATATAAACTTGTATCAATATTTTCTCTCAAACACAGATGAAACAGATACTTAATAATGTAAATCTTTGTCTAAAGTATCTATATGTTTCTGAATACAGTGGGGTGGGAAAGTGAGGGGACATCCGCGGCCCAGGTGTCGGGAAGTGGTGCCCTCGATCCAGTGGCCGTGCGTCTGTACCTACCGAGTTGACCGCACCATACAGGATGTTATGCTTTGCTGGCCCTGCTTCAAACTACCCATATTGTACTGGCATTATTAATATAATAAGCACTTACCTAGGCATTATTGAACAGATGTCATAAAACATTGGAAATTACAGAGGATCTACCAATGTGGTAACCGGAATGTTTTAGTAAGTTATTACTTGTGGTTATGTTTACTTTATGATCTTCAAATAATATCCCAGCAGAAGAAGATCGTTTATAGAAAAGAAAAACTAATAACTGTATCTAGTATTAATTTACGTAAATACCATTTAAGCAATAACTATAGATTGTCGATCATAAAAATACAATAAACATTAGCGTTAGCATTTCAATATGCAATCAACAATTACCACATTCAGAAGCTAACAATTTAAAATTCGCAATGACTTTTGTAAAACAATAGCTTTTGCCGGCGGTTTTATCCATGTTTCTGAAGATTTCCCTGCAATCAATTTTACTTTTGTGTCAAATTTGTTACGTCTAAATCCGTGTATTTTTTGCGTGTTTATGTCGAAGTATGAAAGATCCATTCGCGCATTAGGATTACTATTCCTATGCCTACATATATAAATTCCTTTGAAAAATAAATAATACATAGATTTTGTTGGCTTTCGCCCCTATAATATGCTTGTCACGTGAAATAAGTGAAAGTTATTTGGTTGAAACTTGAGAGATAGGATGTAATCTGCATGCCACAGGAAATATTCTGATGTAGATAAATATACCGATAGTTTAACTTATATAACCTTAGCCTGAATAGATATATCTTTACTGGCGATAATATCCATAAAACAAACAATATTTCTACAATTTTCGTAACCATAATGGAAGGAAGTGTACGCCTATTGTAAAGCTGGTTACCTTCAATTTAAGCGATAAGATTATTGCCTTAAAGGATATTTGAGGTTATCGTTGTGTGTGCAAGTATGGTTAAAACTTTCCAACAGTGTTTGGGTACGTTCCATTCAGCCACTACTTTCTCTAGTGAATTTTTTCAAGGAATTATAACACCGTTGGCTTTAAATAGCATGGGGCTTAGAGGATAGTGTGTGGATTATTTGTCTGGATTTCAGATATGTGAATAAAATTCAGCAATTTCCTCGCCTCAGTTTTTATACCTCGTTATAATACAACACTTCGGTGAATGTTCTAAAAAGTATTAAAAGAGCTACTGATGAGTTAGAAAAAGATGTTAACATGTTTGTAGCTTTAACACGAAACTTTTTATGATACGGTTATGGTACAATATGTTAGCATCATGGTTTTAATGTCCCAAATCTAACACGTCGGTTTACTAATGTACCTGAAGCTATGTCGCGGCTCGTTACGAATGCCTAATGGTCGCTCCACTTTTATATGAGTTTTGTTTTGTTGCTCGCACAATGTTCACGAATCGTGTAATACTTCCTAATGTTTTATTTAATGACCACATACCCACTTCTATTCTGTATGTTTCTATTTAGTCAGTTATAGGTGAGTAGAAGTATCTACCTACCACTCCACTACCAGAATGAAATATTGTTAAAAGAGCTCGGCTCCTTTATTAATAGACTTTTGAAAATGTATTGTAGAAAAACAAATTATGAAAAAGGATAATATAATTCAATATCAATTTGAAGAAATAGATTGTGAGATTTATCCAGAGATACAAACATAGGTAGGTATATAAATGTATAATCCAAGGGATTACAGGCTGGAAACCCGTCTAGTGGCGATGCCGAAGCGTCAATACCTATCGACGATGATTAATAGCACACGGATAATCCTTCGGCTTGCAGCAGCTATCGTTTTGCTCAATGCTACCCTCGCCCGGCTACGTAGATACCTACGTACTTCGTGGTTAGTATACCAATCTTAGATAGTGCATTTGAAATTGCTAAAAGTATAAGGAAGAGTTTGAATGATGACCATCGGGTTAAAAAAATTATTACATTATAGTTGCTCGGTAATTCATCCCTACTGAAGGAGTATATAAGGCATTTTTGGTTAATTTGAAACTGGAATTCATACTATAAAATTACTAGTTTAATTGAGCTTTACTTTATCAGGTAGAACCAAAAAATGCTTGCTTGATACTTGTTTTCGACTCAACTTGCATTATGTAGATACCTATATCGTGATTTTAAGACGTCGATACTTATTGAACATATTATTTTATCCATTTAAATTCATAACCAATATATATTCATGATGTTGTTTCACTTTCTTCTTGTTTGACAAACAAGTTAAACGTGTAGACATTAATTTTTATTAGCTTGTTACGAGTTTTTTTCATTTACGATACCATCGAGGTCATGTTTTTATTATGTTAATACATTAACTACTACTGTAATATTAGTATCTCTAATCTCTAATGACCTATTTATATAATAATAATAAAATATCAATAAGTGACGTCAACTGAAAGACTGAAATGTCTATGAAGGGTATTGCCGTAGGAGATTAAGCGAAAATTTAGTAAAAGAGTACTTACGTATTTGTCATCTCTCTACCACTATAAAGTGGTAACTCTATGATCAAACACCTAAAGTAATTATGAGTCGGTTACTTCCTGATAGATTGGCCTTTTGTTTTGTTCTATTAATATAGGTGAATATATATAACAGCAACTGCTGTCATTAGCATAAACAATAATCACGTCGGCAAGAGTACTTATTCTGTGAATCTAATGAATAATTAAATTTCATAATTAATCTATTAAAAAATATAACCCAAATAAACCATGAACCCAAAGATAAATATGAAGATGTTTGCTTTAAATTAAAGCGTTGTCATAATTGTATCTGATATTTAATCTGAGATTTCAAACCAGAATTATAATTGATTATTGAGATTGATGTTTCGCAAATGCGATTGCTTCGTCGTCCTTTTGTGTTCTAATTGAATCGATCGGCAGCTCTACAGAGTAATCTCCGAGTTGTACGCTATCAATTATTCTCTCCTGTCGTCACCGATCCCGCTTTGTGAAACCCTGTAATCATTTTCACCGACTCCTCTACCTTTACCGTCCTTATTGAGAGCTTCAAGGGACGCTCCAGACATTAATTGTCAAAAGTTCGTTAACAGTTTGATTGTTACTCTTGGAGTTGCGTTCAAAATACAATTTCTTCCATAATACTATGCAAATAAGTTGCGAGATAAATTTATTAAAGCGAGAAATAAAATTTACCCGTAATTTAATTGATGGAGCGCGTGACTACGGTATCAAATTCATAATTTGAAAGGGAAATTTTTCATCGCCCTAGAGCGTTGTGCCAAATTGAATTGAGAGCCACGAATGCCCGGATGGGCCGAGACGTCACCGAAGCCTTCGCCGACGTCATTCTAAATACGGGTGCTGTTTACTCAAAATAAACACAAATATATAAATTCACTTGAGCTGAGAAACTTGGTGGTGTTGAGTTGATATACAGCGCGAGAAATGTTTAATTTCGTCAGAATCTTCGGCGAAGTTGTATATGGTGTTTACATTCATGGCAACGTGTGTTGATTCAAACCTTGATCTTTAAATTGTTTACTGAAGTGATGTTATAATTTGTGTGAAAAACTTTTTAGTTTGTTTCAGTAATCCCTTATTTTTTTAGAATGAAGTATTTCCCGCAACCGCGTACGCTATCTGTGGTATTTTCTCTATGATATTGGGCGAAAGCCTCCATTCACATTTCAGAAATTCCCCCATAATACCGGTAAATACATGTCGGCGTATATTCGGCTTCTCAATCAAATGTATCGAAGTGGTCCGTGTGTGCTTCTATTCGGATGGTATTAGGGCGGCCTAACAGACACGGGTCCCCAATTTACCAATATCTATACGAGCCGAGACTGACCACAGATGTGCAATTTACGCGCAAAAATGTTTTTGTTGATAGTTTGTTGTTAAGGGTTATTTTCTAAAATGGTAAAAAATTACTCTTATTGAGTTCATGACCATTGACTACATAAAATCTATATACCGTTTAAGACTTTCAGATGCACTAAACTAAGGAAAACAACGTAGTTTTTATATTCACAGTCATAATATACATTGAGGCATGCAATATTAAAAGATTGGTAAGCAATGCATCGCTGGGCACATCTGGTTACGCTCATTCAACAGCTGCGTACTGACTGTAGTCGCTAACAAAAACCCCAAAACAACCCTAAAGCTTAGTAAAGAATCCCAATAGGCTACACCCGTTCAAAGGGAACAAAAAATACGAAGGTAGAGACATGGCTTTATTTTCACGCCTACATCGATAGCGAAGGTAAAGAATTTTACCTGAGTTGGGATAGGTACATTATTTGCAATGCTCACAGAATGTTGATTGCTACGGAGAAACATATTATTATGTTTAGTTATAGATTTATGTCTTATAAGTATTTCAATAGAACGTAACATTTTTCTTTAAAAGAGAATAGGTAGGTAGGTTACATATAAAGAGAACCGTAAAAACAACGTCAATAAAGCAGTTGTAATGTGATCGCATTTTATGAAAATATATCTTATATGTTTACGTTATCATGCAAATTGTGGGTAAGATGTAAATCTACAAGCACTTGTGTGTATAGGTGGTACATATGTATGTATCCCCAGTGATTTCACGACTCTGAATTGAGCAGAAAACAAATATTCGTATCAATAGAGAATATTTCCCGTAAGAAATTCAAATGCGTTTCACCCTGTTTCCTATGGAAATCGCTATGAATGAATAAAGAATCAGCCGAAAACTTTGTGTCAGTAAAAGTTTTGTGAGGCTTTATCGGCTTCGTGTTTACAGGGACTTTAAATCTCTAATTTGCATAAATATTGTTTAAGTTGGACAAATTACTTGAGTGAAAGGTAATCCTTCGCTTCTTTTGGAAATATGATTAATTTTTGACCATTTAGAAATTGAAACATAAATGTATATTTCATTTTCATTTATTGATCTGTCAAGTAGAATTTATGGGTGAAGAGCCGATTACGTAGAACTAAACTATGTTGTGAAGCAACCTCAAGTTAATAGTTGGCAAACGGTGGATCAACTATCTGGCTAAATCTCTTATGCCAACTCAAGAGGTAAACATCTTGCACGTAAACATCCTGCGACTAATTGTACGCAACAACGAGCGCACCGCACCGCGAGTGAAAACAGATGGGATGGAATATGTCTTATGTTTATAAATATTATTATATATTAACTGGTAAAAGGTTAATTGTATGTATTTCTGTAATTCAATAATAAAATAGAAGATTATGTTAGCGATATTATATTTTAAGATCGTTCGTATAAAATGATAAGAAAAATACACCCAATTTCTGTATGCTCAAAAGTGACATAAAGTCGCATATATAAATATTCGATGCCACTGTAATTGTTGCTCGTGCTCTGCATGTGCAATTAAAATATTGACGAAACAATCAATTTTGTGAATAGAGGCCATAATTGCGAGTACTGAGTTCTGACACGTGTCGCCCTTCACGTATCCACTCATGGTTTTGGTGAATTCGTGCAAAATACCCGACCCGTCCGCCGCCGCCGTGATTTAGCCAGGCTTTGTATTTTTATTTAAGCTCAGCCCCACGCAAAATAACGAAAAAAAGGTTAGAATATGCGCACCGCGTACAAACCTTTTATTGTTAATCTGTCAATCACTATCGACAATATATAGTCTAAGATACGTAGAAGATTGACCTTCACCGATCGAGTATCCGAATGAAATGGATTTTTTATGAAATAAAATATTTTGACAAAAGTAACGTTAATGAGTTGCCTAAAAAAATCTGTTCAAGGCTATGTTGAATTAACAATTGAATAATTATTTTTTTTCGATATTTTCACCGATGTTGTATCCGAATGAATTTAACACTAATCGAAAGTATAAAGCCTTTAGAATATGCAAGCATACGGTTGCTTATGTTTTTTTGTTCAAGAGTTTACCGTTGCCAGGTTTAAATAGGTGTATCGGAAATGATATCTTCACCGATCGAGTATCCTATTCAATTATACATCAAAATAAAGCTTATACTTTTTGCGAAACGATGGTATACGGTTGCCTACGAAAATCCGTTCAAGAGTCATGGTTGCCAGGCTTTTAAATTTATAAATTAAGGACAGTCTATCCATTAAATTCGGTGCGATAGAAGGAGACGTAGCGCAGGAGCTGCTCCCTCTACGTCAATCGTTTGAAATTTGGCGAGAGAGAGAGTCTATGCGTAGGTACCTACTATCAAATGCGACAGAAATAGACGCAGCATAGCAACTAGGCCCACCTCTTGAGACTTATCGCAGAGACCGCGCCTGCGCTGTGCGGTAACGGTAAAATGTTAGTAAATACCTACTAACCGTTATTTTGAAGCAACTGACAATATACTCTAAATGTATTTCAAATTAAAATATGATTTAAATAAAAATATAATTCAAATGTAGGTATTTAAAATAAAAATATATTTCGAACAAAAATATTTCTGGGAGTTTCTTCTTTTTGGACTCAATCGACTTATCTCCCGAAGTAATTAACACGCCGTATATTTTTTTTTGCAAATGTCTCACATTTTTGTTTGAAAGAAAATAAATTTATTTCAAATAAAAAAAATTATGATGAAAGGAAAAATTTGGTAAATGAATTAATTTTTTTTGTAATTCATAGTATGTATGCAAATATTCTAATTTCATGTTTTTGTTTATTAAAATTTATATTTGTCTGAATCATTTTCAAAATATTTTCATTGAATATAATTTTTTTAATTCATTTACCAAATTTTTCTTTCCATTATAATTTTTTTCTTTGAAATATATTTAATTTCGGCAAAATCGGCAAATTATAATGGAAAGAAAAATTTGGTAAATGAATTAAAAAAATTATATTCAATGAAAATATTTTGAAAATGATTCAGACAAATATAAATTTTAATAAACAAAAACATGAAATTAGAATATTTGCATACATACTATGAATTACAAAAAAAATTAATTCATTTACCAAATTTTTCCTTTCATCATAATTTTTTTTATTTGAAATAAATTTATTTTCTTTCAAACAAAAATGTGAGACATTTGCAAAAAAAAAATATACGGGTGTTAATTACTTCGGGAGATAAGTCGATTGAGTCCAAAAAGGAGAAACTCCCAGAAATATTTTTGTTCGAATTATATTTTTATTTTAAATACCTACATTTGAATTATATTTTTATTTAAATCATATTTTAATTTGAAATACATTTAGAGTATATTGTCAGTTGCTTCAAAATAACGGTTAGTAGGTATTTACTAACATTTTACCGTTACCGCACAGCGCAGGCGCGGTCTCTGCGATAAGTCTCAAGAGGTGGGCCTAGTTGCTATGCTGCGTCTATTTCTGTCGCATTTGATAGTAGGTACCTACGCATAGACTCTCTCTCTCGCCAAATTTCAAACGATTGACGTAGAGGGAGCAGCTCCTGCGCTACGTCTCCTTCTATCGCACCGAATTTAATGGATAGACTGTCCTTAATTTATAAATTTAAAAGCCTGGCAACCATGACTCTTGAACGGATTTTCGTAGGCAACCGTATACCATCGTTTCGCAAAAAGTATAAGCTTTATTTTGATGTATAATTGAATAGGATACTCGATCGGTGAAGATATCATTTCCGATACACCTATTTAAACCTGGCAACGGTAAACTCTTGAACAAAAAAACATAAGCAACCGTATGCTTGCATATTCTAAAGGCTTTATACTTTCGATTAGTGTTAAATTCATTCGGATACAACATCGGTGAAAATATCGAAAAAAAATAATTATTCAATTGTTAATTCAACATAGCCTTGAACAGATTTTTTTAGGCAACTCATTAACGTTACTTTTGTCAACATATTTTATTTCATAAAAAATCCATTTCATTCGGATACTCGATCGGTGAAGGTCAATCTTCTACGTATCCCGTACTAATATGAAAAGGCATGTAAATTGATTTTTATCGCAAAAACAATGCAACGCTATTATTATTATTAATACGCACTTTTGCATGAACATAATATTACAGTTTCAAATATCTAGATTTCAACTTCAATAAATAATATTTTAATTCTGTTCATCAATTTAATCTAGCCTCTTATATCATATAGATAGATACATTTATTTATATAAGGATACATATTACATATTGGGTACTTTGTTTCATAGTAACATAGCATTACAAAATGTAAGCGTGGCACCCGACACCCGTCAGTTTGTAGGTAAGCTATCATTTTTCACAACCTAATCCGAAGACAGGGCTCGTCAAAGGGAGCGCTTATCGCGGATCCCAATTTATTTGAACGGGATTTCGACGTGACATTGCCATAGACGTGTCATTTCATCACCACATTGCGGACGGACGGACATGTGACGCAAACCTCAATAAACAACAAAATTATTGTGTTTCATAAGTTTCCCTTTTGTATTGTGAATATTGTTTCTGTTATGGCATATTGCTTTTTTGAAATTTTGATCATAAACGATATATTCAGTATAGAACCTATGAGTTTAAATATATTTTAGCGATACCTTTAGGTAAAATATATTTAATTTCTTCTTCCTTTACCATATCTAATGTTGATTGTGATTAATATAACAACGAACAACTTCATAATTCAAATATGTTTACGATATTTCGAATAGAGATAGTTCCACTGGTACCTATCTAATAGAATTTGTTTATGACGTTCCGAAGAGCTCTAGCTCTGTGTAAACACTTTTTTAATTAATATTCGAGACGTGGCCGTGCCACAAAGAGGAGCCTAGCGGTGGGTACCCTGCCCTCCACTCCAGTAAGATAATTTATTGACATTTCAATTCTGGCGCCCTTCTTTGTATTTCGAATCGAATCAACATCAATCAAGTTTGTTAAATCTTGCCTAACAAAGTAAATGTATTGTGTAAATTGAGTGTACCATCTAAATGTTAATCTTGGTTTATATATTTTCAAACCAAATCTTCAGAAATATAATGTTTGTTTTATAAAAGTATTATCCAAGTACATATTCAGAATACGACGTAATGAGTGACTTTTGATTTTATTATGTAACATGAACAAAGATACAAGTAGGTACAGTTACCGTTAGATAGGGTTGCCATCTCTAAAATTTGGAAAACAGGACAAGACGCGTGAAAACCCCGGATTTTAGAGTCCGAAAGCCGGACATGTCAACATATTTTTTACTTTACTTCCTTTTTTAGTTTACTTTGACAATGTAATAAAAAACAGTTGAAAATGCCATAAATCACCTTTTTAGGGTTCCGTAGTCTACTACGAACCCTTATAGTTTCACCATGTCCGTCCGTCCGTCCGTCCGCGGGTAA
Organism: Thyatira batis; assembly: GCA_905147785.2. NCBI lineage: Eukaryota > Metazoa > Arthropoda > Insecta > Lepidoptera > Drepanidae > Thyatira > Thyatira batis. Next base: position 5,381,439 of record LR990496.1, on the reverse strand, counting down.
TCTTACAGAGGTTGATACCACAGAGCTGTAATTTGGTATGGTAGTAGTCTAGTGTAGACACAAAAAGTTAGGGATATAAATAAAATTCGAAAATTTTGGGCGATTTTCAACGAGCTGTAACTCCGAGGAAAAAAATCTTACAGCAAAAAATAGAAAACCAAATTGTAGCTTCAAGTGTCTAGTTTTTGGATATGGTCATGAATTTCTAGTATCATGTTTGGATCTGGAGAAACTCTATGGAAACTACCAAGGAAAAAAAATGCTAATTTTTTATCATCTAAAAAAAGGTCTATGGGCTTCAAAAATGTTTTTTTATTGTTTTCGTCATATCCTTTTTTAGGATATTGAATGCCCTTTAATTTTTTGTAATTAAGAAGCCTGTACAATGATTTACCACGGAGTTATTGTCAGTCAACCCAAAAAAGAACTTCGATCATTGTCATCAAAGCATTAAAGAATATGGAGAAAAAAAAATCTTTTCATTGAAAAAATGATTGAAATCGAACTATCGTTCACAATGGTGTTTTTAGCGAAAACAATAAATCTAAAGCCTCAGGACACTAAGAAAGAAGAATTGCAGCGCTTTGAGTTTTTCAGGGATTTTCCGGGACACTTTAAGGTTAAAAAATTATGGACGATATCCTTCATTCATCCATTTAATCCAAAGTTATACCAAGTTATCTAAATATCCTTAATTATTCTAATATTGGCCTTTTTTCAGTCAAAGTTTTCAATTAAATAAAAATGTTTTCGACAAAAGCCGTTCACGTTTTCTTATAGAGAATACAGTGTACTTTTCAAAACCCATCTTCGATTTCCTATAGAATCATTATTCTCAGAGTTAACGATTGTCAAAGTTAAAAAGTTCTTTTTTGGGTTGACTGACAATAACTCCGTGGTTAATCATTGTACAGGCTTCTTAATTACAACAAATTAAAGGGCATTAAATATCCTAAATAAGGATTTGACAAAAACAATAAAAAAATCATTTTTGAAGCCCATAAACCTTTTTTTAGATGATAAAAAAATGTGCATTTTTTTCTTTGGTAGTTTCCATAGAATTTCTCCACATCCAAATATGATACAAGAAATTCATGACCATATCCAAAAACTAGACACTTGAAGCTACAATTTGGTTTTCTATTTTTTGCTGTAAGATTATTTTCCTCGGAGTTACAGCTCGTTGAAAATCGCCCAAAATTTTCGAATTTTATTTATATCCCTAACTTTTTGTGTTTAGTGTATTAACAGCGTCGACAAAATTGAAACATAAAATCTGGAAAAATATTTTTTTTGAGGGTACCTCCCATACACGTAAACCGGGAAGAATTTTTTTTTTTTATTCATATAGTATGTCATATCGTCGGATAGCTTATTAAAAATTAGCAAGGTTTGCTAAGCACGCTTTCTGATTCAGGGTTTCGTTTACGAAATATTAAGCTTTTAAACTGAAATTTTAGAGTCATGTGTCCTCCCCCTCTAAAAACTAAACCATTAAATAAATAAATAAATATCCAGGGACATTGTTTGTAGAGTAGTAAAAAAAATCATGCTAAGTTGGCTTTACAGGTTAACGAGTTATAGTCTGCCAAGTAAAAAATATCAGAAAATCAACCGAATACGACTTTTAACCATTTCGTTGCCACCTCAATATTAAAAAAAATGTTTAAGTAAATCGTAGGTACCTATCTATACGTAAAGTATTGAATTTTGTTAATCTAGCTACGGAACCCTACACTGCGCGTGTCTTAATACGCTCTTGACCGGTTTTTTTATTCATTCATTATTTTAACAAAACAGAATCATATTACAATTTGTTACAAATTGATTTATTTTTGAAAACCCGGTCTATAAATGAAACCTTCCCCGGACGCTACCCGGATGCCCTCTAAACTAGGACAAATCCGGGGAAACCCGGACGGATGGCAACCCTACCGTTAGATAACCATACGTGATAGCATATGCCGCGGTGTATTTAGTAAGAAACAATAATGTAAAGAAGACCTTACATTAAGTTCGATGACAGTACGCAAGTGAACGGGCAGACAATGACTCGTCACTAATAGTGTGAACACGCATGTGAACTGTGCGATCGTTGATCCGCAACTCGTGATCTTGCTGCTTCCTCTTCCTACATTACATTACATACTACCCCGCCCACATTACAGATGTATCGCAAGTCGCAACGCACGAACAATTAAAGCAAAAAGTGCCCTTCGTGCTACTTAAGAAGCCTTGACTTCAACCTTACTATGCTACCTCACTCTGTTTTTTATGCGGATGCTTTCATTAACAAACAGAAGTGTAACTTCTTCTTATTAATGTTAGTTATTGCTCAACATAAGATTATATATCTCTTCTATCGAAAGGCGGTCAATAGACTCAAAGCAGAACTTTTTCATTGCATAGGTATATTTTTTTTAACTGCTCTTTTAAGTTGCTTATATTTTTCTGTCGACTCTGGCCAGTGGTGTTATTTTTATGAATAAATCACAACCTCAGAAGTTATGTGATATTTAGAGCAAGTTTTCTGCTACAGCGTCTTTAGCACAATGACATCGGGACAACAAGGCTTCTACGACAATCCCTTGTGTTTAATTAGCTTGCAATAAAAGCGCCGCTATAAGTTATAAAGTTATGATGCACGCCTGCCTTGGTATTAAAATATTAAGCCCTTTCCTCATTAATATTGGCTCTAATGAAATAAACGTCCTATAAAACCGGTAGAAGCTTATAGCTAATATTCAGCGAGATTAACGCTTAGTATGATCAAAATTAAACATTGGTGATTTTATCTACTATATAATACACAGGTATAACAAGGCCCTTCGATAGATTTTAATCCTTCTAACTATGTAAACATTTGCGTATCATTTACTTTTCTGAGATGTATTTTACCGAAACCTTTATTGGGTAGCCAAGCCGAAGAAAATATCTCCTTATTTAGGCAATTTTGCAACGATTACCTAAATAATGAGATATTGATTTGTTAGATTGATGAAAATGCGATGTTAGTATGTAGCAGAACTGTGTGAAAAGAAAAAGCTAGTTGTAATAAGATTAAGGTGTGGGTACCAAATCAGTAAAGCGTCGTTTTATTCTGATCTGACCCGGTATTCTCTTTGTAATATTGAAGCATTTCAAAATGCGTAGGTTTGGAATTTTATACTGTTCAAAGGAGTAATTTAATAAGAGTGTGACCTGATTCTCTGTAGGTATCGCTTCGTATAATGTTGACGTAGGTAAGGGAATGTCAAATTGCTGGTGGTAAGCGAACCGTATGTGTCTGAACGTCGATGGGTCGACAACGCTCGAGCGCCGAGCGGAGCCGCGCCCATCGAAACAGGATGTGGGGCGGGAAACTTACAGACATCGTGATAGGGTACCGTCCAACTTGTAGTTATGGATTTGAATTACACTGCTATAAACTTCGTGGATGTGTCTAGTGTTATTACCATTATTAGATAATTTCAACATAAAACAATTACTCAAATAAATTTATCGGTATGCTTTCAGCCGATGTTATTTATTTCACAAATCTTACATTCAAAACCAGAAGAAATACGCTGTACGACAGTAGACAGGTACTATTAAGTATACTAAACCACCTACTTACTACAAAATTACCTATTTATTATAACCTAGGTACATATAGGTGATTAAGTATCGGTCTATATATATAGGTGATTAAGTAGTTGAGATCAATGTTTACATTTATTTAATAATTACCTAGTTACCCGTTTTCTGTAAGGTCACATCTAGCAGTAAAGTACTCCAACGTTTATTAGGTTTCATACGATCTAAGGTTGATGGAGCGTGCCTCTGCCCGTCTGGCTTACACGAGGGGACCACGCTTGTTTGTTCACAGAATTGCCATTTTTATGGCACGCGCTACGATCATATTGTGCCATTACTGTTTTCGTTGGCTGTCACGTCATTTTGCAGCACTTTGCACACACAATAACGGTGCTGTTCATATTGTGAACAGTTGATAATAATGTTAATTACGAGTATTGATAAAGCAACATTGTACGAAAGATTTTTGCATGTTGAGATTAGCATAAATAATGATTTCTATCCATACGTAACGTGACATGGTAATTCTATTAGGTCGGTATCTACTCAGTTGTAGGTAAATTTTCAGTTTAATAAAAGTGCAATGAAATGCATTAAATTGTCATTTTAAATTTGAACCATTTTGTCTTAACTGTCTATCCGCATTCGTCACACGTCGCTGCCGCATCTTGACTTTCATCATAATCGCTGAGCAGAGCTCGGCGTGACGACCCATAGCGGTGTTACTCTAAGAGGCTATTAAACTGTCAATGACAGAGGACATAATAACGCTTGCGCCGCAGTACCGCAATATGGGCAACATAAATCAGCTAATTAACCCTCGAGGCCCTTATTAACGACATAAATTTCGCGCTCCAAAGCACACCACTCGAGATATGATGTAGATTTAATATGCGCATAATACACTCGAATGTTCGTCTAAGGGTGAAATCATGTCTGCAAGTGTAGGAGACCAATGTCTGAATATACATATATGTCTATGTACGAGGCGGTGTTATGCTAAGCTACCATATCCATAACGCCTGTTACGTAAATAATTTGAATTTGTTTGAAAATTCTGACATTATCTGTTGTGAAAATACAGCGAAAGTTACCATGTTTTGTCTAGAAAAGTATACAGGGTACAGACATAATGTCTCGTTTCTGGTATTAGAAATGTTCTTAGTAGCGGTAACTATGTCTAAGTATGTTTAAAGTATTTCGATATTTGACATTCAATACCTATATGGTTTATGCCTAAATTATATTACGTTACATAAAATTATTATTACGGTACTTTAAATATTGGGTTACTACCTCCCTATCTGGATCTTTTGTGGTTTTTACATTACAAAAGTATACGTGTGTTGCATTGAACGATCCCGTATCGCGTGGCCAGAACCATTAACGAGGACATAAACGAGTGACTCATCCCAGCCCTCGCTTATCGGACGCGATCGTCGCAGTCGTCGCCAGCGCACATGGCGTCATCGAATGCACTTTATTGTATTACTGCACTTGCACAATCTCATCCCACGTATCAAATTATTTCAACGCATTTATTCAGTTTCGCACATCAATCTTCATTGTTATGTATATTACGTCTGAGTGGTTCTAACAAAAACTTGGAGCGTTATGAAAGGTCTTGTCCAGTGAAGTAGAAACGGAAAACGTGTTTTTCATCAAACTCCGAACGCCGAGGTCGACGATGACTCGTCAAATTAAAAACAGAAGAGAGCCGAGCGAGCAACGAAATGAATGTTATTGTACCAATAGTAATTTATCAAAACGTCTGACGTCCGTTCCGTTGGACAACTATCGTGCCGCTCGCTTTATACGAAATTTATCCAATGAGAACGCCTTTGGTCTTATTGCTTTTACACTTAAGATACACATCTATTAGGATCACTGCAATGGAAAAGATAAACCGTTTTGAATTTGACAGCTCAGTTCCCTTAAATAGCCGAATCACGCTCATGGAATACTAATGTTGACTTGGACAGCTTCTGTTGTCTGGGATTGTGTCTAGTCAATGGAAATAAATCTATCTAGGATCAGAACATACAATGATGAATGCTCTAATGATTTCTATAGCTTCATCATAGAGCGTGACACAGATAAAGGCGTTCCAGTTTTATCTGTTCGAACTTTGTGCTACGATACCATTAACCATTTGCATTATATGAACCCTCTTCCTTTGGGGGTCAGATGACATGGGGTCGACAAACTCGTGTGCATTCAGCCGTCCTCGCAAGCTCAATGATGCTCATTAATACATGCCGAAGCACAAAAGATGGATTAATACTTTGTAAGCGTAGATATAAAATATGAATATAGAAGGATGAATGGAGAATATACCTACCTATTATTGTGAGGGAATTTCATTAATTCTATACGAGTTAAAAAATACGGTGAGTGGGGAAAAATTACAGATAACACAGAAAGGCCATTAGCGTAAACGGACAAACGTGTAAGTATAACCTAGGCCTAATTGGAAAGACCCGCATTAAAACACCCATATGTTTAATGCAATTTATGCTGTCCGCCTACAAGGTTGAAAGGTTGTTCATGGTACAAGGTTGTTACATTGCACTTAAAATATTCCTAACTTATTAACTTCAGAGTTGTCGCTTCAGCGCCTTTACTTTTAATAGTAGAGAGATCACGTAATATTAAAATTTTCAAAGAATGTCTCACTAACTTCCAGGTATTTCTCAACAAGGCTTTGTATATAAACCTACTGTAAAAGAGATCTACTAAAGGTATTTTATGTATAACAAAGTTTATTAAGGAACCATTTACAAGTTTTATGATTAACTAATCAAATAATATACCTATACTGCAAAATACACTGTTTTATAGGTATTCATATGAAACTTTATAAAACATGAACGAGCTCTATATGATTTAGATGTGAATATTTAATGCTAACTACTTGTATGCACTTTGAATATGAATGGCTTCATTTATACTCCAGGTAAGAAAGCAATTTGACTCATGAATCTACGATATTTACGTGAGAGATAAAAGAGAAATATGAGATTATTATGTACCTATCTCCTCTAATAACAATAAGATTGTTTGTGTAAAATCTATACATAATATACCTAGATATGTATTAATAATTTCAGCCATGACTGTACTACCTACCCGCTCATCGCATATCATTTATTTATGATCATATTTTCAGAGTTTATTCAAGAATGTTTTACTGCTGAATTATATTATTAGAATCGATATCAACCAAAGTCATTTATATTACTTCGTTTAACGCGTTAGGTTAAAGGCTCGGTATTTTGCTTAATTATTAACAAATTATATGTTAAATAAACATGCACAATATTTGAGATAGATAGTATGAGTAGAATAGTTTTATGATAATACCACATCTCACCTAATGGTATACTAAATTACTAATGTACGTAACTTACCCACTGAGAACAGATACAAGTAAAATAATTTTCTTTCTACGAACTCGTATTAGAAAGGAAGTAATGATAGAGCATTTAATTTAAATAAAATCGTCATCGATTTAGCGCAGGGTTTAGACGGCGAAGTATAAGCTTCATATCATGTGGAAACACGAGCGCTGTTAGCGGCATGCATTATGCAAAGCGAAGCGATCCAGTTACTGAGGACGATTCACCTTACCAGACTATTTCACTAGTGATGTTCGTTATGCACTTTTAGGTACACCAGAAATTATCGTCATACCTATGTACGTAATAGTCTGTTGCTCTATGAATACCTACATATATATACCATTTAAGAAGGTAACTACGTATAATATACTTATGACAAAACTAAGTATCTTAATAACATCCCGATCGGTTCATATAAAATATTTGTATCATACCATGTCCGATATAGGTACTTACATATAATTTTAACTTCATGTTTAAAAGAAAAAAAAATGTTGTTTTGTCAAAACCAAATAATCCCAATCTTAGCACGTCACTACACACATAACATGAATAGCACACCCCTTGCGTTAACGAGAAGATAAAGGGTGCACAAACGGCGAATGAGCAGTAATAGGCCTATTCAAAGGCCGCTTTGGAGGCCATAATGTGACCTCCATGCACTCCGTAGGTATGAGGACATTATATAGATGTAAGCAGAGTATTTTTTAAGGAATAGTTTGACTTTTAACACGCTTTATTTGTATTCAAACCTTATGCAAGTGCAAGTCTAGTTTTAAGTCACTAATTAAATTTTAGAGTTTTGCACCTTCAAAATATGCTACTGTAAATATTTTATCCAAGCAACGTAAAATACTTGGCCTTAATTTTCATGCTATAGGATTAAGGTAAAACTTCGACGTATGCATGCATGGCAGAACTTACTAAGTGTCGAAACCATGTTTTACTATGTGAGAGAAAAAAAGAACGCCACATAGAGTTTATATTTTATAATTTATTTTACTTTACAGATCGGGTAGAGGAGCAGCGTACGCGTGTTCTGAGGGCGATGGCAACGCCCCCAAATCGTGTTGTGGACGACCCCCTTTAAGGCTATGCGTGCTATTCCTTGGTGTCGTAGGAGCATGCCTCGTGGCCGCCGGCGCAGTGCTCGGAGCGCTAAGGCCACACCCGAAGGCCCCACTCACATTACTCTTGCTTATGATAGGTGAGCCTTCTTTATTTTATTATACAAAAGCATATGCTAATCGCAGGTTATGTATTGTAATTTTACTTATTTGTAACAAAGTAGTCCCGGTTAGTACAGTTTATCTATTTTATTTACACCTCAGCGACTGTTCATCTGAATAAAAATCTCTATAATCAAGTCTTTGATCGTTTAACAGTTCGCAACTCATTTCATGCTCAACTATTTTTTTCTTCATAGCTGATTAAAGTTATCCGGTCTGATGAGCGGGACAACAAAATGAAAGTAGGCAATAATCCGTGCTGTGGTGCACCATTCGCCAACAGATGTGCATAAAATTTAACGGCCATCGTCTAATATTCATAGATTGTACCAAAACTGACTTTATGTGCCCAATATAACAGCATAACAGATGAGAGCAATTAACGGCAAAACAATCTGCGGCGGCTCATTGGTTATTCGCTATGCATATGACAATAACAAGTCTGGCCGAAATCTCATTACATCATTCACAAAGTCGCCTCCGCCCTCAACAGGGGAAGTTTTCAATTAAACTTCAAATGAGTTTTGGAGTAGAATTAATTGGATTTTCATTAGCGTTAGGGACAAATGATGTTGTTACAGGCAAGCGATCTATTGTTGCGCCGACGGGCCAATTTGTACGCGTCACTCACTCACGAACATCACGCGTCCACATGACCGTGCCATAATGCGACATGCCACGCCACAATAATGTCGTCAGCATATACAGCCTGTTGATTTTTTTATCGACCGTGACCACTACTGACCATCCTCCATAAAACCTCTTACGCCAATATTCTTACGAAATTAATTGATTTCATAATTAATTTCAATTAGAAATACTTTGTAATATCTGAATAAGCATTAACATTTTGAAACATCATGTTTGTAAGGAATGCCGATTAACTACACCGGAACATATTGTCCGTGATCACGGACATGAAAATAATTAACAACAGTTGCTAAATAAACGCCAGTTGTTGTTAATTTCATAGTAAAATTATAATTCGAATATGAAATTTCATTGTTCTCATTTGTAAAAGAGCTGTGTGATGTTGAATTCATTTAGGCTATTTATTTCCCATTATGAAACTGGGTTTTTAACTAAAATTATATAAAGCTACAGACTGGAAAGCTTGGGTTCATTTACCAAGTCGGACAAATGGAAAGATGCATTACAATTGATAGGTTCAAGGTAATTGATCTCAACATTTCCCATATCAACTGACAGTTTACATATTTTTTTGTTTACAGGTATAGGTGTAGTACTAGTAACAGCGGCGGGTCTTGCATGGAGGCTGGGGGCCAGAGACGCCCCCTGCGCGCTGTTGGGGCTAAGACGTACCTCATGTCGTCGCCTCGTCCCGCGCTTACCTCCAAGTTACGCGCGGCCTCACCATCCATACGCGGCCATGCTGTACCCTGAGTTTCATTATAGGCCTCCACCACCAACGTATCAGGCCTCTATGCAAGAATATAGACTCAGGTTGGTGTTGTGATATATATATTTTTTAATGAACAGGTTTACATGGCTAGTCTAGCCCAGAATTGATGTAATATGTGCTAAACTTTTTTTGTACCAGTACATACTTGAGAGTAAATACAAATGCTTATATTTATTTTTCTGTACAATTCAAAACTCCACTGCAAAGCTCGGAAAGGCAATAATAAAAGAACCGAGAGAGAAGCATTTTAGGTTAGTTGGTCAGTTACAATCAATCCTTCAGTATTCTGAAGTAATGAACAAATATTCAACAAAATAATTAAACTACACTTACAGCACTAACCTTCGCGTTATTAGGATATTATTATCTATAGTCGGATTAATAATTCGAGTCAGAGCAATGACAAGTGCAACTGTCACTGATACAATAAAGGGTGACCCGCTACAATAGTGATGTTCGGCAGTTTTGTTCTTTTAGTATCCGATACATAAATCTAGTCGAAAATCCCAAAATTTCATTTTTTTAAACTAAATTTGAATTTAATTGAAACCAAAATGAAATAAATAAAATCGAATAAATGTTATTAATTTAATTAACCTAATATAGGCTAATCATCCAATTCATGCTTAATTAAAAAAAATGAATAAATGCACGAATAAATATAATTTATTTGTCCAGTACCCGTACAAATAGTCACTTCTAAAACAAAATGGGGTCCATAGCGTGACAAGTGATGATTATAGTTCTTCCAATAGCCCAAAACAAATAATATACATTAGAGTATTTTATGTAATATTTAATTACCTACCGTGTACATGTCTTCTGTTTTATTACCATAAATTACATATTTTTATTTATATAAAGGCAATTTGACATTGAATAAAAAAAAAGGAAACTCTAGTCGAGTTTCCTTTGTCCTTAGCCGACTTTTGGTTGTCAAAATTCGAATCTACCACAACACTATTTATTTGGGACTAAAAAACTGCAACACTGGAAATGTAATTTCTCTGCCTACAATGAATAATCTGAGTATAGTGATATTTGTATTGCAATATTTTTAACGAATGTCAATGTTGACGGTACAACCAATGCAGAAGGACATTTAAAATGTCAAATAGGTAATTAATGAAATTAGTATAGAACTGATTTATGCTACCGCAGTTTTTTAATTAGATTTTTTTACTTCTGAATAAATCTTACAAATCAAGTAAACTTGATTTTATTTCATTAGAACACATTTCTTCGTACACATTAATCTGTGACTGATTAGGATACAAAATGTAATTGATATTTTACCTACTTTTAGCCTTGCTAGGTATTATTAGCTGAAGTGAGAAGCTTTAATTATAATTATCTTCTACTATAGTAGGTACTATGTACCGGAAATATTAATTTGGGATAAGTGTAGGTACTTTGTTCATTAGGTACGTTAATATAAAAAAACGTTTCATTTCAGGTTGCTTCTGTTGGACAGAAGTGCGCCCGCGGTATCGCCACCCCCCACCTACAGATCAAACTCCGCAACTCTAGTCAGGTACGATATTGCTGAGTCAACACAATCGCAAAACCAATTGTTACTACAGATTGCTTCTGGCTTCTACACTACTGCCACTACTGTAGCTGTTACTTTTATTATGCAAATAAACCTGCACTAAAGATTTTTACATGTTTCGCTTGCTAAAGTTCAAGCAATTAAAGATAAATGTTATGTAACGAATATGAAATGACTATAAATAGTAAAAATACCTACCTACTTTCGAGAGCTTCAGGTAAAGTAAAGTATCTTGAAAAAAACTATCTTGCTGTCAACTTTTCGGGATTATCATTCGATCAATTTAGCAAAGGTTCACGTGGTTATCGGTAAATTGCTTAGCCACCTATCTAGATTTATAAGTCATAACTTATTTACAATAAAACCCATTTATTACATAATACCGTACATAACATTCTATTTATTATTCAGCAGAGGATCTACGGGCGCTGCGTGGTGCGGCTCCGAATACAGCGGTCCGCCGTCGTACCGCGCACCGCGAGCGGATCCGCCCGTCACCGTCACAGATACGCTACCCACCATCACACCACTCGACCTGAAGTACACCGACGACACCATTGAAGTGCTGCCTAAGCCCACAGAACAAGAGAAAGATCCCGACGAACACCTCGTGACGATCGTTCACACAGAAGCCCAACCGGTCATAGTCACAGTATCCGGGTCACCTGCACTCAACGACACACATATACACACGCCTTCAGAAATCGACATATTAGCGCACTTATAACGAACCAGGTATATATAGTGTAGTGTATATAAGTGATAGCCGATACAGCAATACCACGTAGTTTATAATTGTTCGTATCGGGGCTTTAACTTTCTTGTGACATATTCGAGAGTTGGGCATAAGGATTGTGATTGAAGCAACGATAAACGTGATCTATTATATGATGTACAGCAGGTTCGTAAGCGAAAAGTGATTTAAATATAGTAACCATAATGTAAACATTAGCGAAAAAATGTGGACTATATAAAAAATGATAGAAAAAGAGGTGACAGTTTTATGTTAAATGTTAACCACAATGAGACTGTCTGCTTTTGAGCATTCGATCAGAATCTATATTGGTTTCAAGTACCTTATTTTATTTTTAGATTAGATTTCGTGTAAATATTTAAAAAGCACTGAAAATGTTTTGTTTGCATAGTGTTATATAACAAATACGTGCCGTGTAAATACGATTTAATACAAATTATATTAGCGATTAATGTACGAGTAAATTTTACCTAGTTGACGAAACGAACGATTCAATTTAAACCAAATCCTTCACCGTAATGTACAATATGATAACTTGTTATTAATTCATTTAGTGCCAATGTTTGTTTAATTTTTCTTTGTGTAAATAAAAAATACCAACGACGAATTGCTTATAATCCTGATATGAATAATGCCTCGCAGATGATTCCATTCACGTTATAATTACTTACATAAAAGGAACAACTTTGATTTCTTAATTCCCTTTCATCGTTATTATTTATTCTGTTAAATTAATGTTTGTAATAACTCAATAAGTACTTCCTTCCATTGCTGTCTTCAACATCACAACGTTGTGGTTTAATGCGGCGATTTGTTTTATTTTGTATTTATACATTGCTGTGTGCATAGTATGAGATATAATAACGTAAAATTATTTTTTGATTTATAAAATGTAGGTTTTAAATCATAGCTAAAGTCGCCACCACAAACAGACATGTAAATGACTCGCAAGCTTCATAAAACTGTATTTTATTATGGTATATAATATAACATACAGTCTATACAAAAATGCCTGAGATAAACTCAGTATAAGCTAAATCTTACGCATAGATTACTGAGAATTAACTCGAGTTTCTATAAATTGCAAAACATTTATTGTAATCTGCGTTCAAAGCTTTTGTTAATGTTTATTAGCAGGCAAGAAAGTTCCAAATAACATATATTATATCAGTGATGAAATAGTATTGTGTAAAATACTTTGTAACTGTAAGAAAATGTAATGATAATGTGTAAATAATGTTATTTGTATTATAAGAAATAAATAAAGATCTTTAGTGAAACCATAGATGTGTTTTCGTTACGTTTCTCCTCGTGTAGTGAAATGATAAACAGCATAAATAAATGGTCATTTGCATAGATTTCGCGACATCATACGAATATTTAAGGAAATAGGCAAGAATATTTGCATAATCTCATTCAGCAGTGGCGATATTTTGGTGTTTCTAGGTAGATGGAACACTTTCACTTGAAATGGGTACCAAAGGTAATAGATAGATATGCAGGTATATAGTAAAGAGCTAAAAGATAAATTATGTTCGGAATTTATCATATTAAGTAATGTATCTAAAGAAATATAGTGCAATACAGCTGTTACATAATAATACATAATTTATCTGCGATAAATCCTCGAATAAGTTTATTTTATTTGTGTCAAATTTAGAAAATCCACGGAACAGGATTTGAGTACCTACTTACTCCTTTTTGTTAACTTGCTACGGTTTTTAGTTACGGAAAACCGAAAAGTTTGGACGTAAGTAACGAAAAATTTGTTCTTGTATCGGCTTACGGAGGGATGTCGGGATATTGCTCAACAACAAAAAAGTCCCAGCGCAATTGTAACAATATTGAAACCTAGTGAATCCCGTACAAATTTGTCCCATTCTAAATGTAAATCGAAGCTCTGGCAGCGGATTCCGGAACAATGGTCCTCTGTAATTATATTGTAAAGCAATTTTGTCGCGTTCGCGTCGCCCCACGACGACGTTGCGAAAATGAAAATCGGTCCAGGATTAATAAAACGCTTGGCATAATGGCCGAGCGCAAAGTGAATGCAATAAAGCAAAAATTATGAATGAATTATTTTTTTAATAAATGTGCCTTTATAACATACCAAGCGTTTTTCATTAGCTAGGTACTTACATGGTACACATTAAATATTAAAAATATTTATAATAGCGTTAAACAGATAAATATAAGTAGGTACCTACGTACTTGTCTTCATACTATATTGATCACATATTGAATCCATGTACCTACTTAATAAACAAACAAAAAACAACACCTACCTACCAATGACCTATACAAATTATATTATGCTATTCCATTCATACATGAAATATATTATTGGTATTTTGCTTTATCCGTAATAGGTAGGTTGGTTTTGTTGGAGCTTTGAACAGACCATTGAATGATGTTAAAAATAACTTTCTTTTTTCTTTTATATGTAAAAGAAACTCCGCACAACGAAACTTAGTAAGTAATATATAACCGCAAGAACGTTTTCTTTTGATTTAAAGACCGCACTCTTGTCGTAAATTTAGTTGGTAAAGTAACATTTTGACTTCATTTGCGGTTGAGCTTTACTTATTTTCCCATTTAGGTACTTTGAAGGTAAGTAGGTATATTCAATAACAGTAAGTGTGATATAGACAGTAGGTATAGTTAAGTTCGATTTATGGAATGAAACAAAAATGTGTATTGGGATTTAGATTGAGCTGAAAATATGTTACAATAAACTCACTTGATATAAAAAAAAATTGAGTTTATTACCACTCAGGATCGCACACTAACTATTTATGAATAATATTTGTACTAAAGTTTTCGAGAATCGCAATAAAAGAGTCCGAATAATTTATGAAGGGATCCTTCCATCAAATTGCACGGGGATATGTATCCAGACATGCGGGCAAGATCCGATTATCCGATACGCGTGATCGATCTCCGTTCTTTGCTCAGACATTGCCCAATAAATTCACGTTTTAGCCACTTTGGTGATTATTAAAAAAGAAACTAAACTAGGTACTTACTTTAAAATAAATCAGCACTCTTAGTCGTGTGTACCTACTTAAAAATGATCCTAAAAATTCTGAGAAATATTTATCTATTATCACTATCACTTTAAGTAGGTATCTAATATGAATCTTAAAAAATAAAATAATCGACCTACAAAGAAAATGCAAAATAAATGTTTGAGTTATATTAATATCGAATACGTAGAGGAAGATAATAGTCGGTAGTCCTAGAATTATTGTTATGATTATTTAAGGCTCAGTTAGGCAAAATCAAAAGGGTTAACTAATGAGCAAAATATACTTGCGCCGTAAATTATGAAATTTCATCATAGCGAGATCCAACCAAGGCCGGATTCCACTGTGAAATTCCAAATTTCAAATTCCGTAAGCCTGCATCGCAGTATCCCGGAGGAGAACTGGTACCGCACACATGAGGAGCCTATGCATATCTGATACAATCCCTAAGCTCCGTATTTGTTCCTTAAGACTATATTCTACATTTTTGCAGTATTCAAGTAAACTAATTGCTTTTGTGTTTTAAGTTAATTATTATTTACAATGGTGTAATGAAATTTTGGATAAGATTATCACTTCACGTATACCTAAATGTTAATATACTACTACCTGTTAGATAAAGGTAGATAAGTACACATTCAATAGATTTCTTAATGACAAGATCACAGGCAGAATTTTATTTTTTACAGGCATTATATGTAGCCGAAGCCTACTCATATTTGAAAAGCTGCGATTAAGCATCGAGTGAATAAATCGCTATTCAATAGAATCGATAAGAGATGCCGATGCCGAGAAATGATTTATTGACTCGTCGGCTCCTCGCTCGTTCTCGCTGCTAATGGTGGCTGAATAAGCGTTCGCTAGTCAGTTGTTTTTTAAGCCTCGTAGACGTCGATAAATAAAAGAAAATTATGCAATCGGGAATTGGTGAGCGGTGTATTGACAAGGAAAGTCCGTTTTGCTATGTTAATATCTTTGTAAACTTTATGCCAATTATTTCTTGTTTGAATTTATAATGCAAGACTGATTTAACAAATAAGAATGATAGGTAGGTACAAATAGGCATGATGATATGTTATTAGATATATAATGCAAAATTCAAAAAACTCTAGACTCCAGTGTACCTTTGGCTTTGAAATATGTTAAAAGCTCGGTATGAATAATATAGAGGAGACTAAACTTGGACACAGATAGGTATAAGTATTTTCGTTTAAACTGCTTAAGAATACGCGAGATGGAATATTTAATGTTCCATTTCCAGTAGGTATAGTACTAGAAAATCTAGGCGCACGCACACACACATCACAGGAGGGTTTCGGAACTTTTCTCATTTACATAAGTCACTTAACCTTCATTCATTTTATATTCAAACCCCGCAGATTTGCCTGAAAACGTTCTAACCACTCAGAAATATTATGTCTGCTGCGGCTGTGTGCACCCACAGTGTAGTAGGAATTCTCACGACAGAGCGATGTGATTGTGCAGTGCACTAGGTAAATTAATTTAGTATCCCATTTTGGTCTCGCGTTAGGAATAATTCTAAAATATTATATGAAAAGTTATAGGTAAATTACGTTGCTATTTTAACATACATAAAAAGGTATAGTTATAGTAAAAAGAAAAAAATGTATTAAGCTTATACTTAAAATAATCAAATCGAATACCTAAATGTCTTCTAGATCAGACAATTCAATGGATGTTGCATTAAGATAACATTATACTGGAAATTAATTGAAATAATACGAATTCTAGAGCCATAGTTCACAAATACCAACAACAGTAAGTGAGGAAGTTAAACTCAAGTTCAATTAGTTCGCGTACAGTTTGCAGGGAACAAATAAGCTTTTGTGTACATTGAAAGACGGGTTGGCTTCGACGCGACAGTTGAACTGGCATCAAATGAACTGGAACAGCTCAAAATTAAGAACGGGGATTAATTTTGCTAATGCTAGGTACTTACATAAACGTCGATCATATTTGCTAAGCCCGTATTATAGATCAGCAGGAAATACAAGTAGGTTAACTTAGTAATATATAAATCACTTTTTAAGTCACCAAAATGAGATGTCACATTAGATCTTAGCTTTTAGGATTTTTCCTAATTTTAAAAAAGATTTAGTTTTAAGTCAACAAAACACATACAAAACCTCTGGTAATAGAAAATTAATGTCGAATAACACAGCAAAGCCATTTAGCGAGAATTAACACATATGTAAGGTCGTTAAGCCCGCGATAGCTGAATTTCGCGTGCGGACCTCGGCGGAAGGTGCGTGAAATATAAATCAGCAAGCTGTGATTTACGCGAAGCCTCCCGGAAAGTTTTAATTCTGTTTGGCCCGAGCTCTCGGCCATTTAATTTATCTATTATTTATTGCGCAGCGAGAAACTTAGACACATTGTTTATTAGCTATTCAATTAGGCTGTTTGATACGTTTGCCGGAGTCTAAAGTGGATTAATAACGTAGGTAAATACCGACACTGTATTTATATTATAATGTTCGTAGTTTTATCACAATTATATAATGAGATGTGATGTAATTTGGTATATTTTTATTCCGGAAGAACAAAGTCTGATGAACAGGCAAGTGATGTCCCTATTTTTTACATACAAGTAGCTCCCCGCGGTTCCACCCCGGTAACCATGAGATCTTCCATTTTCCCAGGATAATAAGTAGCCTATGTCCTTTCTCAGGCGCTAGACTATCTGTGTACCAATTTTCATTTAAATCAGTTCAGTAGTTTTAGCGTGAAAGCAAGACAGACAGACAGAATTGAGACAGAATAGTTAGGATTAGATAGGTACCTACCTATATTATTGCTAATAGGTAGGTACATATAACAAACCTTAATAGGCGACTATTTAGTTATAGATGAAAGTATTTAAAGAACGATAAAGAAGTACGTTAGGTTGGTGCTTATCTACCTTTTGATAAGCTAAGATTTGAAAAATTGCATATATTAATACCATCAGTACCTACTCAGCAATGTAAAATTAGTAAAGTTTAGTTTGTGCTTTGTGTTGCTCGAGTGCAGCATACTTGACCTACCTACATACTACTGTAGAATGTTTTCAGTTTCAGTAGGTACCTAGTGAACATTGTAACATGCATGCAAATATGCATTGGAATTTTATTTTCCAGAACCGCTCTCAACTATTTATTATTTGAGTAGATATAGAAATTCCAATAGAACGCTGGAGATATGGAATTTCTAATCTTGAATTTTTACCTAGTTCCTTGAAATATAATAAGTAATATGTTATTTTATGAATGTTCATTTATTACGAATAAATCCTAAATGTGTAAAAAATATCTTAATTCTTTGTATAGGTAATTAATAATTATGTTGTAAATAAGGTGGTATAGTGGGTCTGTTTGGTTCTAATGATTAACTAAAAAATATTTCTTATATGATAGCAAACGAAGCAGACCTTGTACTTTGTATCCTTCATAGCTGATATTGGGAATATACCTACTTACCTACACTAAACTACACCTAGACATATTCAAGCCCAAATGTCAATCCAGGGTTGGAATCTAACCAACGACCTAGAAATTTAGAGTAGCTACCACCAAGTTGGCATTTGTTTGAAATCGAACCCTGGAAACGGTCCTATTTATTCGGTAACCTAAAATTTAACTACAATGTAGTAATAAAAGATAATGCCCAGTAACTTTTATATGAGACTGTAGCACTAGCCACTAGCACACCACACGTCCGTAGTTCGTGCCGTCCCGGTGGGGGAAGACGTATGTTAAATTAGCATAGTTTGACGGCAGCGCGCCGAGGGCAGCGGGCGGCTAGCAGCGGCCAAGCCCAGGCGAGCTGTAATGAGAATTTACAGCTTTTACGGATGCTGCCGACGCATTCTGATATTCGAGCACGTACTGCTAGGTAACAACGTTATAGCTTTCCAGGTTCGCTTCACGATTGTGAGCAGCAATATTAATGGTTTACTACTGTATGTAGGAATACCAAGTAAAACCTACTAAGTTTTAAAAATACTAAATTTATAAAGAAAATCTGCTAACCTAACTATTTAAGTAGCCGAAGGTTTATTAACGTTACTAGGTACATTGTTTATGTAACGATAACACCCGTAGTCATACTATTTCCGATACATTTAAAAAAAATATTATGTTAAAATTGGGAAACAAAAACTAAGCTTCATTATTAGTTTTCGTCTCATCGATACCTGCCTTTAATGATTTACTAAAAAGTATACGTAAGTTGAGAGTGAAATAATAACAGTTTATATAATTACCTAGAGAATTTCGGTAGAGAATACATTTAGGTAGATAGACAATTTTTGACTTTATTTTACCCTGTCTACCTTTACTTTATTTAATACGTTTAAGCACAATCGATACCTAAACACTAAACGATAACATCGCTTCATCCGCGCTACCTCCATCAACCTGCGTCCAGGGAAGACCCTATCTTGAAAGCTTCGTTGGGACTCTTATCGGTTCGAGCGGGCAATTTGAGTGCACCCTTGTGCTACAGAATTGAGCGGCCGATATCTGTAGTTCGATGTTTTATGGGAACAACCCTCCGTTTAGGCCGCAGTTGATTTTCATTTTCACAAGGTACTTATGGTTAAAGTGAGAACTAATCCGACTTTGTTCTGTTAAGGTAACTGTTATATCGTTTAATTTCATATAAGTACTTAATTAATATCTATCTCTTTTTTTTAACATAGATAGCCTTTATCAAGTATCAAAGATATAGCCGAGTAAACGAAGCATTATGGGTCCGTTTTTTTTTACTGTGAACCGAATTGCATACAATTTTGGAATTAGGTTCATCTTACCCTTAACTTCAAAAGTGAAAATGATTTGAACTCCGCAACCACCCTGGGTGTGGTTGCCACCCCTTCTCGGGGGTGAATTTCTTTTTTTTCAAAATTGCTTCGGATATCAATAGAAGGCCTAATTTTAAGCAAAAATCACATATAAAGCTTTTCAAAAAATCCAATACTTTTCAAGTTATTGGCTATTGAAAATTTGCAATTTTTTCACGGTTTTCATCGGTTTTTTGCAAATATCTCCAAAAATATACGTTTATCGAAAATTTCATCAAGAACAAAGTTGTAGCAGGTAAAACAATGAACAATTTGGTATTTTATAAAGTATTCTACGTGCAATATTAAGCTAGATATTAAAGATCAAAGCCGTGTTTTATTTTATCTGAAATTTAATCGATGTGGTCAATGCCATCTAGTGGCGAGCAGATGCATTTTATGCATTCTAATACAAAAGGGTTTTGTAGCGCATAAAATAAGCTTTAAAATGAGCACTACTTAAAGTCTTTTGCACGTAAAATAAGTGAGCTGTATTGCAAATAAGGGGAGCATCTAATGTTTTTTCTTTTAAATCAATGGGTTTCATAAGTGCCATTTCCACCACAATTAAAATTAATCGTATTCCGCCTAGAATTAACTTTATTATGAAGAGTTTGATGGATAGTATCAGTTTGGCTGCTTCAGGACACGTATTTTTCAAAAAATTCATGATTATATAAAAAACAAACTTTCAAATATTTATAAAATTCCGCCCTATTTTTCATAATATCTCAAAAAGGACGACAGATACGTATAAAAGTGTGGAAATAAAAAAATTGATAATTTTTTGACAAACAATTTGGATGTTTTGGTTTTTCTGTGAAACAAAAATTGACGGAGTTATGATTGTTTAAAGAGCGCGTGGCAGCGGAATCACAGCCTCTCTTAAGCCCTTTAACCCTTCACCGTTTCAGAAAAAGGTTTTTTACTATATATTGCAATAAATGATGTTGTAGCTCTTTTAATTACCTTTACAATGGTGTTTTATAACTTGTGATAGCATGAAAATTGAAGGAGTTATGGTCCAAAAACTTAACATATTTTTATCTACTTAGTAACTGAAAATTTCGGCGTGCGAATATTTGGAGCAATGTGAAAGTACGCAGTATAATAGAGACCCACAACTATTGTAATGTGTTTATATGCTACTAGAAATGTATGAAATCAAGGAATTGAATACAAATCCTAGGAAATGTGTACAGTTCCGATACTATTTAGGAACTGTGTACAATATTGTTTGAAAAACTATTTAATGCATAGATATCCTAGGAAATGTATAAATTTCCTCG
Organism: Thyatira batis; assembly: GCA_905147785.2. Taxonomy (NCBI): domain Eukaryota; kingdom Metazoa; phylum Arthropoda; class Insecta; order Lepidoptera; family Drepanidae; genus Thyatira; species Thyatira batis. The sequence goes on along the minus strand of LR990496.1, from coordinate 5,360,346 downwards.
GAATTATATGGAATACCTGCTGGTCCACCGGCAATGTGTAAAATAACTATATTTGGGCGTAGTAATCAATGTTATGTTAAGACAGTAAGTCTTTGTCACCTTTTTTGTGTTCATTTCAGAACATTTAGACGTTCGAGGCTTAAGGGTGGCCCAAGGGCCACCGCCGCCGCACCCTAACCTATATTAATAATATATTATGGCGATAATACACAAATATTATCGCCATAATATATTTATATGGTATATATTTATACCATACTATGACACATTTGCAAGGGTTGTAAGATTTTCAAGGGGTTGAAAATGATTTTAATATGAGGTAATTATGTAAGAAAATACTTTACAATTTCACCATTTGCTATTAGACATGTTTTCTAGCGATAAAATGGCTCAATGTAATTTTTTCCATTAAGGGGTGGTTTACACCCCTTAAAAATAATAGGCGGAGTTCAGATCATTTTCACTTTTAAAGTTAAGGGTAAGATGAGCCTAATTCCAAAAAATTCATGCAAATCGGTTCACAGTAAAAAAATTCGGAGGTAAGACCGTATTTTTCGCTTCGTTTACTCCACTAATAGGCAAGATTTCAATGAGTAGAGGGTATATACGCTGATTTTTCCACCACTGTTTTTTTTTCATGATAACGATATTTTCTCTAAAAACAGCAATTTTCATAAAGTGTTTCATGTATGCGCATATTAAATAAATGACGTCATATCCAAGTCACGCAGAAATCTCGACACGGGAGCAAAATTTATGGTGTTAATATAGGCGCTTAGATTAGACAGACGGGGTACCAGGTACGTCGTGGAATTGGGTAAAATAATTATGATAAACAAACAAACATGTTCAATAACAAACAGGTTGAATAATGTTGTTATGTTAGCCGCTACCTACCTCTACCTTTTGATTAATCACAAGTGTGGTAATAATAGCCTTACCTACATTATAGTCGCCAAGACATCATAAGTAATTAGTTGATCGCATTCAGTTCACTAATGAAATAATTTAAACAAATATATTTTTTTTATATTTATTGTAGACCTTTAAAGACCTTTACCGTGTTCAAATATAAAACGACCTAAGATACCATCTACCTACTATTTGCCAAATTTAAAATCATTTATACATCCCAAGCTTCATACATTTATCATAGAAATTTGTAGTCATATATTTGTTATGGAATATATGACTACAAATATATATATGTATGTATAACTTATCACGAACGATACACTAAGAGCCGAGGTATGATAATTTTATTAATTAAAAGTGTTGGCCTCAGGTGGCAGTTAGAGAAGCCATCGGAAGAATTGGGTGGCTTCCAACTTTACAGCACGCTATAACTAATACCATTAGCATTGTTACAAATAAACAGTTGATGATTATCTACATGGATTTAGACGCCCCTTTCTACTTCGCTTACATTTATTTAGGCAGTAGGTAATATCTTACCTATATGTATATTTATAGGCCTTTTGATATCTCCCGCGTTCCTAAATGTTCCATAATATCGGTGCGATCACTGTTAATCTAAATCCTTCCAACCAATTCATACATCTTCTTGTCTTACCGTATTTATAAGACCTATTAATAAAATTACCCCTAAGCAAAATATACCGAGTAACACTTTGATTATTGTACCTACTTATATTGTTCAGTATTTTTTTGCCACAATCATACAGTGAATCGTGTGTAACGATTATAGCAGTAGGTACCTATGTTAGTGTGTAAAAAGCACTACTGACCATTAAGTACTTACTTTCAAAGAAGTTCGTCGTCGATAAAAACTGTTGCAACCATACGAGCTCTATCCTTCCAATAGAACAATTAGTCAACTTCAGTAAGACATCTCAGACGAGACCAGAGTTGATGAGTAGCCTGCAAAACGTAGTTTTATCTCAAACGCTGTTAAATGCCGCGTTAAATTCAAGATTTATGTGAAAACTTCGGGATTCAACAAAGCAATTAATCAGATGGTCTCCATTGCCTTTCTTGTCAAACGTCTTTGTAGAAACTAAAGAACGTGAATTAGTGCAATATACCGACAAGTGATGTAAGAACGTTTAATGTAATTGAATTATAAGTAGATAGTGTTAGGTATTATGTGCGAGTGGTATATAGGTAGGTAGGTTCATAATAAATTGGCTCGTAAATTCCATAAAAGCTCTTACTGCGTTATACATTTCTAAAATCAAAATAATGTGGTTAAAAGTCTGTACATAACGCAATACGAAAATAGGGAGTGAAAAGGTAAACTAGTCAACAAATACTCTTGAAAGAAATTTTCAATTTTATATTTTATACACCATAATTATTTTATAAGACATTTCATTATACATAATAATGTACGTAAAATTACCATTTATATTTCATGCTGATGACAATCAACATTCATTCAAAATATAATTTTAAATTCATCAAAGAGAATTTTAAATGTAGATATTTAATAAGCAACAATGAGAACGATTGTTTAAAAATTATTGTTTCTATTACGTCAAACTCTTCGCTATAGTTAACACCACAGATATTAACAGAATCCGTGTACATTCATACATTCACAAACATTTGAACTGTAGATATATTACTATATTTACTTCGAAAGTTCGTGATTAAGGTACCGCCATAAATAAATATAGAGCTAACTATAAACTCATGAATTTGTCTAAGTATCGGTGCGATCACGTAAAGCGATCATATTAAATAAAAAATTCTTTACCTACATACATAGATACAAAACAACAAGGAAAGGTGTACTTCCATTACTCAAAAATTTTTTCATTATTTTTACTCGAGTGTAACCCAGACATGCAAATTAATATTTTAAAACTCAGTTTAGGACTGGGTCTAGTCAAAACAGTCATAGGTTAAATGATAATAGAAACGAATCTGCAAGTAATATATTTTACGCCTAGACGTCATTGCTAGATAAGCTTTACAAAACCTTCATTTATATAGACCACAGTATTATGTAAAAATTAAAAGAAAACTCCATACATACAAATTTTTGAGAATGAAGATCACAACAAGTTTAATATGACTGAGATTTTGAAAGCCACCTAGCCTGAGATTATGAGCATGCAAAACGATGTTCATCCCTGTTGCAGCCTTCGTCTATAATAATTGTCTACCTGTGAAAGAGTAAAAATGAATAAGAATTTTTATTAAAAGAAAACAAGCTACAGCTTGCTGAAGAGTATCAGTGTTAATATAAAGTGACTTAAAGAAAATGCAATTATAAATAATGTTATACATATTTTCACCGGTTTTACCTGTTGAATATACAAACTTATTTGTATTTATGGGTAAATTTGAATTTACAGAATTTTATTTGGAATATCAATTCTTATTTTTGAAATAAAAAAATAGTAATGGTGAAATGTCCAGTAGTAGTGTTTATCCTAGTGCGGGGGCCATTGATTAAATTAATGTGTAAATATTATTGTTAAATAAATTTATTTGAATTTGAATTTGAGTAATTATACACTGTTTTCTACATATCACTGTGTTTTATCTTCTCCTTTCATGACTTCTACATTACCATAGTAGTAAGTAGCGATGTGCCGAGTACGGTTTGACTCGAGTCAGACTCGATTCCTGCTTTGGACTCGCCTACTCGAATACCAATTTATTTTGATTCGAGTACGTCAGACTCGATTCCGGTACTCGAGTCAAGAAGAATCGATTCGTACTTGCTAACTCGATTCTATTTATGCGAGTTCAATTGACTCGAGTCTAGTATACGAGTTTTGTTACGCTCTATGTTTTTAATTATCTTTCATTAAAAAGTAATTTAAACAACATTTACCGAACTTTAAAACACAAACGAATAACTGAAAAGTAATAACTTTGATACCTGATAAATAATAACTTAGATACATAAATATTTAGAATCATGAAGCGTCTTCATAATCGGATATGAGCAATATTTCTTTTGAGGTCGATGCCAACCGCAACATTAGGAAAAAAGGAATCGGTAATGAGGGTTGATTCGAGTCTAGCTGGAATTCAAATACTGACTCGAGTCCAGCCGGACTCGAGTCAGTATTCGAATACCAAACATAGAATTCGAGTAGAGGGAATCGAGTCATGATTCGAGTACCGTATAAACTGACTCGAGTCGACTCGATCCACCAAAACAGCGACTCGGCACATCACTAGTAGTAAGTAACTAACCACTGTGTAGTAACTAAAATAACGTTGATTCAAGCTCATATTGTTTTTTATGTGTTCGCTGGTAACTCTGGTAAGTAGAGTAGCTAACCTCTTCTTCGTGGTGGTATCCTCCTTGGCCTTTTTCTCCGCCTCGCGACGCTTGGCCGCCTCCTCTCGTTGCTGGCGGATGATCGCGAGCCGCGCCAGGTCCGCCCGCGCCTGATCAGTTTTGCCCTCCGCATGTGCTTTCTGATACGCGGCGGCGGCACGTTGCCTTTCTATTTCCTCGCGTTCACGTCTGCAATCATATTTATATCATAATTTTAGTTATACCTCAGTTAAGCCCAGTTGGCTTTGTGGTTAGTGACCCTGACTTTCAAGCCGCGGGTCGTGGGTTCGAACCCCACCCAGGACAAACATTTGTATGCATGAAAATGTCTGTTCGTCCTGTGTCTGGACGTAAATATCTATATAAGTATGTATTTAAAACTTAGTATATGTAGTATATCAGCTATATGGTTACCATATCACAAGCTCTGCTTAGTTTGGAATCAGATTGGCCGTGTGTGGAAAATGTCCCAGGATATTTAATTTATTTATTTTTAAGTGTTCATAACTTTGATAAGAAACTATGGAATGATATAGGTAGTTTTATATTAGTTATGTCGATTTCTAGGGTAAGAAATAGTTTCATGTTATTGTCAGTTATAGACAGGATATGGTAAGTATTTACTAAACATATGGTTAAATTAATAAAATGTACCTATTAAAAAATGTTATTATTACATATAAAATACAGGACTGTAAAACGTTTTCAATAGCTAATTATAAGGGAATATAAATGCTATTATTAACCCAAGGGGGATATCCAAAATTGATGAAATAAATTATATGTTTTGGTAAAGGGCAATGTTTCCACCACTGTTAATCATGTATCAACCTGGGATATAGGAGCATAAACATGTAGATTTACCGTGTCAAAAATATATAAAAAAATTACAAACCTGGACAGCTGTGGTTTTTCTCCTTCACCTAAGTTATCCAAATTAGATAATTTTTTATTTTTCTTAACTACACGGTTAGGATTTTCTACTTCAATTAGACCTGATACACCCTTTGCTTTTGCTGGATGCTGAAACATTAGAAGATTAGCATTATTTAGACTCAATAGATAAAGCTGTTGTGAGAAATTAATATACAAAGACCAAAAACACCAGAAACATCTCAATGAACCCAACTGAATTGCTTTACCTATTTAACATTTTATTTTTATAAGGGGCCAGTTGTCTGTGCCGCAGTTTAAGAAAATTGTGCAAGAATATCTCTATACAAGGTGTTGCATGGATTAAATATTATTATGTAATATTGTAGGTCTGACTTTTGACAAGGGGTTTTCATAATATTTTCAAATTAAGTTAGTAAGTGCAATAGTATCATGTGACAACATCATTATTATATTGCAGGTCCATTGGATAATGCAAAGGCACTGGAACAGTACATGAGTGTAATTGAAAATGCCACTGTTTCCACGCAACTATGTTACTGTGTAGATCATTTGTGACATTGTATATACCAAGATAACAGAACTGAGTGACAATATCTGTAAAATTGGACTGAATATTTGTCTTCGAAGAAAACAACTAACATAGTTGATATCAACATTTTGTTTGAAACATTAGGTATGCATGGTATAAAACAGATATCTTTAAATTACTAGAAATACTGACATCTTCATCAGAGTCACTATCGTCACTACTTCCAGAGCCAGATTTGTTATCTTCAGACTCCTCTTCGCTAGGGCTCTCCCCTCCATGTTCCTTTCTCCACCTGTAAAATAACAATCAAAGGGTTGAGTCCCAAAACTAAAATCCAGTAATCCTCGGTCCGAGTCCACAATACTAAAATTTGAATCTCACGAACGAATAATAGGGTTGCCTGATGTTTAGTCACTATTGTGATGACCAGGCATATAAATAAAAATAAACATATATTGGACATTTACAATGAAAATCAGAAAATGATAACCCTATATATTGCAGATATGCCAAAATGAATGCAACAAAGTCTAGATCAATTATGTACGTGACTTTCGAATTACTAGGCATCTCATTATTTCTTTGTTTCGCGAACTTAAACCTGGTAAATGATAATAACTTTGAAATCTTACTTTTGCTTCAGTTCTTCCTGCTTCCTTTGTTCCTCCAACTCCTCAGGACTGGTGAACTTGCGGTTACGGCCCTTGTGATTGGTATATTTACCTGAAATTGAGGCACATACATGACTTTAATCAAGGTTATAATTTTAGTAGCAATTATTTGGGTACCCATTAAGTAGTACGATGACGTTGTTGTTGCAATGTTAAAACTGACGCTTAAAAAGGAATCCTAAAACTACATACAAATTCTTGGCGTCCGCAATCAAGAAAAAAGCACATTCTAACATTGGACGACATTGGTGTAAAACATAAATCTCTCTCAAATTGAACACTTACCGCGCGGCATTTTGGAATAAGATTTAGAAGTTTTAAGAATTTACAGTTATTTACAGATTGAATATCAAGCTTCCAATGAGTATTTCGATGTTTTCGAAGATTGAATCAGCAAAATAATAAAAAAATTGGATTGGATAAATTTAGAGTTGACGTCTTGCTGGCTTGACGGAAACGGATTCTTTCATTTTACTTGGAGATAGGGGCGTGTAGATTTGAAACCTACGTTTGAAACCGATGAATTAAAAAATCGATTATATTTATCAATCCGAAGTAAATTTTACACCACACTAACTAAAATAAACTCCCGGATCGGAGACGCAGTGTCGCCACCCCACTTTGTATAAGCGATTTTGCCACTAGATTTATGTCTTTGCCCATTCTTCGTGAACCAATTTAATTGTTTGGCGAATATGGTATTCAAATCCTGTCTACTTTCATCAATATTAAGCGATTTTGTATTTTATTTTATTACTAAAGTAACTTTCAAACCGAGCATTGCTTGCCCATTAGAATAATAAAAAAAATGTTGATTTCATTTGATTTAATGGTAGTCAAGTAAATCAGTGGGTTTCTGAGAAACGTTAGAATTTTTTTAATTGATACCGATTATTCAACATAATATTGCGATTTTGTTTTAGTCGAATCATTCTTCGGTTTTTCCGAATGGCATCCTTAGTCGTCTATCCACAGAGTATGTGATTTATCACCTTTATGGCGGGAACTTGGAAATTTGTACATAAGTGATGTTTATTCTAAAATCGATATAGAATACTTTTCACCTAGCATACTTGTTTTGTATAAGTGTCGTGACAATAACAGGAGTGAATGCATGTTTCACGGAAATTGTCAGAAAATTTACGATAGCAAAGAACGGAATGCACAAGGTAATGGAACCTCAATCTTCAATTGCCCTATCTGGGAAGCGAATCCAAAATTAGGAACTACAACGAGGCAAAATATCAAGCAGTTGATGACAAGAAATTTATTTATTACATTTTTTAAGTAGTTATTGATGTATGTAATTGACTAATTTATTCATGTAGTTTCAAGTAAAAGGCTTTAATTTTAATTATTAAAATATTAATAGAATGGAAATACCAGAGAAAAATACCTATTAATATTCTTAAAGATTATAATTATGAATACCAATGTACGTTTTTCCTCTATGCGTTTATTATATTCTAATCATTGATCATATTCTAATTTTTGGCAAGTTCTTCTGAGATTCAACCATTTTATTACTTTACGTGGCGAACTTATGCAGGGATTCGAATAGGCAAGGCTAATATTATTTAAATAGTTTCATCGATGTAATGCATATATGATATAGTATTTATCCTATGCCTATTTTCCTTACAGTTATCTACACGACTCTCAGATGCGCGAATTGACCTGAGTGAGTACAAGCAATAAAACAAAAGAAAAAAAAACATTTTATGCGCTATAATCGCATGTTAGACGATCTGAGTAAGTTTATTTTATTCTTGATTGCCACTTGGTTTAATCTGATCATCATTTTAGACCGTGTAGAATAGGTAAGTAGATGTACGAGAGAACGAAAAAGAGTGTCCGTGAAGGGTTAGTTTCTAACGTGATGTGTGGTACAGTCAAAAGTTTAATTAAATCTATAACACTGGAGGTGTTCCTTGTTTACTGTGGAATATTATTACGAAACACTAGCTGCCGCCCCGCAGTTTCACCCGCGTAGTTCCCGTTCCCGTTCCCGTTCCCGTGATCACTTAGGGGTAGGTATGAAAAATAGATGTTGTCCGATTCTCAGACCTACTGAATATGCACACAAAATTTCATAAAAATCGGTAAAGCCGTATCGGAGGAGTTTAATCACAAACACCGCGACACGAGAATTTTATATATTAGATTATCGCCGTGTTACTAATGTAAACAAAAACCTACGTACCTAATTCGATATTAGTCATAAAGAATTCATGCAACGTGTGGAATATAAACTTCCTTGATTTGATTGTAACCTTGTCAATATCACATATTAGGAATGTAAATCCTATCATTATTAGATACAATATTAATCCAATAAAGTATTGTTATGTTATAGTTCTTCAGTATTAATGAGGTCAAATATTATATGTGTAATTAATTTCTTAAAGATACAAAAATTTTAATACATTACTGGTACGGTATTCTACGTTATTTAAATATCTACCATTCCCAAAAAAAACTTTACGTGGACGCATGGGTTCTTGATATGAATCGCAAATCGACTCATGTTAGCTTGACGGTCCACCGTGTTCTGGTAGGTCAGTATTTATAAAAAAAATATGAATGAAATAATTAGTATTGATTAGTTGCAATTTTTTCAAGAGACTATATAGGTATAGACAGACACCCAGAGCCACGATCATTGTTTATCCTACTAATATTATAAATGCGAAAGTTTGTATGTATGGATTTTTGTTACTCTTTCACGCTCCAACGGCTGAAGGGATCTGCTTGAAATTTGGCACAGAGCTAGAATATGTTCTGGAATAACACATAGGCTACTTTTTATCCCGGGAACGCGGGTGAAACCGCGGGGAGCCACTAGTAGTTTTCATAGTACAGAGCCTAATGCTTATTATTTTATTAGAATACTTCATTATATAGGACTGTTGATTTTCAGCACGTTTGTATTTTTAACCTACTTCTTAGCGTCACTAACTGACACCATAAAATTTTATTTTTCATTATTGGAGGGAAAACATGGGTAATAAATAACGATCGATAAACGAATTTCGTGTTACATGTGACCTATTTTCGGATTTTGTATTTGTAATGGTCATTTAAGACGTAACGGGTCCTTGTTAAAAACGGAGCGCATTTATCAAGTTGATAACACTCCTGCGTAAGACATTCGCACTTACCATATGTCGTTGAACCCACATGCGACATTTAAGGTACTTGTAAGTACTTGCTTACTATCAACTTGAACTTCACGATCATGATGCTATAACTGTACCTATTAAGTGATTCATGACTCCGATTGAATGCGTTTTGTAAGTTTAATCCCTACTTTTAGGCAAAATGGTACTGAAGGTATAAAGATTTTCATAGGAATATCTGTGTGACGTTTTGCAAAGTGTTCTATTACAGTAGGTAAATAGTAGTTGTACCTACCTACTAGGTACCCACTAGTAGGTAAGTATTTGCATTAATTTTCTATTAAGGTTTCTATTAATTGCATAATTATATTATTTATGATAAATTTGTTGGAAAAGAACATGACCAAGGACCTACTTTAATAGTTATAAAAAGTCAAAATGATGTGATAAATAACTTACTCGTGAATTCTAGGGCCTTGCATACCTACTATTTTGTAAATTAGAAACATATTTTATACATCTGCTTGGATCATTCTGCGTCTCTCCTCATCCATCATTGGTCATCCTGCGTTTATAAAAGGTAACCGTTTGTCTTGTTTACTCATTCAGGAACCTCTAAATCCTAATCACGAATCGTTCACCTCGATATCTAAAATGTTATTACCTACTTGTACTTACCAAGTCAAGGCTGATCGGCAGCTTACTATGTATAGCGTATTGTCGACACAAAAACCTAATGTTTTGACAAATTGTCACCCATCATGAGTCACAGTTCCGTACTCACTTTTAGATGTAAACAATGCTTATATTTGGGCTACTGACACACATAAGAAAGGGTTAATTTTTAAGAACGTCTGTGTGATACTTTGTCTAGCTCCTCTTTATATTGTTATATTTGCGAGTCTGTGTATTTGTAATCAGGATACCTTTTATTGTGTAGGTATATAAGAATCACGGTCATAACTAGGAGTTTCGTAGGACAGTAATTCTAGAATGCGTACAACAATATCAATAAAAACTATTAGTAAATGATGGTTTAATCATTCATAGCTATAGATTATCTACCACAACGGCCAAAAATATACCTACAAATAAGTATGAGCAAAAGTAAGTAGGTAGGTACCTTATATAGAAAATGTAAGGTAGCACTGCTTTCGGTAGCTATATTAGTTCATAACTTAAGGCGCATTTATTATGTCAAGTTTTATAACAACGTGGAACTTCAAGACTATAGAATTAAATAATACCCCGCCGAATGGAAAAATAACCCAAGATAAATTATCCTGCAGCCCTATATTTGTTAGTAATTTTAAAAATTTACTAACCATATTTCGAGTAAATCATTAACCACTGTCTTGATAAACATTACATTTTATGGTGGTATTACTTGGTTCAACATGAAAGAACTTTTCGTTTAATTATGGTGATACTCAATTCAATGCAGTTTTAAAGTACGTACATGGCATGAATTCCCGGTTCGAGAACTTGAAAATTATTCCAAATTTTAGGTCAAGGAGCACATTAGGTTACTTAACTGTTCGGTTATTTTTTTGCATAAAATTTTAGTAGCCATTTAGAAGAGTAACGAGACATTATAAGTGACTCAAGTACGAGTCTTGATTAGATATATTCTGACTGAACTTATTATTTGATAACTACTAGCTAGTAGTTGTCTGAACAACTTTCTTTCATAAGATACAGCTGTATCTTATTTATGTTTATGAAAATCAATGACTTTGTTGCCATTGAAATTGTTGCCGTTGGTAAAAAATGTAAGGTAAAAATCGACGTAAAAAATGCGGTATCATTATATGATCTAAAAGATTAACTCAATAAATATAAACTTAGATCATCGACCTGTATTTCTGTTAAAATCCTTGTCATTTTATTTAATAGCCAATCCTTTATTGCGCAAAGGATAGGTTAGGTACAAAAGGCATGCGGGGCCGGCGTCTCGGACACGGCGGTACATACGCGCGAGGAGTGCCCCGCTTGGGCGACTCCTCGCACCGCCTTGTCCGCGACGGTCGGCGCAGACCTCTCGCTGCCGGCCCTCATCAGGGCCATGGTGGGCAGCGAGGAGGCCTGGGAGGCGGCCGCAACCTTCTGCGGCCAAGTCATGTCGCAGAAGGAGGCGGCGGAGCGGGTGAGAGAGGACGACGTCAACTCTCTCCCGCTTCGCCGCCGCAGGCGCGGTAGGCGGCGACAGGCCTTCGCGGGCCGGTTGCCGCCGTAACGCCGGGGACCGGGGCGGCGGATCGGGGGATCCGCCGCCCACGCCAACGGTCCCATGCCGGAGATGCCCATTTGTTCCATGGGCATCTCCGGTGAAGTTGAGAGGGGGGCGGGACTCGCATGCGTTTTCGCATCGTGAGTCCCGCCCCCCCGAGACGGGCTCGGCCTCCAGCAGCATTTTTGGGAGGCCGAGCAGCGCCGGCGGGGCATGCGGTTGTAAGGCTTACGCGTGTCCCGCAGCCCCGCCACACGGCGCCGAGGCGTCAATGGAACCCCAGGGGTTTAGTGGGTAGGCACCGGCACCTTCTGTGCCGGTGAGTCTCCACATAACCCGGCGGCTCCCCCCGGAGCTGCCGGGTATCCTATGAGGATTCCCCTGGGAAATCAAAAAAAAAAAAAAAAAAAAAAAAAAAGGTACAAAAGGCATTACTTCAATAAAAATTAATAAAAAATGATTTTCGATTGACATGATTAATACCTATTGTTAAGTATAAAATGATTTGTCATTTTTAAAAACATCGAGTAAGTTACATTCTATAATAACATGCGAGTTAATTTGGAACGTAAGGATTAACGGCAAAAAATAACAATAACTGTTCAAGATCACATTTATAAAATTCATTTTGAATAATTGTTTGAGATTATTTTATTATAATATTACGTTTTGTAAGCAGATATCGCGCGTTTTTTTGCAAAGCAATATTCAAAATAACGGTAGGTGGTATGAGAATAATCTCTGCGTCGCGTGCTTTCTAAAGAGCTGTATTTTCCGATGACATAAGTAATTTTTAATCTTACACTCGACAGGTCATGCCTTCAGGGTTCGATCAGGCGATAATTGCGACATGTTATTGGCTACTCAAAAAAAGAAATATGTAAAAGGTACAAATACCTGACTATGTCATGTTTTTAATATAAGTAGGTATAGGTACGTGGACCTACAAAACAGCGTATTAATATCTACTTATACATGTAACGATTTTACACAGTATCACTGTGTTAATCATTATGTGTGAATGTTTTTTAAGTATAAATTAAAATTACGATAAATATACCAACATTGTGTTCTATGCGATGACAAAGGTTCGAACACATGTATATTATTGTTTATGGCATATAAAATTGCTTCTATCTAGGTATTCTTAATATTATAAAGTTCCTCTTTTTAAGATTATATTTTATATTGCAAATAAACTTAAAAAAAACCACTAGTCCAATCTGAATTATTATTTCACAAATTATCAAGGAGTAACATAGACTATATTTTATTACCGTATTCCAACGGGAACGGGAATCACGCGAGTAAAACTACGCTTCCGAGATAGTATTAAAATAAGTTTCAAAGAAGTATAGCAAAAACTTAACAAGTGTTAATTTTCATTCACAAATCACCGCAGAAATGGAAATTCTACCGATCCTTAGAACCATTAACAATGCGATAGGATGGCTGTCGCAATCTGTACTGCGATAAGCCTTTGCCAAGTCTATCTAAGTGCTAAAACACTACGATGAGTATAAGAGGCGGAGGATCCGAGCCGCGGCACACATAGCCTCGTCGAGACCTTGCCCGCCACGCAAGGACGCACATCAGCCCCTACACGATATAACCCGCCATTTTTAAACGAACTCTGACGCGGGAAAGATCACTTCGAATTTTGTTCTTTTAGAAAAATAATAGTTTATAGAATGTCAGTAGTTTAAATTTAATAAATACTATTTATTTACGACTGAATCTAGAAGACTGTGGTAGTGAATTGTTTAAAGAAATTGTACAATTAAGTGCATTGGATGTTAAGGTAAGCTTTATAATAAGTACCTAATGCATTCTATATATATATTTTAACAAATATATAATTCAGTCCTATTTAAAATTATATATTTAACCCCTTAACAAGAAGCCGAAATAAAAATATATTATCTATACTGATAGATACCTAATAGTGATTTTCTTTTATATTCTTAATGAAATAAGTAAAGATTTAATTTCAGTAACGATATTTATTAGTAAAGTCTGCCACTTAAAATAATAATTCAGAAACCAAAGGTAACAATATTGACCCTTAGATTTTATTACCTATTTTACAGAATATATCTAGATTTGCATATTAACAAGTCATGAAGCTTTACATTCAATAGGTATTCAGTCGTGACGCACAGCTTTATAATATTCGTTATTCAATTTGTTGCGTGAGATGTCATATTCTCTCATATGCGTGCTCTGTATGTCTTTATTATTACATTTCATAATTCGACATAGATAAACCTACCATTTAATACCTACAATAGAATATTCAATTTATACATTAATGTTGGTTTAGCTTTCCAGATCCTGAAAATAGTATGTTACCTACCTATTTTTATTATTATGTTATGAGTGATATGTAGATTTGACTTAAATAAATTAATGTAGATATATGAATAGTTTGTGACGATTAAAATTCCACTAGGAAAACGTTTAACACTAAGTAAAGATAATTCAAAATGACTACTCACTTCTATTGGAAATAAAAGGATTATGACTTCATAAGATCCAGACATTGTTTCCTTCAAGTGGTGTCCGCAGATGCCTCGCACAGATGCGAGCGCACGGTTCATGTTAATTCAATCGATAATGAGAACAGTGCACCCTGCTAGATAACTCCATGGTACCTTTTATGGAGATTCAAAAGAATTTTATTCCTTATTTTATCTATTTTTCATATTGCATGCTTCTGCTTTTTTATTGTGACGATATTCCAAACCACTTTAAATGATAATGTAATATAATCTATGTTTAATATAACTTCATATTTTAACACTACTCTGAATTGATTTATCATTTATATGAGTATTGCATGAGATACATTACACTAACACGATGCATAGTTTTTTACTTGAAGACTAGTTTATCTTGATATTCCCCCTATTGGATACCTACCTTTATAACAACCATTGCTATTTTAATAGTGGTAGCAACTATAACAATTCAAATTAATACTAAAAGCTAACAAGCGAACGGTTACCTACTTGTTATCTACCGGCTGAGTTTTTTCTTAGCCTTTATTAAACGTCATTATAGTCCTAGTTATTCAATAATTTAAACCAGTTTTCATTACAATAATTTATTTGGTCTGATAGAACTTATCTGTCTATGTAATCAAAGTATGCAAATGGTAATAATAGAGTCATATAACGAACGGTTGATAAGTTTCAAAATATTTTACATAGAGCAATGTCTGTTTGTAAAAAGTACGAAAATTTTTTATTATACCTCTGAGCATTCTTATAGAAGCTGCTACACAAATTGTTTGGTTTTTAATACCTTGTTGTTAACATGCACCTACCTATATAATTATATCTTGTATGCCTGGTAATTTTTAACCATCTTGTTCAAATTAAGTAGGTATATCTTCTAAATAAATATATGATGGAAATGCAAACTTAAGAAATAGGCCTTAAGGCGCCTAATTAGGCGTTAAGAAATAATATGGTAACATAATACATATATCTCATTGCAATACGTTATCAGCGGACTTCGTACAATAAATCTTGCCAAAACAACATTGTTCCAATACCAATGTGTTTCAAAAAGTTAAACCGAACGACAATTGCCAATTATAGAGGTATGTGAACCGAGTCACACACATCACAATCGATCGAACTCTCATTTGCACTCATGACATAGTATTGAAGATCCTTGTCATATCAGAGTCGTGATCCAAAGAGGATTCTTTCATTGATTTAATAGTAGAACACAAATTTTAAAATATTTAGGCTACGACTACTACATAGTTAACTAATAAAAAAATATTACTGCCCATCAACTTCGGAGAGGTGAAGTTCCACTGCGACAGTACTTACCTGTAGACTAAAAATACTCCAGAGTGATTATTTTAGATAGAACAGGTGCGTTCAAGCGAATGCAAACACTATTGGCCGAATGCAAATAATCTCAAGACACGCACATTACTATCTTTTACTTTTTGTTAACAAGAATGCAGATTACTTGTTATTGTAGAATGATGATGACTTGTTATAGGTAGCGTAATAATATTGTCACAACATAATGTAGTAAATTGCAGTTCTTATATAGGTTGTTTTAATTGTAGAGGAAGGCTTCGATTTTCTTCATATATTTTATACAGTGGGTTAAAATATAACTCATAATACACTTCGGACTTTTTACTTTAAATAATCAAAGATTATTAACTCTACTTTAAAGCCATATAAGGTAAGTGCAATTATCAACAGTAGGTATTTATTAGACACCGCGATTATGTCCAATGACCCGTCCTATATGACGCGCTAATTCATGCTGTAACTGTAATAATGTCAATATTAGACGTGCAAATTTTCGTTCATGACTACTAACGTTATTATGAACAAATTTGGCAAATAAGTCCACTAAGTATAACCGTCAAAACAATGTTAACAAAAATGACTTACGAGTAATTTTTAAAATACCTATTCCTGAATTTATTGTTTATTTTAAAACATCAATGGGTGCTTTTTAAATGTAGGTAGGGTTCCATGGACTAGTATTCTTTGGTTCTGTTAACATTTACAGTATCAACAGTATGATAAATGTGCCTTATGTTATTATATGATAAAAAAAAAAATTTTTAATTAATTCTCCACTTTCTTCAAGTACGTGATAGCAAATGATATGTTAATTATAACTGTCGCATGCCTGGTAAGACTAGGTAAGCAGTTTAACATTTTAAAGTATTCAGCACATTTGGCAAGTTTGCCAAGTAGGTATAATCCCCAAGTTCAATGCCAAGAATCCGACAATTCCTAACACAATTCTGTAATAACACTTATTCCGTACACACTTTGTAACACTTTGTTTTGGGTTACCTGATTGGCGAATGAATGAATTTGTTGTCTGACGTTGGAGATCCGTTACAGTTTTTTGTTAAATGTCTCTAATGATTAAAAGGGGCCTATGTTTTATTATTATATTGTTTGTAGTAAAATACTTTTGAAGTCTTTAAACGTTTTAATCTTCAGTTAGCACAATCTGTTACGATCACTGTGACTGAACTTTAAGATTCCTATTTTAATGTTAAAAAGTTTGCGACTTAATAATAATAATACTAATATTTCTTTTTTCCTAGAATTCTTGTTTTATTTACTTAGTTATTATAAAAAATATAAAATTAATGTTAGTTTCAATCAAAAAAGATAAAAACCAGCTTTGATGACAGTAGTGACATACTTTGTTAAATGTCTTGTAAAAAATACTAAATCGATAATCAACATTCATCAATATCTATATTTGGAGTCGAACCGTCGACTGGCCTAAAACTTTATCAAAGAAAACTGTCATTTGAGAAATGGCAGAAGAAATATAGAATGCAATATAAAAATTAAATTGACAACTTAAGCTTACTTATGTTTTGAATTAGTTGCTAAAAATATAATGCTGTCAGACTTTTGTGCCGTTATTTTGAAATAAATATAGCAATTTAATCATTAGGTAAGTTAAAATTTTGTCTAACATTAATGAATGTTTGAATGCAAAACCAAAATTTATTCAAAACTAAAGAAAGCTTGTTTACTTTACTTTTAGAACATACTTATATAGGTGTATCCTAATACAGAACTGACATTTTAATGCACACAATATGAAATGTTTGCCCTGGATGGGAATTGCATCCGCGTTCGGCAGTGATTTTTAATTCTGTTAACCACCAACCAAACCCCGTCCGTACTTAGTCTTCACAATACAGATTTATTTAAATAGCTGCCCTGATCCAACAGTTCTTTCATCGTCTGCCTACCATCTCTGTTTACACAATGTAAGGATATCTTATTCTAACTGTAACTCAAAACGGTACAGGGATAGAGAGCACAATTGAACAAGGTGTGGTGATCGTGTCTGGAAATCCTATTCATACGCGTCTTAATCGTGTGTCATCCTAGAGATCTCTATCGTTCAATTATTGTCATATGTCATCGTTACGATATCTTAAATCTTTAATTTTTTACATACGGTTTTCTTACCCATAATTCTACCAGACTGGAAAAAATAAAACGATAACTTTTAATATTCAAATAAAAACGTCTTTATTTGTTTTATTTCACAATAACTAAAGTCCAGAGACAAATATGACGGAACTAACATACTTAATGTTATATGAGATATATATTAAGCCGATTGCTACCTAAGACGTAGTTGTTTAAGCTCGTCACAGGATAAGATTAAGGACCGGTAGAAAGACCCACATCAAAACTGATGGCATAAGAGGCTCATATATTAGACATCAACGAGTTCGAATAAGTACAATGTCTTTTATTTAGACGATACAATTTTTTTTCTTACAGCTATCTTAATAAAATCGAAAGGTAAGTTTGAGATTTTAATAGTCATTCATGGGAAAATCAGGTACAAATATAGCAAGTCTTAGTTTGGTATGTCATGAGACATTATTTATCACGCACGTAAGATGACAAACGTTTTATGTTTTAAATTTTATTTCACGCAATATTTTCATGAAATATGGAATTTAAACCAGTGCATTGGTTTAACATGTTATTTCCAAATACATAATCGTAATAAGCAAAAAATGGTGTAAATAACAAAATATTACAGGAATATTATTAATTACAGTTTTATTGGTCTGAATAAATTTAGAACAGCTATTAAAAGCATAAATATTCATAAATTTAAGCATAAAAACAGACATGTAAAAACTGCGGAATCCAAGTAATGTTAGTGGTAATTTATCTCGAACAAAAAATAGCAAATCTTCGTACCCTACACTTATTTGTATGTAATTAATTAATCATTATGTTAGCGAATATTTCACATTAGAAAATAAATATATGTTATGTAGCATCTTAATAATACTATATAGGTACGTTCTCTAATAGCTTATTAGTCATACATATTGAGTTGTTGTTACCTTTTTCACGATTTCTTCGAATATGATAATGAATACCGTTAAATTAATTCATTAAAATTACGGATTCTTCTTTTCCTTCGGCAACTGACTAATAACATGCTGCTCAGTAGCTTAAACCTTATTTAACTCGACATTGGCAGATTATATGGCAATTATGGCAATGTGAAGACAGATATCAAGTCTTTGTTCCACGGTCTTGCCGGGATACGGTCATTGAACCCGCAACATAATCCCAAATATAATTACATTCAGATTATAATCAGGCAACACGTACTAAATGAGGATGTTTTGTTTCTTACGTGGTGAGCGTGCAACAATAACCATTTTTTGTCCCTACACTAAATTAAGCAACGTATTAAGACGCTTTGTTTTATAATTGTTACCATATGGCTGTTATGATTTTTTTGCCGTAAGAGGCATTCATATTCTCTACAACATGCTAAGTAATTTTTATGTTAAGACTACCCTGGTGAGGTAGCCGCAGTATTGAAACGAGCATCAGCATGTTTTGTTTTTATCTTTAACTTCCTTAAGTAATTGAAATACCCGATGTTATGTAGGTACGTGAAATAAATTCAATAATGTTTTTAAACACCCTTAAAATTTATTGAAACAATATGATATTTCATACATGTAAAAACATACCTGTTTACTTACTAAAGCATAAAGTACCGTTTGCTCCAAGATTGGATACATTCTCATTATCAACGTTTAAATTTATCCGGTTTTATTGCAATATTAGTTCATTGTGTATGCATGATAGCTATCAATTAAACTTTAAAACCCATCAAGTTATGGATATATGTAGGTAACTTTTATAATAATGATGATTTGAACGAAACTGCCGTTATACTATCACTGACTAATCGCAGGCAAATTGCAAACTAGTTTTCTTTTTATTCAAAAATAATGTTAGGTTTTTCAATTAAATATAGAATGTTAATATATATAAAAATATATTAGTTAATATATTTAAAATTACTTATATTTGACAAATAATTTTTTCAAAAAATGGCGAATTAAATTATCTCCGTCAGCTATATTGAAAATTAATAATAAGAAAACATAGACGGGATGTGTTGGATTTCGTAAAACCTGCAGTTTTAATTTCAACCTTCTAACCTTTCGACCGCCACAATTTGCCATTGAACTAAAACGCTATATGTCTGTAGTCTGTATAATTAAGACAAAACAATAAGAAAGCCAGTAGATACATTAGATATCTATTGCGAAAAGATAACGCTTCAGAATCGCCGGATGATAGCGATAGCATCTCTTTACAAGCTCTAGCCTGTAGCGCGTAACGCAAATTGCCAAACTAAACGATTTGTGTCGGATTGATTTATTGTGCTTTAACTTCTGTTTTGCTAATAGTTACTTGATTAAGACTTAATTCCATACAAAGTAACAGTTACAATAATAGTTAACTTACGCAGATCATTGCACGTTTATTTAATTAAAATTATTTAGCCCTATAAAATCATATAAATTACACAAAGCTACTTCAGCGCTCTTGACTTTTGATTTCTTTGTGGGGCGGTTTGCTACACAAATAGGTGATACCTACTATATAATGTAAAATGCATATTGATATGCAGGTAAACTAAGAAAAATGCAGTCGTGTTATCTCGATAAGTGAATAAATATGACAGTTATGTGAAGCCATCATAATTATGTGTATAAATCTGCAGACAAGTTGGTGAAGTCATCGTGTAATGATCGCTCGGACGTGCATCAAAATCGTGATCGCAGTGGAAAATTGACTTGCACCTCAATCATGGGATCCTGGTAGCCATTTGGGTCGTAGTTCGAGGCCAGTTAGTATTTTTTAATTTGTTAGTAGGAATTTATTTACTATTCGTGCCCCTCTGTAACTGTTACAGGCTGTGTACATTGAGATCGGAAAATAAAGGGTTAGAGACATGTTTTCCACAAAGCTTCGGCGTGTACCAAGCAAAGAAACGCGTATCCTAAGAACAATCTCAATTCAAGTTGATTCATTTTATTTCTGATTGAGCTATAACAAAAACTGTTCATAAATATACATTTATCACAGAAGAATTAATTTGTAAGAACAGGAAATTAAATGTGCCTTCATATAGTTAACTACCCCGTCTTCCTCAGTTAAGACTTAATTGTCTTTACTTTAGTAACTAGAACAGTTTAACATAGATACATAATAGGCAATTAATGAAACATTTTATTCATATTTATGCGCTTATTTTATTGTAGGATATTATATTGTGTTATGAGTGTATTATTGTTGATCGTATATAAATTCAAAGTAATATTACAAATACGAAAGTAACTCCGTCTGTCTGTCTGTCTGTCTGTCTGTCTCGCTTTCACGCTTTCACGCTAAAACTACTGAACCGATTAAAATAAAATTTGGTGCACAGATAGTCTGGAGCCTGAGAAAGGACATAGGCGACATAGAAGATCTCCCAGGTACGCGGGTGAAACCGCGGGGAGCCACTAGTATTTTCTAAACGAATAGGTTACCTACGAATGCTTTAAAATTTGGAGGCGCTCTTTTTATGATGACATAATATAAAAAAAAATATTCTTCGAATATGATTATTTTATTAAACAGCACCACAGCACACAATATTACAAGTTCTTTGTAGGCACTAAATTCCCGAGGAAAATTGAACTCAATAATTAATACCTATGGAAAATGAATTGATACTTACAAGTAGGGTTTTTTCCTATAACGCAAATCGAAATAATTGACACGAGATATAGGAAAAATGACGATAGGTATAATATAATATTTATACCTTTGCAGTGATCTAAGTTTATGAGGGTATTTATAATTGTTTATGCAATTACAATGAATAGTTACACTCAGTGTCATGGATTGCATGATCATAAATAGGTCATATCCGGTGTAATTAATGTATCCAGTTTCTATTCTTATTATGTGTATTTAAGCGCATCGATGCAACTTTTGTCGTATGTTGCGCAATCAATTGTAATTTTATTCTAATTTTAATAATTTCAAATCAATATTTTTGCAACACTCAACACCGAATATTATATTTAAATGTAACACTTCAATTGAAAGCAATTTGATAAATCGACAATAAAAATATTTCTCAAATTCCTTTTTACCGTAATTTTATTCTATTTATCGATGTAATATATTAAGTTACATAAAAACACTTTATTCGCTTAATAAATAATGCGAATGAAGCGAAGATGAAAATGGATGCTATGTGCATTCGTAGGCGCAAGCGTAGCCTTGACCTTGAACTTGCTACGAGAACTCGACTCGCGTGTAACTTGTACAAGTGCGTGCGTAAGTTGTGCAATCGATCTTTTAAACTTGCCCGATTCACAACCGACATAATATTAATTTAGATTTTATATAAAGTAGTCATAAAATGTAGTTATAAATATTGTTATTGCATTTCGAAGTTATGTTAGCTTTTTGGACAACTTTAGAATAAAACAGTCTGTAAAGTAAAATTTTATTTAGCAGGTAAAGATGGTAAGATGTTATTCCAATACTAACGACTATATGTTGTTTATGGATCAGCCAGATTCTATTAAGATAAAGGAAATATGCATTTTTTTTACCTTTTTATTGCTTTTTTCCAATTTAGTTACGCTATTGTTCCCCGTGACGGTAATGATGATGACTTGTTCGCCACAGGATGATGTATACGGAAATAATCAGCAGATTCAATAATGCACGTTCCCGTTTTTGCCAACCAACCACAAATAGATTGTGGTCATAATACAAAAACCAGGAGTAGATATGCCTCAAAGTTCATGAGATCGAGGGTTGACCTATTTATTCTCTTTGGAATATTTAATTATCATATTTTCTTTATTTATTAGGTATATTATGCTAATTATTGATAAATTTTCTGGAATATTTACACTCATATTATAAAAAGAAACAATTTGTATTTTGGTGTGTTTGTAATAAAAAAAAGCTCAAAAACTACCGTGCCGATTTCAAAAATTCTTTCACCATTGGAAAACTTTTATCCTCGTATTCTTACGGAAACGGGACTAATTAATATCAAATAATATTAAAACTAGCGTAAATGCTATTTTGATCCAAGAAAATAAACGTAGGTAAATATAAACTTACAGTATCAACTGTTTTAAAATTCCTCGGTTAAATTGAAATCCAAGGTACACGATTATATTTAAAAATTACTGCTGTTACAGCTAGTGTAAGATGCCATCGTTTACTAGTAGGTAGCACCGCCTCAGGCGCGCAATGCAATTTATTCCTAGACATAATATTATCGGACCCCAATCGAGCTGGCCACAAGAATCCAGTCCTGACCACAACTGCTGGAAAGGGAATCTTTACGTGGAACCTGTTTCACTCATTATAGCGTACAATATGATAAAGTAATGTACCTATATTTTATTCCAGTGCTTATATAACGTTTTATTATGAAAAGTAAAAGTCGATCATCATTATTCTCAGAATTATTAAATCCAAAGTTATGGGCCGTCAGTAACAATTCCCGATGATTTCTGCCTGAGGCATTTTTCTAAAGGTCACAAGTGAATAACCAGCTAGCCTTCATATGAACAAATCGACTCTCATAGCCTGCTAGTTCATTGCCACGAATAATTACAGCTCCAAGATGTTACAAGTAAGACGAAAACAAAAATAAGTTGTGCGGTGGCTGTTTCTTTTTATGTCGGGATGCGCACTGTCATTACTAGGATAGCTGGACACTTCGTAATGCGTAATCATGTGAAAATAAATGTTAGTATTTTTAACGCGTTAAGCCACATATTTTATTCTCTACTAAATTGAAATAGAAAGCTCAAGTATCAAATAAAATTATACCTATTTATCATCATACCGGACCACTAAAACTAAATAATAAGAATATTAAGTTTTATTTTATGTAGTTTTCTGTAATAGTTTGTGTTGGAATACAATACCAACAAAAATACCGTCACTTATTTTGATCTAATTTACTTATGTTTTAGTTTAACCTCGTCACAACAAAATTAAGTACACATACAACAATCTACACACATAAATTACTACGTATTCCAAAGCTAATAACTAAGCGTGCTGCCCGCCGATGAAAAAAGAAGCGTAGCATGCGAAAGTAAAAACGTTGATGACCACAAAAAGTTTTTGAATAAGTGTGCATGCATGTGGCTTTGATTTAAATCTTAACATGGCTTAAATCTTTCAAGGACAAGTATTTTTATATCTCATTAGTTCTTTACATGAACAGTTGTATTCGTCACTAAAGCATAAAAATAATTGTTTGATTGTCTAAAACAAATTTAATAGTTTGAATAATTTTTTAAGGATCTTTCATTTATCTACATATTCCCACTTAATGAACCTATTGAAACTTTGACTTAGTTATCATAGAATTAACTTGTAGATACACAAGACCCTTTATCGCGTTTATTCACGGTAGCGCAATGGGATGCTATAAGTGAACACGCCGATTACTTCTACTTTTATTTCTTCCAAGTAGATAACGTGTTTGCTCAACCGCACTAATTGTAACGAGACATGCGGCTAAATTGTAACTAAAATAAAACCAGCGATTACTTAAGAGTTTTAAGTATTTTACTTAACACGACCTGTTGATATATTATATTTTTTGTGAAACCACGTTTGTGTAAATTATAGTCTCCAATTGCTAAAGAGTCTTCGTTATTTAGGATATAGTTCTATTATAACATAATTTTATTACGTGGGTTATTTTTACTCTCTATCCATATTTAATACATACTACTTGTGTTCCCAAATGTACCTATGACATAGTAGTAGTACAAAACTCATTCGCACTTATCTCAAATTATCCATCTCATTTTGCATTTTAAACGATTCGGGTACCTATGTATCATAGTAATTGAAGTTCCAATCCAATTAATGTACGGCACGCATCACATTTTATGGTTATTACGAGTACGACTTACGAGGGGCATTTTTAAAATTTGTTTTTGTTTTTGTAACTCATAAGTAAATTATGTTAGGATCGTAAAGCATCGAGTGTATTTATATCGACTGGAATGCAAAATAAAAGAAAAATTATATTATTGAAACGGAGAGCGCTTTACTTAATCGTTATACTTGCATATACAACTAAACAAGTTAAACCCTGTGGTTTCACTATGCAGAATCCCTTCGCAATATCTCGATCGAGCATAGTATTTTAACTACCTAAGCCTAGTTTGCCATTATTATCAATTGTTTATATCAATTTTGCAAAGAATAATAACTATTTGGCACTTTATGTTATAATATACGCAGTGTTTTCACTGCATCGCAAACAAGTTTGACAGTACTGTAGGTCAAGATCAGACATCTTCGTCGCTGTGTCAATGGCCTTAATTGACCTTTCTTCAATCACAGGGTATTAATTTATTATTTGTGTGAATAAATTGCATGACTGCTATTTTTCATAATAAAAACATAATTCAAAATGCCTTTACGTTTATAAAATAAGAATTGTTTCATATATCCAAGGTGAATACACTCTGTCCTGTGGGATAAGCCGGAAACAGGGCGGGTCCTCGTAAGTATATCTTGTCAGGACAATGCGAAAGGTGCCAACGACCTATCTTACTGACAGATTTACTACTTTATAGTTCAAACGATATACACCTAAGATAATTTACAACAGTGTCAAATCTATTTTGCATGGAACATATAAAATTTAACAAAGAAATTCGATTTTTATCAAAATATATCTGTTTTTTTTTTGCGTCTGTAGTTATATTTGAAAGTTCTGATTTGGTCTCAATGAGAGGTTGTATCGAGGTAATTGATGACAGATAACAGAGATTTTTTATAATAGGTACTTAACCAAAAAACATTTCATAAATTGGACAGATTTTAAACTAGTATTATTTAATTTCAGGTGCATTATGTTGTAGAAATGATCAACCTGTAACAGAGAAAGCATATATAACTAGACATGGATAACCAAATTGTAATACATTGTATTTCACTGGTAATATTGCTAACATATAACATTGAAGCTCATGTCGATAATGGCACTGGTAAGTAGTAACACGTTATGTCCTGATTTCGAATACCGCCGATTGATGATTTTGTTAAATTATACTTAGTGAATTTTTGTTCAGTAACTTTATTATTATGAACAAATTGAATTACCATCTCAGAATTTGAGAGACAGAGCTCGTTTATAATCTGGATATATTAAACACTGGCTGCCACCCCACCGAATAACTTATGTTCCGTAAAATATTTATACATAGTTAACTATCAATACAAATTTAAGAAAAAGAAAAAAGTGCTCGTAAAACACTTAAGTAAGTATTTTATAAATATTTAAATTTTTATGCTCTGTTCAAAATGATGCTTTTGTAGAGTAGAGCCGCCAATAAACTCAATATTACTCTATTAATCTCGTGTAAATATTATTCTTCAGATTCAATACCAAATGACGCGTTGCGAGTACCACGAGTCAGTGGTAGAATAGTGAAGGTATATTCGGGTACCAGGCCAGACCCAGTGCACTGTACCGGTGAAGGTTTCCAAGGTGATCCTAAGAACTGTGCTCTTTTTTACCGATGCATGAAATCCGGAAATGGAAAATTCACAGTTTATAAAGTAAGCATTTTGTTTTATCAACAAATTATATACTTAGCTTCCACCCTGCAGGTTCAAGTATCTCTATGTTAGTTCTGATAAAAACATGAAACATGATTTGTTCATCGTTAAAATTTTTGTTGGGAGTTTCAAAACTATTAGAATTTATACCGAGTTATATAGAGTTTCAAACGAATACAGTTTATAAAATTACAGTGAATATACAATAGGTATATAAATAGTTTACTTAGCACTTGAAAGTATATACAGTAAATCATTACAAATATCATTATATTCTAATCATAATTTAAAAATAAACATATCAGAAAGCATTTAGAGTTAGTTAGAGTTTCGAACCCAGTTTCATTTAAATCTATTCGCCTGCAAACTTTCATATTTATAATATGTATTCTTTTTATACAGTTTCAATGTGGTCCCGGTACTGTATATGACCCTGATAAAGAAGTATGCAATCATCCAAGAAGTACCAGACGGACTGAATGTGGCGGATTGGTAGAGCACTTATCCAATGATCAAACTCATATGAATGAAGTTCAAGATGCACCTGAGATTCCTTCACCTATAGTTACCAAGCAACCAGTATATACTGAAAGTACTATTACCTCTAATAAGCCTATAATAACTACAACACGAAGTACACAAGTATCAATAGTATCCCCAATAAGCACTTCAACTAAGCGATCGACAATGAATGATGTCACTAAAACCACTATTCATCCAACTGTTGTTCAAATTTATGATACGACGATTAAAAAAATACAATCCCCATGGGTAGTATCTACTATGAGTTCCAAACCTAGTTTGTCAACTGGTACGATACAATTAACAGAAACGTCTTCTGTAACTCGTCAACCGAGTCCACCGAATGATGATATTTGTTTTACTGATGGTTTTATGGGTGACAGCAAAAATTGCAGGAAATTCTATAGATGTGTCAGTGACCAGAGAGGAAGATACATAAAATATGAATTTTCATGCAGCGAATCAACTATGTGGGATGATGATATACAAGGCTGTAATCATCCATGGGCTGTTAAAAGAAGCAGATGTGGTCGAAGCAGTTCGGATAACAACTACGTAACAGTTTTGAAATCTACAACAGAAAACATACCTCAGCAACAGCCGACGACACAACCCAATGAAATAAAAAATATTCAATATTTGAATAATGAAATTGGGCAACAGCAAACTCCAATTAATTATGAATTAAATGTCTCAAAAATGCAAACACAAACTAGCGGACCTGCTTTGCAAAATCATAATCAGATTAGTAACGGATCGGCTATCAGTGAAGTACAAACAAATTATGATGAGAAAGATATGCACATCCTGCTACAGATTGATCACTCAAAGCACCCAAGTAAAAATCATTTACTTGAAACTACAACAAAGACTACAATAAGACATAATATTGCAAAAGGAACTGACACCACTAAGAGCATTAAAAATGGTAGCAGTAATGAATGTACTGAGAGTGGTTTTATGGGGGATAATAATGACTGTAAAACATTTTATAGGTGTGTCGACAATGGTAAAGGAAGCTTCACGAGATATGAATTTTCTTGTAGTGAGGGAACAGTTTGGGACCCTAAAATAGAAGCTTGTAATCATGAATGGGCTGTTAAAGAATGTGGTAGTAAAGTGTCTACTGATATTATAGGTCAAACTACAGAACCAGCTACTACACACGTAAGTCAAAATTATAATGCGTCAAGTACTATTCCTGCGGTACTTATAGATGAAGACGTTAATAGTGACGGTGGATATGGAAATCAAATACATCAACAGACAACTACGAAAAATAGTACCCCAACATCAACTCAAAATTACTATAATCCAACAAGTTCTACAGCTGCTACACCAGTAGATGAAAATATTGATGATGACAATGGCTATGGAAATCATATAGAACAAGAAAATACACGACCGTTTGAAGAAACTACACCAAAACCCTCTATTAACGAGAATAATGAATGTCAATCAAGTGGATTTGTCGGTGATGCAAATGATTGCAAAAAGTTTTACAGATGTGTAGATAATGGTAGAGGAAGTTTTACAAAGTATGAGTTTCAGTGTGGAGAAGGAACCGTGTGGGATCCAGATATTAAAGCCTGTAATCATGCATGGGCAGTCAAAAATTGTGGTTCTCATAATGATAAGGTAAATATGACTACAAACAGCGAAATAATAGACTCTACAACTGAAGTTCAAAGTACAATTTCGACTCAAAGAACTACACAAAGTTTACATCAGAATGATGAAGATGATGCTGGATATAATGGGTCCCATGATAATGAAGTACCATATAAAACTTCTACTACCAAAAGACCTCAAACCATTGGCGCTAATAATAATTGTCAATCTAGTGGATTTATGGGAGATGAAAATGATTGCAAAAAATTCTATAGATGTGTAGATAATGGTGATGGGTCATACACGCGTTATGAATTTGAATGTGGCGAAGGTACTGTTTGGGATACTAAAATAGATGCATGTAATCATGCATGGGCGGTCGAGAAATGTGGTAGTGCTGGAACGGGTCCCCTGAATAATGAAAATTCTTCGGAATCTCCGCCAACCATAGGATATGAAGAAAATGATAATGGTTACTCAACTTTAAGTGATAAGAATACTGATAGACCTATGCAGAGTACAAGTACAATAAAAACTACAATTTCTCACGCAGATTTTGAAAATAGCATATGTAAAAAGAGCGGTTTTATGGGAGATAGTCAAGATTGTAAAAAGTTCTACAGATGTGTAGATAATGGAGATGGATCATATGTGCGTTATGAATTTTTATGTGGAGAAGGCACTGTTTGGGATCCCGAAATCGAAGCATGCAATCATGCATGGGCTGTTGAAAAATGTGGAAGCGCTAGTGAATCGATAGGCTCAAACGCAATGACATCCTCAGAAAGTCCGATTTGGAGTGATGAAGAAATAAATAATGGTTATCCATCTCAAAATAACGAGGAGTTAAATACAACTACACAGAGTACAACAAAACAGCCTGTATTCGAGTCTACGACTGAGTTAAATACTAATAGCAATGCCATTTGTAAATATAGTGGATTTATGGGCGATAAGATTGATTGTAAGAAGTTCTACAGATGTGTTGATGATGGAAAAGGTAATTACATAAAATATGAGTTCAATTGCGGTGAAGGTACAGCTTGGGATCAAAGAATAGAATCGTGTAATCATGCAGAATCTGTTACAAATTGTGGGAAAGGTATGAATCAATCAATGCCTGATTATTCGGAAAGTTCAACACAGCATATACCAAGTACCATAGAATCAGACAACAACGGATATAACCCACAGCCTACAGAAGGATCATCGTCTACTTCAACAATTGAAGCCCCACAAGAAATTAGTAGTGATATTTGTAAAAACGAAGGTTTCTTTGGTGATAAAAACGACTGTAAAAAGTTTTATAGGTGTGTTGATAATAACTCAGGAGGTTTTATTAAATACGAATTTGTGTGCGGTGAAGGTACTGTTTGGGTTCAAGATATTCAAGCATGTGACCATGCAACATTGGATCAGCCTTGCGGAGGCAGTATAAATGACATTTCTAAAGAACCAATCCATGAAAACGATGATATATATACTGAAACTAGTATAAAAACAACCACAAGCACTGCTCAGGCTACAGAAAGCATACATGGAACCGAAAAACCCCAATTATCCAGTTCTTTGTGTAAAGCGGAGGGCTTTTTCGGAAATGCGAATGATTGCACGAAATTTTACCGTTGTGTCGATAATGGAAAAAATAGTTTTACAAAATATGATTTTACATGTGGCGAAGGAACATTCTGGGATCAAGATATTCTAGCTTGTAATCATAAGACCGAAAATAATTCTTGTAAACCAATACAAATGCCAAGCACTTCAGATGGATCTGAATCCCATATAGAGAGTAGTAGTAGCGGTGGTACAACTACAGCAATAGCACAACAATCATCTACCGAAACAACTCAACCTAATTCGACTACGGGCACAACTGGTAATGATTGTAATTCAGATGGTTTCTTTGCAAATTCTAATGATTGTACAAAATTTGTCCGATGTGTTAGCAATGGAAACGGTGGATACATTAAATACGAATTTTCTTGTGGCGAAGGTACTGTTTGGGTGCAAGATATTCAAGCATGCGATTATGATGATGGTACTTGTAATAATGGAAATGGGTCTACAAAGCCACCAAAAGAACATCAATCAACTATTCAAATATCTGATTCAACTACTAGCACATCATCTACAGTATCACAAGTATCTCAAAACCAAAATGATGAATACTCTGATAACGAGGCAGGACAATGTTCGTCTGCTGGTTTTTATGCTGATAAAAATGATTGCAAACGATTTTATAGATGTGTAGACAACGGCAATGGTGGATATACTAAGTATGATTTTGAATGTGGCGAAGGCACAGCTTGGGATGATAATATTCAAGGATGTAATCACATTAGTGAAGTTAAAAGTTGCCAAACCTCAGTACAAGGGGAAACTCACACGCAATCTATCATGCAAGATGAAGAAGTTTCCCCAACAATAGAAAGTACCAGTACAACAAAACAAACGATTTCTTCTACTACTGAAAGTACAAGCGCGGAAAGTAATAATAAATGTGAAAAACAGGGTTATTTTGGTAATACCCAAGATTGTAAACAATTTTATAGGTGTGTTGATGACGGAAACGGCGGTCTTACAAAATATGAGTTTAGTTGTGGTGAAGGTACAATTTGGGATCAAGATTTAACCACGTGTAATCATCCTGAAGATGTTACAAACCCTTCCTGTAAACAAACGCAATCATCTACAACAAGCGCTTCCTCTTCAGATGGCTCACAAGCATTAACAAGTACAACAGAAACAACACAAGCGTCTGCAAGTACAACTGAAAGTAGTAACCAAAACTCTAACAACTGTTCTCAGGAACAATCATCTAAGAAACCAGTAAATAAGGATATTACTTGTAATAAGGCAGGCTTTTATGGCGATCCCAACGATTGCAAGAAATTCTACAGATGCGTAGACTGGGATGGAGATGGACGAAGGTTTTCGGTGTATCATTTTGACTGTGGCGAAGGAACAATTTGGGATCCAGCTCTAGATACATGCAACCATGAAGAATCAGTATATCCTCCTCGTGACTGCAGTGGTGCACAATCGCAAAATGAAAATATTACAGAAGATACAACAAAAACGTCTCAAGAAACCACAACAACAGATTTATCGACCCAACAACCACCTTCTACGACTGAGCAATCGACTACTCAACAGACCGTTACTAGTGACCAGACTACAACTCAACAATCAACATCAAGTGTACAAACTACAGTGCAACAAGGTACTACTAGTGAAATAACGACTACGCAACAAGAAACTACCAGTGAACCGACAACAACTTCAAAATCTACTACTAGTGAACAAACGACCACTCAAGAATCCACCACCAGCGAACAAACAACAACGCAAAAAACCACAAGTAGTGAAGCAACAACTGCACAACAATCTACCACTAGTGAACAAACAACTACTCAACAGTCTACCACTAACGAGCAAGCTACTACCCAACAAACAACCACTCAAGAATCCACCACCAGTGAACAAACAACAACGCAAAAAACCACAAGCAGTGAAGCCACAACTGCACAACCATCTACAACTAGTGAACAAACAACTACACAGCAATCTGCTACTGAGCAAACCACTACTCAAAATCCTACAACCACGGAACAAACCACTTCTCAACAATCTACTACTACCGAAGAAGCGACTACTGATCATGGGGCGACTGAAGAATCAACTACAAGCCAACAAACTACAACTCAACAGCCTACAAACAATGAGCAAACAACGAGTGACCAAACTACTACGAGTGAATCAACAACTAGTGAAAGTACCACAGAAGAACTGACCACTTCAGAACAAAGTACAACCACTCAACAGCAAACGAGTGACGCTTCTACTACTGAAAGCGCAGTAACTGAACAATCTTCATCTACAACTCAACAATCAAGTGATGGAACAACTACGACAGAAAGTAATGTAGAAACATCTACAGACGATGGATCTTCTCAGAAAGAATGTCCAGATACTGAAGATGATCAATATTTATATGTCTGTCCAACATCGTTCAGGAGGCACCCTAAATATTGTAATCTATTTTATCAGTGCACAGAAGACAATGATAATCATGATAGTAAAATTGCGGTATTTACATGTCCAAATAACACAATTTACGATGAAACTAAAACACAATGTGTAGAGGAAGAAAAAGCGGATAAAAAATGTAATGGGGAGATAGCCCAACGACGCAGGTTTAAAAGATTGGATGCCAACTACAAAGAACCGGTGGGTTATAAAGAGAATCTTCGTTTTTTTTTCATAAATGATGTTATATTGCACGGTACCTACTGCCTAGCTTAGGTAGCCTTACTGGCTAGCTTTTGTGTCCTTCGGGTTGTTTTTCAGAGCCTATTTGAATCAGTTAGCATTCAACGTGCTAACTGATCTGCACTGGTCCTGGAGGGATATTGATCAAACACGTGTATATAAAGAAACAAGTAATAAAACTAAAAATACGCCCATTTATAAGTAAATTATAAGTTTCTGAATGACCACTCAAAGGAAGATTCATACTGTAATCCCTCATAGGCGGACAACACAATTTTTACAAGCCATACAAATTAAAAATAGGGATAAGCACTATTTAAAAAAATTCAATAGAGCTATAATAATGTGTGGGTATAACATATTATGTTCAACACTATTTTTATTTTACAGATCGTTGTAGGCGTTGAAAAGCAGGCATGTCCAACCGTTGGAAATTTACCATTCGAAAAGAAAGCCGAATGTTCTCCGGCTTTTCTAAAATGTTCGAAGACCAAATCGGGCGCATTACGAGGCTTCGTCCACAAGTGTCCTGAAGGCTATGTTTTTTGGTCTATTAGTAGAAGGTGCGAATTAATTGCCAATATTAGCGATTGTAAGAGCTCCAATAACAACTGGGAGAAAAGATGGGAGATTCCCACTGAAAAAACAAACATTGATTCCTACAAGTACAAATTGATGAAGCCCAGTTTTAAATAAGCTTGCAATGAGTATCTATTATTAATTTACTTGTGATACTTCTATACGTTATAAGAAATGATACTTAGGAATAGAATGAACATTGTCTTTGAGAAATGGTTCCGTTAAAATTGTTGTTTATAATTATTCTAAGTTGCTAAATAGGTTATTAAGAATATTCATAGAGTTTTCTTAAATTGTGAACGGTATGATATGAAAAATCATAATAGGTAATAGAGTTGTGACATTTGGTGCATTTTATTTAATTATTATTATGTTGGTATATATTATGTTTAAACGATATCCAACTGTTTTATTACTAAAATCATTAAGATCTAGTCCGAAAACTGTTTTTGATTTATGTAGAACGAAATATTAATTTTAAGGAAACTTGTGACCAAAATATTGTGAGTTATTCGAATTATAAAAACAATATTTTGTACACGACTTACGACAATAAATCATGAAGATCAAGACATTGTTTTATTTAAAGACGACCTAAATTATCATGCTCGTTCTTGTACATCAGACCACCAATAAATAAATAAGTTGCTAAATAATTGAAAAAAAAAACAAGTTTATAAAAAATATTTATTACAAATTCCTAACGATAATAACAACGGTAATATTCTAAACATAACTATAGTAGAATTAAGTCAATGCCTACACATGAAGATAATACTCCTTTACAAAATATCGATAATTCCGCTATTATGAAATCAGTTATAGTAGCTGAATCATAATGTACTGCATTGCTAAATAGAGTACCAATAAACGCATGGCATGGCGTTTCAGTCGCAATAATATTGCCCTTTAAATCGATTGTAAGTTGATTGTTATTTTCAAATCCACTGGGCATCTTCAATGAACTAGAATTCTCTACTTGATCATGAACATATTTAGTAGAAATAATCATTGGTGTATATTTATTATTTATTGTTTCATCATTCAAAGGATTTGTATTCATCGTAATACCTTTATCTCCATTCGGTCGTTCATTAATGTTATTAGTAGTTACGTTATTTATATTTGTATTATTTTTACTATCAGGTTCATGTTTATAAGGTTCTTGAATTACGTGCGACTTTGCAAAATTTGGTTTATTGTGAAATAAAAAATCTAGGAATAATGGCAGCAGGCTCTTTGTCGTTGTACTATTTTGCACTTGTTCTATTTCCGTTGACCCATTTAATCTATCTGTAATTGACCTAAGTTTTATTTCAGACTGTTTTTCACCTCTATGATGTTCTAGCTTAGGTCCTATTTGCATCTCATAAGATGGTTGACAATTTTTATCATCACCATTTTTGTCTGTTACAGAAAATAAATTCTGCGCGCTACGAACTATGCGAACCATTTCCTTGTTTTCAGCCTCGGCTAGCATTTCCTGTGCAGAATTAGGAGTCATGTCATCTTTATTTAAAGCATCAATTATGTCACGAATATTATTCACTTTCTGTTTAACTTTTTGATTGCTCTTCTTATTGTACGAGTATGTTCTTTTTGATTTCACATCTTTTGTTAACCTTTTAGTGAATCTTTTATAATCTTGAAGTATATTTTGTAATTTCTCTATATAAACAGCATTGGGAGACCGTGGAGTTAAAATAGTGGGATTCAATGCTATGCCTCCCTTATCCCAAACAGATATCGCTCGCACTAAAAACTCAATCAGCTGGTGTGATAATGTTCTCCAGTACTTTTGAATTGGTGAATTATCCATATATTTTGATAATGTTATATATTCGATATTTATCACATTATTATCACGTGGTTTTTGTTTTATAGTTTTTTCATTGTGCCAAAGTGAATTTAGGGCAATTTCATTATTGACTTCAGCACTAAAATCATTTTTATTTATTGATGTGTCATTTACTACAACGATGAGGTGGTATTTAAAACGATCAAATTTATTAGATATGATTTCAATGTATGGCAGGTATTGGTGTAAATCTATTTTATCGTTATAGTTTTGAAACAAATGTAAATATACATCGGGTAAACGGATCGATTCTTGGAGATGGTATTCGCTGTTAGTAGAAACTTTTTGCTTTAATGGTATAACCGAATCGTGTGGTAGTATGGCAAATGCAAATAAAATGTTGTATATTATTAATGTTAATATTGCTATCATTCCGAGTGCTATCCACCAGTAAGTAAGAAATGATGTCCAATAACCTGTAAAAATAAAATAAAGGGCAAATTAATTGTTATTATTATTATTTTTTCTGACAATCTGATTAAAAATTAAGCTAGGCATTTTATATGGTAACCAGATAGGTGAAATACCTACAACAATACTGTCAACTTTTTAATTCACGATTAATAAAAAATCTTAACATTAACGTTCAAACACAAAATGTTCGTTCCGGGCGGGAACAGCATTTAATGTCAGGCTAACTACCAATGCAACCTATCATAAAATATATTATATGAAGGAGATAAAACATACAAATGTTTGATATTTATCATAGAAATGTCTTACCTGGCCAACGCGTGAATATGGCGGCAGTTCCCTTCAAAGTATTTTTGGTTCGGCTCCTACAGGACGTGGGCCGAAATCTTCGGTATTGAGGACTGTAATGATCGTCCTCAGAAAGGTCGTCACACAGTAACGGGAGCTGTTCTCGATATGTCTTACTCATCACTGGCCATTCGTTTGCTGCATAAAAGAAAATTAAGTGTTGAATTGAAATAACTGGGAAACTAATGCCCAGTCAGAGTACCTAACCCAAGACTTTGAACAGCATGTCAGCAATAGTATGATGTACAAAAATATGTGCTTTCAAAGAAGATATAAAAATATGAGTAGATTGAAATTTATATGCAGATCTGTTAATACTAGAAGTTCAGAGATAAAACACACAAACAAAAAACTAATATTTTTGTAGAACCATTGAGAACTTACCATTTGAAGTATAAATTAAAATACTTTGTTGTCTTCGATATATTATAATAACAACAAAAGTATAAAAGTATGGATTTTATCAAACAAATACTTACTAGAAATTCTTATGTCATATCATTTATGAATTTTGACAGAGATATAACCGGAATTTATTCTTAAGGAACTGTGTTTTTTTTATTGAACTTATATGTATATGCAACCGTTTGCAAACTCTTTATTGATTCCTTGATAAATATTATTTGGGACCATGTGCAAATAAGACTATAATAAAACCTATTTTGAAACTATTATAATCCATAACCAAAAGTTAAGTATGTTGAATGAATAAATAAAAAAATCTTACCTGTTTACAAAATATTTTTAGACATAAACATTTGCAATATTTGTGAATTTAATATAGTAAGCGCGTGTCACTACTTATCAGTGTTGGAAATAATATTTAACTGCACGCAATATTCAATATAGGTACCTTATGTGTCACAGGCACGTTTATATTAAACGCCATAGTGATGTTGATACAACATTGGATTCGTCTCACGTAATGACACCTTGCACTTACGTTTGTTGTGATTTTTTGTTGATTAAGCTAAAAACTTGTGTCAAGGTAACAATTAAAAATATGAGCGGTTGGTATCATAGTAGTAACAATTCGCTCATAAAATATATCAAATTATCTACGCTATTATTATAAAGAGGAATCGTTTTTTTATGTAATTCCTGGACCGATCTGAATAATTTCACCAATGGAATACCTTATCAGGGTAGTAACATAGGGTATATTATTTTTATCCTCGCATTCCAACGGAATCTGGAACTACGAGGGGAATGGCAGAAGCCAGTAGGTAAATATTATAATAAATTGGGGTATCTATGATCTTAGTGAGTAAATAATATGAGTTAACTAATTCACTACTTACGTTGTAATGTAAGAGATTTACATAAAATTTTCGATATCACATTTATCAACAATAATCGCAGATTAGTCATAGGAAAATGATAAGAAAATTCAATGCTGTTTTATTGCCGTATATTTACAAACTTTTGCATGAGTTTATTACCTACGCGTCACTTTGGGACAATCGTTTTTAAGCTGTATATGCTCTTGTTAATAACACGTTGAATAAAAATTATATTATTTAATTTAAAAAAAATGCGCAATCACCTTTGCATGTATGTAGCTAAACCTTGGGTAGGTTACCTGCGATACGCATGGTAAGGATTGCCCTACTTTTTGGAACCACAATTTAAATGATAATTTCAAAAACACAACGGACCTAATGGAACTTTCCTTAAAACATTTTAAAAATATAATAGGTACCTACTTACATAAAAGGCCGACATTCCACGTCATTCATTTTAAAATTCGAATAGCCACAAAATTTATCGCGAATGTCTATGTTCACCCATTTTCAGTAACCCATTAATAGAAATAAAAATATTTTTAGTGACATTCTTCAGAACGAACACTTTTAAAGTAAGCAAATAATTATATTCTTATTGCAATTGTAAAACTGGTTATAGTTACAACCAAAACTTTCTACAACTGAAAATAGCTATCTAAATAAGTATGTAGTAAATATTTGTTGATTGTATCTCGTTTAACGAGCTCATTTTCATTCATTGCAACAGGTACAGGTGATGGCGGACCGCGGTCCACAATCAAAGCAAGATGAACAGTATCCATTGCTCAAGGTGGACACGGGCGGTGGCGATAACTCTCAACCTCAACCAACGGCAAATATTGTGTCTCCACGATCTAGCGTCGCTTACTCTTCAAAGCTGTCATGGTTGGTCCGTTGGCCCGGTAAACATTATTTTGAATTGCTCCAAGTTTTAAAGTTTTACTATTCATAAGTGCTTACTTATACAATATTTCATTTTATTTTTCAGAATACATGTCAGCATGTTGGATGACTGTAATATTATTAGGAATATCATTCCTGGTGTTTTATGCAATGGGCATGAGTGCTTATAAGCACCATTCTGTCATCGTAATAAAATGCAACTCCTCAAAGCCTGCAAGTGACGTTTACTTCCATCATATCATTCAAACAAGCGGCTGTGTGCCTTTCATGCTATACTCAGAATATCTATCATACATGGCGATCCAATATCCGTTTCTGAATTTTAACGTATATTTTCTAATAGACGATTCAGTTCAGTCTTCCATTCGCAGTCCGAGACATAGATTTATCAACAAGTTGATACCATATCATCCTTCCAGCATTCTCGACATCAAATTAGATGTTATTAATAGACAACAAATCAGAGACTTTCAAAGAAAATATCAAAACGTAAACATTTCTATTACGCCTTTGAGCAAGTACATGGCAATGACACCGCTTAAGTTCAAATGGAGAACTATACCGATTTCATATTTGCCATTTTACGCAAGGATTTACTCCGTATGGCAAAATGGTGGTATTGGATTAGATTTAACTACATTCAACAATAAATTTAATACCCGTCAAAGTATTGATCGAAGAATTATGGAAATATTGAAACAACATAATGATGGAATAAAGCCTGGTGTCTATGCAAATACTTTTGGAAATATGGATCGGGTCGAGGAGAACGAGTTCTTCTCATTTTTGTGTGGAGTAGTGCAACAATTCCTCAATGAAACGAGATCATTTTTCAATAAAACGCTTGCATTCCCACAAGTAACAACTGATAAAAGTTCACCGTTGTATGAAACGTTGATTAGAACACACCGAAACAAACGCGAAGTTACTAATGACACGTCAAATAATAATAATAATCTCACAATTTCCGTTGATTTTGTAAATGTTACGGGTGAAAACCTTACTGACTATCTAAAGAAAAATGAATATGATATTGTTTTGCCGTCTACAGAAAAATACATAAATAATTCAAGCAAAGCAGTTTTGACTCCATCGCTCAATAATAGTCTTGACAAGACAAAGAATATGAACGTTTCTCTATCTCGAGATCGAGGTTCGAATATCACAGATGCACCTGAGGTTGTATTTTTTTATGATTTCACAATGTTCTTTGATAGCCTTGAACCATCATTTTCTTGGCCCGAAAAAATATTGCAAACCAATATAAGAGAAAGTATTAAAAAGTCTGAAATTAGTAGTTCATCGAAACGTGCTGCTGTTCAACCGCAGCTTCTATCCATAGACCCCGAAGGATTGTTTGTTTCAGTATCATCGAGGCTGCATCCATTTTTAGCACATTTGATTTCTGCTGGATCCCAACGAATGCATCCAAAACTAGCCATACAAGATGTAGTATTTACACAATGTTCCAGCATAATATTTAGAAATGATGTTTATTGTAATAATATTTATATTCTTTAGTTATTTAATGTTATTTACATTTTGAATGTTTGCCGTCAAAATTTATAGGTTATTTGATTGTGTTAGAATTATAAATATTTAAAGTAGTCCTTCTGTTTTATTTAGGATCTAGTCCTGGATTTATCTCCGGTCTTGGTTTATTTGAAAAAAAAAATATATTTTATTTTCTTGTAGAATCTACGTTCCTAATAACTCAAAAGCTTTAAAAATTACGTGTTTATTCAAAATGTACGTACCTAATAGGCCTACTGAGGTTCTTAGAGAGAAATTGGGGAATTTTCAGTAGATCCCGAGAACGCGGGTGACACTGATACCTACCTACCGGGTACACCTACTACTACCTATTTACTAAACGCCCGATGTTAATAATCTATCTCCTATCCGAGAGTAAAACCAATCTTGGATTGCTGCATATTGGTCCATCGATCTCCGATCCGCGTGCCAATATCTGATCTCGGCAGACCATTTTCTTTTTCCATTTTTCTTCTTTCCAATCCTTGGATTGGATATTGGCAAGCTTCACCCAGTAAATGGATTGATATATCAATCTTAGATAGCAATAAATGGATCAGGATTGTTATTGGCATCGGGCGTTAGTTTAGCAAATCAAAGATCAAGATACCTACGTATGAATGATATCTACAGTAATATGTTAAAGCAATGCTTTACCTAATGTTAATGCTATGACCATAACTTGTGAAGGCATTGATAAATAATAATAGTTTTAAGTTGAAGCCTTTAAATATTATTTTTTGTTCCACCTAAAATCTAACACGATTTTACCCTACCCAATAACCCAAGCATAGAGGTGTTAAATTTCAAATAAATACTTTGTTACTTTTTGTGGTGGTACCTACCTGAAATGTCAGTTTGAGCGCAAAAAAATTCCGTTGTCTATGCACAAAATTATGTTAGACACGTACACAAATATATAAAGGTATGATAGATTTATATGATTCGGACACAATGCTTACTACAAAATTGATTATTTAAGTCATAACAAATATGAAGCTACCTTTCAATAGTATCATAGGGTCCTTATTGAAACCATATTTAGGCAAGACAAGATCATTTTGCCAACATCCTACATTTGCAATTAGTATTTTATATACATACTTCTATGGAACCCTTGGATTTGTAAGAAAATATTCTTTATTATTATATGTGAATAGATAACTCGGTCGTTTTACTCTAGTATGATTTTCCATTCGATGAAGCACATTTTGCTCAAATATTTCCCAATTCCCTGGAACCAGTTACTAGGTACCTACCATTAACGTTTCTATTTGTTATTCTCCAGATTATAAGTGCGAATCATCTCAAACGACATCTCGGAGAAACACCACACAGAACAGTAACTTGGGGAAATATGGAATCCAATCACAACTTTATGTTAGTTCATGATCTGAAGATAATTGCCACTTCCATGGGCTTGGTACAGTACGCTTGTCTTTTGGTTGGATGTTTCACTGTAAGATATATTGTGATTTATATCTTATAAAAAAGCAAGTGTTTTTTTTTCTAAATATTTGACCTTAACTCTGTCTTATATCTATATACCTACCATCAATTTCAGGAAAACCCATCCCTTTTCTTGCCTCATCTTGCCGGCCAATTGATAATTGTTTTGGTGAAGATCCTCAATGCACTTTTATCACTAGCCTATATCAAAGTTAAGCCTGGTAGGCTTGGACACAAAGTATCTGCCATCATGCTGATGACATTCAACTGGTTTCAAGAATTCTGTGTGTTCAGAAAATATTTGTGCGTTTGTGATTCATAAAAGTAGCAGTATAGTAAATTTTAAATAAATTACCTGAATATCATAACATAATTTTAATAATGGGTATATTAATAGGTAGGTAGGCATGTGAGCGCGCGTGGTGGACTATAGCCCAAACCCCCGCGTTGTTAGGGGAGGCTCGCGCTCCTCGATGGAGACAAATAAGAGCTGGCGATGATGATTTATGAGTAAATAGGCTATTTTTCTGGGTATTTGGAAATCAACCGCAATCACAACCTCTGTGAAAATGTGAAAAAAAATGTGTCACTGTCAACTTATCCCAAATAAAAACGTCAGATCAAAATCTGATGTCATGTAATATACAAATATTTTTTTTTTGCGCTCGGGTTAACCTACATATTTAACTGTGAGAAATACAAAGGTACCAACTAATTTAAAGTATGAGTCTACTCAAATATTGACCATTAGTGCATACAAGAAGTCTTGCAACTTCTCATGGAATAAAATTAAATTTAATCTCCGATACAATGAAGGCCGTTGATATTGCATGAACATGGAAACCGAAAGTAATGCGTTACTGAACCAACTTCGACTCAAACACGAGAATCACACAAATACAGTAAGTACAGTAATACAGTACTTTTTTAATTACTTAAATAATGTTAATATATTTCTCTAGTTTTACTCTGTTCTTGTGTTCTTTACATATTGAAATAAACATTAAAATAAAAAAAATAAAAAAATACAGTAAGTAAACAAATTATTTATTTTATTATAAAGAAAAATCTACAGCTAATTTGATAAAGTAGAATCTCACATGGAAAACAGAAAGCCATAAATAGGTAGGTACATCTTCAGTTAGATAATATGGTAGAAGATAACTAGTGCGAGTGAAATAACTTGTAAGGCGGCTACTTAGCAA
Source organism: Thyatira batis (assembly GCA_905147785.2). Taxonomy (NCBI): domain Eukaryota; kingdom Metazoa; phylum Arthropoda; class Insecta; order Lepidoptera; family Drepanidae; genus Thyatira; species Thyatira batis. The sequence continues at coordinate 5,318,170 of LR990496.1, read as the reverse complement.
GTAATCTACCACAGTGGCCGATAATGCAGCTAAAAGTTTTATTATGAACGTGACTTAAATAGGTACCTAATATCACGCGGTCTTGTATAAAAAATTGGCTCTAGTTTTATGTTATAGAGGTAGGTACGCTAGACTTGCTAAAGCTATCCTCTCCCTATAAAAAAAATAAAATAATTTAATCTGCGGTATTAAAAGCCATGGAACGTATGTGAAAACTAGTTCACAAACTAGTCACCCTACTATATTAGCTTTTTATTTTAATGAATCGTAGATGAATGACGTCAGCGGAGCTAACTCCAAGGGAGTCCGTATGAAACTCCGAGCGCTACTGGTGGCTTTACTTGGCGTCTCCATGTCAGCATGCGCCTTTGCCTCGCAACCTGTCGAGCTGGAGTTGGACGATGATGAAGTTGCACAGAAGCTTAACAATGTCAGCTTTGCTAGGCGGTACGTAACTACGTTGTAACAGCAATGTTATAGGATATAGATTTTCCAAATAATATAATATATTTAGAATAGAAACGCACATCACAATATACGACAGGATAGAAACGCCGCTACATACACATTTTGTAAAATTAATTAAGAAAATGGGATGCCAAGTAAGTAGGTAGGTACCTACTCAATAACCCAAAGTTTCTTCTTCGCACACGAAAAAAAACCATGTCTGTTTCTTCCAGCATAACAAAGCCAACTATTCGACTAGTGATTGGTTACGGCAAGCTTAGCGCGTTTGTCACCGCTGGTACATCATTGCTTTTGTTGATAGCTGTTATGTCAAAGGTAACCGTTTATAATTTTGGTGTGTAATAAGAGTCATCTATCAGATAATAATCGTTGGTTAACTTAAGCAATCGTGGTGGCGTCGTGGGGCGCGCTGGCTGGCTGCGCCGGCACTCCTCGTGGCGGCCCTGGAGGCGGCGTCCGACGCCGGCGACGCCATGCTAGCTGCAGCCCTCAGGGGCTCATCGGACCCAGCCCGAGTGGCCGCCCAAACTGCCGCAGCAGGTGTACTTGTCACCATTGAGATTTTAGTATGGTAAGCATGAATGTTTGTATAAAAGTTTTATCAGTTCGTATGTATACGCGGACAATCGGTGACCGCTGAGGGCTCTCAACCGCATTAAGTTACACAAGCATCACCCCATATATTTTAAACAAAAATAAGTAATACTTTATATTATAAACTTTATATTATATTCCGGGAAAAAATTGTTTGTGAAGCATTAGCTACCATTGCATGGACAAAAATTGTATGTGATCTCATTTGATAGAAACTTATTCAAGCCGCCCTCAATTTAGTTTTATAATTTCAGGTACTTTATAGCGAAATTTTTTGAGTACAATCCCCCACCATCGACAGAAGAACGTGAAAAGGAAAATTTAATCAAATCTCTTCCTCAATATACACAATAAATTAATATTGATTCTTACTCAAATTACATAATAATAAAACTTCGAAGTAATAGATTGGGTTTGCCTTAATAGATTTCTTAAACGTCTCATTTTAAGTGTGCATTTAGATAAACCATTAAACATCAAATAAAAGTGAAACATAACAAATATATCTTGCATATTATATAAAACACTGAAAGTTTTAGAATGGTCAATCGCTATCCTACTTTTTCGCCCATTAAAATGATCCCTTATTAGGTATATTATATCTCCAACAGCTACTTTCTACCATCGCACTTCTCGCCATCGACGGGGAGCTCATCCTCACACTCTGGAGCCGAATTGGTCTCGAACCCTGCGCTTTCAGAGGAGTTTCCTGCCACGTACACTCAGGTTGTGGAATGAGCTCCCCGCCATGGTATTCCCAATGGAGTACAGTATGGGGTTCTTTAAGAAGGGAGTGAAGAGATTTTTACAGGGTCGGCAACGCGTGAGTGACGCCCCTAGTGTTGCAAGCGTCCATAGGCTGCGGTGACCGCTTCCCATCAGGCGGACCGTATGCCTGTTTGCCACCTTTGTGGTATAAAAAAAAAAAATTTGTATTGGATAACAGATAGGTACAATACGTTAACAGTACCGCGAACGAAAATGCCCTAGAACAATCGAGGACACTAAAGTACGGGAAAATTCCCGAAACAACAGAACTAACGTAAATAGGCGCAGCAACGCGCACATATTTTTCATAAACTTCACGTAAAAAACAACACAATGAAATTTGAGAATATTTGCATCCATTGCGCTTTAAAATCCGAAAAACAAACGATCGCCCACCGTGTGCGTAGAGTCCATGTCCGATTTTATGCACGATACAGGGATTTTGGTCCTCTGCGGCCTAAAATATCTCGTCTGCGAAGGCATAGACAATCGTATGCTTAAGCGAATGTACGGAGTATGAAATCAGAATAGCTTAAGAGATATGAAAATATGGTAACTTTCAAGTTGCTCAATAAAAAAGCAAAATATCCTGATTAATATTTTTTTTATTTCTACTGTCAATAAGTATCAATTTACTGTTCGTATTTTTATAATACAACGTAACCTTGTAAGTAATTTTTATATCCTTAAATAATATTTATTTAATAAATATATATCACATTCCAATAAAGTGATCAGACAAAAGGCACAATATTTTCGTTTAACTGTGTATAATAAATTTGTGCGGTATATGTCTAATATAAAAGGCATTATAATATAATAGGTATTAATAAATATACAATTAATGGAATATACATCCTATTTAGATGCGTAAAGAGCACTTGAATAGGTACCTACAAGTTAGGTAAGCTTGTAAACTCTTTTGAAAAAGCATTACAATTTTTACAAAGGTACGTAATATACAGAATAGATTGAATATTACTTCATGTAATATGTTACTTTTGAAAATGTGATTTGTAAATATATCTTTGGTACACATTTAAAAATACAAATATTAACTTTGGACACGATATGTATCGTCGATCATGATATATATTAGTTTTCATTTGAAATGAATGAAAGCACCTGCATGTTACTTAATAGTGTGTTCCTAAAGTACTCACAATTTTATAAATATAAAAGTTTTTGCATACAATGTCTAATATAATAGTGACATAATTTGTATTTAAATATTCCATTTAAAGTGTTCAGTATACCTCTAACCTACCCCGATAATTTAATTAATATTTGTTAATTAATTTAGGCGAATCTCATTCCTTGGCAAATATCACAAATCACTCGTCTCCTGCTAGGATTTTGTCTTTGCCTTTCTTCATTCGCTTGCCTCACCCAGGCCATCAATTGATCCTTCAAATACAATATAGTTTCCTGTCGTACTCTACCGTCTTTAAAGAACTCTTTCAGAACCCTTACAATTCCATTATCATTTTCGCTACAGCTGTCAAGGGGCCTTTGGTGTTTCAAGTAATTGAACACAAATTGAACTATTTGTACAACCAAGTCTTCATCAGGGCTGAGTAATCTCAAGTTAGCGATTTCTTCGGGTAGTAATATCGAGAGGACATTGAAGGAAACTGTCATGAGACTTGCATATACGTCTTGGCTTAAATTTTCGAGCATAAGGGCGATATTTTCGGCACCAGACGAGCTTATACGGACGAGTAGTGTACCGATGCGCATTATTTCACCGGGGTGGATTCCTACTAGCATGCTTTGTTCTTCTTCTGCGTAGTCATATCTGCCTACGGCGGTAGTCGACGGTGCGATACGCGTCGGTACATTGCTCGGACCGTTTGGAGCTGGGCCTATAGATGAGAACAGCGAGGACCTTCCCTCACTCCCGATACTGTACAGTTCCGATGGATTGAATCTATGTTGCGCGTTCAAATTAACTTGACCATCGGCCGTCATTGAAATCCTCAGTTTATGTGTGTTCAAATCCTTATTTATTTTGAGTACGTCGGCGAAGTACTGATCTTTATCCACAATATTCTTCAAACCTCTAATGACTTCGGTGTTGCCCTGCACGGCGCCCTGGACGCGTCTCGATTCTGCGCTGATCTTGTCAAACATCTTTCTGTAATGTAACATACGCGGGTTTTAACTATTACCTTTCTAACAATTTTATGTTTTTGTGTACGTTTTGTGTACGTTTAGTTTAAGCTAATATTTTATTAATATTAGTAGGTATATTAATATTTAAAATAGGGACAAGATAATAGGTCACTTTTGACAGATGTCAGTTTTATATTCATAGTGAGGTGACCTGCTTAAAAACATCGATTAAATGAATGAATCGAATGAATCAATACAGACTTGAAACATATGTGAATTTTAAAAATGATCATGCGAATCCCTGTCCCATTATTATTTTTTCTTTCATAAATTAAAGGAGCAAAATAAGACAAGTACCTACGTAATTTAACAAAAAAATTGCTTTTATTCACTTGAACTATCGGAACTGCTATCTTCATCACTGCTGTCAGCACTCAGAGATATTATTAATTCATTTTCAATAATATTGTCTATTCTCACATCTCGTTCAAAATCTTGTAAATTTATGGTGATTTTTCTTCACAAGTAATCATTGCATTCGATTCAACTTACAATCCTATCAGCTTTCGATTTTTAGAGTAACATCCCTAGTGTTTAAAAAGAAAAAGGGTTGACTGACGCAACATTGTAACGACGTTCAGTTCTTTAGATCAGAAATTGTTTATTATGTTTAGAATGGTTTATTAGTGAAAGCAAATCGTAAAATTACTCGTATCGGTCATTATTACAATAAATATGTAAACGTAATTGAAAAAAGTTAAGCAATTGTGCAGTTCTTATTTTATGCCCGCCGTTACAAGGTTACGTTGTTGAATTTTGATGAAATGTCAAAAGTGACCTATTATCTTGTCCCTATATTAGAAACATGTAGCCCTATATGTTAAATAGCTTTTGTTCCGACAATTTCAACAATTCTCCAATACGGTTATCAGTTTTGTGGCTAACTTTCACTCGCCAAAAATCTTGTTATAAATTAATTTTGTAGATATCTATCTATCTAACTAAGCATTGTATCATTATAGTTTTTAAACTTTCGCGAACTAAATCCATGGTTGATATATATAAGGGGACACATACCTATGCCTGTTGCTCCTCAGTGTAGTGCGGTACTCGTTGATGGCCTGCGCCTGCGCGTCCTCCACGATGCTCTGCGCCGTGCGGTTGGTCATCACGGCGTTGCAGAAGAACAGCGTCGCCGCCGTGAATTGGAACAGCTCGAGCTTCGACGGCGGCTCTTTGTGATCACGGTACTAGGAAAACATACGACAAGTTTGTCTAAATATAGAACTGTGAAGAGTAAAGTGGTAGCAATGACACGGACACACCCTAACCGTTTGCTAAAGGCTCTAATGGTAGAAGGGCTATCAAAGAGTTGTCTCAAGAAAATCTCCTAAAATTAAAATTGGAACTACATATATACATAAGATAAACACTAAATACATAATTAGATTACCCTAATCAAAAAGTGCAAGTGTGTAAGTTAAATATGAAGGAAATACTGTGTCAAAATATAAAATAAAATAAATAAATTAATGAATTCCAATATCAACCTTCATAATAATGTGGAAGAGACTGTTCGCGACACCAGCGCCGCCCGTCAAGAGGTTTGCATGGCGAAGCATTTCAACAGAAACTGCGAGCGCCTGTCCAGTCTGTAATAATAACTTTTATTAAGCAAAAGAAAACCAAATTATGTATACTTTTATTTTTCGCTACGTTGAAACCCTTAACCCTAATATCTATGTAAAGTTTGTGAGTTTGTAGGGTAATTTATTTCTGGAAAATTCTTTTACCAGTCCCCGTTATTTCTACTCAGATATAGGCTTCTACGGGAACGGGAACACCACGCCCACGCGGGTAAAACCGCGCGGCGTCAACAATATCAACATTGTCCTTTCTCGGGTTTTAGACAATCTGTGTACCAAATTACTCTTTCTCTTTCAGTTTAAATCGGTTCAGTTTTTTTTGCGTGAAAGCGAGACAGAATATTAGTACATAGCGGTAATGTTTGAGTCAAGTAGTATGTTGGGAGGTAGGGTAGGTACTACTTACTCGGTTAGTATATATCAGTAATGGTCGAATCGAGTAGTACATTGGTAAGGTACTACTCTACAGACAGAATATTATTTAGTATATTCCCAAGTACTAAAATATGCTCTATTTCCAACGTCCAAAATTGAAAATACTACACTGCTCGATAAAAAAGCGTCGCGTTTTAAAAACGCTGTCGTGTGCCCCAATGCATTTGTTGTATTAACGCTTAACGTATTGACGCTTTTTAACGTCCGTTAAAAAAACTGTAGTGCGAATGGGGGCTAATGGTAGTAGGTACCTTGGTGAGGTTGGTCCCCGCGGCGGCGGAGCGCGACAGCAGCGAGCTGGCGGCGCCGGCCGCGAGCCCCACCGACGACGCCGCGATGTTCAGCCAGCTGCCGCGCGCCTCCGCGTCCGTCGGGCTGATGCTCTACATACCATACAACACATCATACATCATAACAATTATAAAAAATACTGCTTAACATTATGTCCCAGGATATCGACATCTTCAATTGTAATCTGTCTAAATTCGCAGAGACAGCAGAGCGGTGTTTTATAGTAGTATTTGTAAGGATTTTTAATTACATGACATGTGTTATTATTATTTTGTTATAGTATCGAATTGTTGTAAACTGTAAGGATATTTTAAGTTAAGAAATAATTAAAAAAAACTCAAGATGATGACAGTTGATTAGAAAGTTAGCTATCAATTTTTAATCACTGAGCGATATAACCCGTCGACATTTATTTATTTCGCAACACTAACATCATGTACACATACACTTAAAATATATAGGTAAAAAAAATATAAAAATAATAATTTTTTTATTAGATCACCAACAAGACACATTATTACTTAAAAAAATAGAAATACAAAAGATATAAATCGTAAATGGTGTCCCAATTATAAGTGAGGAACACATGCACTAAAAAAAAAAGCGGCCAAGAGCGTGTTAGGACACGCACTGTATAGGGTTCCGTAGCTAGATTGAGAAAATTCAATACTTTACGTATTCATACACGATTTACTTAAACATATTTTTAATATTGAGGTGGCAGCGAAATGGTAAAAAAGTCGTATTCAGTTGATTTTAAGATCTTTTTTACTTGGGCGACTATAACTCGTTAACCTGTAAAGCCACCTTAGCCGTGATAGTTTTCCTTTGAAATTCATCGTATATACTACTAGCATGAATTTTTTTACATATCTACAAACAATGGTTTAGTTTTTAGAGGGTGGGACGGCGGACATGACTCTAACTAAAATTACAGCTTAAAAACTTAATAGTTCGTAAACGGAACCCTGAATCGGAAAGCGTTCTTAGCAAACCTTTGCTATTTTTTAATAAGCTATCCAACGATATGCCACACTATAGGAATGGAGGAAAAAAAATTTTTGTTCCCGTTGTACGTGTATGGGGAGGTACCCTAAAAAAAAAGATTTTATGTGTTTTTTTTGTCGACGCTGTTAATATCTACTACCATACCAAATTACACCTCTGTAGTACCAGCCGTCTCTGAGATTACCCGCGGACGGATGGACGGACGGACATGGCGAAACTTTAAGGGTTCGTAGTTGACTTCTTCTTAGTCGTACACTCTTGACAGAGTGGTCGTGGTTGTGTAATGGCTGCGTGTCATTTTTTGTTCACCACCTCTCTTGCGATGCCTCTCCACCTGGCACGATGTAAGGCGTTGCGGGAACATGTAACCATAGAGGTCTGGGTCACTGATTTTATGAGATCAGTCCATTGGGTAGGTGATCGCCCTCTGGACCTCTGCCCTTCCACCTGACCTTGAACCACCAATCGTTCTATTGAGCCCTCGTTTCTAGAGATGTGACCAAAGAATTTAAGTATACGTAGTAGCACAGTCGACGATAGACGTTCTTGAATTAATTTTCAGTTCCTCTAGAATGGAGTTGTTCGTGCGAAATGCCGTCCAGGGAATCCTCAAGAGCCTTCTCCAGCACCACATCTCGAGAGCATCAATCTTGCGGCGGTCTTGAAGTCTTAAAGTCCAGGTTTCAGCTCCGTAGAGAAATATTGGAAAGACTAGGCTTCTCATAAGTCGAACCTTTGTATTTTTGGTTATTTTCCTATCTTTCCAAATTTTGTTTAGTTTCTCTACCGCACTCTTTGTGATAGCGCAACGCCGTTTAATTTCATATTCGCAGCCTCCTGTGTTTGAGATACTAGATCCGAGGTAGACATAGTTTTGGACCACTTCACAATTCGCTATGCTGAGGATTTCGGTTCTATTATGCTGGGCTCGATCGACTATCATCATCTTGGTTTTGTCTCTATTGATAGCTAATCCAAACCCAAGACTGACCACTTCCAAACGCGTCAAAAGGTCTTCTATATCCACGTTTGTCCTCGCAAGCAGTGTGGTGTCATCAGCATATCTCAAATTAGTCATCGTGCGACCTCCAACAGAGACAGACACCCCTATCCCATTCATCGAGCACAATCCGCATGATGTATTCGGTGTAGATGTTAAATAAAAGCGGTGAGAGGATACTCCCTTGTCGAACGCCTGCCTCAGTCTTGAAACAATCAGAGTCCACTTCGTCCAACCTTACAGCCGCTGTGCCATCCGTAGTTGACTACGGAACCCTAAAAAGACACTACAGAACCAAGTAAGATAATAATAATAATAATGAAATATACAATACCTGTTCGTGCACGCTTCTATCGCGTAGATGGAGCGATGACCTCACGAGGCCGTACATCCCTGTGACGACTGTGGCGGCCGCGGCTCCTGCGAGGACCACCGGCCCCACCGGTGTGAATGCAGCCACCCCGATCACACCGATAGCACCGAGTGACGCCATCGTGGTCGCCGTGTCCGCCGAACTCAACACCCTAGCCTTCAACCCGAGCGACGGTGACGGTATCACACTTAGCTTCACAGCGAACTCTTCCTGACCCTGTTCATAACATGTTTATGATTATGGTTACATATTTATGGAATGTTCAGTTACAAAATCTTATATTAAATCTAAGAGAAATAAGAAGCAGAAAATAAATTGCAAGTCAATGTAAAATTGTTGCAATCAGTATTAATTATCAGTAGGTAATTGATATTGAAACTCCATGTTAACTAACATGGTACATTGAATGCATGAATAAAGACTGACTACTTATGGTAGTATGGTAAAGAAAATAATAATATGGTACTTTGGTTAATTGTGGGGACTTCTGGATATATATATACTAGTGGACCCGGCAGACTTCGTTCTGCCCACCAGCGCCACCCACCGGGTCCAAATTGATGTATTATACATAAAAACCTTCCCCATGAAATACTCCTTAACTTGGTGAAAACCGGATGGAAATCTGTTTAGTAGTTTTTGTGTTCATCGCGTTCTATTGTAACTATCAGTTTATTAGAAAGAAAGAAATTATTGAAAATAAAAATCACGATGGTAAAATAGGGGTTGATTGTAAAGGGTTGAAAATTCAGGGTTATATGTATTTACTAATGTTGTATCATAAAAAAATTAAAAAAATTTTTTTTTCAAAAATTGAAAAATAAATTTTTTGGGGTGGATTACCCTTAACATTTAAGGGGATGAAAAATAGATGTTGTCCGATTCTCAGACCTACCGAATATGGATACAAAATTTCATGAGAATCGGTCGAGCCTTTTCGGAGGAGTTTAACCACAAACACCGCGACGCTAGAATTTTATATATTAGATATATATATATAATACATAATATCTGTCTCAAGCAAGAATTTAATACTCTTAATGGGTTATGTTATTTTTAAGTTTTGTTGTATTAAAAATGTTATTAAGTTATGTTAAGAATGTTTACCTCAATAATTATACCATTATATTCACCATCTTTGGGCACTACCAGGACACATTTTGGGAGTGTATTTTCTGTTAAATATGAATTCCAGTCATGGTATACCCTACCATTGTCATCAATGTATGCTCGACAGCATTTTGCTGAGGAAATAAGAAAATCCTGTTATTTACAACTCTCTATTAGAAACAAATTTTTAGAAGTATTTTCTATTTTTTGCAATAGAAATAAGACATTTGTATTTTTGATCTGCCATCAACTCGATTGCAATTCAACTCTATATGATCTGAATTGTTCTTAACTTCAAAAATGAAAAAATGTAAGGGATTTTGTGACATCCATGTTATAGGGAAATTTATCAATTATTATGATGATTGAGTTACGATTATGATATTGAATGGCATTAAGTTAGGGAAAGACCCAAGTTGTATTAAACTTATATTTGTCATGAAAGATAAATGAACATACCACCAACAGTAGAACTGATACATTTTCTAATCCTGAATACTGGAGTACACCAGATATCTACATCATTTCTAACATGAAGGTCCACCCAGTAGTCGGCTGGTTGAAACTGGTAAAACTTCACAGGTTTTGGCTTGGCACATACAACAAGTAATACAGACATACATATATCTTCACCATTATGTGAATATTTACCTGAAAAGCAAGCAAAACAATATTTGTGAATACAGAATTGTTTCTAATACAGGAATAAAAAAACAAAAAACAAGAAGGTTTTTACCCAAACGACATAATATGAACAATTTTATGTTCAAATTACAAATTAAGTAAATACATTAAGTTTTGTTAGCCTAAATGATTATACGGTAAATAAAAAAATAAGTTTATATTCAATCTAATCCACAGGGAGATTGTAAGAATAAAGATACTTCAACAGTAGATCATACATGGAAGATAAGCATGGTATGTGTACATACTCACTTTGGTCACAGATTTTCTCATAAACTTTCATAACTTGTTCCGTTTGTCTTGAAGCATACCCTTCAAGAACATTGCTAAGGTTTGATGAGGTGTGATTTGACATATCTCCTTCATGGCTGGGACTTCCAAACATAGCAAATGCCACATTTTGTAGCAGAAAATTTCTGTTGCTTGGTTCATACCTAGAATCAAATATTATGTACCGAATTTAAGAATAAGTAGGCCAAATAAAGTAGGTATGGTACATACAAAATGTTAAGGCGGACTACAATTTGTATGGTAAATGTTGCAATATTTACAATGGCCATTGATAAAAGTCTCAATTGTATGTAGATAATTGATACTTACTTCACCCAATCACAATCCGATACATTTTCAAAATATTCTTGCTGTATTTGAACAGGAGATGGACTTATTGGCATAACACCTAAATTAGCATTAGCATGTAAAACTGAATTTTCATCATGATCAGTTAGTGAACTGTCTGGAAGGAATTCTGGTCGACTGACTTCCATGATACCTATTTCCCTGTGAAAAAACAATCGTACAGTTGCATTTTTTACTCCTTTTTTTAGTTTATTTGTACTTGTTTAATTTACTTCATTATATAATACCTATACCAACCCTTCTGCTAAACACTATGCATAGTAAACGAAAATTATTAAGTGCGTAATATAATCCAACATATGCTAAAAATGGTTGATAAAACAAACTCTTTTACTTACAGTAATGTAGTAATGGGTGAGCAGAGCAGGCTAAGTAGACTATTTAGGATAATATTGTCTGATTATCAATATTGAGACTTGGCTCGCGATTTGGCTAAAATGCTCTATTATTGTACAACAGATAATGCATTACTAGTATTCACTAGGCACGTACAACTGTTGAATAAACACCACAGTCCACAGCTGGTAAATACTGCAAAATGATATTTCTTTCACAAACCTTCAAGAAACGAACCAAACAATATGTAACGATTGCGAGTGACTTACACTAACATTACATCAGTCAGGCAATAGCAAGTATAAATAAATAAAAAGAAAATAAATCTATCTATGGTCACTAGGTACACTAAAATAATAACGTTGTCACGGAGTGTGACCAGAATTAAATTGACTATAGTGATAATAGTAGTCTTTGCTATAGTGCTTGCTAAGTGTAAAGTTGAAATCAGCTGCTCTCAAATAGGTTCAAACGTGGCATGCAATTGATACAATTAAAATCCAATAATTACGTACCTATTTGTTCCATAAATTAATATAATAAGTGACAAGTATAGATTAAGTAATATTATTCTTCTGCATTTTTTACAACAATGTTAATTATATAATTATAATGTACAGAGACATTGGCAGTATTGTAAAGACTAGATAAGCTTAATATCTAGTTGTTATGCAATTGTCTTTTTCATAAAACCATAATTATGTACCAAATGCTACTAACGATACTGACTATAACCTAACCTAATCGTGTTTAATATACAATCCTGCGATATACACTTGGTAGTAATGTATGAAACTACAATATCTTTGAAATTTGTGTCGAAACCTCAAACTAACATCTCTAAAAATTCTGGTAAAACTGCAGAAATTTGCTTAGTTTGGTCACACTAGTTTTGCCGTAGGAAACTATATCAAATACGAGGGACTGATTGACTCATAGACTTAGAACTATCCACTATTTAAACTCTATGGTTTGGTGGTCGCAATGGCCGAAATCGGTCGGACCAAACATCAATTATTTACTCTGGAGCCAGTCAATAAAAAAGCGACAAACGCGACAATAAATTGGATGCTCATAAGCAATAATGTGTCAACCAACAAAAAGTCGAAAACAAAGGTTTTGATGTATTTTTATAATGCATCGCGTATTTAACATTCTACAAAAGTGTTTCAAGTCATCTAAAACATAAAAGTACATAAAAAATTGTTTTATATCATACAAAAAGTCATAAAACATATAGACATTATAATCTTTAAACGCCATCTTCTCAAATTGAAGTTTATGAGGGTTAACACATTATTGCTTATCAGCATCCAATTATTATTAACAACTAGCTTCTGCCAGCGACTTCGTTCGCGTGGAATAGTTATCTGGGCTAACTCTAACTTTATCCCGCGACTTCGTTTACGTAGAAGGTTAGTATCTAGCAGAGCTAACTGGTGCCACCGGCCTCGCGCCCTCGCCCGCGTGCAGTACGCGATAATTATTTGCTGCAATGGTATTTTAAATTTGCGATATCTCCTAAGGTATTCATTGAAATCGAATGATGTAAATGGCAATTTTGTTTAAAATTTAATACTTGTGATGAATAACGTATTTATTTGGATAAGGATTAATATCGTCTTTATAAAAATACCTTCACAAATAATGCTTTATTTTAAAACAAATTTGGTTAGTATAAAAATGGTTTTACTGAACCAACCTTAACAGATAGACATAGGCTGTCGCGGACTTTTTTTAGCTCTTTTAAAGGGGAACAATTCTGTCATACATAATTTTAACGAAACTTTAACCGTTTACCTGCCAAGCTATCAGAAGTTACACGTGTTATTGTGTGTCAACCATAAAAGATAGACATATGCTGTTGCGGAATATTTTTTAGACAATTTTATGTAGAATATTTCCGTCATACATGATTTCTATGTAACTTTAACCATTAAGGCTGCACACGCGAAGGAAGCTTAAAAAATGGTGTAACTTCTCCCGTTTTCTCAAAATTTCCCTTCACTACTCTGCTCCTATTGATTGTAGCGTGATGAAAAGTATCCTATAACCTGCCCAGGAGTATGAGGAATAATTGTACCAAGTTTCGTTAAAATCCGTCCAGTAGTTTTTGTTTCTATAAGGAACATACAGACAGACAGACAGACAGACAGACAAAAATTTTACTGATTGCATTTTTGGCATCAGTATCGATAACTAATCAACCCCTGATAGTTATTTTGAAAATATATTCCATGTACAGAATTGACCTCTCTACAGATTTATTATAAGTATAGAAGATATAGATTATAAAATTACCTACCTATGCGAATAATAACATGTATTGAGAAATTTTTTGTCTAGCTGGGGTATTGTTTGATTAATATACAGTATGTGTATAAAGTATATGTAGATACTGAAAAAATAAGGTTCCTTTTATGATTTGCACCTATATACCTAATCTAATTTATTTTCCTTGCATATTAGTTTTGATGATTACTTCACCCTCTCTTTCATTCAATACTATTAGGTAGGGACTCTCTCTTTCATTGGTAAATCTTAAATTGCTGTCTTATACCTAATTAATTTCTTATGACAAATTTGGAAACTTATAATGGAACGTATAAATAAGCCAAAACAAATAAAATATAATGTTTTAATTTGGTATATTTTATAAAAAATATATAAATATTTGTATAACGAGCGAGACATTATCAATTAGTAGGTAAGTACTTTTATTACGAACATGGTTGACATAATTATGATAAATTATCATTTTAATAGGTTTCTACATTGCACTTAGGTAGGTAAGTAAATACTTATTAGTATTTATTTAATGTTTCGCTATTGGCACTTAACACCATTGCACTTGGGACATAATACCTTTGGTCTTTTACGATTCTCAGCGTTGACCCAATTCATTAGACGATTTTTCAAATCCTCTATCTTATTTGCACGAATAGTTCCTTCGTGAAAGAAATCGTCCAAAACTATTTGGATTCCGTTGTCATTCTGTCGGCTAGATGCGGGCCTTTGGCTTTTAAAAAAAGTGAAAACAAATTCGATTACTTGGAAAAGCAAATCTTCATCGGGGCTAACCATTAATAATTTGTTAACATTATCTGGTGTCAATTTTGAGAGTACATTAACAGATACATTCATAATGTTGTCCTGTATATCTTCTCTAAGATTTTGTAGCATGGAGTTAATCTTTTCGGCACCCATCGAGCTAACACTTACAGCTAGTGAACCGATCGTTAATACCTCTCCAGCGTTTATGCCTACTGTGGCTTGAGGCGTTTCATTATCTTTGTACGTTGGATACTTTCCTATGACGACAGGAGGAACAGGAATACGTGTCTGGACATTTTTAGGGCCACCTTGAGCTGGGCCTACTGATGAGAACACTCCCGATCTACCATCTTTTCCCAAATTACGTAAATCAGACGGATTAAATTTATGCTGCGCGTTTAACTTCACATTTCCGTCTGCAGTCAACGATATTCTGAGCTTATGCTGGTTCACATCTTTATTTATTTTCAGTACATCGGCAAAAAATTGATCCTTATTAGCGATGTTCTTGATGCCTCTAATGACTTCAGTGTTACCATGTATTGTGCCTTGAGTTCTTCTTGCTTCTGCGCTAACTTTGTCAAATATCTTCCTGAAAGTTTAACGAAATATTCAAATAACGATAGGCACCTCGATAAACTACATATTTTTGATTGTAAGGGTATTTAAATCATCACCTTTTTAGTCACAAATTGAGTACATAAACAGTAAGAAAAGACAACTATCTCTATTAGCTTACCTATGCCTGTTGCTTCTAAGTAATGAGCGGTAATCATTAATAGCATGTGCCTGAGCATCCTCAATAATACTCCTCGCAGTCCTGCTATTCATGACCGCACTAAAGAAGAATAACGTAGCCACTGAGAACTGGAGTATCTCAAGGGTCGACAACTCATCATGGTCGCGTTTCTGTTGAAGTAATAATTTTATTTTAATGAGGTTTTATATTTGGGCTTCACATACTGGCCCAATCTTACTCCCCGTGTCCCCGTAGTAGGTATTTACAAAACAACCGGTACATATTTCTATGTTTCATTTTTATTGGTAGGTAGGGTCTCAATCCCGATTGCAGTCAATATGGTGAATGTTTATTCTTACGATCAGCATTCTGTTATCGTCAGAATAAATATACCTATCTACATTCTGTGGTAAGGTTAAAGTATAAAAATTACATGTAGGTTTTCATATTCGATTATTACGACATTTTAGATAAATACTCTTGTCATGTTTGTTACTATTACTAAACTATAGTTAATCGTGATGATGTTTACCTTTACAATTATATGGAAGAGACTGTTCGCAATACCAACACCTCCCATCACGCTATTCGAATGTCGTAGAACTTCAACGGATGTTGCAATTACTTTTCCTGTCTGTAAAATGGAAAGTTAGATACTTATTATCATATTGAATCTCATTTATACAACTTTCGCACATGCATCTTCACTTTGGACCTTATATTTTATTTGTTGAGTTTTGACAATCATGGTAGGTATATATCTATACTAATATTATAAAGAGGAAAGATTTGTTTGTTTGTAACGAATAGGCTCCGAAAGACTATTGGACCGAATTGCACAATTCTTTCACCAATAGAGAGCTCCGTTATTCATGAGAAACATAGAATAAATTTCATCCCCGTAGGTATTCCAACGGGAACTACGCGGGCAAAACCACACGACGGCGGCTAGTCTAATAATAAAATTAGTTGCAAAAAGGGTCTAGACGTGTCACAGAATAACATACAATCTTACAATTAATTGTATGCTACTTTCAGGTTGGGTACAGCACATATTTTAGAAAATTGATAATATACCTACCTATTCAATGAAGTTATAATTACCTTAGTGAGGTTAGTGCCAGTTCTAGCAGAACGCGATAGTAGCTTGGTGGCACCTCCCGCAGCAAGCCCAACCCCAGATGTAGTGATATTGATCCAGCTACCCCGAGCTTCAGAATCTGTTAGGCTAATACTCTGTAGCAAATAATATGTGTTATTATTTCTACCGATGCCGATATTGCTTGCTGGCTGATCTATCCGTACATTCATAACGTTTTCAAGGTATATCAAATGGTGTTAAATTACTTACCTGTCCGTGCGAGGCTCGATCACAGAGATGCTGTGTTGAGCGAAAAGCACTGTAAATAGAGGTGCCAACATTTGCGACGACAATACCCGTTACCACGGCTGGTCCGACTGGTGTGAAAAAAGCAACTCCAGCCAAAGCAGCAGCGCCTAGAGACGCTACAGTATTGGCGGTGTCTACCGTACTGATTAGATCAGCTTTAAAGCCCAAAGCTGGTGATGACTCAACACTGATTTCAACTACGACCTTTTCCTGCAAATTAAAAAAAACATATACTTAGGTACCTACAGATAAAAATGAAATAAACATTATGATATTAATATTATTACCTTGACAACTTTTCCACTATATTCACCGTTTTTCGGTACAATTAGCACACACTTAGGCTGCGTGTTGTTTTCTAAATATGACTTCCAATCTTGATATTCTCTGCCATTGTCGTCTATGTAAATTCGACAGCATTTAGCTAAAATGTTTGTAAAATATTAACCACTAAACAGACTTAGGAGATGAAGGTAAAATATAACTGTTCATATTAGGTACCTCCAGCTTTAGTTGGAATACATTTTCTGATTTTGAACACTGGAATACACCAAATATCGACATTTCTTTTTCGGTGTAGATCCTGCCAATAGCCTTTTGGTTCAAACGAAAAACGAGGCAGAGGTTTTGGCTTTGCACATACCACAAGTAATACCGACATCACTATGTCTTTGCCATTGTGCGAAAATTTACCTGGAAGTTTATGCATTTTATAATTATAGTGTATTCTACCTATTATGTATACCTATTGTTTTAGGGCATATCGATGTTGTAGTTAGGTTAGTTGTTTTATTTTAGGTTAAGCATTTTTACTTACTTTGTTCACATATTTTATCGTACACTCTCAAAATTTGTTCTTTTTGCCTTGAAGTGTAGCCCAAAAGAATGTCTGTATATTCTTTACTGGGACTACCAAACATTGCAAATGCTACATTTTGCAGCAAATGATTCCTGTTGCTTATCTCATATCTGAAAATTATTGATTATTTTAATCTAATTGCTTTATAACTAGTCTCATCAAAATTATATATTTTTTAAACTTGTCTGATTAAAAATTTTTTTGCCCGTAGGTATAGCAAGATATGATTTCTATAAAACATCGATGTTAGGACTTTATCGTTAGAGTGATGTGATGGTGTGTGGCTGCAGTAAACTTTTTCCAAATGTGTTAAACTAAGAACCCTACCTGTTCTTAGATTAACACATTTGGTACACACACACCTAAGCACCTGTAAAATTAGGTATATTCCTCGCTGTGTTCTAGAATCCTGTATGAGTCTAGAAAATTGTTATAAAAACAATTAATACCTATATTAAAAACTTCCTTGTCCAGTCTTCCTTTAGCTATCGTTAACAAGTAAATATGTAGATACATTTGCGACACGCATATTGGGAGCTTATCATCGGCTCTGTATTTTATCTAACGAGTAGATCTTTAAAACAAAGGGATGTAATGAATTTAGGTCACTATTGTCGTGATTCATGGCTCAATATCGTTTGGCAATCCTATCTTTCTTATTCTAGCTTATTAGCGGGAATAAGATGAGAACATTGAAAAAATAAATAAAAATCTTGCTATTATTTTCACTCATTTTTTAGGATATAATAGGTTTTATATTGGTATGATATACCTTAACAATTATAACCAATAATAACGGATGGGCTATTTTAAGATGGGCGTTATTATATACTTTTAAGCTAACCTACTTATTAAAATCCACATCACATACAATTTATTAACAAAGTTGGTATCTACATCTGATTTTTACAACCTACCTACCCATCTATATAATTTATCATAGATATATGTGGTACTTAGCTAACACATATCTATTTTAGTTACTTTATGGCATTAACTTATGATGGATGTCGGAATATTATATATTTTTTCTCGCACGATAATTATGACCGGTGTTTGCTATATCTATAGCCTAGGTACCAACATGGTTAAATAAAATTGTAGTAAGTACCACTCACCTAATCCAATCGCAGTCTGGTAAATTATCAAAATACTCTTGCTGGATTTCCTCTGCAGTTTCTGTTTCCGACATTATCTTTGTTTCTTTTTACCTCTGTAGTTATTATTTAAATAACTATTTATAGTTATTGTATTTAAAATACTGCTTAAACCTTGCGACTTAAATCATTGAACAACTGAAAATGATTGTGCTCTCGAAACACTCCGCGCCTATAAATGTCTGTCTCACAAATGTTTGCAGCTGAAATGTGCACCAGATTTCAATTTAAAATCGCACTACCTACTTATTACGAGATTTGTGGTATTATGTGCGTGAATGAGTGAGATAATAAGACACCCAATCACTTTATTTTACAACAATATGCGCGACAAGGATATCATTAGGTATGAGTGTTAGGTAGGTGAAGGTATGTAATGTGGTTGTGTAGTCGGTAATACACCAGCATTTGTACTTCGGGGATTTCTCATATTATTCGCACAGAGTTGCCATTTAAAAAAAAGCGTTGACTTTGTATTTTTTTTAACTAATATGAATTATGTTTCTTATATAATCTAGTACCTATCTATCTCGATAGTAGCTTACCACTATGCACTTTTACGCTATCTTTTATGACGTATAAATTGAAGTAGGTAATGAAACGTAAATATGTATAGAAAAAAACATTTAAAAAATATGTTAACACGCTTGTTGGGCACCGTACCTACTACTGTGTGATTAGATAAGGTACCTATATATTATAAAAAATATTGAATTACTTTCCCCTGTTATTAATCATAGATAATTATGAATTCTGTGACCTTGACTTCAATTTCTTACACGTGTACACTCGGTGCTAATATATTGCAATAAGAACTACCGACTATCCGTAAAAATATTATTACTTTAGCATACCATTTCATTGAAATATATTATTTTATAAAGAATTTTTTATTTATTTTAGAACATGCGTACCTATAGATAGATATGAAACAAGTAGGTAAATATGACGTAATCGATAATAATTTAATCATTAAGCAACATTTTACAGCAAATCAGCTAATTTTCCGAATGTGATATTCATTTAATTGAAGCGTAGATCTAAGTCGAAAGGTCAATATGATATAGACTACACTTTAGGGCGGGGAATCCCATAAACACTAACCACGGACAGAGAAAGAGGTAGGTACCTACTGATTCAGTAAGACATTTACATCCACTTATGTATTTATGGGTTTGTTTTGTTTCGGTTAAGTGGTTTTTTAACGACAAAAATAATGCGGCATGAAATTTTGCCACAATTATAAAAATAATTAGAAAACCAGATTAAAACAATTAATTAGTATCTACTTATTACCTATATAAACTATAGTTTTTATGGTGGTAGATACCTGCTTACTTACCTACAACGTTTTATTGCTATGTTAATCAATGAAATGGTGGCTTTAATACATAGACTTAATACTTAGATTGAGTGAATTGCATTTTAATAAGTAGGTATACTTCGCATTATTTATAAGGAGGAAACTAATAATAGTTTATTAGTAGTTACATAGACAGAATATGGTAAGTACCTATATGCTACGCTTGTGTGTATCTATATTGCTGGATGACGTCATTTTCTGATTCATATGTAGTATGCACAATCTCACCCACAGCATAGGGTACTATATATAAATCAAATCAAATCAAAATCTTTTTTATTCAAATAGGCCTCAATAAAGCACTTATGAATAGTCACTATTTAAGCTCGGTTCTGATAGTAGTTTTTACTGAGAAGAGCCGGCAATAAACTCAGTAATTACTCTTTTCAAAAAACCAACTTACATCTAATACAACAGTGTTTATTACAAAATGTGAAATAGCTTGTAGCGAGCATTTCACTGCCAAGGGTCTTTTTCTAACAAGTAATCTGATACACTATAAAAACCCTTTTGATATAAAGTTTTCTTCACTACCTGCTTAAATTTATAGATAGGTAAATCCTGAATATCTTTAGGTAGTTTGTTGAAGAAGCGTATACATTGCCCCTTAAATGAATTTTTGACTTTAGTAAGTCTAGTTACAGGAATAGCGAGTTTGTGCTTATTTCTGGTGTTAATACTATGAGTGTCGCTATTTTTTGGAAAAAGATGTAAATTTTTACGTACATACAATAAATTTTCATAAATATATTGTGGGGGTACAGTCAAAATATTAATATTTTTGAATGTATCTCGTAGGGAGTCCCTTGGACTCATATTGTATATAGCACGAACAGCCCTCTTCTGCAGAATAAAAATAGTTTTAATGTCGGCACCACTGCCCCAAAGGAGAATGCCATAAGACATTAGACTATGAAAATAACTAAAATAAACTAATCTGGCGGTATCTACGTCAGTGAGAGCACGTATTTTCTTTACTGCATATGCTGCAGAAGCGAGTCTGTTCGCTAACCGAGAAATATGAGGGCCCCACTGAAGCTTTACATCTAAAGTGATACCTAGAAATACTGTGGTTTCTACAAGATCTATATTTTCGTTCTTAATTCTAATGCATGTGTCTACTTGACGAACATTTGGTAGACTAAATTTGATACATTTGGTTTTCTTCTCATTTAAAAGTAGGTTATTTACCGTAAACCAATTAACCACATCTGAGAGAGCATTGTTCACCTCGTCATAATTAAATTCATGTCGTTTCACTTTGTAAAGAAGTGAAGTATCATCAGCGAATAATACAATCTCATTTTTTTTCTCAACAAGGTAGGGTAGGTCATTTATATATATCAAGAAAAGGAAAGGACCTAATATCGAGCCTTGTGGCACGCCCATAGCAACAGTCGATCCAGGGGATACCTTTCCATTTATATTAACTCTCTGAATTCTATTACTAAGGTATGAATTTATAAGACTGAGTGCTTGATTTCTTATACCGTAGTGACTTAACTTCCTGATTAATAGTTCATGTTGGACACAGTCAAATGCCTTGGATAAATCGCAAAAAACCCCTATTATATCATTAGAATCCTCCCAGGCTGCAAAGATATGTTGAATAAGCTCAACGCCGGCATCGGTTGTTGAGCGACCCTTTGTAAATCCGAACTGTTTATTATGAAAAAGTTTATTACTATTGAAATGTCCCATTAATTGATTAAGTATAAGTTTTTCAAAAATTTTACTTAGTGTTGGTAGTACAGATATAGGTCTAAAATTAGAAGGGTCTGATGTACTACCAGCTTTAAAAAGAGGAACTACTTTACTATACTTCATTAAGTCAGGAAATATACCACTAGCAATGCACTTGTTAAAGATGGATGCTAAATGTGGTGCAATGCAATCAATTATATTATTTATAAGTTTAACTGAAAGCTCCCATAGATCAACTGTTTTTTTCATATTGATAAGTTTAAACGCCTTAATGATATCAGTAGGAGTAACACAAGAAAATTTAAAGTTAACAGTACATTTAGTTACATTTTCCTTTAGTAAAGATTCAGCGAGGGTAGGAGACGAGTTAAGCGATTTAGTAGTAAGAACTGGAATATCGGTAAAGAATGACTCGAACGCGGCAGCTACTTCTGTATCAGATGTTATAACATTATTATTTATCATAAGTCGAAACTCCTGGTCGCACGATTTGGTTTTACCGGTTTCTGCATTAATAATTTTCCAGGTCGTTTTAACTTTGTCAGAACTATTAATAATTTTATTGCTAATGAACTTTTGCTTAGCAGCTTGACAAACACGTTTAAATAATTTTGAGTATTTCTTGACATAATTTAAAAAATCAGGACTATGGTTTAATTGCTTTTCACTATATAATTCATACAATCTACGCCTACTCGTGTGAATACCTACCGTCGCCCAATCACTGAATGACATATCAGCTTTCTGTTTAATAGTTTTAGTTTTGAATACAGAATTATATATATTTTTGGTAAAGTATAAAAGAGCGTGATAGTGGTCATTTACATTATCATTGTTAAGTGGTAAGTTCAATACTTTTTTCTCTATATTGTCTCTAAATATATTAAGGCGATATTCACTCATAGGTACACACTTAATATCTTTTTTTTTTACCATTTGTCTACTTATATTGAATGAGGCAGTCTGACCACAATGGTCAGAACTCAATTGACTAATGATGGACTTAGTAACTGGCTCCATATTTGTAAATATATTACACTGGGCAACAGTAATTTTGCGGCATGGTTGCTTATAGCCAATTTTGTTTACGGCTAGTAGGCTGAATACTAGAAAATTATTAGATTTGTCAAATTGACTCTAGTTTTAGAGATAAAGTCCTTTAGATATTTTACAAAAAGCACGTAACTAAAAATTCCAATGTGTATTGAAAAATCATTTTTATTAAGATCCTTTATAAAAACGATATAAAAACAGAGAATGTATATGTTATATTTAAATTATAATAAAAAAAAATACAAAAAAGTCCATTCTGTGAGCTTTTCTGTTGTGGTTTTGCTCAGGAAATCCCTTATTTAAGTCCAATGGTAGTATGCCATCATATGGCGGTCCCATCGACCTTGGAATATTTCTTCCATTATGCTGATGTCCTGTAGGCTTAACATGCGCAAGTCGACATATCTCATAGACGAGATGACAAATTTTGTCGATCTCGGTTCGTTTGTCACTTTTCCTAACATGCGCACCGCGCTCGAGAAGATATCTCGTCGTGACTTCGCCTTGTCGACGCGAGATAACTGACGTTGACATTTCATGAAAACATACCATAGTCTAGTTAGTAACGCCGGTTTCATTCGGTCAATATTAGTGGAAATTGCGCGAACGCTGCCATATTTGTGAACGCGACCTTAAAAATGTCTTAAATTCGTGTAATATGTAGGTACAAAATATGCAGTTTGGGTCTGACCAATAAATTGAAAAAAAACAAAAATCAAAATCTTTTTTATTCAAATAGGCCTCAATCAAGCACTTATGAATAGTCACTATTAATGCTCGGTTCTGAAAGTTGAATGCAACACAGAATCTGGAATTAAACATGAACAATCACACCTCTTTAGCAATACCTTTATTGGACTGATATTATTGCAATTTTGCTGTTTACTTTTGGTTAAAACATACACCTTATAAGAATTTAAGTAAATATTTTGGGAATTTCACATAGTAACAGAAGTTTAAGTGGTAAATAGGTAGGTAGATACATAATTTTAAGAAGGCAGGTAAACCACAGCCGTTTCGTGGCTCTAAATCTTCTTGGAGCTTATCTATAATGTAAATAGCCATAGGCTTTGTAATTCGCCAGAGAGACTGGAACTCGTTATTCCTTAGGTCGAATGAGTTGCAGACGTCGCGAATCACCTTCCTCTGTATTTTTCTTGCTTCCCTTTCCTCATACACAGTTAATAGATAATTATAGTACGGCACCGCCATTATACTTAAAGTGTTTCATAAATTTCACAAATCACAGAACACTGTTACCCCTTTTTTCAGATTTTTCTCAGCTATTCGCGGTTTCTCGTCTACGAAAACATCGACGAGAAACTTGTCATAGGAAAATGTCAAAATTCGACTAAATAAAGCGCGCATGTTAGAGCCTGACGACAAAAACAGGTTTGACAGAACGAAATGAGTTCTTTATCATAATGACACGAGATATAAGTGGCGCCATGTTAGCTCCCATCGACAAACAGACATATGACGTCTCAGCACGAGATAATGCGTCGACAAAATTTTGTCGACTTGCGCATGTTAAGCAGGCTGGTGGAACCATTCTCCTCGTTCCTCATTGGTTATGTAAAAAAATGCAATTTAATGTTTATATTTATATCAATAAATTAAATCACAAACCCAGTCTTTGAGTTCCTCTTTAGAAAATCCCTGTTTTGTAGATTTTTTTTCATCAAACTCACTTTTACTGGTGCTTGTCTGACTGTCTGATCCTTCTAACGTTTTAACATCATCACAGTTTTATGTAGATGATCCTGAAAACACTGGAGTTGGTAAATCATCACCGTGCAATCCTGGAAGTTTAGCCGATTTCGCATTAGGATAAACCCCTTGTTTTTTATACCGGTAATGTGAAAAGTATCGCCTTTAACATTTACCGCACAAATGTAATAATCATGTAAGTGATTAGTAGGCTCAGTCCATATCATTGGCACTCAAAATTGAAGCCCTTTCCGTCCTCCTTGACTCCAGTATCGCAAAGACTCTACACAAGGCTTACAAACGATATTGGGCGCCCAATATTTTTTTTTGTGCAAATTTTGTGTACAATGTATGTTTGGAAGGTTTTAATCGCAAACTCTGTGATCTTTTTTCTTTGTTTTTCCGTAAAAAACTTACCACATATATAACAAAAACTGTTGGGGTTGATAACACAAAGTTTTCGTAACGAACTCGTATTTTACTCGACAAAAACCACTTTTAAACATAAAATTAGGCACTAACTGATGATTTTCAGGTTTAATAGCTAATTATATAAACCATAGTTACTAAATACGTGAATAAATAAAATAAAACTTAGTAGGAAATAATCAATTTAATATGTCATAGGAGGAGTTGAGTCATTTTTTTATAGATTTTTTGTATTTCGTTTATCTCGAGAACTAGAGTCAATTCAAAAAAAGTGAATATAAGCCGTGTATGCCTAATACAAGTATTTACTAAAACCATTAACAAAATAACTGCCGCAGAAATTTTTATTTTTTTTGTTGCCCAGTGTTATCAATACAGGTTGCTGAAGTAGCTGTTATCCTGGTTGGCTCAAAAAAAAGATTTACAAGATTAAAGCACAGGAATAGTGATTTGATTCTATGACTCATGACGTTATCATCTAAAATATTGACATTAAAATCTCCACAAATAATTATATATTTATTAACTTTATTTAATTTTAATATTGCTTCTTCCATACATTTTTCAAACAAATCATAACTCGCGGAGGGGGGTCTGTATACGCACATAACAATGAACTGCTCAAGCTCTATACAAGCTATTTCAAAAGTGCGCTCAATAGACAGGCTCACAATATCTTTACTAGAGATGGGCGGTGGGAATAAACCCGAAAGGAATAAACCCGGGTTTATTCCCAAATGGGAAAGAACCGGGTGTTTACGTGGGAAGAAACCCAATGGACGGGTTTTTTCAATTGAAATGGTTTATACGATATATCTCTTAAACTATTCATTTGATTTCAAAAAATTGGTAACATTTTTTGTTGCAAATTAAATTCTCTACAACTTTGGTTCAGTAACTTTTTGTCGTAGAACTAGAAATGAAAAAGTTATAAGTGAAAATGTTCAGAAACTCGAGCAAACCGTTTCTTTTTGTGGAGCGATGTGTGGATGTCGAAAAGCAGTGCTGAAATGTTCTGCAGTGTGCTTTTATTGTTCTGGAGAGACTAAGAGCAACGTAATGGGGCTCTCAGAATGAATAAATAAAAATGACTTTGACGATGAATCGCCGACATTAACACCAAGGGGTGTTCTTCTCCAGTTCTCACACTGATGTTCAATTCAGAAAGCTGATCAGATGCTGAGCCGCAGCTTGGTCCATCGAAAAAACTGAGGACGGAGTTCAGAAACGAACTGTGACAAATAAATGCTAGCATACCGTTCTGCATTTACCGTTCTTTGTCCCTTAAGAGGAATAGTCGCAACATGGCCAGTTTTGGAGACAAACGTAGCCACCATTTTTTTGCAACACTCCGTGAACGAACAATTTTTGTTGGCTTTACTCATTTTCGAACACTCAAACTCGAGACTGGTTTTTGTTTCGGGTTCGTACGCGTATATCCAGGATTCGTCACCTGATGCGATGTTTTATATAGCATTTGAGGATCCTGCGTGTCTTTCGAAAGTTCTCATGCACCAAGTAACACGAGCCGCTTTTTGCTCTTTATAGAGCGAATGCGGTATCCATCGGGAAAACAAATATTTTACACCTAATGGTTCATGCAAGATTATTTGTATTTGACTCATCTTAATGTCTAGAGTTGCCTGAATTTCGTAGTATATCACATGTCGATCTTCTTCAATCAGCTTACGCTCAGCATCAACGTTTTCTTGGGTGACTGCAGTTTTTGGACGACCTTGACGAGGATCATCACTGAACTTGATACGTCCACGTTGAAATTCAGCAAACCAGCGATGAATTGTGGTTTTGGATGGGGCTTCATCACCAAATGCAGAAATCATCCGGTCAACACACTGTTTTTGTGTTAAACCACTTCGAAAGTCATAATAAATCATCGTTCTTGAATTTTCTCGAGTTCATTTTCTCCATTTTCTCAACGCCTGAACAAGTTTGACAAAACCTTGTGACAAGACCAAGAATCGTTTTTTAAATAAATAAATGGTATTCGATTTTTAAAACCAAAGAGTTTTTAATTTAAAAGATTTTAATATGACAGGAATAGTGGAAATATTCCATTCCCATACTTTTAGTGCAGCCCTCGTAGATATTGGCTCGTCATCATCGTCATTGTCATGATCTTTGTGTTTATGAAACAGGTTCCAATTGTATGAAATAAAAGGTATTTTTGCTGCCCTGTCTGTAGTCAATCTGTTTTTTTTTGCGACTATGTATATGGACGTGCGTGCTAAACAATCGTTCTGTGGCTGCTGAAGTACAGGGAGCAGTTAGAATTCGTACTGCAACCCTACTCAGCAATTTGGAACTGCAGAGTCCTCTCGACCAAACTACTGGGTCCATTTCGGTGACATCCTTCCATATAAATGGTCTACTCTATAAACCCTATTTAGCTCTATAATTGGATAAATAAACACCAACGACAATATTGTGCGATTGGTTAACGTCGTGTATACACTCCATCCACTTCGTGTTCTTCTTCTAATTGCATGCATAATGAATGGGTGTCAAACATTTATTTGTTCAGCTAATTACAGCATTTTTTATATCTTGTTTGTGATGCTCATTTAGAATGGATATGTCCGGAAATGCAAAATTAAATGTGGACTTAATATCTTTGAAGGCCATATAAACTTCATTTATAAGTATTCCACTGCCTTCGAGTTTGAAAATAGTATCTGTTATAGGTTCCAGTAGTTTAATACAATTTTCTACTATTAACAGTAGATCTGTTAATAGTAGAAAATTGTATTCTCCGAAATATTAGTTAAATGTAGTCGTTTAATGAGGTATATCGTTATTAGCAATGTCGTAAATATTTTTGATAAGGCGGTCATATAGCATTCAACCGGGACCTTTGTTCTAGGTTGATATAACCAGTATGATGTTCTAAGCGATGTCGCATTAAACGGTTTTGACGTATTTATTGATTTTTTTAAAGTAAACAAAGTTAGATTAGCTCTAACTAGTAGTAATAGTACTTAAATAGTACGTACTATTTGATATATACTACACATAACATATTTGTAATATCGCTAAATATGAAAAAACCCGAATACTTTCCCATTTGGGAATTTTCCTCGGGTTCTTCTCTCAATATTCCTATTTTGGGTTCTTTCCCGGGTAAAATCCCATCACTACTTGTCGCTCAAAGCGGATGAACACACAGAAACAGACAGATATGAAGAAGCGGGTTTTGACTTTACTGCATGCACGTGTTTTGTTTCTAAGAATTAGAAAATACCCAACTAAATTAGTTCAAACTAGTAGTAATAGTACTTAGATAGTACGTACTATTTGATATATACATGTATCTACACATTACCTATTTGTTACATTGCTAAAAATGAAAAAACCCGAATACTTTCCCATTTGGGAATCTTCCTCGGGTTCTTTCCCTCAATCTTCCCATTTTGGGTTCTTTCCCGGGAAGAATCCCATCACGAATCTTTACGGACTTTATACTTTAAATTATTTCTGATTAGTATTAACGAGCCACCATGTATAAACTGTTGTCTACTGAACGAACTTGCTACCTGGTGGTTATTGAAGCTAATATATAATAATATATACCTACTATAATGTATACATATAATATATGGTATAATAGAGTTAACAGGATCTATATTTGTCGAGATCTGAAAGGCAGCTGGCGTTAACAAGAAGCTGATCCATTTTGTAGTTAGTCCCTTTTTAACGCCTGGACAATCTGGACATAATATATTGCATAATCATATATGTATTTCAAAACGAACCTTAAGATCTCGTTGATATTAAATAGGTAGACTAGAGTACAGTCTAGTTAAATACTTAGGTATATAAGTCAGACCGATTGTTAAGTCACAACAGTTGCTATAAGTAGAAATCTACTGCAGTTTGTAGTATGGGAAACTATATATATATATTATTGTTGAGAAAAGAAATAAGTAGTTTAGATATTAATTGTTTATTTAACTATAGCCTAGGTAAATTTTTTTCTATGTAAATATCATTTATAAAAGATACCTAAAAATTATATAAGATATTAGGTAAACCAGATTGAGCTGTCAATAAATGAGTATCTATTCTATTTTAGATTTTTATCATGTAGATAGATTAGGTAACACAAAAAAAGGATAATGTGAGTTACGTTGGGCGATCGGGATTTATCATAAAAAAATAATATTTATTAATTATAAATTTAATAGTAACAGATTACTTATTGATTCAAAAACTAACAATAGACTGATTTAAATGATGCTTAAAACTATTACATTAAATAATGCACGAATGCACAAAGTATTGATTTGCAAGAGTGCGGCATCGGCATCTTATGGCGGTGGTGACACGGTAACTCCTCCCTCCTTAAGATGGAAGCGCAATTTGCAGCTTCCAGTAGCGTCCTCGCTACTTTGGGTATCCTTTGTTTTCCCTTGTCTGCTCTGTCTTCTTAGTTTGATTATTTTCCAGCCAATTGCGGTTAACAGCATAACATACAACGCCAGTGTGGTCCAGCTTGGGGTTGCCATGACATTGGTCCAAGTC
This sequence comes from Thyatira batis, assembly GCA_905147785.2. NCBI lineage: Eukaryota > Metazoa > Arthropoda > Insecta > Lepidoptera > Drepanidae > Thyatira > Thyatira batis. The sequence goes on along the minus strand of LR990496.1, from coordinate 5,288,706 downwards.
CAGGTGATATTATCTCTGCTCTGTATGTCTTCTGCTTTATTGATGAGTTGATGGATGCTGTCTAGTGATACATCTTCGAGGTGTATTTCGTATTTGATTGATTCTTCTAATATTTCGTGGTATTTAGGAAGTGGAATAACTTCGTTAATATAGAACGTATTCAAGTGTGTTTGTAGCGTTCTGTTCAGTATGCTAATCTGACAATCGTTAGTCATGGTAGTCAGATAAATTCCAGATAATTTTTGATATTCCGTTTTCGTTCCACATTGTTTCCTTATGATCTCTTCTTCACGTAATATAAGAAGCCAGTTATTTTCATGAATCTTCTGGATTTTGCTGTTCTTTAAGTTCATCCTTGCGTGAGTACAGTTGGCCGTCTCGTGCTTGATCAGCGAGATGATACAGTCGTTGGAGTCTTCAATCTTCCTAGTATCCAGCATCTTGCACAGCTGGAGGTCGTCAGTTATATACCGGCAGTCCTCTTCTAGGTATGTGTACTCATCGTTGCTAAGAACAAGGTATTTGGATTTAGGAATAATGGTAATGTTATTATTATCGGGAATGGAGTAAAGGTGGATTAAATCATATATTCTGGGATCTATGGATGGAATATCTAAAATAAAGGTAAGAGTGTGTTCTGTACTATAAGCCTTAACCTCGATAGATCTCTCAATTGTATGTATGTTACCTAAGCTGACCTCTGCTACGGGGGTAAATGAATTTAATTTTCTTAAATTTATGATTTCTAATACTAAATTCTGGGGACTAATTATACTAGGGTGCATGACTCCTAACTGAGAGAAAGTCATTGCATCCTCCAATAAGGTGAGTCTATCCAAAATTATTTGAAGACTAAAATCTATTTGAATATATATATATCTAAGAAATGTAAATGATTAACTACTAAATTAGAACTACGTGTTAGATTTTGAAGTGCCCTAGCTAAATGCTTTTGGTTTTCGTTTATCTTATTAAATTGATTGCTAAATTCACTAATAGTTGTTTCCGCTAACGATAGTGTTTTTCTTTGTGAATTTTGAATTTTATTAATATTATTATATGTATTAGCAATTTCCTGTTCGAACCTAACTGCGTCGTTATGGTCTAGATTTCCAGTTATAGCCTTAACTACCGTGCCTAATCCGTTGATAAGGCCGCGTCTAACTCTAATTCGTGGTGTTATAAACGTTATTTTCTTGTTTATCAAATTAATGTTATGTTCTATCTGTTCTTTATAAGACCTATGTAGCTCGTCTGATGCGGTATTTGTTTCAGCGTTCCTAGTGCTTGCATATAATGCTGTTAATTTAACACAACATAAATTGATATAGGTTATATTGTAAACGCAAGCTAGGCGATGGGAATCGACTTGTTTAAGGACTTCACCTTGCTTCAGCAGTAGGATTCCGTTCTCGTTGTTTACTGGATCTATGGTAATGGTTGCTGTGGCGTAGAGCACGACGGCTCCTGCGATGAGGGTCCTGGAACAAGGTGTGGTCTTCGTAACAGTTTATAGTGAACCCTTATCGACTTGGCGTTCGGGTGGTTACCTATGATTTCAGCAACGTTGTTCGGGTGTAGGTGAATGATCTTATACGGACCTTTGAAAACGGGTTTCGTTTTATCGTTGCGCGCCGTTTTTGCAACCTGTTTGAATACGGTTTCACCTACCTTGAATGTCATCTCGTCAGCATCTCGATTACGTTTTGCAATAATTTGTTCTTTATTTTTAGACATGTACGCTGCTTCACACTCCTGCACTGCCTCGGCGTTCAAGCGATGTTTAATAACGTAGTCCTGGTAAAATTCCCTGGGATAGTATAATTCCAATGGGTTTCTAGATGCTGTATGACCAAACAAAAGCTCATGCGGGGTATACCCTGTTGTGGAATGGATAGCGTTGTTATATGCAATGATGGAATATTTCATGATAGATTGAATTGGATCGTCTTTGTTAGTCATTCTCTGTATTCTAACTATTTCTGCCAGGGTAGAATGTAGACGTTCAACTGGGGAATTGGAATTTGGATTATAAGGTGTGGTAAAATGAATATTAATGTTATGTAAAGCGCATATTTCCTGTATAACCTCGTTATCGAATTTGCTATCCGAGTCAGTTGTAATTTTTTGTGGGAGTCCTAGGACTGAAAACACTTGTAATAGAGCTTCGGTAACATGAACACTACTAGATGCATTAAGTGGGACTGCTTGAGCGTATTTCGAAAAATTGTCTATGATGGTCAAGAATGTTGCTCCACCTGTTGAATATAAATCCATGAACAAGTGTTGCATTGGTTTAGTAGGTGTATCGGTTAGAGCAAGTGGTGGTTTCAAAGGGTTACGTTCGTACTTTGCCTTGAGACATGTGTCACATTGGTTAATAAATCTTTGGACAGTTAATAGCATGTTGGGCCAATAGTAATTCCTATGAAGTTGCTTATGGGTTTCTTGGATGCCACGGTGGACCGTTTTACCTTCATGGTACTTTTTAATTAATTCTTGTTGTTCTGATTTATTTTCTACTAACGTTACGCGTGAAGTACATCTAACTAGTTTAGGGCCTCTATCATTAAATATGGTTGTATATACTCTAGAGAAAGCTGTGTAAAGTTCTTCTGAATGGAAGAAACAATGAAAAACGCGATCTGCTATAGTATGCTCTTTTAAAAATCTTATAATTTCCTGTTCTGTGTTATTTACTGGGATAAAAACATCTTTAATTACTGTCTTAGCATTCGTTGATCTATCATCTACTCTGTGTACTGAACCGGGTGTTGATCTTATATGCAATTGTTTGAGTTGTCTGTCGATTGCGTCCGTTAAGATAGGAATTCCGTTATTTTCGTTATCGGGTTGAGTATGATTAGTGGATATTAATTGATCTGGATCTACTGTCGCTGTACTTATACTATCGGACTCTGCAGCTATTTGAGATTCGGGGATATTCTCATCAACTAATAAATCGTTATTATCAATACTACGAGCCTCTGGTCTATTAGCTTCTACGTCGACTTCCATCTCAACTTCACGTGCGGTTTCAACTTCTCTACGAGCATTTTCGAATATTCTATTTATTATTTCGTCATCCTCATTATCGTCAAGATTTACTGCCAATGAATCTAAGCTATGGTGAAATATTTTTGCTCTGGATAGGGCATCTGCGTTAGTATTTTGACGGCCTTTTTTATAAACTACTGTTATAATCATACTCTGCTAATTTTAATCGCCAACGTGTGAGTTTTGAATTGGGATCTTTGAGTGACATTAACCACGTTAAGGGCCTATGGTCAGTATAGATAGTGAACTTACGACCGTATAGATAAGGACGGAAATATTTAATTGACCATATAATAGCTAACAATTCCTTTTCTATTGTTGAATATTTAGATTCAGTCTCAGATAGCGTCCGAGAAGCGTACGCTACTGGTTTGTCAGAGCCAACATTGCCTTGGGATAAAACCGCACCAAGGGCAACATCAGATGCATCTGTGGTTAAGATAAATGGCTCATCAAAATTCGGGTATAGGGGCATTAGTTAAAATTTGCTTACATTTATCAAACGCGTCTAAAAATTCTGTTGAATGAATTACTTTACCATGTTTCTTTAGACATAACGTCATTGGTTTAGTTAATTTGGCAAAGTCTTTAATAAACTTGCGATAATAACCAACAAGTCCTAAAAGTGATTTAATTTCTTTTTGATTTTGGGGAAGTGGGAAATTAAGTACGGCTTTTATTTTGTCCTTATTAGGCTTAAGTCCTTGGTCAGTCAGTTCATGTCCTAAGAAAGTTACGTGTTTTTGTAAAAATTGAGATTTATCTAACTGTATTTTAAGATTGTGGATTTTAAAACGCTCAAATACTTGTTTTAACTTTTCTAAGTGCTCTTGTAGTGACGTCGATATTATGATGACGTCATCTAAATACGTATATACGTTATCTAAGCCTCTGAGAATATGATCCATAAGTCGTTGAAAAGTGCTAGGTGCGTTTTTAAGTCCAAATGGCATGCGTAAAAATTCGTAATGGCCTCTCTCCGTAGAGAATGCCGTTTTCTCGATATCGTTGGGATGCATCTCTAGCTGATGGTAGCCACTAGCGAGATCGATTGTGGTAAAGTACTATGCGCGCCCTAGTCTATCTAATATGTCATGGATGTTTGGCAAGGGGTATTTATCTTCGACTATTCGATCGTTTAGCCGTCGATAATCAATAACTAATCGCCATTTGACCTTTCCTGACGCGTCAGGTTTTTTGGGTACGATATGTACGGGGCATGACCAAGGAGATATGCTCTCTCTAATAATTCCTTGTTTTAATAGCTTATCAACTTGATCTCTAATTTCTTTACGCTGGTGTGGGGCTTGTCTATAACTTCTAACAAAAATTGGCGTATCATCTTTTAATCTAAGTTCGTGTTTTACGGTATGTGTAAAAGTCAACGGGATATTTTCAGAATAGAATAATTCTCTATATAGATAGCATAATCTAGTAATTTCACGTTTTTCTTCTTCATTAAGATGGTCTGTTTTTATTTTCTTTAAATTATTACGAAGTTCAGTGTCTATGTCTGTCTGTACCTGTGTCGTGTTTAAGTGGTAATTTCTGTTGGTATCTACTACTTCTAAATATGACTCTAATTTAATAGGTGATTTATTTAATATAATTTTTTTTTCTTTACTATAATTAATAACGGATGTTCTAAATTGACCATTTTCTACGTTAACTATAGCCGCTGGGGATTTTAAACCGTTTGACCACGTAAAGTTGTCGTGACTGTAATGTCCGTCAGTATAATGAGTTTTAGTAGTTATCAATTTTTCGCAAAGTGGATCTACACTTATTTTGACGGGATAATCGAAACAAATAGGGATATCAGCTGAAATAGTGCGTAAAACTTTATTTTTTATATCTATATTACTATTCAGTTTCTTCAGAAGATCTACTCCGATTAGACCTCTATATTTTTTATCGAAATCAAATAATATGAATTTGTGGGTCATCTCGCTATTAAACGCGGGGGGCAACGGGAGGTAAACTACGTGTTCGTGACTGGATACCGCGTGGGCGGTTGTTATTTGGAATGGTTCGTTAACAATGCAATTTTCGAAAACTGTACCGCGTATTACATCGGGTGATATAGCCGAACATGTAGCTCCTGTATCTATTAAAAACTTACCTTTAAACTCTGGCAACTCTATATAGGGGAGATGATCTATACTATGCATATACAGTTTTACTAACTTTGATCGTTGTCCTGCTCGTTCTCGTGAAAATCCTGGTAGAAACAATCCTCGGGATCGCAGTTATCTGGCTCAGCATCATTCTGCTCCGGTGACTGCGGGCCGTATTCGTACTCGCCTTGATTATGTTGTGCCGGATCGAAATTACTACCGTGTGGTGAATAAAAGAGCTCCTCAACTTCGAACTGCTTTCCAGGCTTGTTTACTGACCTCATAGTGACGTCGGAAACCTTTTGTGGAGGGTTCACCTGCTGTGGGATATTCTGTTGACCCCTAAAATTACCTGAATTTCTGAAGTTTCCGGAATTCGCCCTGAAATTCCCGGAGTTGGGTCTTGGGTTGATTGGCTTATTTCTCCAAGGCAGTGTCGGTTGGGGCCACTGCTGTCGTTGCTCTGGGATATTATTTTGTTGGGGAACAAAATTTCGTTGAGGGTTATAACTAGCTTGGGGATTTTGCGGCATAAAATTGCGGAATGGAATAGATTGATTACTTATATTATACTTCGGTTCGCCCTTCGCCTTCGCTTGCGATGTGCTAGGGTTATTAAAATTCGAAATTCTATTATAGGCAAGCCTAGTTTCCTCCTGTCTAGCCAAAGTGATTGCCGATTCCAGCGTTTCTGGTTTCGCAATTTTTACTATAATGGAAAGCTGGAATTCGAGGTGATTTACAAATTGTTCAATGACCATATTTTCATAGTATCTCTTGTCGCTATGCTTCCCTACCGTGTACAATACGTCGAGCGTCTCCCTCAGTCGCTTACCATACGTTTCCGCGTCCTCGTTCCTGAGTTTACGGGTTCGAGTAAGCTCCTGCATAACTTGTATTTCATTTCTAGGTTCACCTAGACGCCTAACTAGTGCACCTTTGATTGCCTCCCATGAAGAGAGGTTCTCTTGATAAGCCACGGCATCGATTGCGGTGCCGCTAAGCTTACTCTTAATTATGCACAACAAAAATGGGTGTGCTCTAGATGCCGCATCCAAATGCGCCATCAAATTTTCTACCTCTCTGATATAAAAATTTTGGAGTTTCGGATTACCGTCGTACTTCGGTATCATTTCCTTGATCATTTTAAAGGATGAGTCACAGCCTTCAAATGACATTTTAATAAACCGAATTATCGAAAACAATGAATGAAATTTGACTCTCTACGTGCGTTTATGGATACCTATCGCGATTTTAGCTTATAGGCAGACACAATCACGTTCCTTTATATTAGAAGCAAAATATAATAGTTAATACGACGGGAAATAGAGCATAGGAGTCTTGGTCAAACGAGAGTACTCGCCAAAACAGCCTCTGCATCTCCCAGCCGGGTCTACTGTAGTCCAGGATCTCCAATGCGCCGGAGTTCCCGCAGGTGTAGCTGATCGCCCGAAGGTTCTTTGAGATGGATCACGGTGAGACGATTTAATAACCGTACACTTTTAAAACAAAGATACTGATTTGTTTTTAGAAAAGTGCCGCGATCCTACCGACTGCGCCAGTTACGTTGGGCGATCGGGATTTATCATAAAAAAATAATATTTATTAATTATAAATTTAATAGTAACTGATTACTTATTGATTCAAAAACTAACAATAGACTGATTTAAATGATGCTTAAAACTATTACATTAAATAATGCACGAATGCACAAAGTATTGATTTGCAAGAGTGCGGCATCGGCATCTTATGGCGGTGGTGACACGGTAACTTGTGTCGAGGGAAAGAATGACCTGCGAGGATAAATACAAAAATAATTACTCCATAGAATACTGTGCTCATGTTTTAAGGTAATACCTATAGGTACATCTTTGTAATAAAATTAATTAAAAATTCAATACCTATATAATTACCGATAAAATGTTTTGTTGTCAATTTACTCGTGCGCCAGAGCAATGAGCAATTGCAAAGCAGCATGATTATTTTGGCTAATCCGAGACAGGCGTTGGCATTTATATTAAAAGAGACAGACAAAATATGGTAATATATGGTTCTTAAAGTTACACATTATGGTCAGTGCTAATACAATTATTAAATAAATATTTACTACAAAAATAAATTAATCATAGCACGATAGGTAACTTTTCGCGTTCCTAACTTATCGCATTCATATTCATATTATTTATTATTTGCATTTATTCTGACTGTCGATATAAACATAATACAATGAATATCTACTAGGTATGAAATTTACATCTGTATACCTAATATAAAATAAAGTCTTGTTATTTACACTATTTATAAATCAAGAACGGCTGAACCGATTTCACTGAAAATTGGTGGACTGGTAACTTAAAAGCAGGAGACGGACATAGAATACTTTTCTTTTTATAAAAAAACTATATCGCAAAAAACTCAGCAATGGCCAAACTTTTATCAGCATCGAAAATCATCATCTGGGACGAATGCACAATGGCGCATTAACGTGCATTAGAAGCACTTAACCGAACATAGAAAGATCTACGCTATGACTTGATATGTTTTGGAGGAGCACTGTACGCCAAATACTGCCAGCAATTCCAAGATCAACGGCTGTCAACGAAATAAACGCTTGCCTCTAATCATCGAATCTATGGCGCTATGTGAAGAGACTTCAACTGACAACAAACATGAGAGTTGCATTGCTTAATAATATCTGCTGAAGCAATTAGATAATGGTCGAGTACCTGTCGACGAATAGCGGATTGATTTCATTCCCTCATGATTTCTGTAATTTTGTCTCATACAAAGAATAACTTATCATCAAAGTATTCCCAAACATCATTATATCTACTACTAATTCCAAAAACAATGCATAGTTGAATGAGCGTGAAATTTTGGTGGCTAAGAATAAAGATGTAGATGACCTAAACTACATAATTCAGAATGAAATTGTTTTAACAATGCAACGTTACGGGTAGGTAATGAAACTGTAAAACTGTGGTAGTAGGTAGGTACCCACCTAGTGAGCCATGAATAAAATTGGATGACTACTAAACGTAACACATACAGGTACGTTTTTTTTTATACCACAAAGGTGGCAAACAGGTGGTATGTACGTAACATAATTAAACGTCTATTTAAGGTTGTATCATTATGAAAAAACCTGCTGTACAAATTATACACTACTGGTATTGCTTAAGTCTTCAGCATACATACCTATTATAGTGCTTATGACTAACTGATAAGTAAAATAAAATGATATACCTATATTAAATTTTTGTTTTTTACAGCGACATTTAATATAAAAATAGATTAGTAAAATGATTATACATAAAATTTGTGTTGGATGGAGGATCAGACAGAAGAGATAACTCGATGGCCTTGGCTGCATAATATAAACGTTTTCACCGCCATTGTTACCCTACATAAACAGAGTACAAGCTTACGTTTTTCAAACAATGAATGTTTTTATCACAAAACGATATTTAGTGTCAGCCGAGGACATGAGGTATACGCACTCTGTCGCCGCGGCGGCGGCATGCGGCAGTTTAATCGTAACAGTGTTCACATGAGTGAGGGTTGCTGTATTTTAGCAAAGTTTATTTCCGATTTATCTATCAGTAAAACGATCATAGTGCTCTTCTAAAAATATGTGCAAGCAATAATAAAACGACATAATATTTTCGCTTCAATAAGACGGTACGATTGCAGCCTATAAATACGTTTAAAAACAACACAGAAAATCTAAAAGAGAAGCAAGGAATAATTTAATATTTCGGTAAATAAAAAAAATAATGCAAACTAAATAAAACCAGTAGAATTTGATTTAGTTTTGGTACCTACGTAAACTCATAATTTACCTCAAAACCGATAACCATAACGGCATCCAGGTTCCAATATATATTGAAGTTACACACACATAAAAAAGTTACACACACGTAAAAGGCGACGATAATAAGGATATTATTATTTGTATTCTAATTCGCGACGTTGTACGTTTAGGTACTTGAATTATCTGCTTTTCATATTACAAGGTTTGCTTAGTTTGAGATTAGGTATATGAGCGTGTGTAAGGAATATCCTTACTTGGAGATAAAATCAAGGTTACCAACCGTCTATGACATCATTGTTATGGAAACACTATTTGGGGTAGGGGACACCTGCCGGAGTACCAGTATGCCTTTATAACATCAGAAGCTTGTCAGAATTTCGTTTTCAAGCATAAATAATAAAATAAACCATTAAACATATCGTACCTAACGGGCTAGGTATGTACTAACTAATACGTTTCAAATTAAATTCTTTGTCACAATACCTTTTCAGACTAATTATCCGTTTTACAGAAATATGGCAAAACAGAGCTAACACGTAAAAATATTTTCACAGAGAGTGGTTTTGTGATCAACATGCACTGAATATTATGTGCGGTAAACTTTTTGACCCTTGCGCGGACACTAAGTGAAAGTGAAAATCTTTTTTTTATATATTATTATGATCTAAGCCTATGAATATGAAGAAAAGTGTATTGCGGTTTTTAGTTTTGTTAGTGTTAAGTTTAATTACATTAACTTTTTTAAACTCAAAGTATCAGTATGATATGAAATATTTTAACCAACATGAATTTATTGTGGAGGAATTTTACAGTTACCGAAAGGTGAGTTAATTAATGCGCAAAAATCCTTTTCATTTATAAACTTTAGCAACATAGTGTATGTTGGTTCTATTATAATTAAATGAAAAAAAAAATAGTAGAACCGTACTGTTGATTGATTGACAAAAATACTGCATAATATTAGTCATAATACCTAGGTAGGTAACAGTTGCGTAATTTAATAGGTCATAAAAATAAACAGAAGTTATGGTAATTTATAAAAATTATAAACAGAAAGTAATATTAAAAATAACAATATAGATATACCTCTTTGAAACTAGGATATAAATCATCCAATTTATTTTTGTTGATATATTATTTTGGTTGATATAGTAATTGTACGCATTCACCACCACTTATCATTAGCTTTAACTTTAATTAGAACATAATAGTATTCCTAATTTCGTAGATACAAATATACACGTTAAAAAAAATATTATGCCACTTAGAGAATAGCTTTATGGTAATAAAGATACCTTGTAGATAATTTATAGAGATTGGTTTTATAATAATGTTCATATGTTTTAGGATTGGATAACATCTAATTTAGGATCATTCTTATTTAAAAACCAAGACCTCCCACAAGCCAATATTAAAAATAACAAAACATTTGTTATACTGATATGGAAATATTGGACATGGTTGCAAAATAGACACAAGTACAGTTTTGGATCTAGGTATTATGTTTTGATGTTTATAGTTTTAATACCTTTAATTTATGTAGTTAACACCAGCTATCTATTTAAAATATGTAAATTAAACTTTATTATAAGGAGCATAATGTATACTTTAGATGAATATCTTTGTTATTTATAATACCTAAACTGAAAACTAAAATTGAGTGAGGCTCTTTAAGATAACGACAACATTTATATTCCAGGAGTGATCCTTTAGACGAGTGCAGTGTTCGGAACTGTCGGTTTGTGGGCAACGATACCTATTTGAAAACAGCTGACGCAGTAGTGGTACACATACAACATGGGCTTGTACCTAATGTCAAAAAAAGAAATCCACATCAACGATGGGTGTTTTTAAGTGATGAGGCTCCACCAAACACATTTAGTATGTCGGAGAATCCACCAACCTTCTCAAAACTTGCAAACATTTTTAATTGGTCGATGACCTACAGGTAAATTACAATTTTAAATTTAACACATAAGAATAAAAGCCCCGCTATTAAAAATCCCACTAAACTTTAAAATTTGATAGCTATCTAACTTTTTTTTAGATTCTGCATTATCATTTAAAATAAGATTTGTGCTAGCACTGCCAAGTCACAGTAACCACGATTTTGGTTGTCAGGGTAAACTTATTGTCATGATCATCATCATCAACAGCTCATATACGTCTCCACCGAGGAGCTAAAGCCTCCCCTAACATCGAGGGGGTTTTAGGCCATAGTCCACCACGCGGGCCTAGTGCGGATTGGCGTACTTCACATGCCTTTAATTGTGACATCTCAGGCATGCAGGTTTCCTCACGATGTTTTCCTTCACCGAAAGCCAGTGGTGTGAATCCGTACGTAAGTTTTAATAAACTCAGAGGTACGGGGCAGGGATTTGAACCGGCACCCTCATGCTCGTGAGTCGGTGCGTTCCCAACTGAGCCACCACGGCTAAACTTATTGTACAATGTTTTAAATACCTACATATATTATAAAAATTATGAAATGTCATTCCTTAGTGAAACTTTTCCGACAGTTTTGAATTGGCTTAGTATCTAAAGTGCATTATTATATTGGAAAATTTTAAAGTTCATAGCGCAGTTCTTTAATAGTTGTATTCTTATCGCAAGAAACTGATGCTTGGATTAAAATGAAATTATCTAATATTTCCTTGGTTACTGTTAGATAGGTATTAAAAATATGTTTCAATCAATATTATAAAATGATATTACTTAATTATAGATCTGATAACGATACAAAATTCTAAGAATGGCTATTATTCTGTATCTAAACAAATAATATGTTATCATAAAACATAGTAGTAACCTACTTAAAAATTCTACTGTAGATATAATTTTTGTTACTTTGATTGTCGTCATCATGTATAATGTCGACAAATAAGTAAGATCGTACACCTGATAGTTAAAAGTCACCGCACATTAAGACATTAGCAATACCTACTTGGGTCAGCGGAACTCAAACATTTCCTTATATTCATAAGATACTTCCACCCCTAACATTTCCCCTTCTATCTTTGCCATACCTACTTATATACTACACGAAATCTCTATATTTTTAAACGACTTCAAAAAGGAGGAGGTTCTCAATTCGACTAGTATGTTTTTTTTTTTTTGTTTTTTTTCTTTCACGATATTCGTTTAAACTCTATCATGTTATTATAACATATTAATAGACTTAAGAAAGTTAATTGTATTCGCATTAAGTAACGACATAATTACACATTATAAATAGGTAATACAAATAAAATAAATAGGTACCTAATTTTTTTTATTTTTTTATTTATTATTACAGGTTAAAAAATAACAATAAAATAATTATTACATAGTAGCATTTAAAAAACACAAAGGTTTGTGACAATACTACACATACTGAGTCGACATTGACAAAACACACACTGTTAACAAAAACATTATCTAAAAATTTGCTTTAAAAAGTAAAAAATTTAAACTGAGTAAAATTGTACCTATAGGTAGGTATATCTAACATAAGCTAAATAAAATGTAAAATTGTTTAAATAAGTTAATTTATCACGCTTCTGCTTTTGCATTTGTACAGTTCTGATATTGCGCAAATATTTATAAATATATTGATCGATAGGTATCTATCTCTATTTGTTTCCTGTATCTATCTTATCTCAATATTTTGATGTTTTCCGCCGTAAAATTTGTAGATTAGGCATCGAGCATTCATTGGTTACATGCTCGATGAGATTAGGTAAATGTATTAAATAAAATTCTGTGTATTTATTTTTGGTAGTATTTATAGGTTATTAATATTGAAATAAAAATATATTACAGAAGTGATTCAGATGTACCAGTGCCTTACGGCCGAACAGTGTCACTTTCAACGCCGGTGTTAAGCGACTTGAACTTCAATGATGTCATGAATTTAATACCAAATTGGAAGAAAAAACGACGAGATGTGATGGGTGCAATATTAATGTCTAACTGTATGAGTTATCGAATGAAATTTCTGAAAGATTTGAAGCAGTATGTGGCTATTGATATATATGGAAAGTGTTCTGATTCTGATTCATTGAGAAACAGGTTGGTAGATCTTTTAATTGTTAACATACTTACTATGGTAAAGTCAAATTGCATAGATCATTATATTTGTAGCATCGCCAATCCTACAACGATCATAGTTCAGGGTATCAGCACTAATATTATGAAGAGCTAGTAGATTGTTTTTTTGTTTGCATTGAATAGGCTCCGAAACTACTTGACCGATTTGAAAAATTATTTCAGTGTTTCAGTTTTCAGGATATATATATATATATATGAATGATAGAAACCTTATATAAATAGTAATAAACTTAATATACATTTAAAATAAATAAAAATAGTCAATATAGAATAATTAAATTGTGATATACCTACATGATCCTCCTCTCTCCTATATGTTACTCTTGTAAATGTTGCTGTGCCCGACAGGGTCCACAATGTAAATTAAGCTAATCCTAGTTTTAATATTAATTTTGTGGAATGCAAATAAATAATATGAATATGAATATGAATATATATATATATTTTATCCCCGTATTCCGAGTGGAAGCGTGGAGGTAGCTAGTATTGACACAAGTAATTAAGGCTTAATATCATAATTACATATCTGTTTTAGAATTTTTAGAAATAGAAATTATCTAATCATTTAGCGTACCGTCCAAATTATCCATGATGAAATACTAGATATCTCGGTCTAATCAGCTCTTTCACGCAATGCTTGTTGATATTATCTTTTTATAACCGTATAAAATTATATTTGCCTATTATGATAAAAAAATTTTTTTCAGCTGTCCCGGTCATTTCAAATCAGACTGTGAAGAAATGTCTAAATATTTATTTTATCTAGTGCTAGAAAACTCGATGTGCTACCAATATTTAAGTGAAAAATCATTTTATCATGCTTATTCTAAAGGAGCTATACCGGTTATAAAAGGTCCATTACCTGATGATTGTAAGAAGTTGCTACCTCCAAACTCATATCTTCACGTTGACAACTATGCGACAATGAAAGATTTGGCAGAAGCTATGATTGAAATAGGGAACAATAAAGAGATTTGGCTCTCTTACCATTTATGGAGAAACGACTATGAAGTCTTGAATGAACATGGATTCTTTGGTTCAAAATCATATCATTTGTGTCGTCTGTGTGAAGCAATGAATTATAACGACGGTAAAGAAAAGGTATATAATGAACATACATTGAAAATGTTCTTGGATCGAAATATTCTGTGTAAATAAACTGTAGTGAAACTAATACTATTGTGAATAAAATAAAGAGCTTTATTATAAATACATTAAAATACCAATGTTACTAGATATTAAGTATAATTGTTTTGCACAAATAAAAACATATAAATTATTTTGGTTTGCCATCTAAAAAGGTAAATTTCATCTAACTTACGTAGGTATGTTTCATACTTGATACCTAGTTAATAAAGCAGAAACATTGAGGTGAAACAACTTCTATAGAATACAATGAGTAGGTATGTAAATAAAAAATCTAAGGTATATAATTGATATTTTTGCGTCATTAAATAAACGCAATGAGCAAATCATTTTGGTGAATTTCTAAAGTTCCCTCTGGGGATTCTCCGTGAGAATTATAAATCCACTGCTCATTGAGAAATAAATTTTGTCGCATTGTTATTCAAGAAGAGAATAGTCCTTTTGAATTATGATACAAGTTTGTTTTTATTACTTGTTTTGTTGAAGGTGTTAAAACTTTCAGAACCTTTCTGAAATTTTGGATCATCTTACTTTTATTTTTTATTTACTACCTGACTGAATCTCAAAGAGTTGTTTGATGATAGATTATAAATAAGAAAATGAAGTGAAAAATCTTACAGAACAAAAAGGTGAATAAGCTTAGGTAGAACCACATGATTTAGACATGCTATAATAACCCTCATAGCTAAAGAAAGCCTTCTTAAAAAAAAGTAGAATTTTTGGGACTTACGGAATAAACGGTACAATAATATTATAAACTAAACCCAGTAGGTATCTTTAGATTAATTAAGTCAGCACTAAGTTTCGCTAACAAATATTTCTGTTGGAGTAACACTAACAAAGTAGTTTAGGCTTTAGCTAATCCTCGGGGGAAACGACAGCCATGTTAAGCCGCTGGGAAAACTTCCGCTACCATTACGTTGTTATAAAGCAGAGCAACGTTAATTGTTTTAAGAAAACCATGTCAGCGAGTCGCAGGCTTAGTGTAAACTTCACATAAACTTCATTACAGTTTTGTCGCTAGATAAAGGATTTTAGGCTGCCATCTACCGAGAGATGTGGGTAGGAGTGTGTAAATTTTTTCTTCCCGTTTTGTATGTATGGGGGACGTACCCTAAAAAATATTTTTCTAAATTATATGTTTCAACTTTGTCGACGCTGTTAATATCTACTACCATACATAATTACAGCTCTGTAGTATCGAGCGTCTCTGAGATTACCCGCGGACGGACGGACGGACGGACATGGCGAAACTATAAGGCTTCGTAGTTTACTACGGAACCTTAATAAAAAGGAGCCTTGTTATTGTACACTATATTTATAGAAATTGAATCGTACTCGTAGGTACATACGATAGGACAGCAATACAACAACCGAGTATGATTTTTGTATAACTTGAAATATCTACATATCAAATAACGTAAGTTATTGCGGTATAAGCCTTTTTTTAATGTACGGACATTTAAATAATCCCTAAAGCCTGTAGGATATTCCTTCAAATGGGGATTTAAAAGTCGTATAACATCAAAGTTACACATAAAAGAGGGACCGCGTGAAAATAGCCTAGGCAACAAGCGCTTGCCGTCGTTAAATGTTATTATAGGGATTTATTTGCAGATTTAATTTCTGTTTCCCGCAATATGCTAATATGGTAATGATATAAAAAAACTCAACATTTTGTTGGTAAATATATACACCCATTAGGGAATGCTTTGTTAACCTTTTGCTATGCTTGGTGTAACAGCCACCATCAAGAAAATAAACCAACAAAATTACCATAGACAAGTAGATATTTTAACAAAAACATACTGTCTACATAAAACTACCTGAACTTATATGTTAAAGTATTCTGTAAATATATCTATGCTGTTTCCATTTTGTAAACTCACATATCCAAATATTTGCATAATAGTTAAGTAGTTAAACGTTTCATTAAAACGATAACGTTTTTCATTACAATAAAAGTTATATTTGTACTTTATTAGCGCTACGTTTTCAAGTTCCATTCCGTTTTCATGTTTCAAGCTTTGGAAAGTTTGTTTGATTACACTAATTTCGCAAACTTCATCTTTCATATAATACCTAGTAGATTAACAGAGGGGAAATATTAATGGGATTTGTAAAGTAATTTATTCTAGGTAATTTTAAATTGCCATAATCAAAACTGTTAGCTTACAATTATTTATTCCCACAGAGCAGAAAATAGTAGCAGTTCTATTATTTATGTTATCACAAACAAAAGTTAAACCAAACCTATCCGTTGCTAGTTACAAAATAAGTACATAAAATAAGATATTTAAGCCATTTATTAAGTTGAGGGCCTAATGAAAGTAATATTCAATAACCTTCAAACAAAGTGGTAAAAATGTAAGTAAATGTTTACATCGCAATCACATTTTCATAGTCATCAAGCTCAGTAAATTACTGTGAAAATGTAATAAGTAGTTTCCTATTACGATAAAAACCATCGTAGGCTACTGATGTAATCAGAATTAACGAATTACTAAGTTGAATCCCAAAAATCGATTATTTATCGACACAATAATTAATTATCTTAAGTATAATAGTTAAGGTATAAGTTTGAGAATGATTCATAATATTCCAGTTACCAAGAGGATATCTAATGTCATGATTAAGAGGTACCTAAATCTTATTTCGGCAAGTACCTAACCCCAAACATGTTTCTCTCTAATCGTTGTGCCTAAAGAAAGTTTGTAATAATTTTTTCGCTTAGAAAGTATTAACGTATAAAAAATACCTAGCTAAGAACTGCCTATTTGTTGGAGCGATTTATAAAATTGCTTTTACATTCAATTTGCTGCGGGATACCTGCTCGAACTTTGCTTGTTATGCACGAGAATAATCCTCAATATTTTGGAGTTTTACTCTAAGTTCATAACTCTCAAGTGATCGCGAACTAAGCATTTATTTACCCCAGTAGGGGTAAATGGTCCGTGATAATCTTATAGGTCGTTTAAAGAAGCTCGTATTGCGTGGTTACATTAGATATATAAAGTTGTATCGTAGACTATTTGAAATTTTGAACGATATATAGTGAAAATGATAGCCGTCTAAATGTCCGAAAAATGCACCTTCAAGTTAGGACCAAGGCAATAATCGATTCATTTTCTAGTACACAATTCACATTGATAGAAAACACTTTCTAACAAAACATAAACTCCGTAACATGACATGGTCATCCCGAAACGTGATAATTTGTGGCCCAACTGTTTGTTTTACTTTACGACCAGCGATAAAAAAGGGGCTGTTACTCACTTATAGTTTCCGAAACTCAGATAGAATACAACCATTGAAACGAGAGCTGCGAATTTTTTGTGATTTTCCCTTATATATTCTGTAGCTTACATTATTCCTGGAGGCGGAGTGGGTCTTGTTAACTTTGTTCTGCAAAGGACTAAATTACAACTATGTCGGGGTCGAATGATTAGGTGCGTACACGTATCTTGTGTGTCGTATTGTTCCAGGAAATCGTTTGGTCTTAATTCCGTAACGATAAACAAGTACCTAAACCAATTTGTGGATACAATCGATTTGTATTTTTTATGTGTAACGGTTGCTAATTTAACATTTTTTTACTCTATACTGACGCTGCTTGTTCGATCAAACTATACCTACTGAGTTTTCATTCCCAGTGTAGTGGAACACGCCAGTTTCATTATGTCAATTCTCTGTGGACATTTGAGAGCTGTCGATCCTCATTTCCAACACAATAAGTGGTGTCTGCACCTACGTGTAGTTGCGAAGTGGCATCATAATTATAACAGTAGATATCTATATAAATCGATGATAGCAATGTGTGAACAGTTCCTTTACAAATTGATTTCGTAATCGTAATAAATGGCTGCCATGCATCGGAAAACTTTTAAAAACAAAAAGCTATGTTGTGTTTATAACGATTTTTTGTAGAAGCGCTCAATAAATTAGCTTTACGGCACCGGCAGATGGCGCCACGAGACAATTTCTGGAGCTCACTCTTGTTTTTCGATAGTCGATCAACCTTCCCCGTGATAATATATTGCTGACCCGATCCCCTTACCGTTTTCAGCTTTTTAATCCCGTGATTTATAGGACGCACGGAAAACGATTTTTTGAATACAATGAATTTCATTTTCGCTTCGTTCGACAATAAATTCCTAGTCTCGCAATCGTACCTACTAGGTGTTTTGTCAGTTCTTCGCATTTCTTATTACATAAATAATTCTGAAATAACAAATGTTATCATGTTCAAATACAGTTTAGTGAATAAGAAAAATTAAACATGGCACATTGTTTTTCTTAAAAGCAATATACTTATCTAATATAATCTTTAGGCCTTTTTATATTGTAACTATCTGGCTTTGTTGCTGAAAGTGTTCATTTATAATAATTCATTCATAGTGCTTAAGATGGAACTAGAATTGAAGAATCTATCAACATGTAGCTATTGTAAAATGATTTTATAAAGTTATTTAAGTCTACAGATTATTTTACGAAACATCTTACATGATGGGAAATATCTAGCTCTCTCCGTAGGTTCCGGACAGATTTATATAAAGCCATCTTCGTACCTATTTATTCATTATAAGCGCTATTTCATTGTACTGACGTAGCAGCTTATAAAGGTAGAAGAAGCCCCGAACAACCCAAAGCAATGGTAAACAAAGCTTTTCGCCGAGTCGAGGTAATCAGCTTAGTAGGTAGAAAGTGAGCGGTATCGTTTGTTCTTAACAACTTCTTACGAATTTTAACATAAGTAAGTACCTAATGCAAGTTATTTTTGACAGGCCGGTTGACTTGGTAGTCAGTAAACCTTGACACCACACCGTTTGTGGAGTACCTATATCAGTTATCTGAACCATAGATTAGGCCTCTCATCAGTGTTAGTGGACAAGAATACATTTAAACCAATTGATAATTTTCAGGCACCTGCACTTGAGAGCTAGGTCTATTATAGGATTTAGTGCTTAACTCGGCAGATATGATTAGAATTTTTGTCAAACGCTTACTAGTCCGTTGATCAGACAAAGATGTCTTCCACCCTAGAGTTATTTTATTTTTATCCCTACATAAAAGTAAGTTTATTTAGGACATAAATAAATATCTAATGGTTAATAAATATCCTGGGACATTTTTCACACACGGCCAATCTGTTTCCAAACTAAGCATAGCTTGTGCTATGGGAACCAGATAGCTGATATACCCACTACAAATAGGTACTACTTTTAAATAGATACTCATACAGTTATTTACACACAGACACACAACAAACAGATATGTTCATATTGTTCATGCACACAAATGTCTTGATTCGAATCCACACCCGGCGCCACGGCGGCAGGAAAATCAGGGTCACTACCTACAAAGCCGGCCAGTCATGTTTTAACCGTGCCAGACACAAGTGTAGCAATTAGAATACAGGTACATTCAATGTAATCTATTTAATCCTTGGAAAAGCGGGAGTCAAATGAGGAAGCTAGTTTTGTACCTAATCCTGGCTACACCTACATTATTAAAGAGACCTTTAGAAATTGGGACGTAATGAAAGGGACAATAGATTTTGGGCTGTCAAATTAAGTCCAAATACAAATTGGTATTTAGGATACTTATTTTCTGTACGTAGTAGGTATGTATGTTAACAATCTTTTGTTGTATTATTAATATGTAGGTTCTAGCTTTTGCCCCGAGGTTTCACCCTTGTTCCCGGGGATCTTCAATTTTCCCGGGATAAAAAGTAGTATATGTGTTACTCCGAAAGTTCTGCTTACTCAATACCAAATTTTATTAAAATCGCTCCAGCCGTTTAGACGTGAAAAAGTAACAAACACACACTCCCAAACTTTTGCCTTTATAATATTAGTGTGATTAATATCTTTAATTGTAAAATTATGATCATTTTATTATCATTGATATAAATAAGTATTTTAAAATGATTCACGTTTACCTACTCACTCAAAAACTCACAAAATATTTTGTTTAGAATAGCATGTAGGTACTTGCTACACCAAAGATATAATCTGAATAGATAGGTACCGCAATCAAAATAAGTGATTATTTAATTGGATGATTAAATCAAAACAACAATCATGCAAATGACTCCAAGCTATTTTACTGTACAACCAATCTTGTTTAGATTTCATGCTAATTTGGCACCATAATCTGTGAGTGCTAAATCCTGTACGTCGTATGTGGCGGGTACAGCACTAGATAGGGATGTTCCTGCTATCTGCAATGCAAATTGACCGCATCAGCATTCCGCACATACGCCCCCAGCCTTGTGACAGCCTAACAACGTTGAGATAGAAAATAAAAGATTCTCACCATAAGTAACTTAATTTATAACAAAATTTAATCTATATATTTTTAAATTTTAGATACCTACTACATAGTAAGTCAAAGGAAAATGTTTTATTCATTTCGAATTGGCAGATACTTCTGCATTGCGAAGGTTTTGCAGTAATAGTAAAAATAAATAACAACAAAAAATTATTATCCATTCGTATCGGGTGAACAATAAACTCAAGAGTTATTTTCAGTGAAATCTGTTCAGTAAACTTTTATATAATTAAAACTCGGGATTTGCAAACTCCGCCGCCGTCGTTGCAAGAGCGAATAATTCATAAGAAGGTTAATTAAATTCGTTCTTGCACAGCGGTTGGAAGTACGTTATAAAATTGAATTACGACCATTAATCTAATCGTACACGTTGGCTTTCAAATCTGTATAGTAACCACCCCGCTACAAGGTGGAGGCTTTTGTGTAGTATCGGTTTCACCTGAACTGAGGGTTTACTAAAACTTATTACGATGTAAAGCATATATTGTACATTGTTACAAAGTATTATTACTGATCGTACTTTAAATATTACATGTGATACCTATATATGTCATCAGAGTACAAATTCTGCTTGGTTTTGGGGTAATTAGTATGTAAAGAATTGTCTTGTATAAATATGCGATAATCATCTTAAATGGTTGTGCCATGTTTATGTACTTAATGCTAGAGGCATCATCAATTAGCAAGCCAGGAATTAACTCTCACTCAATGGCAATAAATTATACTGAGTATAGGTATAACATAGTCAATCACAGCTAATTACAAGACAGTTCTAATACTACAAGTATCACTCCTAACCCCAAAACAAAATATAAAAGTAAACTGCACTGAACCACAAAAAAACATACACGGTTCAGTTTCGCTATGTATCGAATGGGTAAGTATCGCATTGCTATCTGCGTTCAATGCCCCCAGACTTTGAAGCTAAACGAGCATTGACGTATCCATTTACGATTCTCTTTGATCTATCAATAATTAGTAGTTCTCTACCTGCTTAAGTACAGGCAATATCGACTAGGTATATATAAATTCTTAATTTAACTGAAAGTAGCCAATCATGAATCAATGATTTGATAACATGAGTGAGTTTGTGGACAACAATGTATGATAGACAATGCGGTGTTTTGTGAACTATGCCTGGTAAATCACTAAGACCCACTTATCATTACAAATCTTAGACATATAAAAGAAAGTCGTGTTAGTTACACTATTTATAACTCAAGAACGGCTGAATCAACTTGGCTGAAAATTTGTGGGGAGGTAGTTTAGAACCAGGAGACGGACATAAGATACTTTTTATCCCGGGAAAATTGAAGATCCCGGGAACGCGGGTAAAACCGCAGGGAGCCACTAGTAACTGAATAAAATGCAATATTATCCCATTTTCTACAATGTTATGTCAATTAGATGAATAATATAAATGTTTTTTGATATTTTGTGGTATCCCTATATTATCATCTAAGTGCGCCTCAGCTTCAACTTTCAATATTTAAATTACTGCCAATTTTCTAAATTGTTAGTAACCACTCGGTAATCTAATAAAGTACCCTGAAACAAGGGGATCATCTTTAACAATCACGAGCTCTAAAATTTTCCTATAACACCTTTATAGGCGAAAATATGAAATTATTCAAGTTTGCACAGAATAAATTACCCCTCGAAATTGCTCGACTTTGGATTGTGGTGGACCCTTTAGGATTAGGAATTCAAGAGCTTAGGGGCATTACTAAACGCTGCGGTCGTTCATCGACGTATAGCGATAGTTATATTTAAGTAGATAATGGGCCTAAATTAATTAAATTAAAATCTCGTTCTATATATACACACCTACATATGTAATAGGTAATACTCTATTGAAAAACGTTTTAGCTTTGCAAGAGTTCTCGAATAAATTTTGTGAGTGTGAGGTAAAAAATTTGACTAAGCCACATCATAATATGTGGCTTTATCCAATATAGCTTTGCTTTCTTCGTTTAACTGCAACAGCGGTTTGATGTACCTACATCGCAACCGTTTATCACTATCAGTGTTTAACCAAAACATTCGCCAACTCTAAGTAGCTGGATACAAAGTGTTGTAAAAACTCCATAATTACACCCACACGAAAAATATTTTACTACTTACTAAGGAATTTAATCCGGACGAAGTCAAACCCTAAAATTATTTTTCCGTTTAAATATATTTTTAACCCTAAAAATGCTTGTACTTTTGAATTAGCTCTGTAATGGCTGTTTTACAGTCCACGTTGTAGGTATATATTATTTTTATAATAGTATAATTACTCCCGAGCAGTGCTTGGAATTTGTTATTAGCAATTCAGCCGGCACCGGGTGGCGATCATATAAAAACTTCAATTTGCTCGCCACAATCCACCGTACATAACATTATACTGCATCATATCTATGATCGCATTCCACAACAATACATAAAAATCTTAATGAATCGTTATCGATACTAATTACCATGACTATGAAAATTAATGAAATCTGAACAAATTGAAGAAAAATAAAACTCAGTAAGGTTCTAATCTAATGGATTATATTACTTTAAGTCTTCACAATATCACTTTACTCAATGACAGTACCTAATTAATTAAAAATAAGAAAGTTAAATCTCCACTTTAATTAACACTGTAAAGATAAGACTTGACTTTGGATATTATTTTGTTGGCAAGGTCAATAAAAAACGAGAAAATACTACTTACTGTATTTGTTTTATCATAAATTACCTACCTACTAATTAAAATTAAATACATAATAATTAGTTATACCTTTAAAATAGGAAAATCATTCTCAGTATTATCGACCTAGAAATATTAGGTACCTACAAACCACTATGCAATGATCAAGTGCCTCTTCAGAAAATTGTTACGAGAAGTGAACACGTTAATGGAGCATCAGGTTGCTCTGTTTACTATGGTACACAGGCGTTATATGTAGCCTTAGTGAAGACCGTCTTAAAATTTTCTGTACATCGAAATTAAATCATGCTCTATAAAAATAGCTACGGCATACGTAGGTACCTACAACAGTTTATAGATCGGGAGCTTAGTAGGTATGTTGAAGTTTCAGCTATGACTTTCTTTAAAGTAACCACCAACAAATTAGGTTTCGCCGCTGAGTTGTCCTTGTCTAACTTTTGGATCTCATTAACTGTTTCCACCTTTAGAGGCTTCTGCTTGTGGTCGGAGAGCAATCTCAAACTTCTGATCAAGTTGTTGATTCAATAGTAACTATATAAACTGACCGCGGGGTAATTTCAACCTTACAACATGGCCAGCAGAGTGCGTTGTATCGAACTTTATGCTTTGAGGCTCCTACTGTGTTTGGCAGATTTGAGACTTCCAGACACCTATACATTGCTGATATACCTATATCCACACACCTATTCATAACAATGAGCCTCAACGTATGATCAATCAATGAGCACTACACAAATATTGTTTTTACTGGCGTCTGTAGATACGACTTTTCAACTACGCCATGGATTTTAATTCGATTTTGATTCTATTTGATGGATTGATTCTAGAGGACTTATAATAAAATTGCTAATTTGGGTTAATTTATTGAAATCTTATGTCAATGATGCTCTGCTAAACGTGCGAATCCGGGCCGTTTCGATAATTAAATATAAAAAAATTTAAATTATGAGATGGTTACTTCCAAAGATAACCGCATCTTAATGAAGGCATATCTTTGTATATTTTGGAAAAAAAATACTATCTGCAACAAGTAGGTATAGGCAAGCACCTATGTGTTATGACCAGTGTGTTTTACTCCTATTTATCATATATACAAGACTTGTCTACTTTAATATAAACGTTTACTCATTGTCTTAAACTCCAATGACGCTTATCTATTTACAGCATTCTTCCACAAGACAATGATTGGCATTTCAATTTGGGGCGAGCTGCAGATATCTGCTTGACCAGAGAATGCGTCAATTTACTTCCGAAGCAAAGGCACATTCGTTTATCTATCTGCCAACCACCAAAATTCTTTTGTTTTTTAGTGTCGTAAATTACCTACAATCTGATCCAATTTACTACAACTGGTACAGGAATCTGGAACGAAAGAATCTTTAGATTTTAAGAAAATAGAAAACATAAAATTTACTAGCAGCTTCTAGCATGTCTTGTATCGTTTTCGATGTAGTAAGTGCCTATATTGCTGGCTTTTGTATACTTTACACATACATTGTAACTAACAGACAGCCAGTTTTGATAAAAAATATTATTATTAAACAATTGATTAATTATGCTACCAACGCATATAACTTTAATAAATATAAACAAGGCGCCTACCGCAAACTTATTACAAGCATTTATTTCCCCCAAAACCGTGCCACGTAAATTACTTCAGGATCTTCCGAAGCAAAAACATAATTAATGTTGTGTTGTTTGTAATCAGAGAGCTAAGTGGTAGACAACGAGCAGCAGATGCTTGTTTGTTATTATTACACTCCACTACGCCTTTTATCTTTGGCCAAAATGAAAGCATATTTCTAACTCACGTTCGGTTATCTCATTAGGTAAGGGAAATACGAAGTAATATATTCTTCCAGCGACCGCAGAAAATACCTACTGTCAGCGAAAAAACATAATTTGCTCACAGATTTAATAACATAGTATTGTATATTTTAATAATGTATTATAAGTGTACAAGTTAACAAAACTGTTGCATAACAGAAGTCACCCTCGTGACTGTAATACCTAATTACCTATTACGGTATCATAATATAGTTTTTATTTGATCTAATGAACTGTGTACTATACACGGCAACTATAAAAAAAAACCAATTTCACGAAAAGAAGTACAGAGCAATCCTAATGATTGTTTTCCACAAATAATGACATGTCTGCTGTAATCTTGAGAAGATAATGCCTAAGTAATGAATTCAGGTACCAATGCTGTTCAAGGCAATAATATAGATGGTTATGTATGATCGTTAGGCGTTTCACCCTCTGTTTGTCCTATTGGGTAGGTTAAATCACCCAGTCTGTTTTTGCATGAATCTTTTCGTTCCACTGTCGAACAGAAAAAAAATTATGTACGTACAGCTTGAAATAAAAAGGTAAGGTTTGCAAATGAGTATAAAAACAACAAATGATTCGAATTTCGAAAATTTGAAGATTTTCAAGAAAATAAAATGTTAAAAACGAAATCTTTGAAAAGTTAAGCACCTACCTAAATGGTTATTATGTTTGGCTTCATTACCCGTTGCTAAAGACATCAACAAAACCCTGAAGGGGTAATTTATCAACCTCAGATTATGTTTTCCGACGTGACGCCGTTTTAAATTTATTTATTCCCAGTACTTAATTGCGGTTTTCAGTTACGAGCAACTCAAAGCAAAAACCGGTTCATTTTGATAATTAATGGATTTAGAGCTCGTTAGTGAATCTCTACCAAAATACAACAAGACCTTTGAAGATCATTCACAGACATAGACTGAATAAAAATATCTTCTACCAATTTACCACAACTAAATAATATCTACTTGATCCATTATTATCTATGTACTTACGTATCTATTTATATGAGAACGATAAAGTTTGCTGAATTTCTTATTTGCTTTAGTACCTATTATTTTGTTTGCTTTGGTCCTGCTAGAACCACACATTACATCCTAACAACAATATTTGTAAGTAAGCTCAACAAAGTTTGAGGAAGTTAGAAGAGGTTTAGGATATTTTAGCCCGGAACAAACACTTGCACTAAACTTGCTTAAACTTTAGACTACGTTATTTGAAGATAAAATAAATATTTTTATTTCTTAATCTCACCATGGCAGGTTATGACGTGACCGCCACCCTCCCTAAATAAACTACGCATATGTTCCCATTATCTTGAGACCCATAGAACATTGTTAGCGACACGTGCCATTGTGTCTAATAGCTGAAATCACAATAAATGGATAACGCATGAATAAATAATTGAAACCTTGTAAATAATTTAATGTTTTGTATTATTAATAAAAAAATTCGTACATCACAGAGTAGTGTCAGCTTCAGTTTACATTTAACTTAATTTATTAATAACTCATTGACTATTAATTTAATTTTGAGGTTAGCAACATCGCTTGATGTTGCTTTCTGAGGGTATAAATACTGCTCCGTCACAGAGAAACGCCCAGTCCGTCGTCGGCTGTCGGAGCGGTAACAACTATATTTGTGGTGTACCCTCGTAAATATATTTCTAAGGAATATTATGTAAGTGCTGTTGAAATGTAAGTATGTAAAAAGTATTTAAATAAAACCTGTATAAATAAATACATAGATCGACGCCCCGGCAATTTCATGATAATTTATATTTGTCATAAAACCACGGCCTCCTAACATTTCAGAAGTGGGATGAATTTATCGCTTGGTATTTCAATTATATATTATGTGATTTCTATGTTTTTTCTTTCTTTTTCTTTTCGTCTCATAAACGCATCATCTGATGTCGGGACAACTAGCTCGATCTACTTGACTAATTAGTTCGTGTATAAACATCATTTATCCGATTATCTTGAGCAGGTATTGTGCGAAATAATATTTTATAGTAACGACGCGATGGAACATGAATTTCAAGAAATGGTACAGTCAGTCGCGACCTCAGCTTCTCTAGCTGATCGGGACCGATAGGGGTTTTTGCACTACGGCCGCACAGCCAGCCGAGTGAGTGATTGCCCAGCTCGTTGGGTAAGCCAACATCCAGCAGGCGTTCCGTACGGCCGCATAGCAGGCGGGCCGGACGATCCCGCGGCCGTCGTTCCAACGGTCCAGCAGCCGACGTTCCGGACGGTCCCGCGGCCGTCGTTCCAACGGTCCCGCAGCCGACGTTCCGGACGGTCCCGCGGCCGACGTTCCGGACGGTCCCGCGGCCGTCGTTCCAACGGTCCCGCAGCCGACGTTCCGGACGGTCCCGCGGCCGTCGTTCCAACGGTCCCGCAGCCGACGTTCCGGACGGTCCCGCGGCCGTCGTTCCAAACGGTCCCGCAGCCGACGTTCCGGACGGTCCCGCGGCCGTCGTTCCAAACGGTCCCGCAGCCGACGTTCCGGACGGTCCCGCGGCCGTCATTCCGCACGGTCCTGTGGCCGTCATTCCGGACGGTCCCGTTGCCATCATTCCGGACGGTCCCGTTGCCGTCATTCCGGACGGTCCTGTGGCCGTCATTCCGGACGGTCCCGTGGCCGTCATTCCGGACGGTCCCACAGCCGGCGTTCCGGACGGTCCCACAGCCGGCGTTCCGGACAATCGTGTAGCAGGCATGATCAATCGCACTGCTAGCTTATAAGAAAATCACCAAAGGTGCACGTTGCACAGTCCGGCCAGTGTGATAGTATCCAGCAACCCATAGTCTGGGATTACCGTGAGTCAGTAAATCTTTCTTATAGCTTTGAAAATATTGCTCAAATTGCTAAAAACTTTAAAACCTTAAACTAGACCCATTCGATATGCTCGGTTCAATGTAAAACATGAAATGAACAATGTTACTAAAAATTCAAACTCCCGACAAAAATATTCTACGGGTTGCCAGTGACAACTCTGACTTTTAATTTGATAATTCTACTTTTTCTAGTCCCAATCAAAATAATTAAAGCTAGCTAATTAATATTAATGACAAAATTACGCGCGTTCATTCACAATAGCTACTTCTGCCGATTTAGGTCTTATTATAGTTTTTGATATTACATGCATGCTCCTCTAATAATTGGCCATATATTTACCGAACAATCCCATATAGTTATTATTAAAATAAGTGACTCTTTACAAATATTAAATATTATACTGGACCATTTCGCTCTCTGATACAGTTATTGCTGTAGATAAAAATAAGCCATGGCTGATTTTCAATAGACCACATATTAGGGTTGAATAATTTTTCTTTTTATTTTCAGTTACTAATAGAGTTTTTTTTACAGAATTAAGTTACGGACGGAAGGGTCCTATATTTATTTATTACTTGGACGGAAGGGTCCTATATTTATTACTTGGACGGAAGGGTCCTTTATTTATTTATTACTTGGACGGAAGGGTCCTATATATTATTACTTGGACGGAAGGGTCCTATATTTATTTATTACTTGGACGGAAGGGTCCTATATTTATTTATTACTCGGACGGAAGGGTCCTATATTTATTTATTACTTGGACGGAAGGGTCCTATATTTATTACTTGGACGGAAGGGTCCTATATTTATTTATTACTCGGACGGAAGGGTCCTATATTTATTATTTGGACGGAAGGGTCCTATTTTTATTAATACTTGCTAAATGATTAAACTTGACTTATGATTAAATCAAATGTATGGATTTGCTTATAAAATGATATAAGTTTGCGTAATCATAATAATACATAAACATTAGTTCAACTTTTTAAGGGTGATCTCAATAATTAATACATCTTGTGATTTAGGATAAGAATGCTTGATTTATGTTTAAATATCGGTTTAATATAAAATCATGAGGTCATGCTTTATATAGGATGGCCGAATGTCAGCTTCAGTTTACATTTAACTTAATTTATTAATAACTCATTGACTATTAATTTAATTTTGAGGTTAGCAACATCGCTTGATGTTGCTTTCTGAGGGTATAAATACTGCTCCGTCACAGAGAAACGCCCAGTCCGTCGTCGGCTGTCGGAGCGGTAACAACTATATTTGTGGTGTACCCTCGTAAATATATTTCTAAGGAATATTATGTAAGTGCTGTTGAAATGTAAGTATGTAAAAAGTATTTAAATAAAACCTGTATAAATA
The DNA here is from genome assembly GCA_905147785.2 of Thyatira batis. Taxonomy (NCBI): domain Eukaryota; kingdom Metazoa; phylum Arthropoda; class Insecta; order Lepidoptera; family Drepanidae; genus Thyatira; species Thyatira batis. Next base: position 5,259,401 of record LR990496.1, on the reverse strand, counting down.
AATACATAGATCGACGCCCCGGCAATTTCATGATAATTTATATTTGTCATAAAACCACGGCCTCCTAACAGTAGACAGTGGACAGTACCGCTTGGCATTGGTTAATCCTACGTTTACGCAGTGTTTTTCTATCATAAATTCAATTTAAATAAATTTTATTGAAAATGCCATAGACTCAAACAGTGAATATTTGTTTTTCTTCACACACGTGCCGATGCAAAGATAACACTTCTATTGGATATCATTTTAATAAAAGTGTCACATTCAATGTGTTGCCAGGAGACATTTCAAATAAACGAAAATACTATATCAAAGAGGGAAAAGATTATTTCATATTTGGAGGTACAAAGTTGTTCAAACCACAAAATTATATTTATTTACTATGTTGGATATGAGTATTGGTACTCATTAGAAAAATAACCTACATACTACTTGATAAGATATCATTTGATCTAGTCAATATCATTTAATGTGATTGATACGTAATCATCGATCACACACGGTTTTTGTTCTATACAGTACCTATGTATAATAAGGATAAAAACACTTTTTGTAAATACTTGGTGTCGCCCAGCTGTTTTACCCGCATTTCCTTACCTTAAACATTCCCAGGATTAAAGGCTTATGTCCTTTCGCAAGCTCTAAGTAGTCTATCTCTGTTCCAAATTTTATAAAAATCGGTCCAGTGGTGATAGACGTGAAAGTGTAACCGCGTTACTTTCGCATTTATAATATTAGTAGGGATATTGGAATACTAATTTAGACTTTAAATTTATAGTCACGCATCAAATAATATTGGAAATTTCCTTTCAGATAGTGATTCCACTCCCTACTTGATATACTGCGTAAGAATCTACTCGTCTTTATTTCAATCCTTGAATTGGATCTCAGAAATTATAGTAGTTTGGAGGGATAAGCACCGCCATATGTCACAGGGGTGCGGGATCCTCGAGGGGAGAAAAAAATCGAAGGTGGACTTTCCGAAACTATCTCCTCCTTCGCCATCTGCGGCAGCTACTCCGCTTTACAACTTTACTAATTCATGACCTAATAAATAGCCAATGCCTCGCAACACTTTGGTCCGAATCGAATACGCCGCTTCGACATAAGTTTTGTGAGGTTGCTTCTGTACCTGAAAACTTATGAAAGCGGTAAAAGTTGGTAGAACCACTTTCAATTGTTCGAGGGAAAGCAACGTCGCTATTTCTGGTGACCATTACTTATTCTAGATATTGATTGTTGATTTATTTATTTATTATAAATTAATGATTTATGAGTGATTTGCAAAATACGTTTAGACATGAATATCTATAATAAGTTATAATGTAATATACATAATTCTTCCCACATAAATGGGCACCATTTATTATAGACATTTGAACGTTCCTTTATATAGAATCACAATAAAAGAACAATTTAAAATTTGCCTGGTCTTACGGACTATCTATTGTGATAAATTTGAGGATATAGAGAGAACGGCAGGTGATTTAGTTCTGTGTACTCTGATTTATTTGTCTACCTGCCTGCCTGAATGTAATTTAATTTGTGCAAAACGAACGCACCTGTTACGTTTTATTTCTCTTTATTCACATTTAGGCACCACTTATGAGTTATAGCTGTTTGTGAAGACACGATAATGAGATTTTCAAGAACATAATTTATTCATTTCATAACAGCGCTGTTGAATAATAACTTTTATGATTTAACGTCGCGTTTGATTTAATTATACTTTTGTTAGATTAATATACAGATATATTGTTAAAAGGGGTTATTTACCAAAGGTAGATACTTATATACTAATTACAAATATCATATCTACATTAATATCTAGTATATTGTTTGTATCAGTAAAAGATTAAGAAACTCTCCAGTAAAAGGTTAGACAATTTAATTTTATTACAACATAAGTAAATAGTTTATTAAGCTTATTTCGATGTAATACAGCCCGCTGGACTTGTTATATATATCACATGGGTGTTACATTATTTATATTTACTTCATTATTATGTCATGGGAAGCTTTCCGAGTAGCCCACCTGACCGTGAATTCCCTATACACCTTATTTAGCGGATACCTTACCGTATCACGCTACCGATCCGTGACGTGGCCAGAATATCTAAAAGCATAAATCATTACGCACTGACACGTTACAGAATGCACTTCGTACCTATATAATAATATACGATATATCGTTATTCACCTATCAAATATATCAATCGATGTGTTGTTCTTTTGTTATTAATATCATAGCCATGTGAGAAATGTCTACACGCATCTACAGTTATCAATATCAAACTATAAATTAATGATTGAAATCTTAAAAAACCATATTATCGCTTTGCAATGCGATGAAAAGTTATTATTCTTTCGTATGTAAGAAATCGTTCTGTCCTATATCTGGTCCATAAACATATAGAACCTATTAGGTAGTGACACTAAAATTACTTGCGACTTTCACGACGCATTTAAGAAGACAAAGACCCACGAAAACTATCTTGGTTGGTACCATCTGTCTCACTATCGCTACCCACAAACGATCTAAGTTTGTTTCAACAGAACTTGTCTCCGTCTTCGATGTTATTTCGTAATTTAATTTTACTTCATATCTTTTTGAAAAAGTGTTTAATTCTTTAATATCCGATTTATAAAAGTTGTCCAATTATTGCATTGTACATAATATATTTCTGCATCCTATATAAAATTATAATTAGTAGTAAATATGAAGATTAATGTGTTGTTAATTAAACTATAGTATACCGAAACTCTACCTCTCTATCTCTATAGTATGTCTACCCAATCCAATATTATCAAGGAGACGTATGTTGGATCCACGACGTTCAGCAGAAACTGTGTCTCAAAAAATAAAACTACGTTAAAAAAAACCGACTTCCAAAAATACTAAAAAGCAAAAAATAACTAACGCAATTTATAACACTTTCCTCTACTTACCTACTGACTACTTATTCTCTCCGCTTACTGCTTGGTTTGAAGTTGGTGCCAAGCCACAGCATAATTAGCAAACCTACAGTAAACAATATAGGATCTACAAAAGATCTTTGTTAAGATTTTCCATGATTTAATAAGGTCAACAAAAACTTTGGCACCGTTTGCATTTAAAATTCTTAATTTTAGACGCATGCTCTTGGTTTGTGAGTTATTAATATTAGAAATAAACGGTCCTTTACAGGACCACTATAGTTGTAGAATGTAAATTAAATTTATTTCATCGTCGTTTTCATTTGTTTCTCATTGTCATTTATCGTTATTTCTGATTTATTTACGTAGGTTAGTACTTAGTAGGTTATCGTGTAGAAATTTATTTGTTACACCATTTTATTTCTGTAAGTAAAATTTTTTATTCATATATGGCTTGGCACCGACTTCGAACCAAGCAGCAAGCGGAAAGAATAAGTAGCCAGTAGGTAAGTAGAGGAAAGTGTTATAAATTGCGTTAGTTATTTTTTGCTTTTTAGTATTTTTGGAAGTCGGTTTTTTTTAACGTAGTTTTATTTTTATTTTTTGCTTTTTAGTGATTTAAGTATGGGTAGGCTTATTATTTATTTAACAATCACAGAACACTATTAAACCTAAACGTTAATGAGATTAACCTTCAAGGTCAACCTAATAGCCTCAAGGAATACTATTCTCTATCCATATGCACGTATAATTTTGAAAGAATTTTCTCTGAACTCCTATCCTTTGAGGAGTTGTACCTTCCATCATCAGCTCATCCATAGGCAATCATCATCAAACGCAAATAATTGAACAAACTGTATGATATTGACTGAAACGTAACAGTTAAATGCTTATAATTTGAGTGTTCTTCTCGATTTCCTTGGGATCCCGTCATCATATGCTTACTAGATGACCAGGGTACCAACTTGAATATGTACCCTAACGAACAAAAAAAGAATTACGCAAATCGGATTAGAAATGTTAAAGTTATCGACATACTAATATACAAAGTATCGTCAAAATGACATCGTCCAAATAACAATAATGCTTATAAAATAAAAACTACCAAACCAAACTGAAAGAAATTTTTATGGGACCATTTGGCAGCTATTTCGCGTCGAACAAAAAAAGAATCACGCGAATCGGTCCATTAACCGCGACGTAATCGATGTACATACATAGAAAAAAAAAAAAAAAAAAAAATACCGGCCGAATTGAGAACCTCCTCCTTCTTTTTGGGAAGTCGGTTAAAAATCAGTGTCAGAATGTTCCAAAATATCCCTATACATTTATATAACATTGATAATGTGGGCGTCTGTTTAATATAATGCATACCATAAATATAAATAAGGAACGCAAATTTAATCGTAAATTAGTTTTTCTAAAATCCACCCCTCGTCGGAGAAACGGCATTTTTTCCGCGTCAATGATCCGGCTAATTGATAGGCCTTACTGGTTCCAGCCAATTAGATACTCCGTTTGCTTTACTCAAACTCAAGTAGGTAGACCTTTTTTTTATAATGGCAATGGAAGTTAAATTTTGAAATTGGTTTTCTTAATAAGATATTTCTCTGAACGTTTTTATATTATTGGTAAAATAAAATCACATGTTTGACAGTTTTGTTATTATTTAATAATGTTTTTATTATCTCATTTCTATGTTCTATCGCCATATTGTATCATATTTACATAAATACTAAAATTTATGAATATCTACCCACTATAACTAGAAACAAAAGCTATCTATTACCGTATATTTCGTACAGCAAAAACAAAATGCTATGTTTGATTTGAGAAGTAGGTATCTAATGGTTTCGAGTGTGCTCAAACTTCAAATCCTTACGACGAGTCCAGATTTAATATTATTCAACATTTGTAAGGTTTGAGGGCTCTCATAATACTTGTATTGTTATTGAGATTACAAGGGTACGTTACTTTTACATTCCGTTCGGGGCTCTTCAAGCTAATAATCGATAAATTGCCGCTTGACTTTAGAATAAAGCATAATAAATGAATCAATTACTGAAAAGTTTCTTGTAAGGCAGTTGACAAAGGGTTCCGGAGCTCTGGCCCTGAATAGGTATTTGGCGCTAATCACCTAACTTTTAATTAATGACATCGTTTAGTGGAATAAAAGTAAAACGAACTACAGTCATCTTACAAGTAATGCCTTCAATTATACAATTTATGTACGATCAAAGTACCTAAGTAGGCATTATGGATAAGTTCTGATTGGCCGACAATCCAACGTCTTGCTTGGCATCCAGTGTGGAAATAAAAAAGTATTTGCTCATAGATCAGACCAATATTGACCATGAAATATTTTGACGTGACAACGTCTTATAAATTGGTTTGCCGGGTGACACTTCAAGAAACTGCGTTACGCTCCGCTCACGTTATGCGCTCACAATGAGAGCGAGTGAGAGGCACGCGTCCCTTCCACTCGGGCATGGTTAGCCCGCCTAAGAGCGAGAGAGACAGACATAAAAAGTGAAAGGCACGCGTCCCTTGCGTCGTTGTCACGTAAAACTTTCGCCCGTATACCGACTTTACAGGCAACCCATTTTTTTTTTTATATTTATGCCTGTAATAACAGTCATCCTGAGGTATTCACATACCGACTTATATTCGGGGGCTCAAAACATCGACTCATGCGAGTACGAGGAGAAATAGATAATATAATAAATGAAAATATACATTTTGAAATTTATAATGTAATTAACATATACTAAAAAAATGTTTTCAAAATAAAAGTGTAATGAGACAATATAATTATCTTCGAAGCTCGCAATGGCATGTGCTGGTAGCTTGAAACAAAACATTAACACAGTTCATTAAATGTTATAGTGTGTTATAGTTGTTGCTTTACGAAATTGAAAACAATAATAAGTGGTGCTAACGCGTAATTGGATTTTGTCTGTTATGTTTCGTTTGGGTACTGTCGTGTAGGATCATTTTCATCGAAACTCTAAACAAGGTAGTGCTACGAACGCCAATCTATTTTCAAACTTCATTTTCACACCAAAACTACAAGTGGATTTCAGATTCAGTTGATTGGATACACGGTTGCGGATTTAATTGAAAAAAAAAGAACGCTCTTGAGATTAGAACAGCATCATTGGAAATATGTGCTATAGACATCATAGTTATTATACAATTTGCATTAAGGCAAGGTATTATAAGTTCTTACTGTTACTAATACTAATTATTGTATGTATGTTATTAACACTAGTTGTATAAGTTTGCACTGTTACTAACAATTATGGAAAAATTTCTGAAATAAACGTTTATTATTATTATTATTATTATTGGGTAAAAAATAAAGACTCGATATATATATATTTTTAAACACCAATACATTGAAAAGGCCCCTTTAAATATAAATTTAATGTTAAATGGTAATAAAATGTTATTTAATATTAGTACATACACTATTGCGTAAAAACGTAAAACAAATGGTTCATATTTAGTATGTGGATCTACCACAATATATTTATTATTTCCAAATCACTTGTGACTCGAATCATTGTTTTTTACAGATACAAATTATTGTAGGTGCAAAGTAGGTATACCAGATCGAAAACTATACGATAATAATAAACTTGTTTAACCGGGAATTTTTCTTTTGTAACAGAAAACAAGAAAATCAAGATCGATGACCTGCTAGTTGAAGTAAATTTAATATAACATGGAAAGGCTTGGGTTTTCGATCCCTCGGGCCAGCCATGAAACGCTCTCAAAATCTTCCATAGTAGCTCTAATAACTAATTTGCCCTCCCTTCAGCTTCGTAATCTGATAAAAGTAGTAGGGACCTCGTAAATCTTTCTAAGGTTGTTTGCGGTTTCGAAATTTATATTAGTTATATCTTAGCCGAAAGTTTCTTCTAAGAAGTTATTATGATTAGACGTAGGTATTTCATTTAATTTCAGTTTTAAAATGCATATCCTAAGTTATAATGTAAGCATTGTAATAAAATTGTATTGCTAATTTTTAACCGACTTCCCAAAAAGAAGGAGGAGGTTCTCAATTCGGCCGGTATTTTTTTTTTTTTTTTTTTTTTCTATGTATGTACATCGATTACGTCGCGGTTAATGGACCGATTCGCGTGATTCTTTTTTTGTTCGACGCGAAATAGCTGCCAAATGGTCCCATAAAAATTTCTTTCAGTTTGGTTTGGTAGTTTTTATTTTATAAGCATTATTGTTATTTGGACGATGTCATTTTGACGATACTTTGTATATTAGTATGTCGATAACTTTAACATTTCTAATCCGATTTGCGTAATTCTTTTTTTGTTCGTTAGGGTACATATTCAAGTTAGTACCCTGGTCATCTAGTAAGCATATGATGATGGGATCCCAAGGAAATCGAGAAGAACACTCAAATTATAAGCATATAACTGTTACGTTTCAGTCAATATCATACAGTTTGTTCAATTATTTGCGTTTGATGATGATTTCCTATGGATGAGCTGATGATGGAAGGTACAACTCCTCAAAGGATAGGAGTTCAGAGAAAATTCTTTCAAAATTATACGTGCATATGGATAGAGAATAGTATTCCTTGAGGCTATTAGGTTGACCTTGAAGGTTAATCTCATTAAGGTTTAGGTTTAATAGTGTTCTGTGATTGTTAAATAAATAATAAGCCTACCCATACTTAAATCACTAAAAAGCAAAAAAATAAAAATAAAACTACGTTAAAAAGAACCGACTTCCAAAAATACTAAAAAGCAAAAAATAACTAACGCAATTTATAACACTTTCCTCTACTTACTTACTGACTACTTATTCTTTCTGCTTGCTGCTTGGTTTGAAGTCGGTGCCAAGCCATATATGAATAAAAAGAATTACTTATAGAAGTAAAATGGTGTAACAAATAAATTTCTACACGATAACCTACTAAGTACTAACCTACGTAAATAAATCAGAAATAACGATAAATGACAATGAGAAACAAATGAAAACGACGATGAAATAAATTTAATTTACATTCTACAACTTTAAGGGTCCTGTAAAGGTCCGTTTATTTCTAATATTAATAACTCACAAACCAAGATTAATGAAAAATGAGATGAAAAATTTAGAATTTTAAATGCAAACGGTGCCAAAGTTTTTGTTGACCATATTAAATCATGGAGAATCTTAACAAAGATCTTTTGTATATTGTTTACTGTAGGTTTGCTAATTATGCTGTGGCTTGGCACCAACTTCAAACCAAGCAGTAAGCGGAGAGAATAAGTAGTCAGTAAGTAAGTAGAGGAAAGTGTTATAAATTGCGTTAGTTATTTTTTGCTTTTTAGTATTTTTGTTAATACTTAGTGTCACGCAAATTATCACGATAAATTAATATCGTGTGTAGGTTACTATACCCAGTTGTTTCTAATATTGGTTTAGATTTGTTTAAACCAACATAATATGAAACATCGGAGCTACTTTTAAGATTAAATTTAGGTACTCGTAGTGCAACTTATGTGTATGCTTAAGGCTCAAGGAAGTTCTATCTTCCGCGTTCCAGAAAGCAGTACCACTTTTCCACTTTGAGACTTTATTTTCATAAAATTTATATTTCTTGCCATTTTTGAATAGAATACTGAAGAAGTAGGTACAATGTTTGTAGGTACTATTTTATCAGCATATTGTTATTATCTTACAATAACATATTACAATACTAAATTTAATTTAATTTTTACCTTAATAGGTATCACAATTGAAAATCTGAATTGTAGCTTATTTAATATGAAACCAATTGTTTTGTTTTATTTATTGTCTTGAATTTCTTTTCAGTAAAACTGATAATAACTGGTTATTGTTTGAGCAATTACCCAGTATTTAATGATAATAATAAAAAAAAAATATGATTTATTAATGTTTATTTTATATTTTATTGCAAACATACCATTTAAGCACTCGAATGTCGAATAAACGATAATCTCCGTATTATTATTTGAAATAATGTAGATATAATGCTTACGTCGGTATTCCTAAGACAAGCTTTAAAGATAATAGGGATGGAAACTTGCAAAGTATTTTGCCTACGTCTCTTGTAACCTAGAGCTTTCAAGCTTTCAATCCGTACTATAAACCAACTTTGTCTGGATTCTATGTATTACGTACCCGACGGCTTAGACATGGAGTTTTTTATTTATTAGGATTTCCAACCAAAACTGAGTTAGAAGGGAAATCCTTACAAAATTATGTATTAAGTGTATAATAAAAATGTGTATGGTTTATTTGCTTCAAATGAGCAATAATAAGATATGAAATTAAAATGTTATACTTATACTGTGCCTAACCTATTCCTTAACTTATTATCTGACACATGTACCTACATTTCTAGTGAAATAACGCTAATCAAATACTATTTAGGTATAACATTCCGTTACTGAACTTATCTAAAACGACACCAACCAACTACCCTTTAAAAGGTTGAACAGACTGGTTGGCCTATAATTATAATAAGAAATAATACCTCACAGGTCAGAGCTATTAACATAAATAACAATAGGTCATACAAGAACTATTATTCACAATTAGAGTGCTCGGGTTCCACTATTAATCATGAACGTAACGGATATCATAGACCTCAGGTCTAAATAGCTTGTTTGATTTAGATGTCATCTATATTTCAAGACATCTTATCTTATTTAAGGATATTCTTACTATAACGTTCTTGCTAAATAGATTTAGTAGGATTAGAGTTCCATTTATTTTGATTAATATTCATGAAGTTTTCTTAACTTATAAGTTAAGAAAATCTTATAAGATTACATGCTAGTAAACAACGTAGGTGCTACATATTTAAGTCATTATGGTGTTTGCAAATTAATTCATATTCACGCCTTAAACGCTCAAACAGAATGACATGCTATAACAATTTTGCTTTAAATATATACTAAGTACAATATACTTGTACACGCCAGGAACTGACAAGATAAACGTAGGTTTACTTCAATAGTGATGGATAGTATCCGATATTTCGGCACTGTTCCAAAGGCATGATATTATGAGGTAGGTTACTGATTTAAATAAAAATACATCTAATACAAGATATCACTTATTTTTCCATATAAAATGATACGTAACTATTCAGTGTCCAAGTAAACAGTAAACAACTATTCAGTGTGTAGTAAAAGTATCTATTAGTATTAACAAATGAAATAATTTAATTTATTAAGCAAAACAAAATGTTTTATAGAAAGCGATACCTGCAGAAAAAATGTAATTTATAGGATATACCTATAGTTTCATACTGTTAGATAATTTTATGTAAATTTCTGCTTGTCTTCAAAATGATTCTAATAGACACGAATTTTGACGGGTTACGAGGTGAAAATTCGTTTTTCAAATCGCTCGTGAAACTGGTCACGCCACGCCATGCGCCAGTTTGAAGCGATCGTATAAATTCACTTTCAGTGCCGAAGTGAATGCTGCACGGGACATTTTGAATAGTTCCTATATTTTATTATCACCCGCTCTGGTTAGTGGTCAACCATTAAGCTGGATCGTTAATCCGATCTTGAAAATTACTTTGCGGTAGAGGATGTTTGATACGACGATCAACTTACCGATACACTAGTTAGAAGTTTTTTTATTAACCATTAGGTATATAGATTTAATACGTATTAAAAGTGCCTAGTATAATTATTATTATTATTTATTATGAGCCTGTAGTGTCCCACTGCAGGGCAAAGGCCTCCTTATCTTTCCTCCACTCCTCTCGGTTCAGAGCTTTGCTGGACCACTCCTTTGAGAAGTGGTCTAGCTCGTCCCGCCATCTACGCCTAGGGCTGCCGCTGCCTAGGTATTCACAATAGGCAAGAAAAAGAAGTTGCACGACGCACCGAAAACGCCTGGAGGAGCTATTGGTCCATGAAAGAGATAATATTCACTGTTAGAAAAAGCAAACGTATTTAAGATTAATCAATTATGTACTTCTTTGCACTGAAATTATACGTAGGTATATTCCATTGGCGTGTTAATGATAGGAGTTTAAAATTTTGTTACATAAAATATGTATGGTTACTTTAACGCAAAATCTCGTGAAAATTATAAAAAAATGACAGTAAAATTGCCGCTCCCCCTCATAAACGTACTTGCCTGTAACTTCTTGTGAGGCAGTTTTGAAAAGCACTTTAACTGATTGTCGAGTGCCTACCCTTTGGGAGTGCCCCAGATTCCCTAAAAATACTAACATAAACTTTACGAAGATAAATATGTATGTTCCATTGAATATTACATGTTTTCTTAGACTTATTTAAAAAGAGATCTATTTCGTTATCTTGTAAAAAAGTCATAGCGATATTTAGCTTTTAGTATAGGAAAGTGCTTTATAGGCTTTGAGTTTCAAAATATTACAGGTAAGAGGATTTACCTACCTTTGATCAGTAATAGATCTACATATTTGGTAACAAAATATACTCCTGTGGGAATATACCTTTTCTTAGAAACATGACTTATAGGCTAAAGCTGTATGCTAAAGAGAAGGAAATGGCAACAACATGATTTTTGCATCTAGAATTTGTAATATGGAACTCTTTATTTAAATCAGCAATCTATTACTAGGTAGTAAGTAGTAAGCATAAGCTACATTATTTCTAATAACTCTATTTAAATCATTCTTCATTTCACACAAAACTTTGTACAAAACACATACGGTGAAATGTTTAAAATGAGAAAAAGAAATGAATCATATTAGGTAGGTACATTCTTAGCAATTTCCTAAAATGTTTCACTGGAAAACTGTCCCATACTTGTCAACGAAATGTGATTAGATAAACTAAGCTAAATCTACTTACAACAGAATATAACCTTAATTTTCAGTATAACTTAGGCCAAGGTACTTGCACACAAAAAGCGTATTATTCCACGAGATTTATTTTTTAAAGTTGCCACAAAACACCACAGTCTCGAAAATGGCGTTTTGATGGATTAGGAACATCTGTTCGAACAAACGAGGTTTACAAAGATAAGGTAGAGTCATCTTTCACTTTTTTGTTTGGCTTACGTTCGCACTTTCCTCATGCTATTCTTTAGACTAGGGTTTAATGGGTGTTGATTTTTTATACATTACACTCAGCCACTCAAGTATATATACTTGTTTCAAACTTAAGCAGCTGAATAAATCTTTCATTAAATGAACTCGTTTTTGTACACAAAATTAATAAAGTGCTTGGGTAGATACATTATCTACATATAAAGAACTTAAGGAGGTAAAGATTTAAGTATTAAATTTTTGAATCAATACCAACTTTTCTGATTGTAATAACGGATACTATCTTTGTACTTACTAAATTGTGATAAATTTTGTTTCAGACTAATTTTGATTGGTTTCTAACGTTGAACAAAATATATAAATAGACACACATAATTGTAATATCATGTATTAACTAACAATGGTCACTTAATACTCTTAGCATTTGAATCTTGTTAATCCAATTTTCGGATCCAACAAAATCAACGTCTTTATCTAACAAAATACACAACACTTTCCATTGTAAGTTAATTAGTACAGAAACAGACTCTTATCCTTGGGGTGACGTAAGATTAGCATAAGTAAATTCGATACCTCCCCCGAAATCCTTTTGGGACTCGTTCTAATTCAGATCGCGTCGAAATATTTACCGAATCGTGTTACATTTTTATCTTTTTAGAATTGCAAACGCCCATTTGAATAATTGGCAAATAGAACCCATTTTTATTTCAATCCAGTCCCATGGAAAGTGTAAAACACTTATTCAAATTGATTCTAGAACTGTGTTTCAATAAGTTCCTCGAGTTTTGAAACAGTCGTTTCTTAACGCCTGATTTGGCGATGCCTTTATTGCAAACCTAATGAATTGTACTTGTTTAAAAGTTTCTTGTATCACAGTTTGATATCGGATTAAGATTGGAGTGGGGTAGCTCTAATGACGCCGAGCAAGGAGTTGGTCTGACTTTTTCATTGCGACTTCGGTTTTAATTAAAAACCGCCACGTTCATTGGAACTGAACGGACGAACGGTGGAGTTAGACTGCGGTGTTACTGCTTTTGTAACTGTACGTAGTTGCGGTTACAACTCCCTGAGAACTTACTCAAACGACCCAAACTTCTTTTCTGTTTTATCAAATTAACATTTGCATTAGGTCTATTTTTATTTATATGATTTAAGTGTTTGTTATCTTGAATATATAATATTTTTTTAATGTTACACGACGTAACAAGCTTAAAATATTATTATTACATTACGAATCAGAATGGTTTTAAGTGCTCCGTGATAACGTATTACAGTTTAATGAAGCGTTTGATAAGGGTGACAAATTGACACTTTTATTGCTTTGTTAGACCCTTTTAAAAGGCGGTAGGCATCCGTAAAAGCCGCATTTCCATGAAGGTGGATATTGCATGCGCCAAGTCGGTAGCACTCATAATAAACTCACACATATTTAATTGCTGAATTGCATGCATATTTGTTTTGTTTCCGGATACTTGTAAACTTAGCTAGACAGCTTTTTATGTGCTCCATTTGAAGTTTCAAGAATTCGTTGAAATAATGTTCATGACTGATTATGCGTTTACATGTTATGCACATATGAGTACATATACAGAACATATATGATAAAGAACCTAAGTACATATAACTAGTTTTGCTTAAAATGATACTTAACATAATTATCAAAATATTAACAAAGTATCAGTTAGATTATTTACACAGGTTGATAGATAGATAGGTATACCTATTGTATTAATGACTGTCAAAATCCTGCTTTATAAACAGCAATAATAATTATACGTATTTATTTTTTATCCTAAGCAGGATTTGGATCTATGTTTGTCTAGGACAACTCTTACTATACAAAACGACTGGGGTCTTCTAAACTATATCCCAGTCTAATGTATTTTTTATAGATTTTTCGGCGTTAGTTCCTATCATGGTGGATCCATAACTTTTTTCTTTTGTATTGAGTAATACCAAGGAAAAACGGCCAAATACTATCATGATGGAGTAAATATCGAAACACTATCATAGCTACTTTATTGCCTCAAGCTATACCACAACGCAACCGTTCACATCAAGGTCAAAAATAATCACCATTAAGTTAATTGGTGAAAGGTCTGCCTTATCAGTTTTCCGCTCGAGCGGTTGATTAACGATTTACAAAAATAGCTACGGGCACTATCGGACAATATTTTCTGTTATCGTGTCCACATCCGGGACATTCCAGCATTCATGAAATTGCATTTTCGCTTCCGGACCCTTTTCTTATTTGATTAATACGTTCTAATCAATTCCAGCGCCAACGCCAATATTCCTTAGTTTATATCGATTATATAAATTATTCGACGGTTTGCGGCTTAACCCGGCGGATGCCGAAGTATTTTGACAGGGCTTCGGTTGGGTTATTCGTACCTACATACGGTATCTGGCATAGAAGCCCAGTTTTACTCCTTTTTACCTATAAATATTTAAGTACACATCTAACGCCTTGAGTTTTAGATGTTTAACTTTCCACCACAGATAATTTATGCAGGTTAGATATAGGTATATTATGAATTAAAACGTTTTTTCCCGTATGGTGTTTCACGTAATACCCTAAACAAAAGTCTTCGTCCCTGAAAAAAGCTACAAAAAAAAAGCAACACGAAAGACAAAGCTCCAAGCTTAGATAGAATTTGAGGAGGGTTACTGTAATGGACATTTTTGTAAACGACAACCGCTTTAATGATTTCGTTCTATTCAACCCGAAGTGCTGCGTACCCAATAAAAGGCCAAACAGAATGAACGACAAAATAAAAGCAGAGATTAACTACGTTCAGAACAATAGATTTAATGAACATTTATATAATACGGTGTTTATGGAACGGAAATATTTAAGCATCACAGAATAATTTATAGCGGAACGAATTTCGTTGTTAACGAAAGTTTTATAAAAATGCTCTTAGTTGGCCTAGCTTCAATGAATATTCATATTTTAGTCTAGTGTTTGTTTTAATTCATGACACAATTTTAGTAATCCATGCCTAATGAGGGTATCTAAAGACACAATATTGAAACATCTGCCTATTTGGAGGAAGCCAATAGTATAAACTTTACTGCATTACAATTGATGGAACGATATGAATCAAACCTAAAAATTCTAATAATTTATTTTAGTTAACAGGGCACCAAATACACTAGGTACCTATGTCACAACATTAATATAATGTTCCTATCTATTGACTGTTATTATTTTCAACGAAATGAATTGAAAATGCATTGTTTATAAAATAACATTAGGATTTAATTATCTTCAGGTAGCTCGAGTTAATTAACTCAGCAAATAGTTGAATGCGGAATTGTATCTAAACATACACCTGGCAATAGCCTGTATAAACTCAAAGGGCATAGCATCTGATTGAAAAGCCCACCTTACAGACATGCAATACAGGCTTAAGCACGGTGGCTATAGGAATAATGTGTACGGGGTAGTCTGGAAAGCGGGACGTACCCTTCACCAAAAACCCAAACATTGCGGGATGTAAGCGGATTGTAAAACGTCCATTGCTTTCTGATATTCATATTCTTGGAGAGGCTTAATACGTAAGCGGCGATGTATTTGTACATTACTGGAATATACCTCAAAATTGTATAAAGTAGTAAGGTCTATGGAAAATCCAGTCAAGCCGCCCGCTGGTGCGCCCAGTTAGTCGAGTAAGGAACGTATGCGAGAGAGCGCGTGTATTTAAGTTTCTGAAATATATTCGAAAGAGAACATAACAAAGTTTCGTGACTGAAAACTAAAGTTGTATTTAATAAGTTCAAAGAGTTTATTTGGGTTTGTTTGTAATCAGGAGTAGCTGTTCCTGAATAAAGGTTGGTAAACCAAATAATTTGAATATGATGATGACATACCATATACAAACCTATAAAATAAATCTTTGTGTCATAGTTCAAAAGATATTAGATTAGCGTTTTAGATGCTTTATCGTGTTTTTTGTTACCTAGATCTTCTTTGTGCTAACCATTTTGTCAGTATGCCAAACATCGAAATAGATTAAGCCCTTTCGACATGATTGAGTGAATATCTACGAATATTCTCATAATTATGTGATTCTAAGTGATTCTTTTTTAATTTTCCATTCAGGACAAATGAATTTTGGGAAGTTAAAATAAATGACTATCCATAAGGTATGTAGGTACACAGTAACACATAAAAACTTATTGTTGGTACCTATTATTTTTAATTTTATGCCATCTATATAATTACCGTGTATTTCCGATTTTGGTTTTAATGACTCGTATTCATAGATGATCGTAATAGATAATAACGAAATTATAGGCATTTTTGGTGCAAAATGTTACGATATCATGTCAGAACAATGACCAAAGTTGATTGCTCTGGTATTCAGGCCTATTGTCTCGTACTAAAATATTTTATCTAGTATATGAAAATCTCGTGTCAGAGTGATTGTGTTATCGAATACCTTCGAAACGGGTTGACCGATTAATTATGATCTTTTTAGTGTATATATTTGGTTGGGTAGGTTTGTACATCTTCCTACCCCACTCCCGTTATATCCCAATTTTGGTATTTCTTATAAGACATAACGTTTGCCGAGTCAGCTAGTAGTCTGTAACGTATAGTTTCACACATACAAAATACATTAGATAACGTTTATTCAATATTACAAAATAAAAGTATAGTATGAATATAACCTATGACCATATGTGCCTATTGTACCAAAAATATTTCTGCTGAGGGCTGAAGTAGAATAAATCTCATACAGCTAAAAAAACCTTTTATAAAAACGTTAAGCAGCAGGTGTTGGTAATATCATGGTAATACTAGGCAAGGGCACCTTTTAATAAGAGGAAAGGGCGCGCAAAAAACCCGAACAAATTAAAAAGTCACCACTTCGTAGCACTTTTACCGAGGGAAATTTCATAAATCTAATTTTAAGCGACGACGGTGACAGTCTAAAAATATCAGCCTGCGCTTTGTTCATATAAAGTTTCCACTTCTTATAAAGTAAATCATTTCACAGAATGCAATAGGTAGGTACTTTTATCTGTGTGTGACATGTCAATTGACTTGTGATGACTTAATCTTTTCGTTTTTTTGTATTGTTCTTATATAATGATTATTACAAATACCTATAACCTACATGGGTTCATATTTAACACATAAATAAACAAATAGCTATAACCTGTCAAAAATCACCTTCAAATATCATAATTTCAAGTTAAAAGTTCCTTGGGAACAGAACCTCTAGTGCATATTGTAATACCATAGAGGTAGGTACTATTTTTATAATGTACCTATGCCGTGTTTTGATTGGAACACGGCTCTTTGGGTATAGTTTAAAGAGGCATTTTTTTAAGATAAGATATAATTTAAGATAACACCAGATGAAGTTACGTTATGTTAAGATTACGTCAAAGTATCTAAACTGAAGAACAATGTTGTATATGCTGCCACTACCACACTACTTGCATCTGATAACCGCTGACTGACTAACTCTGCTCACACTACACTCCCCAAGTAGTGTTCCAGCGTAATTAGACGTAACCGCATCCAATATGTTCACAAACCTCCATGCATTTGATTGGATTTACCTACAGTCTGATTATTTTCTGAACGCAGTATAATCTTTCAAGATTTATTCTGTATCAGCGGCGCCCCGCGGTTTCACCCGCGTACACGAGGGACCTTAAATGTTCCCGGCATAAAAAGTTACCTGTATTATTAATCCAGGGTGTCAGCTAACTTCATACCAAATTTTATTAACACCGCTCCAGCCGTTTAGGGTGCGTTTCCACCAGAGATGTGCGAGGATGCGTTGCGAGGAATGTGTTCTCGCTTAGTATAGCTCAATGAAGCGATTCTATTGGTTCTTAAAAACACATTCCTCGCAACGCATCCTCGCACATCTCTGGTGGAAACGCACCCTTAGACGTGAAAAGGTAACAAACACTCACACTCATAAGCTTTCGCCTTTGTAATTTTAGTGTAATTAGGTTGAAGTATCGATATTTGCGCAAATAATTCTTAAGAGATACGTGATATATGGTCATATGTTTGAAGATATTTTCATACGGCGTAGTATTTAAGTAAAGGCAAAATATACAACCTCTATTTCTGTACACACCGGTATGATACCTTATTAAATATAATGATGATAAGCATGAAGAACAATTGATATAATGAATTGATTTGATGAGGTCGGGACGCAGTATTTATTCTTACATAGGATAAATACTGGTGTGTATACATTATTAAAAACTAGTAAACCACACATATATACATATTGCATTATTGTTGTAGGTACCTACAGTACCTCGAGTATATAAAATACATACAATTAATTCGAATATAATGTAATTGTATGTTTTTTATACCTTTTTTTTTTTTTTTTTTATACCTACCAAATATATTTTGTATCATATACGTACGGAATTGTAAACGAGGTAAAAGTCTCCTAGTTTCGTATAGATAATATTATTTTGCACTTGTTCCAGATTTTGATAAGAAACCTTGATGGGTAGCCCTGTAATGCAGTATACTTTTTGCTTCATTGTTCTCACCATTTGTACAGGTGAGTTGCCCAAAATCCTTTTCATATAATCCATTAACCATAAAACACGACAGTAGGGCATGTAATGGAACTTAATCTAAGTAATTTTCCGAAACAAAGGACGAGAATAAAACTTGATCTTGAAAATTACCGGTTCTATGTCTTAATAATAATTTAAACTTTATAATTGCTTTTACTTAAAGTATTATTAGCCATTAGGATTAAATATATTATGTAATATAATACCGAGGGTATTTCAATTTACACAACGCCTACTTGCACAATTGTTCTGACAACTCAGTTTAAGTACAGAAATAATATAACAACAAGTAGTGTAGCGAAGGAACATACAAAACCGTGAGTTAGACACTCAACTGAAACTGATAGTACCCATATAAGAGAGATTACACATCCCATACATTCAAACCAAAATACATTAAGTATTAGAGAAACCTGTGAAAAATGATATCATTTCATCCGGGTAAATATCAATCGACATTTTCTCTTTCACCTTTGAACGATAAAAGAAATCCCCAGATTCAACCTTTGAGAGGTTTCTTTTCATTCCAAAATTACTATGAGAGTGAGCAAATATATTTCTCAAAATGATTTCCCACAGATCAAGGTGACGGTAGATGGAAGGAAAAGGACAGAGGAAATCTTCGGCATGATATTGAGCTGTATGAAAAAATGTCTGGTAAGGATACATTAAATATGGTATGGTTTCCTTAACGGAATTATCAGTAGATAGTAATGCATTTATAAGTTTAATGAAAAAACTTTTAAATAACCATGAAATGTAAATACCTACGATTATGTAAAGAGCTGTGAATTTTTGTTATTATTACTGCGCTGATGTAGGTCTTTGAATAGGTATCAATTAGTTAACAAACAGTTACTATTCTGAATATTTGTTATGTAAATGTTGCCTTGTCTTGATTTAACTGTTATACAATAGTGAATAAAATAACACCAAAATAAATGGTTGATTCAAAAAGTTTCCCCCTACGGAAACGGGAAACAATTACTAACAAAAATGTTTCTGACACATTTCAATTTCCTTTACAGAAAAAATTGAGCGGGAGATAGAAGCCTTTTACGATGAATATCCAGAGGAGAGGCTTAAGGGGGATCGTGTTGATACAATACACTACAAATATGTGACAAATACATTGAATCCTAACTCAGAAAGAAAAACAAAAGAATCCTTTGATGGAACTAAACAAAAAGAAAACTATTCTTACTCAGTTTCAAGTAGGATTGACAACTCGCATATGGAAAATCAATTACCTTTGGGTAACTACAATCCAACTTCAAAACTAAATGCATTCAATTCAGAGTGGCCAAAGTTTGAAGAAATTCTTTTGGCAATTGGAAAAAAATATGACTGGAAGAACGATAGATGGATAAAAGTTAAGGAAAAAGTGAAAAAATATAGTGTTACAGTGAATAATAAGATAGATATAGATAATAATAGTAATGACATTCATGAAAAACATAAGTTTAGTTACAGAATTGTTAAGCTAAAAAGTAAAAATAGAAGAAGTGTGGTGGTGGCGGTGTCAGCTGTAAGATAGTTCGAAATAAAGTTTATGAAGGGGACAAATGAATATGGCTATATTTTTTTTAGAAATAACGGGACCAACACGGGTGGAGCCAATATTATGTTGCTTTGAAATAAGTAACATTTGTTGCCTATGTAATGTGAAGATTGACGGTTAATGGAAGCGAAACAGAGCATTTTTCCACTGTCTCAGGCCTAGCTCGCTCACTCACCGCACTGCATATTAGAATAGTATTGACATAAATGCCTATTATAATCATGTAATATAACATAACTGTTGTCTGTTTATTATTATCTTAGTAGCGGCCTCAATAGATTTCTTTATACTGATATACGGTTACATATCTCAAAACTGATGGTAATAATTTTAGATTCACAATAAAACGATCTGTCAGAAAATAAATTCTCAATCTAAACTCTTTGTTTTATTCCTGCTTTGCGCGTGCTCTGTTCCTAATAATTTAGATTTTGTAAGATAAACATATACACTAGC
Source organism: Thyatira batis (assembly GCA_905147785.2). Taxonomy (NCBI): domain Eukaryota; kingdom Metazoa; phylum Arthropoda; class Insecta; order Lepidoptera; family Drepanidae; genus Thyatira; species Thyatira batis. The sequence continues at coordinate 5,238,855 of LR990496.1, read as the reverse complement.
TAGATAGGACACTGGTTTTGGGTTTATAAGTCAGTACATTGTTGCTGACAAGATTTTTTATGGCGTCCTGTAGTTACGTGGGAGTGGTAGTATACACAACGGGATATGTAAATGTATTCACTTCAATTGGTTAAAAAAATTGTAACAATAGCTAGGATAAAAAATATGTTCACCTCTATATCTCCGAAGGTGTATTCATTCAGATCTCTATATTGAGATTTAAGTTTGTATGTATGTTTTATGAAATAGAACTTTGTTAAACATTGTATGAACATAATAAATTTCGACTTGACATAATCAAAACGGAAATCAGAACTTTTTGTGTTTTTTTTCTAGCTCGAAAATACATACTCGTATATCTAAACGTTATAATTTTGAATATTATTATACAACAGGAGTCTACAATATTGTCTCGTATATTATTATTACCTTTAACAGCCAATATTTTCCAACGTTTGGGTAATGGCCTGAGTTCAAATGGTTTCTATGTTACCCTATTTCCATTTTCAGCTTCGTACTGATGTCGTTTACCGATTTGTGTTGTAACATAACGTTTTCTCACGCTCAAAATTTCTGCAGTCACTAGTAGGATATAAAAATGTTCAATTAGTGTTTGTCGAATGATTGACGTTATCCCACAAATTGGGATGGATTAAATGTAACAATATTGTTCCCGCTCAGTTGCTACGCTTAGTTGAAAATCGGATAATTTTATTGGTATATTCCAATACAACTACGAACGTTTGCAAAGGTCAGCGACACATTAGCAACATGTTACCATATTTCTCTATATACCTGCTTGTCAATCTATTACATACAGCGAAAACAGATCTTATTTTTCAATGATAAATCTTTGGCTACTATTTGAAGACATGATAAGGTTCAACTTGTGCAAACAGACATTGTAAAGCTCCATTAACGCTGTATCCCACAATCTTGAATTTAAATTTTATATTGAGGTGGTTGATACTTTACGTGGCAACCGCCGAGCCATTCTGCAAAGTGTGCTTACAGATGATAAATTATCATTATGCTTAAGTGACAACATGATCGATAGAGTCGTTAAGCTAAGGTTGCCAATGTTTTATTCAAGTAAAATACTATAAAATATGTTACATAACATTTTTGTTTTCGATGTAGATACATGGTGCATTATACAAAATAGCTTAGAGAATTGCTGTATAGGGATTTATATTCTTATTTCAGTTCTCAATAATGTTATAAGTACCTACAACACACACAGTCATACCAAAATGAAATACTATCACGGACTATTATTTCTCTAACTTATTATGTGGGTATGTATTCATTAAGTAGTATAAAATAAGTTGTCTGGATTCCATACTGCAGAACAATAGCGTAACGATATCACATTTTTCTTACAAACTATATTTTTAACTATATAAACATTATAAGTTTAGAAAATTTTAGATTCAATTTATGGTTAAATTTATAATGAATATCCTAATATCCTGGGACATTGAGATTGTGTATTCTGTCAATACAATTCTCGCTTGTTTCTTTAACGTTCGGTTCTTAAGTATCGGTAACGTAACTTAGACACTGATAGGTAGGTACTCTATTTAAAAATACGTAGGTATCCAAAATAAATAACATTTCTAAAGAACTGCCATCAGTTCTAAAATATTTACTTTGTGTTTCTGTTGTTTAAAAGACAAACAACGTTTGATTAAAACCCCTCTTGTGTCTGAAAATTTCTGGGTCATTTAGATTAATATTCGTTTGAGAAATATACTTTTAAATTATTATTTACATTAAATTTCTCTCATTTCAATTTATATGCTAAGTTAAATCTAAATCTGAATTCATTAAGTCTGTCTAACATCTACCTCAAAGTAGAACATTTAATCTTGAATTGGGCTTTATAATATGAAACTATATAGGAGATAATCTTTTTGATTAGTCCACACTATCTTCCCATCAACAAAATCGATCCTTTTTTTTGGTTGATGAAATACCGTAACTGCCCAACAAACATTTTAGAGCTAGCGGCAGCCTTTTTTTAGAGCTCTTACTGTTATATATGGTATATAAGAACTCCGATAGCAACCTTCGACTCTACAGTAGGGTTAGTTATGAATAATTAAACCTTCCAGAGGAATAACAGTAATAAATAAATAAAATATAAATCAAGACGGTAGTATGGAGTTTATCGTAACCATTGTATAACTTATTCTTATAGCTTTAAGTTGCACAAACCTATAAAAGCAATTGTAAGGTGTCTACTAACACTTACTAACGGGTGATATTCGACTACTGGGGTAGTGAAAGGTCTTGTAACACCTGAAGGCTTACTCTAATAGCTTCAGGAAGTATTAAACGCTGTGAGTGATGCTAAGGTGTGTACTAACACTTACTATCAACTGGTATTCTTAAAAAGAGTTAGACAAATACTTTATATCACCTAACAAGTTTTGTCGAGCCTTAAGAGTTACTAAGAAAGCTATAAGGATCTAAGAAGTGTTTATTATAAGTCCTATAGAGCTAGATTCTGCAAGAGTTAGAATCCACCTTAGTTTCAGTATTTAATCACTACGGGAGGAATAACAGAGATATCAGGATGCTTAAGTAATTAGAACTAAGACGCCATTTAATAAAGATATACCTACTATAAAAATTGTGAAAGAAAAACCTTATTGAAATGTTTCTAGTCCAATTATTTACTTACATTGTTCATAATTTTCAATTAAAATGTCTTAAAGAGGTTCCAGGAATTGATAAATAAGATTAAAAAAGGAAAAAAAAATCTGGCTGTATTTTTTTACATCATTTAATCATCAAAAGTAGTTTATTTTTAGGGCGCTTCAAAAATGAGATGAAAACTAGTATATATTGTTACCGTAAACTTACCGCCGCATGTGATTAAATCCCTATAACACCCAGTAATCTTAAACACTAAAACACACACACACACCTTAATTATTTTATTAAAACGCCATGACATGAATGCGTGCTATAAAATATTATCACTATTGACTTTAACAAGAACGTAAAACTGTGCGAAACAGTTTAAATATTTAGCGCTTTCGGTGAAATTTATTGCTACCAAAAAAGTCCGGTATATTCTTAAGTAATATACCTATTGGTTACAAGAAGTAACCATGTGTAACCAAAAAAGTCATTTAAGTGGTTTCCATAACTTGTTTACTACTTTAGCTTGCAGTTATACCCTGTGTATAGCTTATAAAACACTTGAAGTGGTAGCACTGTTCTAACTCTTAATAAATACTTATTTATCACTCTCTATAACCATTAAATAGCCTCAAGCTCTCGTACGAACAGGCCCAAATCAGGGTTATAAGAGAGTTACAGAACGCTTTATCACCTAGTTGTTAGTGCCTTTACAGAACCTTGGGTTATAAAAATCCTCTTAAGCAGCTCATGTAGCCCTTATTCTTATAACCAAAATGTTAGTTGGGTGGTCAATAGTCTACGGTGCTCGCAGGTAATTTTCTCTAAACAAACTTTTCGCGTTAAAGGGCCCTAAAGGGGTCGAGCTTTGGCAACACTCCATGTTAGCTGGACTGATCTCCAAGCAAACTCGTCAGTACCTTTAGTAAACAAGCGTATTTGCGTTTCCGCATCCTCTGAGACCTGTGTAAATAGTAATATCCTGCTCTTAAGACGGTATGCTTGGACGACAGTAGACTATGGTTATGCGTATTTTAGAAGATATACAATATTGCAGAATATAAACTATTGTACATCAACTGAATTAGGTAACTTTTTTAACTCAAATCACACGTGTCATGTTCCATACAATTTTTTTTGGCATTCAATTCTTAAAACTATTTAAAATAGATTATCTGATTTTCTACAACTGCACGCGAAGTGCAAATCAGAATACAAATAAATTCTATTTTTGTACAGAACCAGTAAATTCATGCAGCGGAAAGCCGTTTACGTAGGTAAAATGGACTTGCTTTGAAATATACTTATCAAACACTTGAGAACCAGGTTCCTCCGTAGATTTACTTACATTCTTAGGTCACATCATAATTTTTTTTTAATGTGTGGTCGAATATAAGCCGCTTCTGAAAATATCGAAATATGTTACAACTGTTTTAAGATTGAAATGCACACTCAAATACGATAGTGACTTATGGAATTGATTATACGATTAGTTAAAGGACCTATATTTTTTTGATAAGCCTATTAATCTGTAAAATGTTTATTTTATTTTAGTATTGTGCAATATAAGTTGAATATTAGACAAACAACTTTGATTGCTTCAAGAGCCAGTAATTTTTAAAATATTACTGTTTCTCGTACATGAGCATCACATGTGTTTGTACAATCGGTTATGTATACAACAAAAAATCACAGATTAGGTCTTTCCAAAATAAAAACAGAAACGGACGTGATCACGATCTGAAACGTGACTCGAATGATGTAAAGCAACAATGTGGAGTTTATGATTTTTTTACGATCCTTTTTCCCTTTTTCCATGTGAATATTATCCTGCAGACTGAAAATTGATACAAAAGTTTTTTTCAATTTGTTTTTTATAGTATTTTTATATCGTAATTCTCCATATTTTTCGATCTACTGACAAATTTCCGACGTTATTCACTCCATATTCCCAATATTTTTATACTATTTACAAACGATCGCGTTATAGGTACTCGTACCTTCATAGCCGTCCCCTTTTACGGCTTCCTTTAGGTCTGAATCACAGTGCATTTTAGTTGAGTGTTTTTATTTATATAATAATAATAAAGCTTTATTTCCACATAACAATACAAATATACATATTTACATACAATTTTATTATTTCCTATAAGTTTTATTTGTTATATGGCCCCCTATGGGTAAAAGCCTCCTCCATTCCTTTCCACCTTCCCCTGTCTTTGGCGATATGCATCCAACTTTTTCCAGCAATCTTTTTTTATGTCATCCGCCCATCTTTTCTTCTGTCTTCCCACTTTCCTTTTGCCTTGCGGGCCCTGCCATTTAGTTGTTTGGTAAGTCCATCTCTTATCTTTATATCTTGACAGGTGCCCTGCCCATGTCCACTTCTGTTTTAGACAAAAGTGGAGTGCATCTGTTAATTTAGTTGTCATGCGAATGTCTGCATTTCTTGTTTTTTGTATTTTTCTCAGTTTTAGTATACTTCGCTCCATTGCATGTTGGCATGATGAGATTTTGTTTTTTACTTTTTCAGTGAAGACCCATGTCTGGCTGGCATATGTTAAGCTTGGAAGAATGCAAGAATCCATTATGGTCTTTTTTATATGAAGGCTATAGTTTCCTTTTAAAATTTCCTTCTGGGCCCTGTATTTTTTCCAAGCTATACTTGTTCTTCTATCAGTTTCAGTTTCATTGCTATTTGCATCAAAGGATACTAATTTACCTAAGTACACATATTCATTTGCGTAGTCCATCGGTTTTTCTTCTAATTTAATTGTTTTCTTTTGACTGTTTGTCATAATTTTGGTTTTGGATGCGTTCATGCGTAGGCCGATTTTCATGCTTTCAGAATTTAGTTTTTGTATCATTGATTCCAGCCCTGTCGCGGATTCGCTAAAAAGAACAATGTCATCTGCAAACCTTAGGTGTGTCAGTTTGTTATTAAGTATCCATATGCCATTATTTTCCCAATTAATGTTTTTGAAAATATCTTCAAGTACAGCTATGAATAACTTAGGAACAGCGGGTCTCCCTGGCGCACTCCTCTCCCAATTGCGAACTCCTCCCCTTGTCTTTCCAGTTTTACTCTGCTTACACTTTTAGCATAGATGTCTTTTATGATATTTATGTATGTTTTGTTAACGTCGTTATTTTTCAGAGCGGTCCATATAGATGGGTGTACTATGCTATCGAAGGCTTTGGAATAGTCCACAAATGCTATGTAGAGTGGTTTGTTGAATTCTTGAAATTTCTCTATGATTTGTTCTATTGTGTGGATATGATCTACTATTGAATAGTGTGGCCGGAAGCCCGCCTGTTCTGTTGGCTGATTCTTGTCAATATCTGGTGCTATCCTTCTTAAGACGATTGACGAGAAAAGTTTATATATACTAGATAGTAAGCTGATGGGCCTGTAGTTGCTAATGTCGAGCGGGTTCCCTTTCTTGTATAATAGAATTATATTTGATTTACTCCATTGCGATGGTACTTGCTCTCTTTCCAGTACTAAGTTGAATAATTCTGCTAGATATGCAACCAAGATTGGCGCTCCGATTTTCAGGGCTTCGTTTGTGATGTTATCTTCTCCGGGGCTCTTCTCGAGTTTTAGTTGTTGGATTTGAGTCACGATTTCTCCTATTGTTATTGGGTCTATTGTTGTTTTTGCTATATCTTCTCCAGTTAAAATACTAATATCTTCTTCAATAGCTTGTGTCTTATCATGTGGTGGTTTTTCATAAAGAGAAGTATAGAAAGCCGTAGCACATTCGATTATCCCTTCTCTGTCTTTGGTTTCGCCCTTTTCATTGTTTAAACTTTGTATCCAATTTTTGTGAGTGGATAGTTCTTTAAAGGCTCTTTTGGAACTTCGGAAAGTAAACATATTCTTTTCTATTATCGATCTTCTGTGGTTAGCATAATCTGTTTTGATTGCTCTGTTGGTTTGTTTAAACAGTTTCTTTAATTCCTCTCTCATTTCTTTAGACTTGTTTTTTGTGAACATAAGTTCAGTTCTTCTACCGATTAAATTCTGTGTGTGTTCGCTAATGATCCTTTCTTTTTGTTTATTGTTTTCTTCCATTTTAAGGCTTTTTGAGATTGCTGCTTCCAGTTTATCGCTAAAGGATTGTACAGTCTTATTTTCCTTTAGAAATTCTGGCAGTAAAGGTAGGTTCGTTTTTAGATTTTGTATGTAGTTGTTTTTCTCATGTGTAGACTTCAATTTGCTGGGCGTGGTTTTGAATGTTCCTCGGTTCATTTTAGGTTTTTTAGTTTTGAGAGAGCATCTTAGCATCCTGTGGTCTGACGGAAAGCTCATTTTGTTAAGGATTTCTACGTTTGTGACAGATTTTGGGTTGGAGCTCAATATGAAGTCGATTTCATTTTTTGTTTTATGGTCTGGCGATAGCCATGTCCATTTTCTGGAACGTTTCTTCTTGAAATATGTGTTCATCACTGCTAGCTTGTTCTCCTGTGCGTATTGTATCAGACGTTCGCCTCTATCGTTCCTTATACCGTAACCATATTTGCCCATTATTAGATTTTCGTGAGGTTTAGGTTGTCCAATTTTAGCATTGAAATCTCCGATGATTAACCTGTTTTTATCAGCTAGTTCTTGCGCTTTTGTTAAGTCGCTGTAGAATTTTGTGATTTCTTCTTCACTTGAACTTTCTGTGGGAGAGTATACTTGAATCAGTGATAGTGGCCCATCCTTGAAGTTCAGTTTTAGCAGTGCCACTCTCTCCGATATGCCCAAAAAGCTCAATATGTTGTCCTTTAGTGATCTCTTTATTAAGAAGCCTACGCCATGAAGTCCCCGTGTCTCTCCTATATAACAAAATATGTAATCTTTATGTTCTTCAATGGTATATCCTACCTTTTTGACTTCTGCGAGTCCTATGATATCCCATTTTATTTTATCTAATGCATTATTTAGCTCTAAAGTTCTTTCTCTCGTTGATAGGGATCTCACATTGAATGTGCATATCATAAGGCCCTGTTCTCTTCTTGACTTTAAGCTATTGGTAAGGTTGTGTTTATTTAAATAATTCTGTTTATTTTTACTTAATGGAGGGTAGTGGTCATCTTGCCCCACGGTGACCAGCCGTGTTTTTATTTACTCCACATTATATAACCGATCGAACCACAAAAGAAAAAAAAATGCCTCGCTGCATAATTATAAAAAAACATTACACTTTTAATTGTAGAAAAATATAATGCAAAATGTCATATTAAATTCATAGTTAACTCTGCCACTGTATGATATTCCTGTGTGTAACAATCCTCATTTGGTTTGTTATTTTAGTTGAAACTTGCACCACAGCATCATCAAATTTGAATTCACCTGGCATGATATTTTAGGGCGCAGACGAGCTTTCAGATGCTTTAGTTTGAGTCGAGTATTTGTAGATTGTTATTTCCAACTTTAAAACAGAACTTTAAAAGTTGTACTTAGAATAAAACTATAACATGCTTTTGTATGTATGGGAAAAAAGTATGTACATATATTAATGTACCATGTTTTTTTTCGTTACCATTGTAATCTCCTTAAAACACGTTAAGGACACCGTTAGCAAATTATTAAACGATTGTGGCATACGTCTAAAACCTATGGGCGCGTATCTTAATACTCGTTGTTCTTATGTAACATGTTGTAAATTTATATACTTCCTAGTTTAATATATTCAACATTTAGGTACATCGATGTTGGGCTAGAAACTCATTTGTAAACCCCCATTTTGAGTTCGCCACACATAAAAACAATGTAAGTCCTTGTTTCAAACTGTATCGGTTACTTGTGTCTATCGCAACATCACCCTCCTAGGGTGACAATGTAAACTAGTCAATTGGTTTGATTTTATACCTTTTGAGACATTTATAAGCCTGATAGCAAAATACATTGTGTTTAATATTGTAAATAATTATGACCGCTATTTCTGGACATTTGCAGTTACTGGTACTAATAAATGATTAATTATAGTTTTTAATTTTATATGTTTTTATAATGTTTATGCAGAGTATAAGAAACTACACGATATATCTATACTAATAATATTATAAATAGGAATGATTTGTTTTTTATTTGTTTTGACTAGGCTCCGAAACTACTGGACTGATCAGAGTAATTATTTCACCAATAGAAAGACTGTGGGGCGGAAGCACTGTTTTCCTATAGGAACGGAAACTAGCAAGAATCTCTATGAAAAGCCAATTACCGTGTCGTCTCAAAAGTGAGATATGTCAGTATAAATCCTGACGTATGGTTACCCTTGCCCCGTTTAGGTGTCATCCCGTATCGCATGGTACTCGCCTATTTTGTTTTGTTTCGTACATTCGTTTCAATTTATATGTTTACACGAACCCAATCTCGATAGAGCACCGCAGATTGGATTCTGTGCGATAAGAACGTGAATGTAAAAACATGTTTTTGTTTATACACAACTTTGGATAGATGGTAGGTTATATATTCGATATCTACTACCTACGTAAAAGTAAGTATAGGTATATAATGATAATATATAAAATACGAGAATGTTAGTATCATAAAATAATAATATTTCCGTAATTTCTCTTGACCGTAAGTGTGTTACTCTAATCTTAACGCAATCTGATGGTGGTGTTAGTAATTTTATTTCTGACTATTATTTTTTTATTCATTTTATCTGGTTTTATTTTTTTTTCCCAGCTTTTACTTGGATTATATTTGAAGATTAAAAAGTACCGTACTAAAAGCTAAAGCTCATTTTTATACGAAGGTAAGTATTACTAATATCTATTTTCGTTACTGGAATTTCCAAACACCCAAAGTTTATTTCTCCATCCAGAATTTATTACGCACAAAAGTCGGTGCGTTTGATAAGTGTCGTACTTTATAGGTAGATTAAATCTTGACGAAGGGAATAGGCCTATTTTTCCTACGTGCTCCATTTAGTATCGTTTACATATAAATATGCAGGGTCTTGACGTGAGCGATAGCTAAACATTTACTTACCTGCTCTGAGCAATAACATATTTGCGAACCCCGTATATTAGGAAAAGCTTTTACCTCAAATGGAAACGAGGAGGCGTTCTTACCTGTTTATATTGACATCTGTACTAATGAATGTGCACCTAAATACTTGGTCATAACGTCTCTTGTTCCGTAACACAAATCGAATATAATATCATAATTTCAGATGAAAATATTTTCCCTTTACTGTTATTGCAGTATTACTTACCTCTGTATTAATTATGTTATGGTGACTTTTAAGGTGAGAAAAATCCAATATCAATATCCTGCTCAATATTTAATTGACAAGAGTATCCTGACAATATAATATACATACTAATTTTATTTACAAGCAAAGAAAATGTGTGGGTTGCTATATGTGTAAAAAATTTAATAAGTACCGATGACGTAATCATCATCTAGACCCCCCTACCCCCCATGTCATTCAAAATAAGCAAAGCCAAGATCCCCCCCCCCCCATTAAGTTTATACGTAATACTTGAACGGCCCCATACTAGTATTGACAGATCAAGTAGAAGCATGAAAAAGTATGAATAAATCAGCGCGTAGGTAATTTTTTATTACCTATATCTAACAAAATTTTTTTTTGCTTATAAAGTTAATATAAGTTTTATTTATTTTTTATTTCAAACATCATCAGCAGTGAGTCAATCCAATATTTCAAATCTCAGTGGGTTAGCATCTAGTTATTTAATGACTTTTAAGTGAAATTTGTAAACTTTTACCCATAAAAAAGCCTATAAGGAAAAAAGGTCACGTATTTCCAAGAGCTTAGTGAGTAAAGTCTAAGTCAACAATGAACCCCACTAACGAAACTAACGGTGAACATGGGAACAAAGAAAATTACCGTGTCAGGAAAACTGCTCAGCAAACGACGTGGTAGAGAGATAATTAAATATTTTCATTAGATCATGACAAAAGAGCCGACTAGTGGACAAATATGACGTCTTGTGAATGTCTATGACGACATTGTGAACGGTCATCAGATGAACTATAACAAAAATGCTTTTAGTTAAGTGAAACTTATGTTTAGGTACATTATTAATGAAAACAACTATAAAATAATTAAATCCTCTTAAAGCAAAATCCTAGACAGAATGGCAATGGTCATTAGTGGCTTTATTTATAAAAGTGAGCAAACATGTCAAAAATCATTTTTTATTTGTAGGGATAAATTGTCTTTTGAATTATAGAGATAAGCTATATTGAGCTGGCAATTTGGCTATTACATGAAGAACGTTTTCGGCGACACATTGTCTGCCGAATAAATTCCATCACAGGACATTTTCTTAAACAAGCTTGTGCATAGTTCTACTTGATTATACTTTATGAAATATACTTACAACTATTCATGTAAATTGTGTTATTAGACAATGTATGTTAACCAGTGCAAATTGAATAACAAAATGAACATCACATGCCCACGCTTGTACGAGACGCTTGATATAAAAACCTAGCTGCAAAGGTGACTAGGCTATGTCACTCAATTATTTAAAGCAGTGAAGATGCCTCAAAAACTTTTTACGTTCCAGACTAATTTCTCAAGGGATACATTACACTAAATTTGTTTCGTTTTCGCACTTTGTAAATACAAGTTTTAAATTAATGATTTAATAATGGTTATTTAATTTATTAAAATGCTGAATAAATCCACCTTAGATTTTTAAAGTAAAACCTTATTTCTCTCAAATCATTTAATTATTATTGACGATATTTAAATCAATATTTTTCAATCATACGTCATTGGATAAAATATGACGTCACATTAAAATGACGAATAAAATTTTATATGCATATGCGTATATATAGTCATTTACTATTAAAGGAAGTCTAAGTGATAAATACATACAATATGAGTTCCCAAAAAAAAAATGACATAACAAGCACATACGTAAAGATTCGGAAGAATTTTGGTAGACAGCCAATGTTTTCATCTGTTCCTGTTGAACTGTTGGATTCAATAGAACCGAATGTATCGGAACAAAGAAAATATGCATTAAGGAACCCAGTAAACCAAGTAACTCAAACATTGATAGACCTTTCAGAACATTACGTAAACACTAAGAGGGTCACACTTAAAGATAGTGGAGTAAATCACGCAGAAGGTGGTTGGCCGAAAGACGTTCATTTTAATGATGAAGAATTAACTTCTCGCTATCGACGTCGCTTTGAACGCGATGATGCATACGTGAATGCTGTCCTCGATGGATATCCAAAAATTGATCATTTTATTAAACAAAATAATGCCATAGAAATGTATGAAATGTATTTTAAAGGTATGGCAACAGAGGAACCCGTTGAAAAATCACAAGTAAGACTGAATAACACCTTTGTAGATCAAAAAAACCGTCCTATCTCATGCATTGGCTGGACTTATGAAGACGAGCCAAAGCTGGCTGTGGCGTATTGCAACACAAAGTATCCAGTTATAGGACCTGTGAATAAAGATTTAGTGTGCTATATATGGGACTTAGAAGATCCATATGTACCTTATACAGAATTCCAACCCCCAACAGCATGTTGGCAAATAGCTTGTTCACCAGTTAACCGAGAAATAATAATCGGGGGCTTAGATGACGGAAGAGTATGTATTTTTGATATTCGTGCACAAAAAACACCGGTTACAATAAGCCCAATGCATTTAGCACATCGTGATCCTGTTTCCGCCCTTTTATATATACAATCACGTTTAAATACCGAGTTCTTCAGTGGATCTACAGATGGAAAATGTATGTGGTGGGATGTCCGCGATATATCGAAGCCTAGTGAAAGTCTTATTATTGCCGCGCAATTCACACCTGGGATATTGATAACTCATAGTAACTCGGATGGCATCAGATCATTGCAATTCGATCGTGCATTCCCCACAAAGTTTCTATGTGGAACTGATACTGGATTTGTAATTAACGTTAATCGCAAGGGTAAATCATATCAGGAAATTTTATGTGGCGTGTTTCATGCGCATAATGGTCCTGTGAAAGCAGTTCACCGCAGCCCTTGTACGTCTAAAGTGTTTATTACTTGCGGAGACTGGACAGTACACATTTGGAGTGATGACGTGACCACATCGCCTATTATATCAGGTACTTCCCAACGCTATAAAATTAATGATGTGGTTTGGGCACCTCAAAGAGTATCAAGCTATATGACTGTAGGTGATGATGGGAAATTTTGTTACTGGGATCTATTGCGTAAATACAGGAGTCCGATTGTTATGCTACCCGTATCTAAGCACCCATTGCTAAAAATAAAGGCTCATGATGAAGGCCGATTGGTAGCAATAGCGGATATTAAGGGAAACATTTATATACTTACACTTTCTGAGAATTTAATGCTTTCCGGCAATCGAGATAAAACATTGATGGTTCAAACGTATGAAAGGGAGACTCGAAGAGAGCATATTTTAGAAACCCGTATTAAAGAAATACGCTTGAAGCTTAAAGCTGACGACGGTGTTTCGCCAGTTGATATGATTGTTAATGAAGAATCATTAATTAGGACTGCCGAAGAAGAATATCGAAAAGCTGTTTCTGACGAAATGCGTCGTACAATGATAGGTACACTAACAAGCGCTAAGTCTAGAAAAGGTCATACACGATAGTTCTATAATATGAATTGTTACTCTAAAAACTTATATAAAAACAAATGGTAACTACCTACATTTAACTGTTAAAAAAAAACTACATATAGAAACTTGTTATGGTTATCTTTTAAGTTTAGTTAATTTCTTACGAAACGTTATTAGCACTACGCGATTAGGTGCTTATAAGTTATTTTATTATTACGTTATGGTGTAATTTAAGTTTATTTTTAATGTAAGAGATGAGACGCGTAATATTTTATTGAACAATGTTTATTTCTTTATCAATGGCGCATATTATTAAGGGTCACTCTAAGTAGTTGTATGTTGTTCCCGGACTGAGTAATTATTTTTTTCTGTGTAAAAATAAAAGTTTAAAGCATCATTTCAATCAATTAATTATTTACACTTAGCACTAGAATTAAAAAGCTTAAATCTAACAATTCTAACATTGTTTTTCCACAGCCTAACAACTGCACTGTCTCGCAAAATGGTGAACTAGGTTGTTGCTTTTAGTTCATTTTCTTATCGTGCTAAGTGCTTTCAAGGTTCCATGGACGCTCAAAGAGTCTTGTTACGCTGTGATAACACTGGATATTACTAAAGTAAAACGTACCGTCTGTCTGGTGTACTGTAACATGCATTTTATCATAATTTCACTCGTTTTTTTGTCAAAATATAAGACTAACGTTCGGTCAGTTGAGATACGTTTTGGTATAAATTTCATAACTAAACCATATCATCAATCTTATCCAGCAACTACCTATATAAAAAAAAACTACAGAACTTAAATAATGTTTAAACTATGAAATGTTATACGCACACGTGCGCTTTTATCTGACAGTCCCTATTATACGGATCTGTGACTCAAGGGGACATTTCCGTGTTTGTTATCAGCGTGAGAATAGGTTTTGAACGCATTTAAGAGAACCCTTCCTAAACCCTTGAGGCTCAACTCTTTCCATAGAAATTCACGATTATTGTGAAACAATGTTATGATGGTTACGATTCTGGAAATCGTAATAGGATTAGAATAATATAACAATTTTTGAACTGTGTTTGAATGACGGTATGCTACTGTATATATTTTACGTACCTATTACATACGTCGGATTTAGTTATGAACACTTATTAGCATCGGATAGGTTCATATGTTAGACAAGTTACATTTACTACGACATCCTTTTATATCGTCTATCTCACAAAACACAACGTTTGCTGTAATTACACGGTGACAACATAAATTAAGTAAATTGAATATAAACTTGAGTATTGGAAAAGAACCCTGAAAATGAGGATGATAATATTTAATCAGATCACTACCGCAAATGAGATATCATATGGATATATATGGATGAGTTAATTACGTACAAAATTATATTTAATAATTTTCTTTATATATAAACTAGCTGCCTCCCCGCGGTTTTACCCGCGTAGTTCCCGTTCCCGTGGGAATACAGGGATAAAATATAGCCTATGTTACTCGGGGATAATGTAGCTTTCCAAAGGTGAAAGAATTTTTGAAATCGGTCCAGTAGTTTCAGAGCCTATTCATTACAAACAAACAAATCTTTCCTCTTTATAATATTAGTATAGATACATCATTGTGAATGTATAATAAATTAGTCGTTAGAGTATTTAATTATCCCGAAACATTCGAATCCCTGAAGCGTTCTAACTTCTAATTCTGAATGGTCTATTTACCCTCGTGTAGATTTACGTGATAGTGTGTTGTGGGGAAAGATAATTAATTTACTATGTCTCATTGAATAACAATAAAATGAAACAAGGGAACTGAAGTTCAATGAGAAAGGCTTCATACTACGCAATCCTACTTATACTTCATCCTATCTACTCATATTATAAAAGCGAAAGTTTGTGAGTATGGATGGATGGACGACTACTATAAATTTGGCACAGAGAATATGTTCTGCAATAACACAGAGGTTACTTTTATCTCGAGAAAATTTAAGTTCCCCCGCTGAAACCGCGGGGAGCCACTAAAGTTCATTCATATTAATGAATATAATAATGTTTGTTAATGGTCACGCTACATTTCTTATTTACGAATTCTTCATGCAACTTCGTCCAATTTGAAATAAAACCAAAACTGGTATCTATATATGAGATTATTTTAACCAAGATAATTTAGTAATTCTCGATGTCACGTTGTTTTATAGTTTCCACGCAGAGTGTATTGCAGTTTCTACCTTGTTTAGTTTCAATTGCGTTCCACAAGTATTGTTTGTTGCTTCTGCAGGGATGGCATTAAACTTTTGTTCGTATTAACAACAGAGATAAATGTTTGTATTATTCTCGTGGCAAAACTTCCGTACACAAAACTAACAACACAAAGATCATTAGTATAATTATCCTTGTTTCATAGAAACCGCTATTCCAAACGTATTCAAATAATCGAGCCTTACTTTCCGACCAGTGCTCTCCACAATGAGATTAATATTTATGCAGTATAAACGCGGTTACCCGTTTAAATTAATAACTTAAGCTATGTAGTATTATGTATGATGACAATACAAACTCAATGACATAAAATAAATTTTTATTGATAAATTTATTGATAAAATTTGATTAAGTACCTACGTAATTCAAGTTACGTGAGGTAAGTTTATAGAACTGCTAAAGCCATCATGGCTAGCTGATACAAACATAATGTCACATCTCACAGCAATTAAACTGTTTGCTATTAGCTATCGATTTAGTACCAGCTTCGATGTTGGTAATTATTAATAAGCCTGTGGCGCGGCGTCTTAGTAGTTGTAACTGTTCAGACGATGCCATAACGTGCTACATATACTAGAGTTATTATGAAAATATCTTTATGCCTGAAATATATACATGCCTTTTAGTTGAGAAATAAACTGCTTACCAGATGAAGAATACCTATAATCTACAAACCTAAAACCAAGATATATGTAGGTACATATTATGTTATCTACTTAATATATTGTCTAAAAAGTATTATTGTATGTACTATCTTCATTATAGGTAGGTATATGTGGCAGCCCAGTTAAAGCAGAAATTTATCTGAATAAAAAGAATAAGAATAAATACCTACTTTGTAACAAAAAGCATTCAAGAAATATGTTGTTACAAAATTTAACGCCTTGAAAAGATAATGTTCATTGACAAGTTAACAGATGAGTTGTTCTGTGATATTTAATAGTCAACATTAGGAATAAAGGCATAGAAATAATTACATTTTCCTTTGTATAGCAAAGAATTGAAATAAGAATTTGTGGCATTTTATGTACTACATAAAAACACGACATCATAATAATATGGACAATTCCATTGACAATTGAATGAAATAGCGTATGGATTACAGAAGCCCCTTGGAGCGAACAAATACGACGGATAATCTTGTCGGATTAATGTGTGGGTATATAATTAATGACGAAACAAAGTTACTGATACGTGATGTTGTATTTAAGTAATATTAATTAATGTTGATTTTTTACAAGCTTATTAGGGTATTAAACATTAAAAACATTTATTTGATTTAATTTCATTATGAATAGGTACGATTTTGAGTGACTACAATTCTGTGTCGTAAGCAAATATAGCTTAGTGATCTGGCATTAAAATTATTTGAATTTTTAACTCCCATTACTACAATTGAAATATCGCTGAAAAGTTCCAGAGCTAGGTACGAAAAAGTTACCTGTTTTATCGAAGTAGGTCACGCTTATTGAAATACTAGTACGTGTGAATACACTGGGGAAAAAAACTATCAAACGTGATGTCAAAGTCAATCACATTAACTAAAACTAGACATATTTAACCACATGACTTGTATCATCGTAGGTATATTGTTCTAAAGTTTAACGTTAGTAAATCTTTAACGTAGATTTATTTCTTTTCTTAAAAAGTATGCACTAGAAACTAGAATGCCAAGAAAATAAAAATTCATACGTATGAAAGCTTTCATGTGCAGTTAGTATGAAACTGTTTCTGTATTGTTTTTTTTGTAGGAGGTATAGAATGGTGTTATTAAAATTATTACTAAAGTGAACTTAGAATAGTTACAAGAGTTATAGTTTCTTGGCTCCGTTCCTTCATCTACGAGAATTCGCTTTGAGAATACAAAACCACTAGGCTCTTACAAATAGTATACGTCTTAAGGGTCACTTATGGCTTGGCGGCATGAGTGCAATTGAAGCGCTCGAGTCAACGAGCTTGCCTTCATATCCCATGTCACCCTTTTCAAAGGGATGACACTCTTATTAAGGAGCTTCCCTCATTTCACACCCCGCGATCAAAGGTACCTATTTATGTAGTTTACTTGTCACGAAACATATTTTAACATATGAGTTATCATTTTCGAAATTTATAA
The DNA here is from genome assembly GCA_905147785.2 of Thyatira batis. NCBI lineage: Eukaryota > Metazoa > Arthropoda > Insecta > Lepidoptera > Drepanidae > Thyatira > Thyatira batis. The sequence goes on along the minus strand of LR990496.1, from coordinate 5,221,263 downwards.
AACCACCGCATATATAAAGAAACAAACAAAATCTAGAATGGTAGTGTTTTGTAAACCGTTAGAAATAATGATATTTTTCTAAGCACGTTCGTACGCGTTTAGCCACACATCAATTTATCATGTTTGCTTCGTGTAAAGACGATGTGAGTGCTAAATTATGACAGATGGTTTGTGTCCGACAGCCACGTTCATCTAGCTTTAAATCCTTTTTACAGTTTTTCTTATTTTATCCATTCACATTCAGTACAAAACATAAATTGTGAGAAAGTATTACGACTATTGATCTACTGGTACAACTTATGTTTATCAATTCACTTGTGACATGGTGTGAATATTTATATACAATCAACGGAATAACCGTTTATCAACGGCAGAATAAAAATACAAGCTCTGTTGTATTTTTAAAGACAACGGCGGTAACAACTCTCAATTGTATTTCCTGTGGGAAACTTCCGTCCTAGCTTTAAATTTTAAGTCGTTGAAAATATTTTCCATTATACAAAGTACTTTTGTAGAGACAATTTTGTGTTTACAACAAATATCATTGGGAGCTATCCGGGGACAGAAATTCAATAACTATGGTCCAACTTCAACAAAATATTGGCAGAGTGGGTTCTAACTGAAATTTATCGTCGCAACTTTTTTGTCGTTACGAGCATATGCTAACCGTTTTATAGTAGGTACCTCGTGTGTAACTGTGTTCGCCATTTTCCGATACAAAATTTTATGGATAATTTCATGCTGGTAGCTTTCACGTAAAGAAAATTTATGTACCTGCCAATATTGTAGGGCGCCGTAAATACGGAAACCAGTTTACGGACCGTTTCAGAATTTAAGGCGGGGTTTTCCTGGATATAAATATCACAGTGCAAAATAAATACTATGTCAGAACTTAATGTAATTTTACAGGCAAGCTTGGTGGCTGGTGACCCTAACTTTGAAGGACCTATATCCCTAGATATTATATATGTCGGCGCTCATTATTAAAATGTTGTTATTCAAACGCGCGTGATAGATTTTAAAGCATTTACTTAATATATAATTAATAAAGCAATCTAATGGCAGACTTAATATTTAATTTCATTTATCTCTGAATTGATATTTTAAAAGTGAGGTTAACCACCACTCGTTAAATTATAATGGACTATCAAGTAAATGGGCAAATGTTATACTGCAATCCACATGGTATAGGAAATAAGAACAACTAGGTATAAGGTTATATAATTTACTAGGTAAAGAATACCATTAATACTTCTTCACATTGTTTAATTATAATAGATTCCACAAACATAATTATTTAAATTATAGGAGGATGGTACAAAGCGTTTTATAACTAAAATATAACTAAAATAGTCAAATACATAATTATTAATCATATGGATATGGATATAATAATAAATTACTTAACTCACGATACACTTCTTTCTGGCCACCAGTTTAAACAGCACTTACATAATATTCCTTAGAAATATATTTACGAGGGTACACCACAATTATAGCTGTTACCGCTCCGACAGCCGACGACGGACTGAGACCTTATTCATGTCGGAGCCGTATTTATACCCTGAGTATTGCAACATCAAGCGATGTTGCAATACTCAAAATTAAACAAAAGTCTATAAGCCATTATGAGAATGAGAGTTTGACAAACAAATTAATCAATCGATTAACATTATTAAGCGATATTATAGTCTTATTTTAAATTAAATTTAAACTGAAGCTGACACGATCAAATGAGGGGCGAGATTCGACCCAAGAGGGTATTTATTTATACTACTTTAAACGTCACAAACATCAAATGTCATCGACAATGTCCTAAGTCAAAATGATTACAATTGTTACCATATACGAAATAAATATTAATCTATTTAATTAGCCTTTCTAATAATTATACAATCATAACAATCAATATATATTTTTATTAAAATCTAACACGCGCACGTGCAATATGACATCATCGCGCCACTCTGTGAGTCAGGAGAGGTGGGGGTACGGACAGCGGGTATAAAGCGGCGCGCTCGGTGCGGCTCGGGGCGATTCCGCTTCGAGCCGTCGCACCGGACGGTCGTTCCTTTGTGCGTCCGCACGCTGCCCGACTCGATTCTGAGAAGTTCTTTCTACCTGGCACAGGTGCCAACCCAGCCCGGATTACGGACTTGGAATTCGAAGAAGCTTTCATTGTTTTTTACCTGTCGGTCGTTTTCACGATAGACAGGGCCAAACATCTGTCTGTTATCAGTCGTTTTCACGATAATAACATTCAGGCCGCCCTTCAAGGCAACCATTTTGTAAATCCACGATTTTAGTGGTGGCTGACGGATACCTCCCGGTGCCAACGAAGTCGGTCGTGCGTGCCCCGAGCGCCCGCTTTTCCCCTTCAGGGCAAAGCAAACTCGGACGGGGCTGGATCAGTTGGCCTTGGGGTATTCCCTAGTCAACCCCAGCTATCTCCTCCTCCCACCCTACCCTTTCCCTACCATCCCATCCCTTGGTGTTTGTTTGGGTGTGCGGACCTCGGTCCAATAACATCCCTGCACCGAGGCTGTTAGGAACCCGTCTGCACACTAAGATTGGCAGAGGGAGACAAGCTTAGGGCACACTATAGGCACTCACCCCTCTGACCTACACCCGGTCAGAGGCCCATTCACCCTCACACAACCTTGGGTTATCCCACCCGAGCCGTTAGACGGTTAGGTCTAGCTTAGGGCGACCGCCTGCAGTTTCTTGTGACTTCTTCTCGCAGGAACGCCCCGCGTAACGAAGTCACCAGGTAGTTTCCTCGCTAGCATAGGTATCCTTTAGCCCTTAAGACTACGCGACCGGCCAGTATGGCCGCGTCGCAAAATTATTCAGGCGGGTCTCCTCCATTAACATTGGAGGAGATCCTCGAGCGCCAGCCCGAGATCTACGGCGACCTCGTCGTAGACTTCGGGCCGGATCGCATACCGATCCCGACCGCCCTTCAGGCTGACGCGTCCGAACGCGAACGAGTCATCTCGGACGCGCGTGTACGTTCCGTCGTGCGCAAAGTGCCGGCACCGAGCCCCACTACCGTTTCGCGGCCTCCCTCAGAGGCCAGCTCGCGATCGCGCTCGCCGGTCTGCTCCCCATCCCCGATGTCGGCTCAATCGGAGTCCGAAGGCGACGACGAGTCTGAGGAAGCTGATTGGGAAATGGGACTTGATTTGAAATACCCGGATGCTTATATAATTTGGAAAATACTGCCGAATGATCGTTACCAGGTAAAAAGATAACGGGACGCGGACGCCCCAAAAAAGTAGCCCATGACCAACTACGACTTGCACCCAAACCAAATGAAGGCATAAATCAGGATACCACGTCGGCGCAAGATGAACCAACTGTGACACCGGAATCAAATGAGGTCGTAGTGTCGACCCAAGACGAACGAACTATGACACCAGAATCAAATGAGGTCGAACTGAACACTCCCGATGATTCGGTTCAAATTCAAGAGATATAACCACGCTCTATAGTTAAGGTAATGTACGCTAAGGTAATGTACGCTATTTTTGTACCAATTACAACTTAATTATACCAGTTGTAGTCTCGTCCTCGATGATGAAGAATTAACAATGTAGTATGTTCCCGGTTACCTGAGGGCGCCACATAAGTTTAAATAAAAAAATTGCTACTAGAACGCTCCCTATGACAGCTTACCGCTACATTATCTATGGTCTTCATTCGTTTCTTATGTCACTTGAGGCGTCACACGCTCCCGAATTTCTTTTTCAGATTTTTAGTGATTCTTTACAGTAAATCTACTATATTATGGAAAAACTTAAAGGGAAAGAAGAGTTACAAAGAAAACTCCGAAGATTCCAATGGAAAATCGATCGATTTAAAGATAAATCTCCAGGTTAGTTGCGTGCCTGCGCACGCCCATTTTTTCCTTTCTTTTCAGTTTTAAAGTACTAAGAATATCAAAAATGAAGAATTATATGGATTTCCAAACATATTTAATGATTGTAATAGTTATCGCTGTGCTGTTACGAGTACCGGGTAACTTTATTTACATTCTAAAATCAAACCGGCTTGATCCGGACTGAGGCCATTTTGAAAAACTATTTCATTGCATATAAATTGGCTAATGTTGTTGCTATACTATATTATCGTATAATATGAGTATCGAATAACAAATACATATTTGTGCCAATAGGTAATTGACTTACCTCCTCAGATATTTCTTGGTTGTCGCTATGCTTATTGAGTATCGGACAATATACGTAATGGTAAAATTTGTTGGTTGTCGCTATGCTTATTGAGTATCGGACAATAATGGTAAAATAAATTTAGAATGGAAATGTCAAACAAATCGTAGTGACACGTTATTGCTATACTGTTACGAGTATCGAATAACTACAAGTCAGAATTGTTGACAATATAAGAGTCACACGTATATTTTCTGAACCTAGTCATCAGGTATTTGTTCACCAAGTGTTCAGATACCAGAATTCTTCAAAAATAACATCAGAGAGACAGAGACTGAGACTCCTATTAGTGTGGAATCAGTACATACCTTTACATCTGAAGATACAGGCAGTAGAAATTATTAATATAATAGAAATAGATACAGAAATCTTGACAGATTGGGACCATAGAAGAAGAAATAGAGTGGGCTCCCAGCTCATGTAGAAATATCTTAGCGCTGGACACCTATATTGACCAAGGTTGCTAAGAAAGTAGAAAAGATACTTCTTCTAATGCTATACACCCCATTTATCAATATCCCAACATTGATACCACCAAAGTAAAACCAGAATTTAAAAGGCCATAACCGAACCAGTTAAATGCTGAGATAGTGTTATAAAAAGCCAACAAAAGTATGGCTGCAACATTAACAGTGGCCGAACCACATGCTTACAATGTTTTTCTATTTTTAATCCAACCTTTTTGGGTTGATGACATGAAATTTTAATGATGTTGGTAAAGTATTATTTGACATTATTGTAAATGAAACTTAAAGTAGCAGACCTCTTATTTAACAGGTTGTTAATAAGCAAATGAAAGACTCCTTAAAAGGAGATCTAGATGAATTTATTTTGGGAAGAGTGTATACATAGAATAAAATAATTAAAAGCATTGCACACCTAAACTATACCACTTAAGTCTTTAAACTAGTGGGCCCCTACTCAGTAGTACAAACACACCAGCTGCAGTTCCAGGAGCAAAAATCAGTGTCATGCCAGGAGAGAGAAGGTGTTAATATAGCTACCCAATACAAGAAAACGCTATCACCACCTGCCCACCATACAACAACACTACCACCCACCCACCCATTTCCAGTTGCTGATGAATCACAACGGCCCTCGAAGGTTGTACTAATTAGATACCACGTTGGCTGTTAACTAAATGAAGACCATAGATAATGTAGCGGTAAGCTGTCATAGGGAGCGTTCTAGTAGCAATTTTTTTATTTAAACTTATGTGGCGCCCTCAGGTAACCGGGAACATACTACATTGTTAATTCTTCATCATCTTCGGACGAGACTACAACAGGAATAATCTCAATCGAACGTCGCTTACAGGTAAGCTAGTTTGATTGTTCAATAATTGTTCACAATTATAGTAAGTCGAGGACAGGGGCCTCCTTACTATGGTAGTATCGGAAGTTGAGGACAGGGGCCTCCTTACTATAATGGTATCGCAAGTTGAGGACAGGGGCCTCCTTGCTTGAGTAGTATCGTAAGTTGAGGACAGGGGCCTCCTTACATTTCATTTGACATAAGTTGAGGACAGGGGCCTCCTTACTATAATGGTATCGCAAGTTGAGGACAGGGGCCTCCTTGCTTGAGTAGTATCGTAAGTTGAGGACAGGGGCCTCCTTACTATAATGGTATCGCAAGTTGAGGACAGGGGCCTCCTTGCTTGAGTAGTATCGTAAGTTGAGGACAGGGTCCTCCTTAGTTTTCAAGATATTAAATAAATTGATCATAGTCTCTTTAATTAACTTCAAGAGGTCGAGGGCGACCTGTATGCAGTATGGCCGTGTCGGCGCTCATTATTAAAATGTTGTTATTCAAACGCGCGCACGTGCAATATGACATCATCGCGCCACTCTGTGAGTCAGGAGAGGTGGGGGTACGGACAGCGGGTATAAAGCGGCGCGCTCGGTGCGGCTCGGGGCAGAATTGTCAAGGCACTCGTTCCGTCCACATCTCACAATTGTGACGCGGATCACGCCTGATTAACTGCGTTAACTTTATTTAAATTACATTTTTTTTATCTTTAAAATAATTTCATAATTAATTAACAAGTTTGATTCAATAAATCATTTTCTACGTAATCTTGAAGTTTTGCTTAATCATGTCTGAAGACCAGTCTAGAGGTGATTTCAGTGGCGAGGACCATCGCCCGCCATCACCAATTCTACAACAAGTTTCGGTTCCATCCAAAATATACTTATCCGAAACTATAACATATTTAGATTAACTAACATTATTTTATACCAACCAAGTTGTGGTAAATCAGCCGAATATAATTTTATTGTATTTAGGTAGGTATGCCAGTTCTAATGTCTGATGTTGAAAATATTTGTAATTCAACAAACTGGAACTAATGGTACTAAAATAATTAATGCAGATCCATCGAGGTGAAACACCGACGTACAATTTGTGCTATGTGTGACGTAGTGATATGGTATACCTATACCTACTTATTCAATCACACAGAAATCAATTAGGCGTGATGAATGAAACTTGTGCTGATCTAGTTAGTACCTGCTGATAATTTCTAAATAATATCATTAGATTAAATACGAGTGGAGTAATAAATGGCGCCCAGTTAAGCATAAAAAACATCAATTTCATAATAAAGTTATAAGAAAGTGAATACCGGATAATGAGATAATTGTGATAAAGTCATTCCATTCTAATTTATACACCATTATCTAAACAGGAACTTCATTTATTTTATTGAGATTTAAAAATACTTTCTCTTTCAGAGTTTCAAATGAAAACAAATAAGCCGATCACAACATTAGCGGAACCGCACAAAACCCAATAAACTTACAAAGATTTAGGTGAAATTGATTTGAGTGGAACAAAGGAAACAGAAATGAAAATGCGATTTGGGTCTAACCAGACAACAATTTGCTGCGGCGTCAGCTGATCCAATAGAAATTTGAATAGAATCGCGAAGATAATACTTTTCACTCGTTTGTTTCCATCAGATATGATTGAAATCGATTTGATAGCATTAAAAGGATCATTTTGTAAATGGAGCCGAAAAGCAATTTTATATATTTCTTGCTCGGGTTCTGTTTACTTTACAAGTTGATGCCTAGTCAGAAATTAGTTATAATACATGCCTTGTTTTTTTTCATAATTTAGAATGAAAATATAAACCAAACATGTTATAAGACATAGGTATAGGTACCTATTAGTATCACAGTACTGGATGACTATGAATGTTGGTAAATTATGGATTCTTCATGTTTATTAAACATTGCAAGATTTTTATTGTCAATATTTCTGATGTTGTCTATAATATTTGGGGATAGCAACCAAACAATCAAGTGGACCATCTACTTCATTTTTGTATTTAATTTAGATGCTATTTCTAGTTTCAGCAAAAAAAAATCGTGTAATATTTTATCTAAAAATATACGTTGAAACTATATTAATTAAATCGATAATTCGAATCTATTTATGTACATTCAATCCACTATGCTAACAGCCGTGATCGGCTTTGATCGAGTGTTTGAAAGTGCTTTAATATCATACAACCATTGTCCTAAGTGCATCTAAATGGGTAATTCAACCAGCATACTGCTACAAAATTCCTTTGTCCAATGAAATTTATTAGTCATTGCTCTAATTTGCGATTTTGTATTAATTAAACACTGCTGTTTCCAATTGTAATGATACAGCAGTTTGGAATAACTCGAAATACGATTAAATTGATTTTGATCTAAATTTTCACGAGAGTCAGTATAATGTTTATGGAAGTCTAACATAAATATATCTATTATGTCGCTAGGATTGTCCGCTCAGCTATTATGTACTAATATGTACATAAAACCTTGCACACCATTTTGTGGCCAAAGGCAAGCTTTTCAAACAGCAACGGGAAGTAATTGACTCCTATATGTGGCAGACAAACATTCTACAACTTTGTTTTCGGCTTAATTACCTACCACCGCCATTTGTAAAGTGGGTTGTTAATGTTCCAATATAACAAAGTTAAATCATAGGTATATTAGCGTATAAACTTGGCACATAACTTAAACCAATTTAAGAACTTTAAGTTGACTTTTACGGGATTTTAAAGATAGCATTCAATATTTCCTATTGTTTGTTATGAGGCGGAGTTTTGTTAAAATACAAGATGGTACCTACGCTGTGTTCATTTATGATAGACTATTTCATGCCTTTGTAAACAAGCTTTCACTATTGTAGTGTAAGCATTCCATACCGTCAATACAACCGCGGTCTATTGTATTTGTGAACCGTCCAATCGTATAATTTACGAACTGATTGTGTGTTATTTCATTTAATATAATAGAATTATAATATAACAGCTTATAAAGAAATCCAGTGGAAAGGCTGGATACATTATTCATAATATTTTATTAGTTTGAGACAAAAATTGTACCCTCCAATAAAAGTTACAACAGGGTTAACAAAGTTTTCTGTGCTAAAGGCACTTAAAAGCTTTATGGCCGTACTTCACAAATCCTATTTGTTTTTTTATAGTCCATCTTCATTTAAAATAAATAGGTATGATTGTAAGAATAATGAAGACGTTATATAAGTACAGGTAGGTGCGACCAAAGTTTATGCAACAAATATTTTTTTTACTGCCGACTAACAAAAATGTTTTCATTTCGTCTCATTATTTCAGCAAATCATACAAATCATATAAATCATCTCGAAATTAGGAATTAAATGTCGTGAAGTTATAGAATCATCGGAATCCTCATCATAGAAGTTATAGGATATAGCCATCTACACCAATGTTCATGTATCATAAAACATTACCTAAAGTATTACTTTGTATGTAGTAGTATGAAATATGCCTACTGACTAACACAAGGCCGTTTCAGCAGCTAGGGGATAAAAAAAAAGAATGTTTCGTTGTGACGTGACCGAGTTACCCGGCCAAGGAAACAGTAGGCTATTTTTGAAGGCTTGCTATTTGCTAGTAAATGTGATATCTTTTACTATATTTTAATATTCACATAACTTTTACCAAATTAATAACGTTCTAATTTTACTATCAGTCGTATTATTTTGGGAAATGGATACATAGAACACATATCAATAGTTTTGGATCACATATTGACTGAATAAATTGAACTATACTATGTGAACTACATCTGAAATTAATAAAACAACATAATAAAAATCTGTAAAACGTAACTAATACGATATATAAAGTGAAGTATGTTTCCTAAACTTTTGACTTCATAGAACTATGTGCATCATTAAATATTTTCAATAAACCCTAGGAGCTAACGGACAAATAACATTCCGGACACAAATTCCGGAAAGAAAATTACATTTCATTGTTCACTATTGCTTGAAGCGCTGCTGGTGTATAGAAAATATTTGGATTTTAAATCGTCGCGATAATCCGGGATTTTAGCCTGTAATGAAATTGGAGGGCTTCTCGTGATGTCTCGTTTTGGTTTTCTGCCGAAATGAGAATGGTTGTAGGCTGTATTAAGAAAATGTTTGTAGCGAGGGAAAAAACAATCTTTGATATTATGTTTTTCATAACTTTCTGTATTATTCATTTCGTTGAATTTATATTCACAGCCCTCATCTATCGTATTTTTATACTTTGTTTACAGTCCCAGTCTGTTCTATAGAAAATGAAGAGGAATTTAGTTTATCTGATCAATGAAAATACTTTGAAATAGTCATATCTACCTTACCAGTTGAAATTGTGAGGTAACTTATGATGCATTCGCAGAGAAAATTTGTTTTTGGCATCGGCAATAAAATAAATATATTTATCGCTAGTAAGAGCGATATCAAATAGCATATTAGTCATCAGTGGTATGATGTTCTGCAACAAATATATTCATTTAAGTTAAGTAGAGTCGAGAAGTAGGTAGTAGATTTTAAAATCCTCAGCTTTGTTATCCGTCCAAACGATCTCACAAATCTCACTGGCTCATAACACTACAATGGGCACTCCAATATAGAATTTATATCATCTATTCTACTGCATTCTGCGAAGATACATATCAGACTGTGACACGGGATGTGGAAAAATATTTCGAGCTGTAGCGAGCTTTATAAAACCCGTACCCGACCGTGAAAGATTATGAAAGTTTGTCGCAGTATTGGACTATTAAACAATTTCAATCTCCGAAGGATTACGTCGGATTTGTAAACATAATATAAATCTATTAAATATATATAATATGACGGCAATTCGTAGTCACATTATTTGCAATGCTTGTTTATAGATGACGCCCGTATTTAAAAAAAATAAGATCCTAAAACCAATAGTTAAACTTGCGTTAATTTGTATAGAGAGTTTACAGCGTTTCAGTACCGCGACTTGACAAATTGATGTCGGAAACTTTAAATTCATTGCTTAGACGAACTTTGTTCTAGAGCTTCTTACTAATGAATCTCCGCTGTTCCAATTGGTTGGCTCTTCGGGTACAAGGAGATCAGAATGCATACAACGAATTTATCGAATATTTATGTATTACGATGTATTTGAAATCGATTTACTTCAATTATTCAGATTAGGCCCTAAGGGCAATTATATAAACGTCAAAATGACTGCACCTGGTTCGAAAGTCACCATCAAACTGAGAAGAACTGGCAAGTAAATCTATAAATAATTTAAGGAAAACTGCGTTTTTTTTAATGATCAGATTAAACCCAATATATTAAATAAATATGTTACCTTTATACGCGCGGGATAGTCGTAAATCATGTTTCATTGTGGACTTTTTGTGTTTATACGAGGCATCTGTGAATTTTTACGTATTCAATTTTATTTTTATGGAAAACATGCATAATTTATTTTATAGCTGTCATATTCCATCCACATAAAATATTATTATATTTATATTATAAGCATTCATGTAACATGGTATAACAGTTTTATTTATATTTAGTTTCTCCAAATATTTTTTAATTATTGTTACAAATAAATACCTAAATAAAATTATTAATAAAATATATTAAAAACTACTGTTTAAAATATTTTTAATTGTATATACCAACATCATTTTCATATTAATCACACTATTAAATCGCATCTTGTATTTTGCGTATATTTAAAAAATAAGTAGGTACGGTCTGCATGAAATGATAATAGACAGTAATATTTTTCATTATCACCAGCAAATATGTCTGCCGAGGAGCATGAGCCCCCCTTAACAACGCGGGGGTTTGATGCCATAGTCCACCACGCGAGCCCAGTGCGGATTGGCGGATTGTCACATCCATAGTATCAATCCAAAATATATTGTTTTTATTTTATTCAAAAAACAAACTAAGGCAAACATTTTATTCGTAGCGATATCTACTCTGCCGCATTCAGTGGGAGGAATGTTATTAGCTACGACGCGGCGACGCTATGCTACTATGCTACGACGAGGCTACAACTACTCTTGTGTCTACACTACAAGCGATGTTGTGGAGTACAGAGACCTAACACATGTTCCTCTATATACAAGGTGAATACTGAATTTAGTAAATCCTTATTACAGACACAAAATATTATGAAAAACACTTGTTGAAGACAATCATCATCATCAAGTTTTCCGGACAAGAAATAAATAAAAATCACCTAATTCGCAGAAAAGCTGTATTAACATATATGGCATAACTTATAAGGAGCTATTGAAACATATTACCCATTCAAAATATATGAACTGTAACTTTGATAAAACAAAAAGTCATAAAGGTAAATTTTAACGGTACGGCACGCTAGGTGAATGTAATGCCCCACAGTATTCGTGAATCGCTCGTAACATGCGTTAATGTATAATGTTGCAATTTGGGGACCGCAGTTCGTGAGCGAAATCTCACTGTGAGAGTTTTCAAACAGGAAATTAAAGTTCGCGGATTTTAGCAGACATGGCGCGGCGCAGCTACTCTTAAAATATTCAAAAAGTCAGCTGTGTTTGTATATAAAAAGAAAATCACAGGCAAGGCCTACTTTAAGTTACTAAAATTATAATAATATCAATAAAATTAACTTTTTGGATATAAAATATTAGGTAGGTATATAAAAAAATTGTTTAGAACGATATGTTGAAGCAAACATCGTCCTCTTTATCCACCAAAAATTACATTATTTAAAAGTGCGTCTGGCAGGGGTTAACAACTAATAAAATATTTGCATTTATCCATTTATCGATCCCTGAATCATTCGCGCAAAACTCATTACGAATATACTGAAATATGGTCCTGGAAAGTTTAGGTAGATATCTAGGCATTGATTGATTCAGTTCTTATCAAATTTTAAACAAACATTGTTTATTTTCATTCTCTGCCGTATTGTGTGACAACAATAACGGAAATTTCAAATTGCACATTAATCATACACGAAATGTTACAAATTTGTCATCCCCGGTTGCCCCGCGGTGTTCTGACGTTACACAATAATTAATGAACCTATCCACCAAACAAGTAATTAGGGTCTGGGTCATCATCATTTTTTATTGTCATTTCATGCCAACATTTTATTATACTAAAATATGGATGCTCCACATCTTTTCTCTGCTGGGGCTTCATTTACATAAACAGACAATCGAAATAACAAAAGATGCTCTGATGAAAACTCATTGTCATAATTTTTCGCTGTCTGCTTGCCAAATAACAGTCTACTTATTAGCTGCGTCAATAAGAATCTTGGCGTTTATTAAAAATGTGAAGTGAGTTATTACATTTTGTTCCAATTTTGAATAATTAATGCCTATCTGGTAATAACGTTAAATTGAATTTTTCTTATTATTGGTTGGGAGTATGATGTATTACGGGACAGAAGATATTTTGTTATTGTGCATAAAATATTAAATAATATTTGCTACTTCTGGGTTATAGGTATATAATTGTAATCGTATAGAGTGGATAAGCTAAATAAAGGCACCTACATTAACCCTGATTGAATGAATACCTTATAATTTTATAAAACTGGAAGCACGAACCGCATTGCATTGAATAAAATGGTGATAATAAATTGAATGATATCCGACACTTTAATGTAGGTATTATTCATTTTCCAATAATCTCATATATTAATTAATATATTTAATGACTCTGAAGCTCGGTCCATATGTCAATGCTAGCAGTGCGAGTGCCAATTAACGTCGCAAACAATAAACTCTGAAAATACATCAATATTGTGATTAACTGATCAAGTATTCAAAGAGTATACGCATTTTATAAGCCTGATAATTAAAATTTCAATTATAGCTATTACTATTGTAGACCAAAAATATTCTCAAGAAATGCATTTTCCTGATTATTCATATGCTTTGTCTATTTTAGCATACGACAGATCATTCGATGTGTGTCATTGTTTTGAAGATAGAAGCAATTCTTCCGTTGTGTCTTCTTTCGTTATATTATATAACAAGATTGTGGTTTTGTACTTAAAAATGAGACTTGATAAATAAATATTTTTTGTACTTACCTTTCCGGTAAAATTTAAATTAACTCAACTATTACGATGTGAAAAGAAACCTTATATGCTGTGTCTGCACTTGGCTGGTTTTCTTATGATAAGTCTAATTTACAATTAAATTCTTGTTAATGTTTTAAACGTTAAATAAATTAAAAAGACAAAAAAAAAATTGTAGGGTAGTTTTTGGAGATGCGCATTAAAAATAGCAAAATCTAAAATCCCTGTTTAATATAAATAATATACAGCAATGAATATGAAATAACAATACAATTTTTACATTCCATAAAGATATAATTTGATTGATTTAGATTTGATGCAGGTTGGTAGACCACAGACCACTGATTTATAGGTCATGTACAGACATCAAGTTAATTCGTACTTAATAACGCTATCGGTTTACATACCACTAACACAATACAAAGTATCATTAATATTGTATAAGCTTTACCACAAAGCTGTCATGATCATAATCATGTTGCGAGGTGGTAATCCTGAAAGTACGGATTAGGTTCGACTGAACATGAAACGAGCGTAACAGCCAGAGTCATAGAGAAAATTAAGTCTAAAGAGAGATTTTCAATTTATTTGCGTTGGATTAGCGTAATACCAACTTTTCACCCATTCCCCTAAGTGAGCGAACGGATATTGAAATGGTGCAATGCGGTGCAATCCCTTCAACTTCAGTAATTGAATAAAGTCCTCAGCGCGGCTTTTTATGAGATACATAAGGGTTCATTATGGAGAAAGAATGGAAAAGAGAAAAGTAATGTATCCAAGCAGATGGTTCGAGCATAAAACGATATCTTGTTTCTATAATTGTATTGCTATGTGATAGTTTTAGGATACTTCTTAGAAAACTGATGCTCATGGTGGATACAAAATCAAATAGTACCGTAAAAGTTTACGTCAAATCCATTTCTTAAGAAGATTACGTGGAATTAAATTATCTACTCATTGGCCAAAAGATAAATTTCGAAGCAAAAATGTTTAAAAAACTTTGCAGATATTTAATTGCGTCTTTTACTCGCGAGTACTCATATCTGACTGATAGCTACTATTTACTAGTTATATGCTAGTGGACAGTGACGCTTGTATTCATAACTCAGTTTAATTAAATCAGTGGTACAAGGACACCCGTCTCGCTCTGGCATAGGTACCTACCCTGTAATACATGACCGAAAGAGACTTCGGAGATTTAAGTATCCATTCATAAATTATCCATTGATAATTAAATTTATGTACGCGCATAACTTCAGAACGGCTAGACCAATATCGTAAATTCTTTTTTTGTGTTCATTATAGCCAGGGCAAGGTTTGTATGTAGCCTTTGCAGCCGAAAAATCAGAAATAAATAAATTTTAGAAAATATCGCGGAACAAATTTCGCCGGGTCAGTTAATTTAAAATGAAATATAAGGTTGACTATTCGTTAGTTCGTTCTGGTATTAAATATCAAATTCTTGGAAGCCCAAAGGATGATGCGTCTTGTGGGTCAATCTCGTCGGTTGTTGCGCCCGCGGTATAATGGATATGCGTCGGCTCGCTGCAGACGGCGCGGTGTCCTCCACACGCGTGCCCGGCATTATTGAGAACCGCCTGCAATCAACACCCGCTTGTTAATTAGTTGCTATTGAGAACGCGTCTGTAATTAATGCATTGATACCCAACATGATTATATTACTGGATTCGAGTAGAATATACGAGAGATATCTGGCACAAGCACACAGGTAAAGTACATATTGATAGATTTTAGAGATGCATTAATGTGTACGATTGATTACCTCGATATGTTAGGTTTCCTTAATATTTTACACTTATTATACTAATTGATTTATGTATCTAAATATCTAAGCTCTACTAAGTATGGTAGCAGATATTCTCAGAAGAAATATCTTTTAAATAGATACTCATTATAAATAAGCATCGTATTCCAACTCCGGATATATGTAGGTAGATTAATATGATTTAATGGATTTGTAAAAAAAACAGCATAATATCATTGTACTAGGTAGGTATATGGAGAATGAAGTAGTTCACATCAACTATGCTCAATTTAAATGACGCAAATTCTAAGCGGGCCATGGGACGTGAGACTTGAATTGGTTTTCTGTAAAGATCGTTGGCGAAATTAGTTTTGCCAGTGTGAACGTGATCAAACAAGTTAGCTCGCTAAAAGCAAATCCACGTGAGTGAAATTAAGCCAATTTAAATAATGCTAAAAGCGTCAGGGCTAACTGTTAGTATTATGAATAAACGAATAAATTTACCTATGTGTTACCTTACGGCTGTGTTGTGTAACCGAAAGGCATATCGATTAAAATTAGAGATCTTATTATAAATTTGTTTTTCTTTTTTATAATATAAAATATCAAGTGTGTTATAAATTTAATGAAGTAGGTACCTCTATATAATGGGTATACCTACTTATGTATACGTGAATTAAAAGTCATTATAAAATGATCCTTATGGCTGTACAAATAGGTATACGAATACTATAAAAGAAGCAGCAACCACTGACCTAGAAGCTGGTATTACAGACATCCTTCTAAACAGGTGCTCAGCAGCTGAACGCATGTCCTCATCCTGCATCAGACTGACCATTGCTTTCTCCCGCTTCTCAAGTTCAGCTTCTTCAGCCGCTACTTCACCCTCTAGCGATACGTTAACACACTACAAAGACGTTATTCATTAGCGTATCAATTAACTAATAAAAGGCTGTATTGAATGGCGTGTTTACTGAGCAGTCATTAATTATTAAAGCAACATTATAATTATAACCTTTATAAAGCAAAAAAGTGTTAACGGAATTTCATAAAAGACTAATTTGCGATTATAGAATAGCTATATATCAAAAAGATGTTCATAATTTATGAGTTATTTTTACAGACCTTTTTGGTTATCATGGTATTAAAGCATACTCCTTAAAATTTATAACAAGGGTAAGGTAATTTAAACCCCAGTCCAACAATGTCAGCTCATTAAGGATTGTTTACCGCTAAACTGAAGCTTACTTCTGCTGTATGTATATATAGATTGTCAAGATAACCTCGTGAGGAACAAACATTTACTGTGATATAATTTACACCCTTGGCAGATAGCCAGATTCATGCTCGAATGAGTCCATAGTCTACATAGATTAAACTAAAGGATTTAAGACCGATTGAATCTTACGAAAGTTGGCATTCTAGCAAGCTTTATAATTTGGAGCTCAGTATGAGATGTAGATAATATTTTTTTTGTTAAAAATAACAACTCAGTCATAGTAAATTCTTGAAGTGGAAAAATTTAACTATGACAATGTATGAACACATACTAGATTACCAATTTTCCTTGGTAAGTTTACCATATAATTATCTCGAATGAACTAATATTAATTATCACAAGAATGTTAAGTTCAGAATTACAAACCCTCATAGCAATATTGTTATAAGAGATTTGGAACTCCAATTTGTCACAGTGAATAGAGGTGAAATACCTAGTTTAAGTTTCAGAATTTAATTCAACCTTCGAAGTTTTAATCACTATTCTGTAAAGGACTTTGTAATGTACAATGAGTGGTCTGAGTGTAATACCGTATCAAAGAACGCTGCTATGTCGGTGAAGCCATAAGAGTGAGCCAATGCGGCACCCTCAATTAGTACTGCCCGTGCTTCTGGTCTGTTATTTTGGAGTAAATGACAGCGAGCCAAAAGAAATGATGCATTGAGTTGCCATACGCGTTGGTTTGCCGCACGGGCCTCTGAAATAAGGTTACTTATTTTGAATTTTCTTACAAAATTACTATATGTATTTCATGTAGGTCATATTATAGTATCTAATGGGTGTTAATGTGCTAGTGATTATACATAAGTATGGAAATAATTAGGCAATACCTGTAAGACATTTCGAAGCAAAGAAGCGTGCTCTTTGTGCCTGTTTAGTATCGACGTGCAAGCGTGCGAGCTCGTGGATCAAATAGCAGCGTTCGGAAGCACGCATACTTTGCGTTAGCGCACGCTCTAAAGTTCGCAAACGCCGCCTATGGGAATTTTTTGATGATTAATTAAGGTTTCTTAGAATATAAGTCTAAATAAAAATTCTATATTTTGCCAAGTCCAAGGACATACGGTATGTGAACACACAATTATTGCCTGGACGTAGGTATATCCCTATATAAATGTAGGTATAATATGATGTTACCTGATGATTTCCGCCGTTTTAAAATAGTACTTATTTGTTTAGTATAATATATCTTTTAAGTATATAAGAATACTTCTTCAGTGCCTATATATGTACCTACTTAATTCGGGACTAAGCCACTGTGTGTTCTAAAAATATCATGAAATATTTCATATCATTATATAAAAGTTTGAAACTCACGTTGCATAGAGTTATAAAAGTAGTATAAAAGAGTTGAGTGAAAAATATTATCAATGATTTACTTGAAATCGCGCGGCGGTGCTGGCGGGCGGGCACGGAGCACTGAGTCACGGCTTGGCTCACGTGACACTGACATCCCAAGGAGAATAAATGCCCGTTTCTCGCGATCTGACTCGCTCATTGTTACCCGAACACGTTTCTGTACATAATATACGATATGCTTAACTTTGTTGGTACGTGACAAACTTTTGTTTGTACGATTAATCGATACATTGTTTTTACCTGATCCAAAAATGTTTCACCGACTATGTCGTACAGTTGTTGTAGGAACTTTTCTTTGGTAGGTAGTAGGTTAGCTGGTTTTCTAGATATCTGTTCCATGGCAAACTCTGCATTTTCGAGACATTTGGTTGTATCTCGTTGTTCCTGCATGATTTGTGCTGCTCGTACGAGTCGACGTGCGTCCGTGACATGCTGGCGTTGCGCGCGTGACACTTGTTCTTTGCGTGCAAGTGATAGTCTTTTGCGTGCTGCCGCTTCAGATGCGCGTGCAGCATACAGTGGCCGCCTCTCCCGAAGAACGGCCTAATTAAATGAAAACAATATTTATATTTTAAAATTCCATGTCTATTTCAAATTTCCTTACTCACAAACATTACACGTAAAGAGTAGGTACCTACACATAATTCAATGGAATTTGTAATAGATAAAATACGGTTATAATAAAATTTATAAACAAATGATAAGCAGTAAAAATTTCATGGGTACCGGTCATGGGCAATGGATATTATTTGAAGAAACACAAAAAAGTGGAAAACTTAGCGACATCTTGTTTCGATTCAATTTAAATGATAATTTCCAGTGATATAAATGGACTGGGCGAAACTCAGATAATACAAAAAAACATTTGAGAATAGTTCTAGAATACGAAATGTAGTGGTCAGCTGGCAAGTAAGTAGGAAAGCGAAAAGTTGTTTTATTCAGTAGATAAGCCTAATAGCAATATCGGATTTCCGGCTCGAGCCTCCGAGGCGGTGGTAATTTTTTTGATTCCGACGTTTATTAGCGCTGTTTTGCATTTAACTTTGTACCTGATTTTATCCAACACCGTGAAGTAGGTCAACAACGTATCGGTTAACTTATTATGCAATCTGTGTACGTACTTGTCGATTTTCTACATCAGCTAACGCCTTATCGGCCAGTTCTTGAAGTTTTTGCGAGCCTTGTTTATTGGCAGAGGCCAATCTCTCGTCCTTACATAACGCAGTTAAGAAATACTTGTCATGTGCCATTCGCTCCAAATATTTCGAAGCCATTACTCGGGATATTTGTTCGAATCTCTGTTTTTCCGCACGAGATATTTCTTGAACCTACAAAGGTATTAGGTATTTCCATTTAGATTATAATCGTTTATGTCGTTTGAGTGGATTTTATTTTATAAACCTATTAAGTCGGTTATAACTAAGATTATGTAATGATATTTACCTGTTGTGTTGGTTTGGGCTGCATTCGACTGCGATGCATTAGAATTTTTGGTGCATTAGCATCTATCGATTCTTTTTTTAACTCCACACGGCGCAAAAGTGTGACAGCTGCTGAAAGCACTTTGCCAGCGCATGCACCGACACATTCTCGTACCTTGAAAAAATATCACCATCCTGTCCTTATTTCAACCACAGTTAATTTTCAACATTACGACTATCAATATTATGTAAAAAAAACCTCCGTTTTGCTTTAATATAACTCTACAGGTCGTTTGCATTGCCTTTTCATGTTTTTTATTTTTAATTTCCCTTTTCCATCTGATTTTATACATGGAAAAGGGAAATTAAATCTAAAAATAGCTTCGTCAAAGGAAAGTAAGCCTCACGACTTCCGAGGAAAAAATATTGTATTGAAATATATGTCTTTGATAGCTTACTATCATTGATTTATGAAATGTGTTTTATAGTGTTTTTTAAAATTGAAAAGGAAAAGCAATCCCTACTTATCAAGTGGTATCATAAGGTGTATCCGATTAACTGAAACTTTCTATATACCTACCTACAGAAACAATATGAACAAAAACTATCTTATCCAGATAAGTTAGTGTGTATAGTACTAATAAATTAAAGTTACCGTTTCTTCAGCATGTCTCGCGCATTCAGCAAAGTTCGGCGGAAATCGTCTCCTGGCCCTGTGAGCTAAAACTAAAGCTCGCTCGAAGGCACACTTCTCATACTCGGTTTGCGCTCTAATTTGTAACGCTGACAGATTGTCTGGTTCCAATTCTGTAATATAATATAATTAATTTATATAGAATAAAGTACAATAATGTAAAATGGGGAGAAGATAGGTTTTATAAAACAAAATTGATAAGGATAATATCCCACCATCTTTGAATATTCTTAAGATATTTTTTTTCATCGAAAGCTAAAGGTCATTATAGGATTCAAACCCACGATCACTATGGCATTAGACTTTACTACTACTTGGTAATACAAACACACTTTTTATCACATTCTACGTCTATGATAATAAAATAACCTCGTAGCCGTTATGTACAGCTCATATTGTACGATTATTGTACAAAAATAAAATACTTAACCTTTTTATCATAAAACTAGTTGATTCGGGCAACTTTGTTGGCGTCACTTGCCCGTTTTTACAATATTGTCTGATGCTCCGATCCTATTCGCCGTAGCGTGATGAAATATAGCCTATTGCCTTCCTCGATAAATGGGCTATCTAACACTGAAATATTGTTTCCAGTAGATCCTGAGATTAACGCGTTCAATCAACCAAACAAACTCTTCAGCTTTATATATTAAGTAGTATAGATATATTATAACTAACTAGTAAATGCATACAATATTATATATAACTATATTAGTATGGTGACCCGTGTTGGAATACCCGCCAACGACACGTTACGCACCGTCTAAAGCTTTTAGTTTCCTCAACCGTTGCCAAGTAGAGAGATATACTAACTTAACTACATAATATCCTTTATATAACCGACTAGCTGCCGCCGTGCGGTTTCGCCCGCGTAGTTCCCGTTCCCGTAGGAATACGGAGATAAAATATAGCCTATGTTACTTCCAGATAATGTAGCTTTCCAATGGTGAAAGAGTTTATGAAATCGACGCTGTAGTTTATGAGTTTATTTATTACAACTTACTCTTTATAATATTAGTGTAGATATGAATATGTGAACTTTTGCTGGTTTCAAAATTTATAATTTCATAAATCTAATAATTTATCCTCTTTGTGTTTTGATATTATTTTTAAATACCTTGTAATGAGAAAATAGATATTTGTACTGTAACACATTAATTTACTGACCTGTTAATATAATGTTGTTATCCATTTTATAAATATATACACTTCGACAGCCCGGTTGGCTTAGTGGTTAGTGACCCTGACTCTCAAGCCGCGGGTCGTGGGTTCGAATCCCACCCAGGACAAACATTTGTATGCATGAATATGTCTGTTTGTCCTGTGTCTGGATGTAAATATCTATATAAGTATGTATTTAAAATAGTATATGTAGTATATCAGCTATCTGGTTACCATAACACAAGCTCACTTTGATGCTTACTTTGGAATCAGATTTGCCGTGTGTGAAAAATGTCCCAGGATATTTATTTATTATTTATGTGTAGGGTAAAATGTTTCACCATTGTTGTTAAAATTTTTAACGATGTCTTGTTTATGTCCAACATGTTCACAATTTAGATAGTCTTGTCACAAAGTTACAAATAAACTAATGTATCACATCATAATGTATAAGCTTGATCCTCAAAACATAAAATCTCAATAATTTTGTTAGAGGGTAGTAAAATATATTTTTAAGCTATTGCATAGCTTTTATCGCGGGCTCTGAGCGCGGCGACCGAATCAAGAAATTCCGTAACGAAAAAAACCTAACACATCGTCTAACGTCGTTTAAGTTCGGCAGACTTCGGCACGGTGTTTGTTTGCTATCTTCTTAACTCTTTGACGTTTTGAAAAAATGGCGTTTGACATTTATAAAAAACAAAACTCAATTTCCGTATTCGCGCGTAATTATTTTGTTTCTATTTCGTGGCAAGGGTACCACGTCATAAAGCCTAAGTATTCAAATACGTATGCACATCAGAATGCATATTATTAAAAAAAAGTTTTACGTGACAACGACTTTGAGTGGTAAAATAATTTTAATGTGAATATTCATTCGTATAGTAGGAAGAAGGATGAAATAATAGTAACAATTTAAAACCTAACGTGACGTGAGCGGAGCGTAACGCAGTTTCTTGAAGTGTCACCCGGCAAACCAATTTATAAGACGTTGTCACGTCAAAATATATGCTCAAGTATTTTTACAATGTACAAGGCGTCCTTTCTAACCTAACCTTTGTTTAAATCCAAATGTATCATTTATTTAGTACATGTAGCGGCCATTTGCATTTCTAAACACGCGATGTTGGCGTATTGGTACAAATGTTTGTACGTTGGGCCAACATGGCAATGAAATTAGACCTTTTCTCTAAGATTTATATGAGCTAGTACTTATATATTTTTAAGCTATTGCATAGCTTTTATCGCGGGCTCTGAGCGCGGCGACCGAATCAAGAAATTCCGTAACGAAAAAAACCTAACACCCCCCACTCCGACGGGCAAGGAGGTGTGGCTTGAAGGCCGTGCATCGTCTAACGTCGTTTCAGTTCGGCAGTCTTCGACAGTCGACACGGCGTTGTGTGCGATTAGACGTATTGTACGACTCTACGAAACTCGCACGAATCGAGACGAGCTGCTCCGAAATCGGACGAATACATAAGCTGCTTATGAGAAAGTATATAGGTGTATATGTATTTATGTACAACAGTGAATAGCTGTACTTGTAAAATTTGTGTATGAAGTGTTTTGAATATGAATGAACAAAGTGCATTTATTATTAAAATAAATAAATAAAATTATAATTGCATAAGTTGATACAAAATGCTATGCAATGCAATAGCTTTACCGCGGCAGTCCCCGAGTGCCTCACGTAATTTTTTATAAATATCGTACGCATAGAACAACGAAATGTTGCCCGCGCATGAAAAAACAGGTTGCAAAAACAAACAGCTGCATTTGGTGAAAATTATGCAAACAAAATATAACACGGTTCTGTACAGAGTTTAGCTCTATGGCTCGAAGTGCTAATGCAGGTACATAATTAAGAGGGAATATACCGGCGGCCCGCGCTGCGTCTGCCAAAGCGTCGGAATAACGCGTCGTTTTCGCCCGCGCGAGGCTCCGCCCGAGCAGGGAACGGACGTCGGCATTCTGCAAACAGACCATTTGTATGAAATTACACTTTGCACTGGAATTTTTAATGTCTACAAAAAATATGATCTGACTGTTTACATAATGCAGTAATTTTATTTACATAAGAATATATTTTGAGTAGTTATTTCAAACAGTGTTTATGGATAAAAATAATTATAGTTAGATTTATTTACCAATCTGACAGCTAGGAAAAAATATATGCCTATTAAAAAAATGTCCCTTTTAATATATTTTTTTTTTATTCATTTTATATTACTTATTTACCTATTCATTGTTAATTGACAATGGTATTGAATTATTCAATTTATTAATATTCTTCTATCATTCTCAAAAAACATTACATATCTAGGTGACGAACGAAACTCATAAGTAAGACGCCCGTCGCAGTATATTAAAAACTTGCCACTATAATTACGAACTATCTAACTAGTGCATTATACAGTGATATATACACACGAAGCTCTAACTAGCTATATACTTTTGCATTTCAGGGCAGCATGAGATGGTACTCGCTAGTTAAACTTAGACAACATCCCGAAAGCAAACATTATCAACGTTTAGTCTACGTCTAATTGCATGTTTACCAGATGGAAATGGAATCTGAAGCTGTTTGTTTTGCACTAACTCACATTCCATCGGAGTGCCTCGTCGTAAGCCTGTATAGCTTTCTCGAATAGCTCCAGGCGTTGTAAGTAATTCCTGGGGAAGTAAAAGTGCGGAGATATACTGGAACGCTTAAGGATAAGTTCTGCTTGTTTTATATATCGTAAAATCTGTTTTTCCTTGTACAGTACATACATTGTATTCTGTATGTTTAGCGGGTTCATTTTCAAATAAACTTAGTATCGGAACATAAAAGTAAGATAAACAAGCTCTATTTGCACTATAGATTGTTATTCTATCAAGTAATTAGTACTATACTCAGTACAAAGTTACCGAATGTGTGTGTGAATTTTAAGCTTTAAATAGTATTAAAAATATATCGATGTTAACGTAATATACCTGTAATACATGTAATAACTTCGCCTATGATTGGTTAAATCACGTTTAATTTCTAACAAAACCGATTCAACAAGACTATAAATACACACTATCGAGAGACATTAGTCTTAAAATGCATTTCTTACGGATCATATACTATAGAATAACATACCCGCGCTCCCTGAACACAGCAACTGCATTACATACGGGTCTCTCTTCCGGTACAAATTTCTTCCGCATGCTTCAGAGACTTGGCTTTGTCTAGCTTGGCTCGTGACAATTGTTAATATCTAGGATAGAGCTTGTAATAGTACATACATAGCGGTTGCTACGTGAGACGTTTGTTTTCGTAATCTAGGTGACCTCGATCCATTTACTCAGTACGAATAATATTTCAGATGATGGAATTCAGTACTGCTTTTGATGATACACCCACATCTACTTCCAAGTAAATTGTATAATTTATTCCAATAACAAAATAGGTAATCTATATATCAAATTTTTAAACATCTTTTATTTTATTTATTTAAAATTAAGTTAGGAGCGACTAGTGTTAAATAATGCAGAAACCATCATTATATATCTAATAGGACGCAACATATTTTGTGTGATTTGGTACATTCAAATCTGTGCAGCTTGATTGATAGGTTCGTGATATACACGATATACGTGATATTATAAATATTTAGGTGAATTGTAACTAGTCTCCTCAAATAAATACCTAGTATGGAGGTTTTTGTTAAAAACAATTGAAATTATTTATTCGTATTATTTGATATTCAGAATCCCAGAATAAATTCTGGATAATAATGATGTAATTATAATATACAACGACATTGATATTTTAAGTCCACAATTAATGTACCTACCTACCTCAGTTATTTTATTAACACGAAAATAATAGCGTTTAGAATTTAAATTAATTTATTGTTTTTACCATTTGTGAACGTTTGTAAGGAAAACTTGTATAAATGGAACATGTCGAGCGTAATAATTGTACTGATCTTTGTTGTTATGGTAAATTAGAGATCAAAGAGAGCACTTTTATAGTCGTTCGACTACTATCGAAGTATTTCATTTACCTATATTTCATGAACATACAAGTTTCTAATGGTATCAACTTACAATCATATGTCCGCCACATAGGTATAATTAATAACATATAGATAATTTAATTTTAAACTTAATATTTGCTTGATTTATTTACAAATGTAGTAAGTAATCTCTCGAATATATATTTTATTAGCATTTTCACAGAGTACAGTTTGAAGAAAAAATTTGAATTCAATTTCATATCAATAAAGTTTTAATAGTTTATTCACCCTATAGCGAAACAGAATAGGCAGCTCAATTTAGTCTATGTTAAAAACTGTACTTACAAAATCCTACAACAAAGTACAATACCTTGAGTTTTGAGTCTAGACTATGTGTAAGTGAAGTATTAAAAGTCTTTTAGTGTTGAGACGAAGTTTAAACTTGCAATGTAAGATAAGGAACTCCGTTTCCGAGAACGTTTTAATATTCCTAAGTGCAAGTAGAAGTTTATTTTGTGAATATTTCGCACTAAAAGCAGCTATGCACTTGGTTTATTACGATTTTAATATTTTACAAAATCTATATCGATAGAGCAATACTTAATGGTGATTGCAAATATTACGAGAAATGTATTTTTAAACAGGATGGTTGAAGTGAATAAACCTGTAGATATTTTTTTATTTTCGGGAATGAAAATGAAGTCAATTGTGGTCAATTCCACTAGGTATACCGCGGTTGATTAAGAGGACATGCAATTTCAATCTCGACGTCGGAGTTGTTTTATAAGGGTTTAAGCACAGAACATGTTTGCACGACGATGACATGTCGATAAAACTTGAACATAATTTTTATAGAGCATGAAACTAAATAGTGAACGTTTATGCAAATAAACCGCAGCTTGATAAAAATTTCATAATATAGGTAATGTTATTTTTATTACAGTATCAACATAAACTGCAATATAATGCCAAAAACTAAGTAAACAAAATCGTCAAACTGGGAGGTAGTTGAGACTAAAGCTTGTCGGGATCCGGCAGAAGGAAGTTTGACGTGTGCACATACTGATAGTTTACCGTTGGGAGTTACCGACGCGGTCCAGATATCGTGAGTTGAGGACTTCGACACTATCATAGTTTTGGTAGTTTATAAGCTTTATCCTATTATACTTGCGGTATATATAGTTTTAGCCACGGCGAATGTCTGCGTCACCTACGCATTAATTCGCTGTTAAAAACCTATACTAAATAAATAATTAAATATTCTTAAAAAAATAAATAAAAATTATTTTAATATTTAAGGGGCGCGTTCTACGCGTTAAAGGAACGGTCTACGGGCCGTGCAATCCATTAGCCAAGACACAATATACATTTTTAAAGTTGAATATAAAATAAATTTTATAATTTAGCTAAGAATATTATATACGTAGATAAAATATTCAGAAAGTACATTGTATTTAAAATTTCAAAAATTAAATAAACAACGTTACATTAATAGTATTAAATAATAATGTCATTTATTATAAAATCAACCAGATAACTAAGTAGATCATTTGTGAGTACAAGCGCTAGACTGATACAAATTTAAATGTTTTAATTAAAACGAACACCGTCAGTACTCCGATGAAGTTTTCTTGTTAGAAATAATGAATTAAGTAGTTAAATCCCATGAGGAAACACGAGAAAGGATATGAGATGACTCTCCCTGATTAAGGTTGCGTCCTTCGACCGTCATTCTATGATAAAGGCATAGCGTAACGAGGAATTGGGCACGGTCTGAACCGCAACTTGTTACATTTGTTTTCTTTTTTATCAAGATGCTACGGTAGCTACCTCTTTGAATAAAGAACTTTATACTTGTTTGAGTTCAAAAATATAGTAGGTACCGACCGTCGGTTGGCGCAACCTGTCTTGCTTAGCTAAACAGAAATTAGTTCAATTTATTTAATTATAATTATTAATATAATTACTAAAAATTGTTTTCTCTATGTAGAGAAATAATGTCAAGGTATCTGCTCCTATCGATACTCAAATATATGGTATGTTGATATTTTGACCTAAATATTTTTCAGTAGTTTGCAATATTCTTAAATTTTAATTTAATATTGGTTTTCTTTAGAAAATGAGTATTTCCATTCAGTTTTACAAAATCGAAGGTAGTATGATAGTTTTCATATTCCACGATAGGTGGAATAAAATTTAATAAAAGCGAATTTGCCACGGATAGCTCAGTTCATTAGAGCAGACTCTACCTCGTTACGATCACTTTTCTAAAGAGTTGCTCAAATGCAATTTTTGATACGTTTAACATTATACGTACGACTAGATATTATGATTAATACATATTCCTCAAATTTTCTTATTTGTAAATTAAAATTTTCATGAGACCCAGTGACAAACATTTCTGACCGCTCGATTAAAACATATTGGTATAAAATATAAAAAAAACTTTAATAATCGAGTTCAGCCTTAATCACGGTTAGTGTGGATAATAGGAAACGGAGTAAAAACTTCATTGTTGTTATAAATCAAAGCGAAGACTACCTACCACATAAATCACTGTAAATTGAAAACGCCAAACTGAGTATCAAATCTCAAGCGCACTTAATTTCTTCTCAGGAACCAGTGAGACCGATTCCGCGCTGTACGCTACATTTAACAACAATGCTTTTATTTCGCCGTCTTGCTAAATTGCGCGTTCACTTACACTAATGTGGCTTTAGCAGCCTACCGCAACTGTAACATACTACCCACTTTTAAGCATTCTGTAATGTATGTTCGGAAACTTTTCAACGGGGAACACACCTGGGTATTGTTAACAGACCGTTATCGCTTTGACAAATGACTGTTGGCCGTCGTGTTACATAATTTGAGACAAGGACATAATTTAAGGACATAATTTAAGGACATAATTTAAGGACATAATTTGTACGTACTGAATTAACGTATTGTTTTATCTTTATGAGTTCATTCGCGCCCCTTAAATATATCATTTTCATAGAGTAAGGTTGTTTAACAGTATACTTCATCACATGAACATCTTTTGTCGAGTTTGTACATAGAGGATTTCTCTAATCGCAAGGTTGAATTATGAATAAACGTTATTTTGTTATGTAATGTTGTATTTGTCCATAATGGTTTCTATGTAGGTAACTATTCCCCATCGGAATAGGAAGCACGTTGATATATGAATGACAGATGTTATTAGATACTTTATACGGCCATTAATAGATGAAATCACTGTAGGAATATCTACTTATTTAAAAATATACTTCTAATCCTAACTTGGATACAATAAAATTTTTTTTTTTTCAATAACAGCCAACCTCATCCGAAAACCTATTAACTTGTTGCTTTACATTTTCCAAGCGCAAGGTTTCGAATAATCTGCCTTAAAGCCCTTTTGAGCTTAAATGGAGTCACTATAAAGGTTTGAAAGGCAAGGGCTAAATAGCGAGCATTTGTCCGGTACGGCGTGAAAAGGGCCCACTGGTCGTACATAAAGTGACGCCCCAACGAGCTCTAAAGTAACGATGACAGTGCTTGTTTACTTTGTCTCTTTTAAAGTGCCCATCTAGTTCAATAGTGCTGACATAGTCCTACTTGATGTATTAATCCCAACCACTTATGTAAAATTGAGAACAAAGTATGGTAAATGACCCAATGGTGGCCAGTTTAAGAAAAAAAAACTGGTTTTTGTGAAATATTACCATAATTGTGAAAGTTTCAGCACTGAATATAGCGAAACTGTAAAGTCCAGTCCTTATTTAATATTTGTAATGTGTTACGCGTGAGATACGGCAAAGCCGGATTCAATTAATTTAACAAATAAAAGTTGTAGTTTTGTGACCCAGTCTTGGCCAGGGAAAATCCATTAATGGATACCCCAGTCTTAGTCTTAGTTTATCTTTATTTTATGGCTAACACATCAAACAAAACAAATTTTGATTTTAATTAAGCAATACTATTTTACAAGTGAAACTTTCTGCTCACCGCCGTGATGATTTCCTTAAGAAAAGCCGTCGTTGTCAATTTCAAATCACTTTACACTTTGTATTCTCGCATATTTATACATATAACTGACTGAATTGAATAAAACGTTAAACTTAGATAGTTCGATATCGAAAGTCTATGTCACAGTGATCCCAATGTAAAAACTAAAAATTTTTGGCCATTACTGGTACCGTAGCCACCACTGGTACACTTACGATAGGTTTACTTACTCAAATCTGCGTACATAGATGAACATACAAGACATACGCATGTTTACGTTTATATTTGGGTAAGGTTGGTTCTGGCCTGAGGTAGTAGGTAAGTACCCACTACACTTATTCACCTAGTTAAAGAATTTTCGATAAAGAATTCGCTATTACAATATACATTGTAGTAAACTAGTAAATGTCGCTTGAGAATTTATATTACTCCAAGAAATTAAAAATAAAACTAAACAGTTCACTTAAATGTCCTTTATTTTAAAAGTTCTCACCCTATACTGTAGATAAACAAGCTGTTTCACGTTTATAGCTATAAGGTAGGTATACAATTGTATGCTATTTAAGTCCTTCACCGTGTCTCACTGCCTCTCAGTGCAGGTGCTACGAGCCGCAAACAAAGCTAAAAAGAAAATAAACCACTTCCCCAACGGAAAGTAAAAGTTTCTTCATGGAACATCTTATCTACTGACTGGCTGGCTTATCTTTTCTCTTTTTGTTTATTCCTACCGAACAAAATCTTTTGTAAATATCACAAATTAAATATTAGATTAGGATTTTTCTGAGAGCATAACTTGTTATCTATATCTATACTAATATTATAAAGAGGAAAGATTTGTTTGTTTGTTTGTTTGTTTGTTTGTAATTAATAGGCTCCGAAACTACTGGACCGATTTCAAAAATTCTTTCACCTTTGGAAAGCTACATTATCCCCGAGTAACATAGGCTATATTTTATCCCTGTATTCCCACGGGAACGGGAACTACGCGGGTATAACCGCGGGGAGGCAGCTAGTGAATAATATTTTTTCGCGAAACTTTATAAAGAAGCAGTCTTCTCAGTCTTCGGATACAGCCATTTACCTAATATTAAGATGCCTAAAATCAGGTAACCTAGTTGCTTAATACAATTTTATACCTACCTACTAGTGTAATGTACCTACTCGATAAATTAAGACAAAGTTTTATATATTACTCATAGCCTGATGAATGAATCTAATTAATGAAATATATTTTGTATATGAAATGGTATCTGCATACCATTTTAAAAGAAAATATGATAAGTGATTTAGAGTGACTTACGGGTACATAGAATAAAGTTATATATCCGTAAGTCAACGCATCCTGTTTATTTGAGATTTAAGGTAATAATTCCAACAAAATTATCAGAAAAGACTTAATGATCTCTTGCCACATTTTCTTGATATTCAGCCAAGTTGCTGAGCAAGGAGTAATTGCATAAATTAAAGCGGGCGCACGATCAAAGGGAGCCAAATGGGGAACCAAGTGCCTACTCGCCTTATTGAAGCGTTCCATTACAATATAATGGCTACTGAGTAATTACATTGATATTTTGATATTAACTCGTCAACACGGAGGCGAGAGATGGCTTGGAAAGAATGGACTTGCTTTAATTATTCCTATCCATTGTTTGCAAAGTTTCGGATTTTTAAATAAGTATAAAAAAAAAGTTTGGGACAGGTTTTTACTTACTAACTAATAAAATATTTGTGTTATTTAAATTTATGTTAATATTTGATGATAGGTATTATCATTTGTATTATCATTTGAGTATTTTTTTAAGATTATGTTAAGTTATTAATGTAATTTATAAACATATGTTAAGCACAAGATATGCGTTTTAAAGTTATTTTTTTGTGATTCTTTACTAGATCAATCAAAAACCGAGTCAAAGTATATTAGAGTGAAAGTAACTAAGTATTTGCAACTTCAAATGTTTCTAAATCTGATTGACCATCTCAATTATAAAATCACAGTATGCCGTTTAAAGTAGGTAGGTACACCATCGAAATTAGGTTAAAGCAAATAGGGTTCTATGTAAGGGTGCAAGGTCAACATCGGGTCGTTGGTGGCCATCCGTCTCAGTCAGCCGGCAGGTAGACCCATTAATACAGCCTACAGACATCCAGTCGCGATACACTGGCGTTTAGGGGATTTACTAAGTAATGGTTCTCGGGTGACGACCGAATATATACTAAACTGTATGTATTTTAATATATTAGGTACGTAGTTTTATCGTGTCAATATTTAAAATTAGTATTGGGTATACCTTGTGTGATAGTTCAAACACTATTAAAATAGCTAAAATATATGTAGGTACCTAAATACAGCACGGTGAATTTATGGTGAACTCGTCGCCTCACGATCATAAGAATGTGCAGGATCAAATCTCTGAATATATATCTATTAATAAATAAATGGCATCTCACTGTACATTATGTTTTTAAATTTTATTCGATAAAAAAGATTTGAATCACAATGTAAGAAATTTTAATCGAATCCATGGAATTTATTTTAACAGATCAATTTCAATTTTAAATAAGGCATAAAATAATACTTTGCTTCTCAGAAAGTAAACATGTTCATGGTCATGTAACATAAAATACTTAGGACATGTTTAATGCTAGTTTTTCTGTGTATCGTTTATTAAGAAAACTTAATAAAAGCCAGCCCCCAGCACATGGCAGGCGTATAAACTCAGTAAATATGAAAGTTGTCGTTTGAGATTGCGCCGTAATTTGCGGCAAGTCACTAATGCGTCGTGCACATGCAATTTCCGTTTAAACTGAATTGCCGTATCCGCAAACATCTGCGGTCGTCTAGATGGAATCGTCGCGTTTACTGTGAACATTTGGTTGACACAAATTATATAATCGTTCAATATTCCATTCGATGTGTTTATATAACATAGTTATGACATTATTTTGTTTTAGATTTAACATACTCGTAGGTACATTTGGGACATGTAGACAGTAATTAAATGTAACTTGGAATATACCTAACTTACACAAAAAAAGACTCCCTACTTTTACTATGTTTTTTTTTAACTTATAGTAAGTTAAAATTAACATGTCTTAATAATGTAGTTTTTACTTGCGCCAACATATTATCGTGCGTAATCTTTTTACTTTTAAGGTGTTAATAAGCATATGATTGGAAGCGGTATTAGTATTCTATAAACACTCGCCATACCAGGGCTGTCCTGCTAGAATCTCTATGCACACACCTTGAAGAACTCCATGGTGCCGATGAACTACAGATTACTTAGTAGGTAGGTAGATACTATGTACGAAGGTTACACTCTCTCAAAATACCCACTGTACCTACTTACCATCTAAAACTGATGCTTGCAATAACCAAAAACGTACCTGAATATTTATCGAATATACCTAAAGGTAGGTATAATTCATAATGATTCGAAATCTGTTTTTGGCAGTCGACGCCATTCAAACCA
This sequence comes from Thyatira batis, assembly GCA_905147785.2. NCBI lineage: Eukaryota > Metazoa > Arthropoda > Insecta > Lepidoptera > Drepanidae > Thyatira > Thyatira batis. The sequence continues at coordinate 5,188,512 of LR990496.1, read as the reverse complement.
CCATTCAAATTAATGTAAAGAGCCGAAATAACATAAAATTTCCAGATTGGTTCAAATTGAAATTAGCATTTCATTTATTGGCTGATCAATCCGCATATAAATGTGTTTTATTCATTCAGAGTAATAACATTCGGATTCTGAATGGGTATTGAAATAAATTATGATGATGGTATGGTATTGATGTTAAGCCACTGAACAGTGACAAGATAATGGATGTTAATATGAAATAGGTACTTGCGGTAGCAATATGTAGGTACCGTCAATTTAACATAAGTATTCCAATAAATCTTGGGATTCGATTAAGACGAGTAATAAGTTTATGATGAGTGCAATCGAAATCTGTACCATACCTATATTATTTCTGTAATTATGTAAACATTCCATCATAAAATATATACCATCTATAGGTATTCAAAAGCGAACCAAACATGAAAAAAGAAAACAAATCAATTGCACTATCTGCATATCACTCAACAAAATATCGATTTTTCAAAAGAGAACACCTACCCGCTATCTAACATATAGAACAAGCGTAGTCGCTGACCGTTAAAGTAAACAAGAGTAAAAAAACTTTTTGAATGTGTATGTACATAGTGTGTGCTATCGTATCAACTTACTCGTTCGTATACAAAGCGCATCCACGTCGGTAACAGACCTGACGGATTCATTTGCAATGTCAATATTGACTCGAAGTGGCTCTATTTCGTAATTTGATTGCGTTGCAAATAGTTTGTTATGGCCGTTCTCGTTAATATTCAGTAGCTCCTGTGACGATCCAGGTTGAATTGCCTGTAGCGTATTGTGCTTGAAGCGAAACTTTGCAGGTACCTATCTACTGCACTGCAGCCGGCTGGAGTGAGTGAACTACTATTTGATTAAATTAATCTCAAATACGTTTAATAAAATATATCAATAAGATATACATTGTTTCTTAGTTGCTTGATGATTTCACTAACCAAAAAAATATTTAAAGCACAATACAACGTACAATGCAAGCTAACAAGAAGGCAGGCAGTCCAACGGTTTTAAGGGTACTTTGCAGCTGAAACTCAGGACTAAGAATTTCACTATTATATTAGTAAGTAACTTTAAATTCGAACGTGTGAAGATGAATCACTTTACATATTCCAAAAGCATGTTTCCAATCTACTATCCAGTGTTAACGCTACGTTGTACGTTACCATTTATTATAGTGAGGGGTGTCATTTGTATAACGTGACGCTTCTCGTGTGAAAAGCGCTGCGCTAAACGCAAGCTTACATTCATATTAGGTAGTCTACCAGGTGAATGCTTTTCTATATAAAAGTATTGCAATAAAAGTTGATGGAGTCTTTTATTTTTTTCTTCCAATCGCTTACCTTAATTAGGCTAATGTAAACAAACGAAATAGAAATGTTGATTTATATCAAGGAAAAATCCAATGGATTCTTTTGTAAATAATTACTTATTTTAAAATCCCCGACCGTTTCCCCAACTTTAAAGGAAAATAGAATTTAATGGAGTAAACATTAACATCTATCTACAAAGGAAGATGCTTCGAGAAAACGAGGAGAGACGCATTAAAGATGTCTGTGCGTACGAATTTTTATGTTACCTTTATACGATAAAGGTGTGATAAATGAAGCTAAGTGTACGCACCCCTAAAGTGCGCCTAATATTCTGCCGTGCGCTCACGAACCTTATGATGAAATTCACTTTTATGGCGTCGGTAACCATTACTCAGGAACTTTCATTATTTTTCATGTTTGATAGACGGGTTTGGTCGGATACCTGACATATTTATTTCATATGAAAGCAAATGAGAAATCCTTTGTTCGAGAAAGTTTTTGTACTGCTGCATTTTACAGTATATTAAATTTTTGATTATATAACATCATTATAACATTCCTAGAAAAAAGAAAAGTTTTTACCTAAATACGATAAGTTTCTCATAAATTCCAAATCATTGATACGGGTCAGAAATGTGATTTAATTTTATTTCACAATGACTGAACAGCTAAATCTGGCTCTTATATATTTACAAATATAAGTAAACAAATAGCGTAGTCATATTTTTGGTATGTAATGTTATTTTTCCAACCACGCTCTCCGTGAAAATAATAAATGTGATGAACACAGATAAAGAAATTAAATATGCAAGAGTCATATAAACATGCCGAGCAGGTTCCCCGCGTGGATTTCATGACTTCCGCGGCACAAGGACTAGATTTCAGCTATAAATAAATTCAGACGTGCATACGACATCAGCCCTTACCATGGTAATAAAAACTGACAAAGAGAAACTATATGATATTATGTGCAGACGTTACTCGAAGCGCATGCACGGAATATAAACTAAGTAGGTACATATTTCAAAATGCTTGTACCAAGTCACTGAAACTTGTGCGTACAAGGTATCAAAGTGTCTTTGACGGTAAAAGATCAGCCATGTTAGTTTTACTTACTTTTCTTTTTACATTATAAAATAGTGAGACCTCTTTTGGAATATTGGAAATAACAGGTATACCTTTGTGTAAGTATACAATAATAGGTGTACAAGTTGATGAACTCATTTACTATTACTATTCTATATATATTTAGTAGGTAGGTACTAATGTTTTGAATAAAAAAAATTGAAAATCTGAAACTAAAAACATACCTACATTTATTTCGATTAAGTTATTTGTTGCTAATTAAGATTGGAACTGATAACCACTACTATAGTTCTGAGTTTTGGCCTATTTCTGAAATGCTTAATTCAATCTATGAAATAAAATAAAATAGTAGGGGTAGAGAATTTCATTAAAGTTTACGAGTATATGTATTTATTATTTAAAGTGCATACTCTAATTCAATACCGTATCCAGATAGTAAAATTTTATAACACACATCCAGAAGTGCAGTTCAGTGTAAGGTAAGTGTTCTAAAGTAGTTTTGTACCTGCAGTTTAAAATTGTTTTGTATTGCAACGACGACGTTACAAAAATATTGTATGAACGAATCTAGAATTGGACTCTAATCAAATATGTGTAACCAAAGATTCACGCATAACCATTTTCATTTATTCAAGAATACCAAAGAGATGTTAAAATTATATAGCTTTACACTTCATGCTTATTAAAACATTGTGTATAAGTACCTAAAGGTTTTGTTGGTGTACCGATATATTAAATTGGGAAACCAATCACATCTGGCCTACGAGGGCCTATTGTTGAGGTCTATACAGTTGAAACAAAGCGTTGATCCGAAATGTTAACCCTTTGTGACTGTTTAGCAATTTGACGGTGCAAAAGGAATTATTCGAGTGAAGCTCCTTCATTAAAATTCATGGCAAGGTGTCTGCTGAACAACCCATTATTTGTCGGCTCCTAACTCTACCACAAACTAAACTGTCGTGCGATGAAATTTAATGACGTCACACCGTTTGTATTGCAACATAAATAAACGAAATTATAAGTTCCAGAACCTTTTTTTATTATTTATGAGTTGGACATGGTAAACGTCTAAATCCAAAGTCTGTCAGTGCGGCCGTTCATATATTATATTTACTTTTGAAATGTATATGTCTGAGACCTTACGAAAAGGTATTACACATATTTGTATCCATCTATACTAATGTATAAAGCTGAAGAAATTGTTTGCTTCAAGCCCTAATCTCAGAAACTACTGCCCTACAAGCCCATTTATCGAGAAAGGCTATAGCCTTCATCACTCCACGACCAATAGGAGTGGAGCACCAATAGATAACGTTTCAAAATTAGTTAGGTAGCTCTATTGTAAATACTTATAGTAGGTAACTCATATTCTCATAAAAAAGACAACTGTAAAAACTGAAACTATTATAATACCTATAGTTACATATTAACGTGTCTATCCACCGAAGGATTATTACGATAATCGACATTATGATAGAGGCTAATGATGTACATGTACCTACGTCATATTCCTTATTAGTTGGAACATTTCTTTGTAATAAATACGTGGATATCCCTTGATTGCATATACCTACTCCGTGTAGGAGTAGTAATATAAAGTAATGGATGGTTTTTCCTCGTAAATTTATGGCCAATTCCAAACTAAGATACCAGATAGCTGTTATTCTACGTATTATATACTACATAAATATATAGATATTTACATCCAGGGACAGAACAAACAGACATGTTCATGCTCAAAAATATTTGTCATTGTTGGAATTGGAACCCCGATTACAAAGCCAACCGGCCAGTCAAGTTTCAAGTAACTAAACGAAAACAAAACAGAGCTGACAGAACTGTAGCCCTATATTTTTTCCAACAATACAAATCGCACGTAAATGACACAAACAGCTGAATCACGATAATTATTAGGCTCTATGTAACGCGAGATGGTGTTTTATAGCTCGATTTGTTATTGCTATTGTTAAAAATTTGAGCATTCTGAAAAAGTAGAATAACAGTGCCAAAATTTATGGAATACGAATACAGAGGTAGTTAGTGTCAAACTGCATCCAATTAGGATGATGTTGGCTTTGCCGCACACTGGATCCAAACTTTATAATTGAGCAGGAAAATAAATGTTTATTGTGGTGTTTAAAAAATGAATTCATTTTGGCTCTTCCTTGACTACAGTAATTAGCGTTTCTATTTGTGTTTGCTGTTATTTGGGTTACAATAAACCGTTTCGATTAAGTAGATTGGTTATAACGTAAAATATTGTGATGGCAGATCATTAACGAATGAAACATCCATTTTTGGCGTGGTGGTAAAAACTGGCAAATATCTATATTCACAATTGTAAATAAATATTTTTATTTGTGTACCTACTTTATTTGAGTACATACATTAGGTATACATATAGATGTTGTATATCAATGTCAATCGACTATTGAATATAGCACAGCGTTTTTGTAGCTGTAGTACTGTCTATATTTATCCATCAAAAAGAACTTAGTCTTTCACTAAAATAAAACACGGTAATTAATGCATGGCACTGTACATGTAGAATCTACTCAAATGGATTGTTAAAAAAATATATCAAACATATAACGGACGTATCTCACCATTATGAAAGCTGTAAACCTACTTGTCACGAGGCACCTAGTTAGATATTAGTACCTATAAAATTAAATTATTAAATCGTGGAACGAATTTTTTTGAGTACCTTAGGTTGTTAATTATACTACAGTTACGGTTAAGTACCTCTTCTTACCAATTTACTTTGATCTTCTCAGATCAATGCTACCGGTACGCTAAATAAGTACATAATGCTTATGGGATGTTTTTATAACAAACACATAAAGTAAGTAGGTACACAAATAAAGTAAACAATGTAAACATAAGTTAAATCAACAGTCAGAACATAAGCTCATGTAAGGTTGTTTAAGTCAACACACTTCTGTTTTCATACATCATAATGTTCCCAGAGAAATCCCTCGATAGCTAAAGCAACGCGTCGCGCCCGTCTAGCGAAGATAAGACAATATTTAAAGCTCTTTTCCATAATCGAATAAGCTGACGGCGGCACTGGGTCGCAAGGAAAGCAAGAACATCTTCTTAAAACTCTTCCATATTGCTTTATAACTTCTATGTATCCTATCTACTACTACGTACTATAAATAACTTTAAAATATTTGTTAATAATGAAAAGTATGATTTAGGTAGTCAACTTTTTACACTATTTAAAACCCAATTGGGAAAAAAAATGGTGCAATTTGAGAATAAAATTATATTTGTTGTATTATGTTTAGAAAAAAAATGTTTTAGATATTAAAATATCTCAATATCTCAATATCTCATTATCTAAGGCATTATATGAAAATCTAACACAACTGTAATAATAAGTTGTATGCCGAAGTGGCGCTAGGCAGCTGTCGTTTGTTGCAGAAGCGTTTCCACTGAGCTTAAAAGTAAAAAGCAGTGCGTATAAAATACTGAATAAATATAAAAAAACAATTTCTTTAGACACAACAGACTGCAACGGGCATCATCGTTTAGAACTCGTCCGTTTTCTTAATTAAACTGTCACAGTTATTTCTTCATAATTTCAAGTACAATGAAACTTCTACTGAAGATAAATTACGTTTCTTATTATTTTTTCCCAGAGAAAAAGTAAACATTGGAATTGGAGCTTTTTAATAAAGTTTATAAATATATGTATATTATATTATATACATAGAACTCACACACCTACAAAACTAAATACATAATTACAAATTTGCTCACGCTACCACGTAACCCTGAAAAGTTGTTCTGTAATAGATTAATAAGTGCGAGGGCCCTGGTACCCATAACACAAGTTAACCCTTAAATTGTCACCCCTTGAATTCCGTGGGTATTTCATGTTCCAAGTTTGGATTTGGGTTGGAAATGGGATAGAAAAGAAGATAAAGAAAAAAAAAACAAATATTTTATATGTTTTAATGGTTTTTTTTAATGTCACATAAAACGGACATTGTCTATTACATGTTCATTTATGATAGATGAATATACGTCACTTAAAAAGGACGTTGCCCATTATATGTGCAGCTATGTTAGCAGCATGAACGTCACATAAAACAAAAGTCGTACATCATATGTCCAGATTTATTTGCTAAAGTATCGTCAAATACAATGGAAATTGCCTAGAGTACAACAACTAAAGTATAACAATTAACATAGAGCTATAATTAGGAAAATTCTAAAATCACCCTTATAAAACGTTACATCTTAAAATACTAGTTGAATTAAAAAATAAAACAACAAAATAATTAAAGTTACGAAAATTTCAAGTACCCAACAACATTATTCTGGACATACAACTTATTAGGGACATGGTGGATGATGATCTGTAATACTTCTGATCAGCACTCCAATAATCTTCGACTGCCGCTACAGGTGTCGCTGTCATTGATATGTAGAGGTATAGGAGACGTGTTTATGACTGCGGTTTGTCTGGTTCGACGTGTTGTCATATTTGACAATAGTATGGGTTTAGAAAAACTAGAAGATGGTGATGAAACAACCATTGGTGAAGATGTTTCTGGTATGTTACACGATATTAGAGCCGGGGACCCACCGGGGAATGAAGTGGTTTCATCTCGCACTGTGACTAGTACCTGTTCTTCAGCAATATCATCATTACAATCCTGACAATTTGTGTCTTCATTGTCACTGAGATCAGGCAATATGCCTGAAAATCCCGCGGAAATGGCACGAAGCGAAAATGAGTCACTTATCATTGCGAAAATATTCACGTCACTCAAGGTTGACTTTTAAATCGTCATTAGATTCAATATTTGACTCCTCAGAATTCGAAGGAGGTATTAGTGACATTATTCTTTTTGATCGCCAAGCCATGTCACTGTAAAATTAAAAAATAAATAAAAAAAATATGTGATATAGTACGTGACGACGTCCGTTTTATAGGACAATCAAAAGGAAAACTCACAGTAGTACTTATTGTCAATGTCCGTTACGTAGGACACTCAAAGAATACCCTTGTTACTAGTTCAAGTTGGCAACGTCCGTTTTGTGGGACACTATAAAGAAACCAGGTTTATACTCTAATTACAGTTATATTTATAAAAAAATATATCTGAATACAATACCTTTATTCATACTTTAGCTAATAATACAACATAATAAACAAAACAACAGAAATACTCACAGTTATTCTAATATTTATCAGGATCGTAAACAAATCTGACCGTTGCACATTTTCAAAAGATTACTGCTCGCCACCGTTCATCACTGCATTAACGGAACTTGCACGTGTGCGAAGGAGATAACTAGTTCGAGCCCGTTTCGCGTTTCTGTAGTACCTCAGTCTGTTAAAATTATCTCTGTGTGCCTCTCAACACTATGTCCTTTAAAACGGACGAAATCAATTTAAGGGTTAAATCTTACTTTGGGTACCAGAGTTCAACAAAATTTTGCATTTAAATGTTGTCTTCTGTCTACTGTTTGTATCCTCCAGTGTGTATTTTATGGCAAATAAATATATTATTATTATTATTATATTATTATTATATGTACAACTTTATTATATGGCAAATGATTGGAAAAAATATTCCTATTTGTTATAATATCAGCTTGAATATGACTTCCGTAACGTATCATCAAAGTTAAACTTGTTTATCAAGCCTGGTGTATAAGCATTATTATGCGTATTGATATTATTATGTAGGTACCTAGTTCGAAGCACGAGTACTGCATCATTACCTACTTCTAATACCGATATTACTTGCATATTAGCAGGTACATGGTAAACCCCTAATACTAGGTGTCGTCATAAAGGGAAAGTGTTAGGCAGTATTGCCTATTATATATGTTATTTTACAAGGGCTTTTCTTCATCGACACAAATTGTTACAAGACAGCAGGCGACCTTGTGCCCCGCAGCCCTTAAGTTCGTGGGAGGTGAATATGATATATTTAATACCTTAGCTAACATTTTATTACTTGGTCTTTGATGTTTTTTTTTTTCATTTTCTAAGGTTGAAGTAAAACTATTCTTATTAAGAATAAATACCTTTTTATCATTGACTTGTAACTATATTTTGTATCTCCATATAAAAATAGTATTATGCTAAAACAAAACTCAAGAAACAGAGCATTTGCTTGATACAACGTATACCGGCATTACGTACCTTCGAAAATACGGAAGCTTACGTAACAAAATTGAATCCTTTCTCTGAATGAGTTCACTCCCAAATCCTATATGATTTAACTTTCCGTTCGTCACAGGCTTAAAGAAATTGTTTTCTGATTGGCAATAAATTTGCCTTCCTTCAACACAATGAAAAAAAAAAGCATTTCCAAGATCTTGTTTTAAATATAATAAATAATATCCTGGGACATTTTCACACACGGCCAATCTGATTCCAAATTAAGCATCAAAGTGAGCTTGTGTTATGGTAACCAGATAGCTGATATACTACATATACTACTTTTAAATACATACTTATATAGATATTTACATCCAGACACAGGACAAACAGACATATTCATGCATACAAATGTTTGTCCTGGGTGGGATTCGAACCCACGACCCGCGGCTTGAAAGTCAGGGTCACTAACCACAAAGCCAACCGGGCTGTCTAAAGGTAATTATGATTATGTAAATGGTAAATGAAGATCAATTTTACCAATAGACAATATTTAGATCATATATCAAACAAGGCAACTACCTACTTAACCAATATCAGAAATAATGAGTAGGTAGGTACCTACTTAATCGAAAAATTTCTGTGTCATATGAACCGTGAAATGTATTTGGTATTTCTGTGATACATAAAATATAATATTTGTATTTCTCTTGTTTTATTTCGTCTTAAGAAGAACGTGATGTCTTTGAGGCAACATTTTTGCTCACGATGTGTCGCTATTTATATATTTTGTCCTCGGCGGAATACTTACCTATTTACCTTTCAGTTTGTTTCCCTGTGGCTTCATCTACACGTGATTTTTTGTGTGTTAATGTTAAACGAAATGGAAGAATGTAAATCTCCTTATCGCTCGTTTATAGTCAGTCATTTGAGGTATTTTTTAACAAAATGTAATAATTTATGTCAACTATGTAATGGAGTCGTCACGACAACTTTGTTTTCATCTTTATTTAAATTAATATTAAGTCGCAAATTATTTATTGGTGTCAAAAACAAAACTACCTTGAAAACAAATTTAGTTATTTATGCCTTGTAGCAGTCTTCTACATTTATATGTTTTCTAGCGTTACGTCAAGTCTAGAGGCAATTAGCTCTACTGTACTAATAAATCTTATTTACTATCCGCTTAGTAACCACTCATAACAGCACCGCTCACTAATGTTCCGACTATCTTGATGCTAAAGTTGTTTTGCTAGTTTTTACTTATCTTCTTTCATGTTTTCCTTATCATCACCTACCCACATAAAGGGGTAAGTCCCTTTATCACGATGCCGAAATGTCTTAAATAAACAATATTTAATTGGTTTTTATCAAATAAATAATGATAGGTATAAAATCTTTTTACTAAAGAAATAGTCTTAAAGCTTGAGTTCTTATTCAAAGCGTTTGGAATTCTATTGTAGTGGTTGTTCCCTAATCACTAAATATTCTGTTTCATTTTTATACGCCCATGCTTGGTGCAAGAACTATATTGAATAAAAGTCTAATTATTTATTTACCCTAGTACCAAACCCTCGCTCGCTTTGCGTCGTTACTGTTTGACTCTTTTATTTCTAGTACACACTTGCTGTTGTTGGAAGTTGTTTTCCGCCCAAATGTTCATTTAGTATGTGCTTCAAATACTATGGACATTATTTTGTTTATTTATAGACGAGTAATATGTTTTTTGTTACTTTTGAATTGAGATGTTTGTAGGTGTGGTTTGACAAACAACTTTTCTATTTCCAATGTCTTTTATTGCATCACAAGATAGGTTTGTTATATAAAATAGCCAGTAATTAAAGTCAGTAGCAGTTACATAATTTTTTTTAAGCATGGTAGGTAATTAAAAAGTTAACAAAAAACTGACTGCCTGAATATAAGTAGTCACAATAAAACACCAACAATAGATCAGAGAACCAATTTGATAGATTTTGAATACCTTGTTACTTTGACACTTGACCAATGCGTCAACGTTTGTAAAAACGTTATATACCTAAATACCTAATTGAATTCAACGAACAAGTATAAATATTTTTGTGAATGTCGCCTGATATGCCGTCACAATACTACACAATAAGAAGTAGTACCTACTTTCGACAATACAGTGAAACCTAGCACGAGGCAGGCACTGCGGCTGAAATAACTTCCCGCTATAAATTCAAGCCGTGAATTGTGCAGCTTGAAATACAGCTTGTGAATACGAGTAACTTCAATGAAATAAGAACTCCAACAAGTCTCGCACCACTTTTCCGGTACACGCGCGCTCAAATCTCGATAACGGGGCGAATAGAATGATTATATTGTGAACTTTGCATTTTTACCTAAACTATATTCCTTTCAGTATTAGTATTAAAACATCCAGTAGGTTTTAAACTACATAATAGATATGCAAATAAATGATAATTTTGCAAACAAAAACACTTATTTGATTAGGTTAATACTCATACCTACGTATTGAAATTCGTATCAAAACAGCGGTCTTTATACCATCCCTTTTGGTTAATTTACATTTGCGTGAATATATTGTTTAACACCAAATGATCGTATACGCATTTAAAGCCTCGAATAGGTACTTACGTCACTCACACGTTATCTGAGAGCATACAAAATATGCTAAACACAGGCTCAATGCTACGTTTCATTATGAAACAAGGGATTTGAAACCGTCATCGACTTTTGTATAGCCACATGTCGTAGCGTTGCTATAAATCAGACATATTAAAATCTTTACAATAGATGAATTCAATATATACTTACTATACGATAGGTATAGACGTTTGCAAACAGTAAGTGATGCATTGTCTTGTCGTTAGTCACGTAGATAATAAAATAATGAAAGTTTTCTTGTAGGTAATATATATGAAACTTATATACCTAATAGGTACCTACTTCATGATGCGATAGTGAACTTTAATCTGACTAGATTTATTCTGATAATCCGGATTTCATTTTACGACTGCGACAAATACATTAGGACGTGTCAGTCGAAATGTAACACATTATAGCAGATGCTTTACACGCTACGGTCTAATAACAGCGGGGCAACTCCATTTATCATTCAAAACAATATTTCACAAGTTTCCACTTGTTTGTCTCCCCTCTGTTGTTATGTCATATATGTAAATGGAAATAAAAACAACAATTCAATCCGTGGTATGTACCTATTTCAAATAGCTTCGATATAGATATTGATACATATTTGTTAACCACATTTTTATAAAATATTAACAAAATTTTGATGCTGTCCAAAATATTGCCTTTTAACGGTTTGTCTCATAATTTAGCATCAACAAACGTCGCATAAAACTGATTGTATAACTGTGCTTAATAGCGCGCCTTCTTAAAAAATATTACCATTAAAAACAATCTAGATTGCATAAAATATTTTATCCCTTTAGGTTTTACAGTATTCTTTAGGTATAGGTATTAAATAAAATTGTTTAATGATATTTATAATAGATATTTAGTTTTTATGCTAATATTCGACAAATCTTATGAACGCCCATCACATCTTCATGATTTCAAGATCTTAATTCAGATTTTCAAATAGCATAAGAAAATTATTATATAAAAGCAATGATAAAAGCACACATTCTGAGGAAGAAACATTTTAATATTGTATATTGCGTGGGTAATTCTCACGTCTGAAGTATAAATTATTCATATAGAGACTCACATTGGGCGTTAATAATAGTAGATTTTACAGTACGCTATTGCTTTGAATTACGGGAAGAGAGAGAGTAAACACATTACACAAATAAATATTTAATTAATTTATGGGCATTTCAAAAGATCTTTTCCATGAACTCGGTATCTACTTCATTTTCTGCGTTATTAAGAAGTTGATTATGTTAATATATTTTCTTATACTTAATTTGGAAAAAGGTAAAAAGTTTGAATTTATATCCTATTCATACAGTACAGAATAAAAATCACTATGCTATCTGTAGTTACGTAGCCTAGTAGTTGTCAAAATATAAATATTGTATTCAAATAGTATTTATTAATTGACTGATAGTGCAAAACTCATCAAAAATAAATTTTAACCTGACTCTGTTTTAGTGTAGTGAGTGCGGATATACTGTTAACTTATCAACCTTGTTGGTGATTACATTTAAGCTTACTGAACTATGGCATCACTAAATAAGAAAACATCTTTATATGGTCGTACCGCTCATTCTCCGACTCGTATGAAGAATTTGAATTTTTGTACTGACTTTGAGAAGACAATAGTAATTGATAGTTTTCTAAGACGAGGGTGGAAGCAAGTATTCCCAGATGACGAATGGAACATCTACTGGGCGAACACATTGAACTGTCGAAATATATTCAATGACAGCAGTTTCAGACTACGGGAGAACCAAATGATCAATCACTTTCCAAATCATTATGAATTGGTGCGTAAGGATTTACTTGTAAAAAATATAAAACGCTATAGAAAAGAATTGGCAAAAGACTGCAATCCCCTTGCGAACAAAACCGAAGAAAAACTCCCAAGCGGGCAAGCCATCACTCACTATTTATATTTAGATTTCATTCCTCTTACGTACGTATTGCCGACAGACTACAACATGTTCGTCGAAGAATATCGTAAATTTCCACAAACAACGTGGATTCTGAAGCCGTGCGGCAAATCCCAAGGGGTCGGCATTATCCTCATAAACAAGCTCTCTAAACTAAAGAAGTGGTCCCGTGAATCTAAGAAATATTTGCAGCATCATCTCACCAGCAATGATACATATGTAATATCACGCTACATAAATAATCCTCTCTTGATCGGAGGAAAGAAATTCGACTTAAGGATTTACGTTCTTGTTACTTCGTTTCGACCTTTAAAGGCTTATATGTTTACCAAAGGGTTTTGTAGATTTTGTACAATGAAGTATGATACGAGTGTAACAGAGCTCGATAATATGTATGTTCATTTGACGAATGTTAGTGTACAAAAACATGGCGGAGATTACAACCGCCACCACGGAGGCAAATTGGGTATTCATAATTTAAAGCTTTATTTGGAAGGGACTCGGGGTCGTAAAGTGACCGAAAGACTATTCGAAGAGATACAGTGGTTGATAGTGCACTCATTAAAGGCCGTAGCTTCCGTTATGTCGAATGACCGCCATTGCTTTGAGTGTTATGGTTATGACATCATCATAGACGATAACTTAAAGCCCTGGCTCATAGAAGTGAACGCCTCCCCTTCGATGACTGCTACGACGGTTAACGACAGAATACTCAAATATAAACTTGTAGATAATCTTTTATCGGTAGTACTGCCCCCGGATGGAGTGCCCGACACTCGTTGGAACAAAACGCCCTCCGAAGAGGCTTTAGGGGATTTCCAGATACTCATAGACGAGGATACTATGCACAAAGCAGAATCGGTGCTCTTACACGGTCAAAACAAAAGTATGCGGTTTAAAACTTGTTAAATTTATTACTCATTACATGCTTTATTATTCACAAAATATACTGTTTTAATTTAATCACATAGCTATATTTATAAGAATATAAAAAAATTATATATTAAAATCAACTATTTCTAGAGCGATGAAATTTATTGTATCTGGAATTTGCATCTTCCCTTTCTATCAATTCTTCGTCTATCAAAAGATCAAAATCTCCCAGAGCTTCTGCATTCGGTATTTTATTCCATCTCGCGTCAGGTATACCGTCTGGTGGGACCACTACCGAAATAATATTGTCAATTAATTTATATTTCAAAATTCTATCATTATGAGTAGTCGACTGCAGTGAAGGAGACGCATTTACCTCTACAAGCCACGGCTTTAGAGTATTGTCAATTATTATATCATATCCATAGCATTCAAAACAATGCCGATCGTTGGCCATCACCGGAGCGACCGCTTTCAATGAATGAACGATGAGCCACTGCATCTGAGCGAACAGCTTATCTGTGACCGATCGCCCTCGAGTCCCTTCCAAGTACAGTCTGAAATTCTGAATGCTCATTTTGCCTCCATGCAGACTGTTATAATCACCACCGTGTTTTTGTACACTGACATTTGTTAAATGCACGTACATATTATCCAGTTCAGTAACGCTTGTATCATACTTAACCGTACAAAACCTACAAAATCCATGTTGAAATAAATACGCCTTCAATGGGCGGAACGATGTCAACAAGACGTACAATCTAAGATCAAATTTCTTGCCGCCAATCAAAAGAGGGTTGTCGATGTAACGTGATATCACATAACTTTCTTTACTGCTGAGCTGCGGGTGAAAAGGAGTTTTTGCTTCCCGCGACCACTTCTTTAGCTTAGAAAGTTTATTTATCAAGAAAATTCCAGCCCCTTGTGATTTTCCGCAAGGCTTCATTATCCACGTGCTCTGTGGAGATTTCCTGTATTCTTCTACAAACATATTATAGTCCGCTGGTAGAACGTAAGTGACGGGAATAAAATCTAAATGTAAATACCGTGTTACGACTTGCCCGTTAGGCAACGGTACTTCTATTTTGTCTGCTAACGGGTTGCCCTCTTTTTCCAGTTCCTTTCTGTATCTTTTGATATTTTTTACTAATAAATCTTTTCGAGACAGTTCGTAATGGTTGGGAAAATGATTTATCATTTGATTGTCGTTCATTCTGTAGCCACTTTCAATACTAAAAATATTTCTACAGTTTTGTGTGAAGGACCAGTAGACGTTCCACTCATCATCTGGTCCCACCTGATTCCACCCACGGCGTTCGAAGTTGCTCATTATTACAGATTTTTCCAAATCAGTACAGTAAGTAACTTTTCCCTTTTCCATGGTTGCCGGTAAAGATTTTCCGTGGCTAACTGATGGTGACGTTTTTTTAGCATCCTGTGCCATTATCATATTCAAAATATATATATTAAAATAATTTAAAAGGCATTACTAAAAAATATAAAATAAAGTGAAATCAAAATAATAATAAAATAAAGATTATCGAGTGTCAGTCACAATAGGTGTCATTTTATATTACGATGACGTGTCAGGATTTCCTTTTAAAATTATGCTCAATAATCTACGTCAAATAAAGACAAAGAGTTATTTCATAAATATCGAACCCAGCAGTTTTAGTTCATTTTATATTTGGTTCCAGTAATTCTGGTTTTCTGAAATACATATTAACTATTTAAATATTTTTAGCATTCAATAGGAAGTCGGTATAGTCTGAATTGATTTATTGAACATAATATATAGCAGAAATGATAAACACTTAAAATAACGTTTATCAAGAATTATTCCCAATATACCAAGTCGTGAGCGGTAGGATAAAGATTGAATTAAAACACGATTGAAACGTCGTCAGTACGATTATTATTCAATGCAAAAAAATATATTATGTAGTATTATAAAGTATTCCCTGACCTGATCCTCCGTTTGAATATAACATATACATATTTATGTCGTTACCACTCTGAATAAAGTAAAATAAAAAACACTCTACTATCAGTATATTATGGCTGTTTGTTGACAAAGAAAATGTAGGAAGTGCTTGATGTGTACAAAGCCAAATTACACAAATACTTCATGATTGATGGTCATACGTGGAAAAGGGATTTCTTTTCACGACAAGCCCGGCCTCGCTCCCCGGGCGCTAAGGTAAAAAGAATAAAATCCATTGTGTCTTCAGTTTACCATCCAATTTTAGTGGAGGCGACTTCAATCCCCCGAGGAAATCTTGTTCAATATTTTCTTGTCCTTTATTTGTTTGTATCATTTTTCTTTAAACTACGCTACCATACAGGTACCTACCCCTTCATAACGTTAATATAGGCTTTTTTATAATAACGTTGTGAAATAATATGCTTCTTACATTTATTTTTTCCATTGCGTTAGGGGAAATAAATATTGTGATCTTTCTCTTATATTTAATATTTATTAAATATTTACAGAGGCAGACATTACGAAGATTTATATGCTTTTATATGCTTGTGTGATTTGATGTGGGATGTTTATTCCTTTGATATAACGTAGAAAAGAGAAATACGAAATACACGAAATGATTTGATTACTAATTTTCTTATGTATACATAATATATAATTTAGAAAATATAACAGATTTTTCTGCTTTGGTTATTTTGTTATCTGAGTAACAAACAAACAAAAACATTTGAAACAACAAAATAAGATTTACAACTCAATGCCTACATCTACAATTGGTACAGAGTTTTAAAGCAACACAGTTAAAAGCCCTTAGTGTTGACAATACCTTTATGAAATGCCATCTAGCATCCAGTCTATACCTGTTTTCGTGTAACGGCCACCGAGACATAAAAAATCCTATTAGAAACGCGGGTTACAGCTGATAAAATTTGAATATAAATTCCTATAATCGTTGTCTAACCTCAATCCATATAACCGTACCGATAATGCAATCAAAAGATCGGCGTCAGAAAGGGCTGACAGTTGTATGACGAGGGAAAGGCTGTCCCTTTAAATATTACTCACGTCAATGCTCGACGTATTACGATGCTCACACTAACTCTTTTTTGTTAAAGCGACCGAAATGGAATTTGTCTAAAAAAGTATAGGAGTAATATATACGAAATAAAAAATACGTAGTAAGTAGGTAGCCACTTTTAATATACCTACTAACCATTGATTTTATCCACGAATCAGTATTCGGGGGATTCCTATCTTCAATGACATTATTTTGAAAATATTAGAATGTTGCTTAACAATATAAGTGTGAATGGCATTCATTAATGATACCCGTAACATTCAAACTTATAAACACACATTTTACAAAATTCACCTCATTATAATAATTCTCAGTAAGGTAAATTCAACCTATAGATAAATACAGATAACACTGGTCAACAAAATTTTGTAACAAGAAAGCTGCTTACTAATATTGAATTACCTACCTATCCTTATATTATCACCATATTTATTTTGATTTCAATAGGTCTAATTTTCGTGTTACAGCCACTAGCAAAAAAATTTAAACGTAATCGATTTTGTTCCACTTTCAAGTGCAGATAGTTGATTTTTTTGGAGCAGACTGTTTATTTTCTGTTTTTTTGAGTTCAGTTATTCTGAAATAATGTCTAGAAAGTTTAAAAATGATCTTGACAAGTTTTGTTACATTTGTGGTGACATTACATTCAAAACTCAGAGAAGGAATTTGACACCATTAATAACTAAGTTACGAACAATATTTTTGATTTGAAATCGGACAAGATAAAGTGTGGGTTCCACATATTTGTTGTATTAGGTACATGTGTGGGTCTTCTTACTGAATGGGCGACAAAATCTCGATCTATGCCCCTTGAAACAAACCTTTGAAAAACTTCGTGAAAGCTATGGATTGTGGTGGTGACGGCTTTTTGTATTTGATAGGAAAAATTCCTAAACTGAGTGAAGCTAAAATTAAAGAAGGCATATTTGTTGGCCCTCAAATCAGGCAATTGATGAAAGATGCTTTATTCAAGCAAAAACTTAGTGATTTGGAAAAATCTGCATGGAAATCTTTCATGAAAGTTACTGCCAATTTTCTAGGAAATCTCCGATCAAATGACTATGAAATTATTGTCGCGGAGCTGTTATGTAATAATAAAGCTTTGGGCTGTAATATGTCATTGAAAATGCATTTTCTGCATTCACATTTAGACTTCTTTCCTGAAAATTTGGGCGCTGTCAGCGATGAACACGGTGAAAGATTCTACCAAGACATCTCTACCATAGAAAAACGATATCAGGACAAGTGGAGTTCACGTATGCTAGCGGATTACTGTTGGACATTACAACGGGATGTTTCTGAAGCTAAATATAAAAGAAAATCATTTTAATAGTGTTGCAAAATAGCAGAATAACTTTGTTTTTGTTGAAGGAAGCATCAAATATCAAAATTCAATAAATTCAATTTACAAAAAAACTATTCGTATATGAAAAATTCTAATTTGATTTATATTATCTTTATTCTTATCCTAAACATAATTAGACAAAATTTTTTTTGTTACATGCAAAAAGTGATTTTTTGTTGACCAGTGTAATTTATGGTATGTTTTTTGTTTCGTTGCTGTGACCTCCGAAAATGGTTGGAAAGATTTCTCACTTGAGCCACGTTCATTAATCAGTCACCCCTCTGAATCAGGATTCTCTCTTAAGATTGTAAGTAATGTGGGTTCATCGAAAACTTTCAGTTATTTGAAATATATACATACTTTTATTTTTTCCTGAATCCAACAAGACTGTAAGCTAGGTACTTCATTAAGAATATTTATTGATTTGTAAAAATAAGCTTAAGTAAAAAAAAAAACAAAAATATCTCTAACTCAATAAATCTTTAAAATATGCAAGCATCGTTCAAAAAAATTATATTATTAAAAAGTAATGTTTCCAAGTAATTTAGATGCATAAAAGCGCTGACAAGCGAATCAAACAACACTCCATTTGCTTCTTCGCAATCACGAAGGGCTCTCTACTGTTTCCACGATCCATTAGACAGTACCCCAATTTACAGAGTCTTCTACCCCACTTCACCTCTGAAAAAAAAGATGGAAATATATTTATTATTTCCTCGGGTCAAGGACTTGGGATTATGCCTCGACTTTTTATAGGTTACGTAATGAATGAGACGTGAAGCCTTACCTGCGAAAAAAGACTGAATAGCGCACCTACTTTTATAAATGATTTGATTCGTTAGTTCGCTCGTAATAAGATAAGGTCTAAATATACCTGCCAACATAAAATTACATTAAAGAAAAGCAAAATAAAATATATTTATGGGATTACCATAATAATATACTTAAATATACTTAAGATTATAGAGTGTGTATAACTCAATCAAATAATAATATTCTAATATCAAACATCTTTAGATTTTATTTTCTGAATCTTCTGAATTGAAAATATTTTATTAAAATATGAGTGGAGTGCCAGGTGTTAGGTGTAACTTATAAGACGTAATGACGAAAACAAATTGCTTACTTATTCCTAACACATAGCATGGGTATGTTGCGTCATGTCGAATCAAAAGAGGTATTCCACGTAGCCCACCTAAACGAAGCCCACCCAGAGGAAGCCCACCTAAAGTATTCCACGATGCCCACCCGTAGGTGGGCTTCAAATAAAAATTAAAAATAATTATTTTTCTATTCCACGAAGCCCACCTAAGAATATCACTTGCATAGTGTGGGGACAACAAATAAAAATGTCGATAGAAAAAAAAATATTATTTAAAAGACTAACTTAAATTTCATTAATCGTTCAGTTTCATTATGTGAGATAATTTTTGTCATTTTTGTAATCTTAGGTACTATTTAAAATCACAGATTGTTTCAGAATTCATCATCATCATCAACAGCTCATATACGTCTCCACCGAGGAGCTCGAGCCTCCCCTAGCATCGAGGGGGTTTAGGCCATAGTCCACCATGCGAGCCTAGTGCGGATTGGCGGACTTCACATGCCTTTAATTGTGACATCTCAGTTTCATAATTATCATTCCAAAAAATATCTTTTCTATTATTTTCCCTTTTTGTGCTCTTGATAAAATCACAGATTGTTTCAAAATTATGCAATAAAAACATGGTCATGTATCAAAAACATTGCAAATATAGTTTTCCATAGAGATCCATGTTGATGTTTTCTTTGAACTTTTTTATGTTACAGTAGAGTATTTTTATTATTCAGCAAACAGTTAGCTATAAGAAAACTTCAACATAGATCTCTATGTAAGACTATAAACAATAAATAAATATCCTGGGATGTTTTTCACACGGCCAATCTGATTCCAAAGTAAGCTTCAAATGAAACTTGTGTTATGGTAACCAGATAGCTAATATACTACATATAATGCTTTTAAATACATACTTATATAGATATTTAAATCCAGACACAGAACAAAACACACATATTCATGCATACAAATGTTTGTCCTGGGTGGGATTCGAACCCACGACTCGCGGCTTGAAAGTCAGGGTCACTAACCACAAAGCCAACCGGGCTGTCAAACTATGTTTACAATGTTTTTGATATTTGTCCAAGTATTTATTGTAATTATGAAACAATTTATGATTATTTATGTTACAGTAGAGTATTTTTATTATTCACTAAACAGTTAGCTATATGGAAACTTCAACATAGATCTCTATGGAAAGCTATATTTGCAATGTTTTTGATACATGACCATGTTTTTATTGCATAATTTTGAAACAATCGGTGATTTTATTAAGAGCACAAAAAAGGAAAATAATAGAAAAAATATTTTTTGGAATGATAATTATGAAAAAATCTGTGATTTTAAATAGTACCTAAGATTACAAAAATTACAAAAATTGTCTCACACAATAAAACTGAACGATTAATGAAATTTAAGTTAGTCTTTTAAATAATATGGATGTAAATATCTATATAAGTATGTACTTATTTAAAAGTAGTATATGTAGTATACTTATCAGTACCATATTACAAGCTCTGCTTAGTTTGGAATCCGATTGGCCGTGTGTGAAAAATGTCCCAGGATATTTATTTATTTATAATAAATATTTTTTTCTATCGACATTTCTATTTGTTGTCCCCACACTATGCGAGTGATATTCTTAGGTGGGCTTCGTGGAATAGAAAATTAATTATTTTTTATTTTTATTTGAAGCCCACCTACGGGTGGGCATCGTGGAATACTTTAGGTGGGCTTCCTCTGGGTGGGCTTCGTTTAGGTGGGCTACGTGGAATACCTCAATCAAAATTGTGTATTTTATTTCAACAGAATGCTTGAATATCATATATAATATACATTATAGTGTGAACTTCGACTATTCATCTTAATTTAAAATAAAGCCTATTTGTACAATATTTATTGTAAATATTAACAATAACTCATTGTGTGTATTTAAACTATAAGACAGCGCATATTTTTATTTAAGAAAAGGTACATAGCATTTTCAAATTTTATATAATGTTATGTCGACAAAATAATATTCGTTATCCGAATTTAAATGTACTTTTGGCTTATGAAATAAATTACAATTTAATACACACATTGTTTATTCGTGTCATAAGTTTACCCTGAAATTCAGTCCCAAAGGGTTTATGCATGAGTGCATACGGTAGTCAATGATTCATGAACATTTAATCATTTTGGAAGAACATACAAATGTAATATTTCAATGTAATTTTTTCATAATATATTAATGTTACCTATATGTGTATGCAACAGCAAAAATGATAAAGGATAACGATTCAAAATTATTCGTTTCGTCTGTTCATCTATTCAATCTTAAAAAATATTATGAATGGTAGTACCTACTAGTAGATAAACATTAATATTGACTCTTATAAAATACATATCATTCGTCCGGTATCGGAAGTGTGTAAACTTATTTATGAATTGCGGATGAAATAATTATGGACGGAAATATTATTTTATGAAAAAGAGTTTACCAATCGCTTACTATTAATTTTCCCCTCAGATAAATTTAAGATTGATAAGATGCCTTCCTTTCACTAAATGAATGAGTCTGGAAGATCGTGCGCTTTCACTGTAGTTGTCACATCATTACGACATCCTTCCTACAGGATATTTTCAAATATTTAGCCGAAACACGCTGGGCAGATATAATTGAACAAACGGCGTCACCAATGTCAACGCAATTCCAATTAAAGTTCCAACAGCGGAAGCTGTTTCTATGAAAATGGCATTCTCCGTTTGAATTACGCGATACAAAAATAAACTGTTTTTGGTATTAAAGTTTACATATTATTGTTTTTTTAATCGGTGAATATGCATTCATTTTAAAGAACTGATAGCTTATCATTGTTTTGAATCTCATCCAAAATATGGAAATTATTTCACACCATAATCAAATCTTCAGAGATGTTAGATAAGTTATCGCAAACATAACTCGCACATAACGTCACTAAATGTTAAGTCCTCGAAGACCTATATTTTAGCGAAACGACCAATGCTTTAGAAAATTTATTGCTATTGCATGCCATGTAAATACACAGCTTCGACCATTAACTAAATAATGAGTATTCTTGAAACATGCTGTACCAATATTATATTTTATTTCTTGGTAAATAATTATGTACAAATAAATTGATGAATTAAAGTATTGTTGGATTGATAAAATCATCAGTATTGTATTTCATAATTGGATTCGTATACCAAGAAATCCCTTCAGACAACTTACATAACTTTGATATAGCGCACCAAGATTATCAAATTACCCGTAAAGACAAAGCAACTCGTCACTAACTATATTCATCAAAATTAACGACCGAAAGCAACTTCATACTTACCATTTATGTAAACACGTGGAAGTGTAGTAAATATAAAAGTTTACGTCTTGCAAGTGTTTTATGTTTGTAAGTAGAGAATTTCATAATGCAGTAGGTATCCGGTGAGTGAATTTAAGCCACAGATCGTGACGCATAACTGTGTTTGTGAAGTTATTACCGAATGCCGGCAACAAACAGCCAGTGGGTGAGCTCCCCGGATCGTAAAAATAAAGTGGATACGTCATTAGGATGTCAGATGAAGTACGAAATTTATATTAGCTTTATGTCAGCAGGTTAAGTTAAAAAAAAGATTTAATCCAAACTTAGTGTGCTTGGTACCTATACTCAGATTATTCATTGTAGGCAGAGAAATGACATTTCCAGTGTTGCAGTTTTTTAGTCCCAAATAAATAGTGTTGTGGTAGATTCGAATTTTTACAACTAAAAGTCGGCTAAAGACAAAGGAAACTCGACTAGAGATTCCTTTTTTTTTATTCAATGTCAAATAACCTTTATATAAATAAAAATATGTAATTTATGGTAATAAAACAGAAGACATACACGGTAGGTTATTAAATATTACATAAAATACTCTTATGTATATTATTTCTTTTGGGCTATTGGAAGAATTATAGTCATCACTTGTCACGCTATGGACCCCATTTTGTTTTGGAAGTGACTATTTGTATGGGTACTGGACAAATAAATTATATTTATTCGTACATTTATTCATTTTTTTTTAATTAAGCATGAATTGGACGATTAGCCTATGTTAGGTTAATTAAATTAATAACATTTATTCGATTTTATTTATTTAATTTTGGTTTCAATTAAATTCAAATTTAGTTTAAAAAAAAATGAAATTTTGGGATTTTCGACTAGATTTATGTATCGGATACTGAAAGAACAAAACTGCCGAACATCACTATTGTAGCGGGTCACCCTTTTTTGTATCAGTGACAGTTGCACTTGTCATTCTTCTGACTCGAATTATTAATCCGACTATACTCGTATTTGATGGACAAATTAAAGCCTTTTTAATGAAAAAGCAAGCCATCACTAATGACAAATGAAACCTTTTATTTTTAAAACTATTATTAATATATTTTTGGGTTGTTGTATCAAGTTACTTGCTCGGAAAATTGGTACAAAACCTTGACTACTGTCTATCATAAGCATATCTGTTTCATGCTGTTTCAACGCTTAGTAAATCTGTTATTTTAAATAAATGCCTGATGCTGATCATATTGAGCATACTTAAGCGACAAATAGTAAAAATTCCTAATTATTTCTAAAACTTCTATGATCTTCGATGAAATTGCATTTGGCGCGGTAGGGCACGTGCGACTTGAATTACGACTGCGCTGCAAACCGGTTTATGACGATGGAAACTGTGATATTGGTTCCAGATATCAAGATATTGGCTATTCTTCTTTTAAACTTTTAAATTAACCCTTTATATATAACTCAATTTGTATCTTCTACTTATCGCAATCGCTAATGGAATTATGTTGGCAACTGCTTGTGCCTTTAATTTCTACAATAATTAAATTTCCGAAGACGCTTCAACGTTCATTGCAGTCAGGCTTTTGAAAACGTCGATCCCAGCTTACTAAAGCAGAATTTCATAATTTGGAAGCAGATGTAAACAAAATCAAACTGGTTGAAACTTAGTTTGCTTATAATTTTTTTTTCCTTTTATTTTATAGTTGTGTTGCAGGTACCTACTTATATGTAATTTTCTTTTGCAAAAGATGAGAGACCCATGTAAACAATACATACACCTTATCCTACTGAAAATACGAAGAACTGAGTAATGAACTGAAAAGTGTATACATAAATATGAACATCAGAAATTCCACAACGAAATAGAACATTCAAATCATTATTGTCTAACAAAGCGACCATCTGCTAACACTGCTACGAGCCTACTATGCTACAGCTACGATTCTACAAACGCTACGGCTACGAGCCTACGAGCATTAAAAGCAACCGACACGAAATGCGTCACTATGTGCAATGTAATGTGAGACAAGTGTTTCAGAAACACAATGTGTATGCGTAATGGGTAATTATCTAATTTGCATATCCCATTCTGTTGAAATGAACAATCATAATTATCAAACATTTCAAATAAATTTATCGTATTATTATTTTCATTATGTATTGAAGTTATTTTTTTAAGTTAATTAGTTTTAATCAAAACATTAAGGCAGAGCTTTATATCAACCGTACACGTGATGTTATATGTATCATAATATAGTGAATTAGAAGATTTAAAAATTTAAAGATTTACAAATTTAAATTACTCATTAGCCTAATACCTACTAAGGCTAGATTGTTATATTAGCTGGGATCATTACTTGTGGTCCCAGAATGAGAGAAAAAAAATGGGTATCATATAAGTAAATAAAACGGAAAAAATTACAAATTCAATGTCGAAGATACAAAAAAATGTTAAAGAGCATAATAAACATATCATAATATAAGTATATTATACTTGTATGTTGTCACTTAACTCCCATATAAATACTTATATCTATATTGAATACAAAAATCTAAATCAGTCTTCTTTCTAAACAGACATACTTAATGTTCATTTTATCCTCAAACATGAACAAGAAGCACACATAATGTCTACTTTCAGTAAAAAAGAAGCGGTAAACATTTTCGATCCACGGAGGGGCACGTATTGCTCCGCCTACGTCGTAAACATTTTGCATTCAGTAGCTGCAGATATTTCTCGAGTATTCGTAATTTGAAGGCACGAGGTGGTGTCTCCAATTGAGTGCAATTTCCGGCAATTCCTGGGTCGAGGGGCTGCCGTTCACCGCCGGAATTGCAGAATGCGTTGTATTTGTATATGACTGTCCGTGCATATTGACTAATATCGCGTGAAAATGTTCGATATTCCAATCACCAATTTGATTCAACCATCCCGCGTTAATGAACGCTCACAATTTCAGAAGGTATAATTAATCGCAACGATGACTGGTACATTTTCAATCATTATAATGTAAAAGAAAAATGTAGTGTCCATCCGCGCTATAATAGTATATTTCGGCGCTCAGCTCACCGCAATGTGATTAATAACTTTAGTGGTGACGAGGCGGTTCGTGGATTTTTCAATCGAAGTTCGAGCGGGCTCCTAAGCTCCGGGCAAAAACGTGACATTAAAATATTCACGAGGCCACTCGAGTGGGGCCGATCGATCGAAAAATAGCCTACCCGCAAGGATTTTGAAACTCCAAAGTGACTTTGGTATCTACTTTTATTTTTTCAATAAATAATTTGGTCTACTGTAGACTTAATTATTTATTCTTATAAGGGGTAGGTATAAATAAAATAAGCTAACACAATTATTATTATATTTTAAATGTATACAAGACTGAAATCAAAAAGCTAAGTCTAAGTATTTGTTAGGATATTGCTTTGATGTCTAGAAAGTTATAATGAACGTATGAGCACGAATATTCTCAGATTTTTCATTTATTTCTTAGATTTAATATTGTTTGTAAATGTACAAAGTCAGAATATTTGGCATGGTCATACAAACCATTTTTTGTTTCGATAATTTGTTGACAGTCAACATTCAGCCAAGAGCAACTGTTTGCCACCCTTGTGGTATAAAAAAAAATAATAAAAAAAGCAATTCCATAAATCATTCACCACTTAAAAAAATATTTTAAGTACTAATTAATCGATCGTTTTTTGGAAAGGAATAAAAGTTTATATACAGATAAAACGAAATACAATATTTTCATTTGCTTGGTACATTGTACTTACTTATATAAAAGATAAAATACCAACATGTTTCCAATGTATATGAAAACCCACGGGGTGGATGTTAGTATAAATAAATTGGAGTACCTACCTTTAATAATATTAATGGTCTTGAGTATTTATACAAGTGCTTATTCAATTTCAATACCCATTAATTCAGAATTATACAATTCAAACTGTTTGTGTTGAAACATGGCGACTGGGTTTTATTCAATAAATAAGTTTTTATTATGAGTAAAAACTTAATGTTCGTTCATGATCTTAAATTAATAACAAAATAATTATTAAGTATGTATTAAGAAGCTACGCATTTCAACCGTAAATAAAAATCAAGAATTGAAAAAGTTAAAAATCAAACCGTAACAAGTACCAAATTATAAAGTTTTCGTCGACAAAGCCAAGTTCCAGCGGTGGATAAAAGTTTTGCAACATTAACCGGTCGGAAGTTCGCTACTATTTAGCATATAGAATGGCCTGTGCGGCGCCGTTATTTTTCCGCAACTGTAAACATTAAAATGCAAATACCTCGAGTATACGTATGCACAAACCTGCGGTTCCTTTTGATGCACTCCCTACTAATTTTGCACTTAATAATAGAATATTTTATGAAGATGTTAACTAGTGAAATGGCTCGTACAGCTATTCAAAGTATAAAATAGAGCGCACTTCTAAAATATATTCATGAAATTGCAGTCATGGTAGATTTACTTCGTGTCTTACTTAAATTTATTATTTTTATTCGAGCGACCAGTATTTCCATGTTCATCCTTTTCAAGGAGCTCTTCATCAATTAATAAATCGAAGCTTCCTAATGAATCAACATTTGGTAATTTGTTCCAGCGTACGTCTGGCACGCCATCTGGCGGTAGAACCACAGATATAATATTATCTATAAGCTTATATTTCAATATTCTATCATTAACGGTAGTGGACGTCAGTGATGGTGAAGCGTTCACTTCGACCAACCATGGCTTTAATTGGTTATCTATGATAATGTCGTATCCATAACACTCAAAGCAGTGTCGGTCATTGGCCATTACTGACGAAACTGCCTTTAATGAATGAACGATCAGCCATTGCATAGCAGCAAACAACTTTTCCGTAACAGCTCTACCTCTAGTACCTTCTAGAAATAGTTTGAGGTTCTGAACACTCATTTTGCCACCGTGAATACTATTATAATCACCACCATGTTTCTGTACACTAACGTTAGTTAGATGCACGTACATATTATCTAATTCTGTAACACTTGTGTCGTATTTCACTGTACAAAACCTACAAAAACCAAGTTGGAAAAGATAAGCTTTCAGAGGACGGAAAGAAGTGACCAACACGTAAAGTCTTAGATCAAACTTTTTGCCTCCTATTAACAAAGGATTGTCTATGTACCTAGAAATAACGTAACTTTCTTTACTAAGTTGCGGATGGAAAGGCGTTTTGGCTTCTCGTGACCATTTTTTCAATTTCGATAATTTATTTATGAGAAATATTCCAGTGCCCTGAGATTTTCCGCACGGTTTCATAATCCATGTACTTTGTGGTGATTTACGATACTCTTCGACGAACATATTATAATCAGCTGGGAGCACAAAAGTCACTGGTACGAAATCAAGATGAACATAACGTGTGACCACTTGACCACCGTGGAGGATGATTTCAGCTTTCTCAGCTAACGGGTTGCCTTCTCTTTCTAATTCTTTTCGATATCTCTTTATGTTCTTAACTAGTAAATCTTTCCGTGACAACTCGTAATGATTTGGAAAGTGGTTAATAATTTGATTATCGTTCATCCGATAACCACTCTCAACACTGAACAAGTTTCTGCAGGTCTGTGTTGATGCCCAGTAGAAATTCCATTCGTCGTCGGGACCAACTTGATTCCAACCTCGCCGTTCAAAGTTACTCATCAAAACTGACTTTTCCAAGTCTGTGCAGAAGTTTACGCGGCATCTTTCTACGGTTGGGACGTTGACTCTCCCGTAAATATTGTTAGCTAACTTTTTCGCGTCTTGATTCATTGTTGATGAACTAATTCATTTACGTGAAGTGTTTTGTACACGACCAAATATTTGTAGCACAGGTGTGTATCGGGGTTGTCATGACTTTCAGTAAACACCGCTTGCTATTGGCCGATATCCAATCTCGCTGTTTCGCTATGACTACGTGCAAACATTGTCCGTATTGATTTTTAACGAGTTTTTGTCTGCAAATAGCCTACCGACGTGCACACCGGCCCTATGCCGCAGATAACGATCACCACTTTAATTAAACCGAGGATATGAAAGTAGAAATTCAAAATAATTTATATTTAAAGCAGAGTTAGTTATTTATAAGATTTAAAAGTAATGGTATTACTTGAGTGCTATTGAAACTATAATTTTCTACCTATCTACAATTGTTTAGGTATATTATATTATATTTTGGGTTTTTGCACCTTTCGGTATCTGCATGAAGATAAATATAAAATTAAAAAATAAAACTTCATTAGACGCAAAGCTTGTTCAGCCTGTTGACGTCTGATGTTTGCACATTTTATTTTTCAATTTACCTAGCTATTTTTTTAACAATAAAGTATGGGCTGAATTCAAGCATTAAAATGAACAATTACCTACTCCCGTAAAAAAACATATATTTTATATGTAAAGCATACGTACCTTGTGTTTATACTATTATCAAGTTTTACGACAGTCGTAACTTGCAAAACAATATCGGGCCACAAAATTTTTGGGAGGCCCAAAAGTTTTTAAATGTGTTTTGTATAGGTGTAAAAAAGTAGAGGTAAAAAAGAGGTATATTGTGACGGAATAAATGTATTGTATGATTATTTTGAATATAATAAAACTTGGTATGAAATGAAAAACGACGACAATACTGATCAGTACGAGAATACACTTCATTTTATTTTAACAACAAATAAATTAAACGTAACATTTTTGATTACATGTTTGTAGTACTGAGCCTGACTAAATTATGAAAAATAATTATCTTTTTGCAAATTAAGTTAAATTTAATAATACTTTTTTCGATCATAGTCCAAAAGTAAATCATCCAAGTATCAATCCCTTAAAAACGTTTTAAGCGTTTAGAATTTTAGACTGTTCATTGTTAATCCGCCTATTTTAATGCTCCATCTCAAGGGCGGGTAATAAAATTCTCATTTCCCATTCTGCATATGCTAGAAGAAATAATTTAATAAATGTTAACTTATTTATTCTCCATTTTGGTTCAATATGACTTGTTATAATATTTTCTACATATCTACAATGCTTAATTTGGTTTACATGTGTAATTAATATGTAGAGTGCATAAAAATATTTAGGTTGGTACCTACTGCGACTATTTTGTGTGTGTCACTTTATAGCGCTTTTCTAATTCAATCATGTACCCTCGCAGTGAACTCGCTTTGCTCCAATTTATTGAACAAAGAAAAATGTGCAAACATCGTACGTCTACATCAATAAGGTGAACAATTTTCGCGACTAATGAACCAACCTCACCACATGTGCATCGTTAGGAAACTCGTAATAAAGGTGAAGTATTAAATGTAGTTTCCTGCCTTATTTCCAGTAAAAGGTTTCCCTAATATGAACCATACAAATAATAAGTGACCCGTGCCTCAGGTAAATAAATTTCTGCCACGAACGCGCCGTGACGTGCCACCAACGAGCCAGCTCCCAGGGCAGAAAATATTATTTTATATTGCTTATTCTTTATTTTTTTAAGCGCAAACGTTAGCGAAGTCCTCTTCAGCATTAAAACTAAATAAAATGAAGACCCTTTAAATTCATGTGATGTAGAGCAGTCATGAAATGTATAATTTAAGCATAAGTTTATAATTATGAAAATCTAGTCCAATTTAAGTGATTCATTGAAATGAGTTAATACATAAATAACATTAAACAAATAACTTTTATCAAAAATTTTTCGTCAGTGAATTTCATCTCATTAACGAGTATTAATTAATCAGCTCACGTTTTTATTGTCATTCAATTACTGAACACAGTTACATAACACATTAACGTTAATTTATATTGTTTTACCCAATATCAATTTATTAAAAGGCTAAAATAAACTTTAAAAGTATATAATCTATTATAATAGACATTCAAAGAATAATACTATTATT
Source organism: Thyatira batis (assembly GCA_905147785.2). Taxonomy (NCBI): domain Eukaryota; kingdom Metazoa; phylum Arthropoda; class Insecta; order Lepidoptera; family Drepanidae; genus Thyatira; species Thyatira batis. The sequence goes on along the minus strand of LR990496.1, from coordinate 5,157,795 downwards.
AAAAGCACGACATATATTTTTACCCAAAAGAATTTATGTTGCAAAAATAAACATTATTATGTACGACATAATTCATACGGATGCATATAAATTCACATGCTTCGTTGAGCATAACGTCGGATGCTAAGGGAAAATATAATTATGTAGCCATGTACTGGATTCATGGCGTACCTACCTATATCTTGACTCACCCATGTCACACCACACTGCATCGTGTGTTTCAAAATAATTACATCATATAAAGTAAAACTGATATAATATGCCTGATTTAAAATTGAGTATTTACCTACGTTTTGTCTGAAGATAATATGGCATTACATACATTCCTTTACTCATAGTTTCACTGTTTATCAGGTATTTTGAATTACGTTGATTGTATTACGTCTTTATCTCTACGTATTTTTCGTACTAACATCATGGGAGAGACGGTCACATTGACATTTCAGACGTCTGTCCTGATAAAGTCAGATTTACCGGCGGTACAGGGGCAGGTGGCGGAATCAAGACTACGTTTAAATTTTATTCACACTGTGGAACACACGGCTCAAAATATTCAAATAAGGATGTTCATCGTTACTCCAAAGTGTATTATATAAAACCCCTTCAAATTACATAACTTTAAAATTATTTTCATAAATATCTTACCAGAATAAGTAGCGGGAGCTTAATACCTATCTTGCTTGATAATTCCTTTTCTAAGCATAAGGAAGTTTTCTTTGAGATGCCTTCAAAGCACCCGACAGAGTGGAGTCGCGGGAGCCCGCTAGTGAATTAATAAAACTTTAATTAAACTGCAAAACTAAGTTTAATGAATCTCGCTAAATGCTACCGCTCTGTATAATTCAACCTTCCACTTCGCTTTAAAGATGAGTCGTCGTAATAGAGTAGACTACCTCAATATTGTAAAAATGAGGAAAATACTGCTTAGGATTATCTTTTTGTTTACCATTGACGAAAAAAATAAAACAGATAAATAAGTTTAGTGCAAGTAAATGTTCATATACCTTTTCCACAGCTATGACTTTCACCTTTAGAAGAAAGAAATAAACACATTTTTGTCAGATTATATTTTGACGTAAGATTACCTCCGCTACCTTATGTGTATATATATGTATGTATGAAAGCGGGCACTAAGTTCAACTATCGCCATTCCAAACCATTAAACGTTATAAGTCGCTGTTCTCTATGTTAGTAATGTCCTTGCTTGTAAACTATTTAAGCATTTATGTTCAAGATTAATAGCATTGTTTGCACACGAGGGTTACTTCCGACTCACTGGATTATAAGCAAACAGTGGATAACAGGTGTTTACATGAGATAAATTATATAACAACCTTAGCACAGTTATATCCGAGTTTCTATAAATAACTAGATATTTATTTTAACCAGTCGATCGACTGATATGTCAACTTTTTTTCTATAAAATTTAAAACATATTTAATACTTAGCTTAAATAAGTAGATTAGTTTGAGTACCTACGCATGCATAGTGTCGAAATAAGCTGTACCTATTTATGATATTTCTGCACATATAATATTGTTTTCTTTTTTTTAAGATTTATTTTTCCTTCACAAACCGTTGAGCACGTTAAAACGTTTCGGTAACTATAAATAATGGCATCATCCAATCGCTGGTTTCCAAATAATTTACTAGATCGAATTTCGGCAAAGGAAAAAGTAACATTGATATATAACACCTGAGTTTGTTTAGTGTTTGATTCGTCCACTTAGGTAATGTCCAGTTTTTATCATGTTTAGGATGACGCCTTTGGTATTTCCTAGTAGTATGTATCTATGTTGAGCATGGCTTCTACAAAAAAAACAAATGACAGTCTAAATAATGGTGGCAAGCAGCAATCGGCCATCGGCAAATGGTACCTACTAGGGACAATCGATCCAGAGACATGAAGTACGTCTGTAATTCGACCAAACCCTTTACCCTTCTTAACATCGTTGTAACTAACCTGTTTTACCATAAATGCAAAATTGTGTCATTTAATAGACATTGTTCGATATATATTTTTACTTTGTTCATCTTAGACGTAGCCGCTGTAAATAACTACCTATTGAAAGTATTAATTACACCAGCATTGTTTTGGATCTATAATTCCTACTGAACGAGTTCGAAACGAAATAGTATGCTCACCCTCGGGTTTGATGTGGGTTAAATTATTTAAATAATTAGTTCGAACTACGGGTAAACAGCATAAAATACAGGCAATGCTTGGATTCACCATGGCATGTAAAAGGGGAACCTTCAAAGTGTCGTAAAATGTCCTTTCGGGTCGGTGGCGGATGTGATTTAAGGATTTATGCTTCATCCCCAACTTCGTATGGAAACTCTCGATAAAGGTCCAAATACTGGAAAACATTAACTTCCTGCATCTTCATTTTAGTCATAAAAGTATTTACTTACTTAATAAATATACTTGTAAATTAAAATAATTTATACCCTATGGGGTTTGCCCTGCAGTGGGACAACCCAGGGTTTAAATAATAAATTATAAAAATAATGTATAACCTACCTTTTATATGATGATATGAGTAACAATCGTGCTGTAGGTACCTATTATATATACTAGGTAGGTATATTTTATGTTTTCTTTATTTTTATAATAAAATTATCATGTCAGATATTTATATAAGAACAAAAGATTATTTTGATTTATTTTGCATTGTTAATGAATTATAAATTAATGTTATAAATTAATTAAGTATCGTTTAATCAATTTAATTGACCCACCCTAGACCTCCCATGGCCATAAATATTCAGAGCAGCATCGTTTTCACAAAATAAGGTATCGTAAGTGTACCAGTGGTGGCCACGGTACCAGTAATGGCCAAAAATTAAAAGAAACATCTAGAATTCGGACATGAGCGAATGTTTTTACATTGAGATCACTGTGACATAGACTTTAGACATCGAACTATCTAAGTTTAACGTTTTATTCAATTCAGTCAGTTATATGTACAAATTTGCGAGAATACAAAGTGTAAGGTGATTTGAAATTGACAACGACGGCTTTTCTTAAGGAAATCGTTAAGGCGGTGAGCAGAAAGTTTCACTTGTAAAATAGTATTGCTTAATTAAAATCAAAATTTGTTTTGTTTGATGTGTTTGCCATAAAATAAAGATAAACTAAGACTAAGACTGGGGCGGCCATTAATGGATTTTCCCTGGCCAAGACTGGGTCACAAAACTACAACTTTTATTTGTCAAATTAATTGAATCCAGCTTTGCCGTATCTCACGTTTAATTACAAATATTAAATAAGGACTGGACTTTACAGTTTCACTATATTCAGTGCTGAAACTTTCACAATTTTGGTAATATTTCACAAAAACCAGTTATTATTTTGCTTAAACTGGCCACCATTGGGTCATTTACCTTAACTATCATCATAATTATTTATTACTGTGCGAGTCAGGATGAAGGTTTATTATTTAAAAGTTGAAGCATTTATTGAAAATTAATCAAGTGATTAAAGTGAATTTTACAGAGAACACGCTGTTGTGAAAATAATAAAAGTACCAATATTGCATTTTTTATGTCAGTAGCTAGACATACTGGCAGACGGTCAAAGTGATGGTAAGTAGTCACCGCCAGACATCCGGAATACCAAGGGGAATTGCCGATGTGTAACAATGGATTGACAAAGCAGAATTTATTGAGTTTACTATAGGCCACTATATGTAATAAAAGGAAAAATTGTTACAAGGCACATGTTTGAATCATAAATACTTATAAATATCTACAGATCCACCATGAATGTAGTTAAATAGATATCAGGCTTCATATTACAAGTTCGGGATCAAAATGTGTGTGAAGAATGTTACAGAAGAGGTATAATTGTGTATGTTTTATTTATTAGGCAATAACGAAGACCCAATCGAGGCTATTCTCAACGGCCCAAAAGTCAATCAGTATTTTTTACAAAAAAACTTTGCCACCAAGGCCATCAGTCAAAAAGGCTATAATTTATCTCTCTTGAGGCTCACGGTTGACAACGCGGGAAGTGACAGTTCCCTTAACTTATCTACTTAAAGCTCAAGTGACTTTTTTCCGGTTAAAGCATTTATTATGTCAAGATTCCAACCATTGGTATGAATAGGGTTTATTTATAAATCTCTTATAAGTTCACTTATATTAATAAACAAATAATATGAATGCTGCGACTGGCCATTTATTACATACACCATAGACTTGAGTATTTTTCTTTCATTTTGAGCTCGTCACATTCAAGGCAACGATGTTTGAATCACTCCTGATAATATTATTATAATCATTGACTAGTGTGCGCTGTGTGCGTCAGTCACACTTGCACAGGCCGACCGACGCGTGACGCGAGGGGAACGTCGCAATAAACCGATCGAAACTAGTTATTTGTAGCTATCTATAAAGCTTACTACACGCTTTTCTAAAGTGGTGTAAGAAGCGCAATCTCCAAAATAGTTAAACCGACTCAAATTTTACTTAGTGCCCTGCATTTAAATTATTGAATTACAAAAATAATCGTACCTACAGGTAAGCCGAATAATGAAATGAAATGAAATGAAATGAAATGAAATAAATTTATTCATTCAAATAGGCCTTCACAGGCACTTATGAAACGTCGACTCTAATGCTCGGTTCCGAAGGTTGCTTACCGGTCGGAAATATAAAATGAGACTTGTATAAAAATAGAACAACATAGACATTGGTTTGCACAAACTATTGTAAGGTATATTGTGTGAATAGAAACTGTTGAGTCAATAAATACATTATATAACTGTGCGTGAGTAGATTTATATGTCGTGTGGACATGTTCCCTTAGTTTGCGCAACGTGTTTGTACAGTCATGTCTGTGTCGCGCCAGCGCGAGAGGAGAGGGGGGGGGGGAGTCTGGGGTAACCGTCCGACCTTCAGTTGTGTTCCTGGTTTTAGTGAGTCGAAACGTATTTATACTTATTAACACCAAAAAATGACGTCTGACCAACGTAACGCATTTCGAGAAACGCTTTTGACTTTCATTAGAACATACAAAAGTGAACCTTGTCTATGGAACCTAAAATGTAAACAGTATCGCGATAGAGGAAAGAAAGATGCGGCGTATAAAAAATTAATCGCCATATTAAAAGTCATTGATCCGTCCTCAGATCGCCTCAAAGTCGTACAGAAAATAAATGCGTTAAGATCGAATTATAGAAAGGAAAAGAAAAAAGTTGAGCAATCACTTGAATCAAGTTCTGGTTCTGTCTACGTTCCAAATTTGTGGTATTATGCAGAAATGCACTTTTTAAATGAAAATCCCAGTCGAGATTATGGTACAGATGATGGGCAAGGTCGGTCAGAATCGACAGACGAAGAACAGCAGTCCCTCCAGTCGGTATGTGATGTTTTTTTCTCATTTACCCACTTATTCATATATGTCCTAGTAAAAAATGCGTAACTAAAGGAATACTCTATTTAAACATAGGTGAGGGTAAAAGCTACTATTTAATAAAATGGTGTGGGTCAGTTAAAAAATATAAGTACCTATATAATGCCGCCATATTTAATGTTGTTATGAATTACAATTAATTGAGATATACCTACTTATAGATGGATATTTGAATAGAGAATTTAATAGGTAAATTAGTATTAATTTAACACAAACAAATCAACCACCAGGCGGTTATTTTTATCATTACAGAAAAGCATCAAATGCGAAGGAAGTTTATACGAAACCGGCAATACTGACGACGATATGGCTGAAGTACCGATTTCACAATGTAACATAATCGTTCCATCTAGACAACAATCGGAATATATTTTTGACAAAGATGTATTGTCAGAGACGGAACACAAGCAGGCAGTCGAAGACCGTTTTGAATTATTTGGCAAAACGGTGGCAATGAAAATGCGCGATTTGCCAAAACTGCAGCGACTCATCGCAGAGAAAATAATAAATGACACCCTTTTTGAAGCTGAGATGGGTAATTTGACTATCAAACATAAGATAGTGTTTCAAGAATGAATAAACTTGATTCAGATTTTAATGACATAGCGATTTGCGACAAATGATACATCAATAATTTTGATCTTTATTTATCGTATTTACAAGTAAAATCTTACTAATTTAGGTACCTATCTAATTACCTATTCAAAAATAGTCTCAGTACCTAAGTATTCAAAGGAATACTTAGATAGTTCTATCCACTCATCAATTTATTAAGACTAATTAATTATTAGTATACCTAATTAATTAGTTAACTTATGTATGTACCTAAGTAATTTAGTTATTAATATTTAGTATTCAATTTACTTTGTAAACAAACTGTGAGTTTTATTCTCTGTTTGATTTATTGTGAATGTAACACCCTTCTACCATAATTCTCATCCTAAATATTTATTTTACAAAATAGTGGTGCATTTTAACAGACCATTCTAGTTGGTACCTATGGTATAATATAACAATTAATACCCAATTAATTTACCATAGGTACCAGTTTAATAACCTATGTGCAGCAATTTCTTTTTTATTAAAAATAATAATAGTACTCAGCAGCGTTGCCAGATTTATTTTTTGCCAAGTCGGGATTTTGGAACTTTTTGAGTGACAAAAGCGGGATTCTATTGTCGAAAGCGGGACATAGTAAAATATTGTCGTTTTTTTTTTTTTTTAGTCGTGTCTCTCAATTTGGTGCCCTTATAGACGTCACAAAAATATTGACGTCGTTTTTTTTTTTTTTAGCCGTGTCTCTCAATTTGGTGCCCTTATAGACGTCACAAAAATATTGACGTCGTTTTTTTTTTTTTTTTTGTCGTGTCTCTCAATTTGGTGCCCTTATAGACGTCACAAAAATTCATTGCACGCTTTCTCAGTAGGTACGCTGCACACACGGTCGAGTTTTTCCCGAAAAGCGGGACAGAGGCTGTCCCGCGCGGGACATTACAATTTGGTATAAAAATCGGGACGGTCCCGCCAAAAGCGGGACGTCTGGCAACGCTGGTACTCAGATACAAGAGTATTTAATTATGTCTGTCTACTTAAAATAAGTATCTAACAAAGGGTTTAAGGCAAATATTACCTGAGGGAGTAAATCTGAATAAAATATTTTAAGCAGGTTAATAATTATATCAAAGGTTTAATGATGAATTTAATTGAAATAGCTCAGTGAATGAAGCGTAAAAATAATAGGTCGTTAAGTATACTATCAGAAAGTCATGAAATAATAGAAGCATAGCCTTTACATGACATGACTTTATTCGTATATATCATTCTTACTCTGAATACAAATAAAGTAACAAATTGTCTCCTCGACTACGCAATAAATTTTACTACTTATCCAAAACAAAAACGAAATGGAACATGAAATATTGTTTAATATAGCGGGACGGAGGCGACAGTGGAAATGGCGGCGGTTCCATAACATATTAGCAAGTTTCCGAACAGTTTCCCGACCATTACGTCAAAAGTGAACTGCGCCCTCGAGGGTCACATATTACCATTTGTATTCCCTGAGTACACGAGATAATGTAACTTGCCAAATGTTTCGACAATCATCCGAAAACGTTCGTCGTCGTTAGCGTGGTGGTTAGACTTCTGTTAGTGTTCCTATGAAAAACGGTGACTGTGTATTGTGTTGTTCACACAAAATAAGTAACATAGTTTGTAATAAAACAATTTTTTTTATGTATTATTAGGAACGTATAATAAGAAACGTCTACCACACCAACGTTGTCTCATCGCAATGTTGCCATGGCGGACACCCTTTGACACCCTTTGCGGCGAACCTAACCTATACTTTAATAGTACGGCAACACCACGTGTACGATATCTATATTATCGAAATTATGTTTAAATATCAGACCAATTTGCTTTAGACTAACTCTGTGTTAAAAAAGTCCTAGTTAATGTTTTAAGCAGTTCTTGCCAATATAAGTAAATAGGTAAATCTATATCTTTGAACCGTTTCAACGACAATCTAGGACATAGACATAAGTTATGTATGATGGGAAAGGAAAGTTAATCCATTAAGTACCTAAATAGCCGATATTGCAATAGATAAACAATGAACCCTTGCGGTATTATCACGAACTTTAGGTACCTTTTGTGTTATCGGGTATTAATAATTCAGATTTAATCAATTTCAATCCTCTCCTCTTAGAAAGAATAGTTTACGCACTAACCAATCTATGTTTAGGTACCTACTATTGATTATATTCCTTAATGTAATGGGTATTAAAGTGGCTGGACGTGGTAAGAATAAGTCGATAATAGAATTTCGCCTGTCTAGACGAACTGAATGGAGACGGGCAACTAGGGGGTTGATACAAAGTACCTATCCTTCAACCAAACATAGAAGCTGTATTGTATTATTCACGCATACCTTTGTCACCACTACAAACTATCTCCAACTCTGGCATATGCAACTAAAATAAAAATAAATCGTTATTATACTTCTGTTATAAGAATTAAATAAATATAAATATCCTGGGACATTGTTCACACACAGCCAATCTGATTCCAAATTAAGCATCAAAGTGAGCTTGTGTTATGGTAACCAGATAGCTGATATACTACATATACTACTTTTAAATACATACTTATATAGATATTTACATCCAGACACAGAACAAACAGACATATTCATGCATACAAATGTTTGTCCTGGGTGGGATTCGAACCCACGACCCAAGGCTTGAAAATCAGGGTCACTAACCACAAAGCCAACCGGGCTGTCGGAATTAGTGTTATACATTTGTTATCTGTGTAAAGATAATATTCTAAGTATCTAGGTATATTAACGATAGTAGGGGAGACCGGGGTTGGTTGACTCATTTTCAGCTTAAATATTTTTATTTCTTTAGAGTATATTAATTTAAAAACGGGTTCAATTAATAGCTTTGCTATGAAGCTTTGAAAAAAAGTGGTAAAAAGCGTGTTATTCATTATTATATTGAGTTTAGGTCAGTTTTTGTAAAATAGGAAAAATTGGTCAACTTACCCCATTCCTGGGGTAGGTTGACTATTCGTCTGGGGTAAGTTGACCTATGAAGTTGTAACGGCAAAAAACTGCTAGGAAATAGGATAAAAGGCACAAAACACCGGAGTGTTACATTTTATTAACATACTTCAATTAAACACAATGAAAATCAAATAAGAATAAACAATCCAATGTTTAAGCATTAGGCACTTTTTATAAACTTTACTCATTTGGTAACAAATAATGCTATCTAAATATTATAATCATTTTTATTATTTGGTAACAGTCTTGATGTAAATATTTAAAATTTATATAGTTAAATTATTATATGTGTATTATTGTATTATGTAGGTATTGTTGATCTGTTCTCTTGTAGATCTTTCGCCTGTTATCTTTGGCTTCGTTGTTTTCTTGATGTATTCCCTCTATTAGTCTTTCTTTTGTATGTTCGCATGGTCCTGAAACAACAATTTATGGATAAAATTTCAAAAATACCGACTTCATTTTACATATAAAGCATCCATAATATTATGTGGCTGGTTGACCAGCTAGTCAACCAGCCCCGATATATATTAGTCTACCAGCCCCGAGTTACCTTATAATTTATACTACGTTCCATAACCTTAAAACTGCGAGGAAATCAAGTAGAATAATGTATAAAAGAAAGAACATGAATCAAACATTCGTTATAAATACTTTGACAATCAATAACCATGAATAAATAGGCATTATTATAATTAACATATCAACAAAAATATTTACTTACGTGTGTTATTTTTCACTATTACGCTTCTTCTCTCAAACGACGTGCGTGTGGTACGCCGCGCTGCCGATGGCTGAGCGGGAGGAGCTGACAAACTCTAATGCCTCACTGGTTGGTTCAAGGCTATTGCGTCGAACGAGTTTTTGATAATTAGTCTACCTACCCCTATCGCCAACCAACCCCGGTCTCCCCTACTTAGGCTAAGATAGGTAAAACTTTTTTTATAACAGAAATTCTTTAACTATTAGGGGATTATATGATTTATCTATATTAGTTAACGACATGATAAAATCTCACTATTTTTCAATTATTGTGCAAATAAGTTTTATTCTAACTCCCCGCTGAAATATACCTACCTACCTAGTTTTCGTAACAAACACAAGCACATAAAATAAAGCCTTCATTACCAAATGAAAATGTACGACAGCTTTTTGAAATTTAACTGTTAATAAAACAAGGAAGATCGCGATTTATTTTGTTTTAACTAAACAGATCACCACATGTTTATTAATTAAATGTTAGTAATTAAGTCCTCATATTATGGTTATTACTTAACTTAATCAAACTGCAATAAATTATTTTTATCTAAAACCCGATATTAGATCAGCCACTGATCTAATATCGATATTAGATCAGCCACTGATCTAATATCGGGTTGTGGCAACAAAAACAACTATCAACACGGTAACAACTGTGAGTGCAACCACGAACGTTTGTTGCCGCTACAATATAGTGAAGTGTCGCGTAAAACGGTAAAAGTTAGAACGTAGGTAACTGGCCGGTTGGAAATGCGTTTCCATTTTATACAGTCTCTCGGAGTTAGTTACTCTACGTAGATCTATAGTTTTTAATCAATATTGACACAGAGTTTTAGGACTATAAATATTGATGGGTTGGTTAAAATGAACAAAGTATTTTAAATAACGGTTTCAGGACACTATCAGGAGTCAGCTGTAAAGCAATGATGCTAGAAATAAAATTAAATTAAACTAACATTTCAAACTAGTAGATACTTCACAGAACAAACCAGTTCTAAACTTTTATGGTTCCTAATGCCGTTATAGTTCCCATGACCTTTCAGAAAGCCCACTTTGTGTTCTCACAAAGTGGAAATGATTTTCTGATTATAGAACCCTTAAAGGGCTTTCGGCTGTCATTGGCCGTTATGGCATTTAGGACGAGGACCTGTAAAAGGTCCGGTCTAATAGCTTTAGCAAACCCATCAGTCGAAACCTTACTCAGCTCGGCAAATTACAAAATTTTAAAGGGACGCCCCTAACGAAATTGATCCAGTTTCATTTTTGTAAACGAAATTAACACCTATATTGTGTGCCAGTATTTTTAAACTAAGTAGGTTGGTACCAACTACCAACCTATATCTAGACATTCTAAACTATGTTCGGAATATTATGCGTGTATTTTTACCTCCCTATTTAAGGCCAATTTTATCGAATAAATATATTTTCTATAACAAGAAAGCACCTAACCTAGGCTGTTATGTTCTCAAAAACTTAGTATCTGAGTACCTACTTACTTTAACCTAGGTAAGTAGGTAGGTACTCTCCTCGACACTAGGTGAATTGTTTAGGTACCTATCTACATACATTAAATTAAATAATTACAATCATGTACAGAAGTTACATTTAACACATAGTTATATAACAACATTTAACACAATATACATTAAAGCCTAATCTGCAAACGGAAAATAGTAAGTATGGCAAAATGCTAATAACGTTTTAAAATCATTTTTAAACTGGAACTTTGATAAAAATGTTCTCATAACAATAAACTTTCCACGAAAATTTTGCCACGCTAGTAGATCTGTTTAAAATATGGTGCAGATTTAAGTAAGTTTACCAAAACATCGTCGTAGACACGTGTGAATTATTTTTTTGTTTCGGAAACAATCACTCATTTATTCAAATATGTGACTACCCACCTACCTACTTTGATAAAAAGATCTGGGATTATCCTCATAAATAAACAAATATTGCCCTATTTATCTATCCTAATGTCAGGACGTAAAAACAAAATCCCTAAATAAAAGTAGGTTGGCTGTTTGATCATCGCACACGACCACAGATGATAAAACACCATTCCGAAATAAAGCACCCATCTCCTAGGTACTAATGTATTATACTTTAAGGTAGGTAGGTAGGTACTACAGAATGAATATAATAAAATATGTGTAGTGTTTACTCCCATTCAGGCCCATATAGGATAACCTTTTGTGGTCACGAGATGGGACCGCCGTAATACGTTCGGCAAACTGGGGCCAAGGGCTTCTTTCATAATAGAAATGTAGCACAAAAGGGAGATAAAAGAAAACAAGATAAAATGTACGAGGTACGGTAGGCAGACGGACCTATTTAGTTTTTACTTCATTATGTAAGGCAGTAAGATGCGAGGTTTATGAATAGGTATAGCGAATAATGTAGGTATATTAAAAGTATAAGCTAAGTATTATAAATAGTTAAATCATTTCCCGCTTTTACATATAACACTGCAAAATGGTGACTTAGTTTGATCTATTTTAAGCCACATTTTTTAAAACACTGCAACGATTTTAATGAAAACTAGACGAAGGTAAACATTGTTGGTATGTGCTTATGAAGTTCATTAGGATATATTACCTACCTCTAATCACCGTAATCAGATTTACTGTCGGCTTATGAATATTCAAGCGGTCGGCACGAGTTCGAGCTCACAAAATTGGCACCTACGAGTAAGTGTGCTTAGAGCTCACTTCATTTATATTCTATGCATTGCGCCAATTTGATTGGGTCTGACTGAACACTGCGATGATTGCAAATTTCAAATAAACCGAATATCCATCTCTATTCCCAGATGTATCTTTTCACATAGACGTTGATATCTATTTAGCATTTTGGTCTGCCTTATTTATCACGTTTTATTGGATGAATTTTTATCTATATACATACTTTCGGTTGTAGGTACCTACGTATTAGGTGTCAAAATAATTTTGTAAATAATGATGCATCTATCCTAAAGTAGGTACTTACGTAGGTTTATGAAACTGACTGTGAACAGTACCAGGAAATATATTTCCGTCTAATCCTTGATTACCATTGGGCAATTTTGGTGGACGCACTCAGTGATAACGACCTTACGTTATTTATTAGTAGTTCTCCTGCGGTATGTGTTGGTTCAGAAAATATTCTATATTTGCCAAAATTTATTCAATTAACCATTGTATAGCTCACCGGTAAGAATCACACCCTACAAACCCTTGACACACAGAATTGGTCATTTGGAAACTAAGAACTAAGCAGTTATTTAGAAACTTTTCTCCGATCGAATTATTAAGATAAAATTGACCATAAATAATGTTGCAATGGGTTCCAGTGAAATTAAAACGTGGAAGCAAGTATAGTATTAAAATTTATTCTTTATTGCATAAACTTAATAGTGATTCATTGACAATAACATAGTTCATAGTCACAAAAAAATTACTACAAAATTGAAGTTCATGTCACTTAAAATAGTCGATTATAATATTTACAAGCTCTGTTTAACTAAATGTTAAGTATAAAACTCCTTGAAGACCATAAACTCAATCATAATTTAGAACCACAATCCATCTTCTGCTTCTTCTTCGCTGTCCGTAACTTGTAGATCGTCTTGTATTGCCGGATCAGGCTGAAAAGAATATATATTTTTATATCATGACTATTGACATCCCGCGGTTTCACTCGCGTTCCCAGGGGATATTCTATTTTCCCGGGATAAAAAGTAGCCTAAGTGTTATTCTAGAATATTTTTGTTATCTGTCCCAAATCTCTATGCAATCCCTTCAACCGTTCAAGGGTGAAAGAGTAATAAACATACCAGTAATATCCATAAGTACATTCTCACAAAATTTCGCTTTCATAATATTAGTATGATGACGGGACCACCTACTTGTCTCACGAATTTCAAATAATATATCCAAATAGAACTAACCTGCCAGTTTTCGGGCGGTTCTTCCTTGAACTGTGTAGGCTCAAGCGAAGCGCCTTCCATCATTGGCGGTTCCATATTCATATCCGGTTCTATCGGTTCCTCCTGTCGGCAAAAAATTTATAATATAGTCAAATAATAATTCAATAATATTGTGCAATCAGATATATGGGCATATTATGAAATATTGTAGGTGTATAGGGGTGCCGAAGAATAATAAGTTTTCGCGAAGTCTCAGCAAGTATTACGCAATACAAAAAAATTAAGCATTATAACTTGCTAAAACCATTGCGAAATCTTTTATTCGTAATAGTTTGAGATATTATAAAAATACTAAGTCGCTTTATATATCGAGTACATTACAAATGTAAGTATTTTTTTTTTCAACTTTAAACAAATTAGACAATAACAGTTCGTAAAGTTACGGGTTAAAATAAATTTTATATTTATATTAGGTACCTTTACAACAGGTGGGAAGGAGTAGTCAGTGCTGTGTTGGTCGAGTTCGACGAGATCGTCCGAAGGCTGCGGCGGCTCGTCCGGCACTTCGCGCTTTATCGGGAACGGTGATGAGTAGAAGTTCGGTTCGCCAGCCAGCAAATCATCTTCTACAGATAAATAGTTAAAGGAGAAATGTAGATATTCATTATTAGGTATATGTTTTCACAGTATCATAATTTTGAAATCATATCTTTGTCTAAAGCGGATTTCGATATAAATTGCAATGAAAATATTACACACTAGATGCTCCCCGCGGTTTCACCCGCGTTCCCGGGGATCTTAAATTTTCCCGGGATATAAAGTAGCCTATGTCCTTCCCCAAACTGTCTGTCTGTGTACCAAATTTCATTTAATAGTTTCATTTGTTCAGTAGTTTTAGCGTGAACGAAGCGAGACAGACAGACAGAGTTACTTTCGCATTTATAATATTAACTAGTTATCGAATGGAATTCTAAAACTCACCAGGTCGCACTGACAATTGAACCATAGCTTCTGCCGCATCTTTCTGTTCGACTTCCTCCAATCCTGAACTACCGCTGTCAGAGTATTGAAGATCTGTAGACGAAAGAGCAAAATTAATACAAAGTTGTTATATTATAAACTAATTATCAAATATTATCAACTTATAAAACAGAATGTTACCTTCTTCCAAAGAGTTTTGGTCTTTTCTTGGCCTACCGCGTTTCCTAGGTGTTGCACCTGAAATAAAATTAATTATATCTAAACATTTATTGTTTTTGGCTAGACAACTGCTGAACTGAATTTGACAATTTATTGTCTTTATATACATAATTCTTCTGTATGTTTTGTATACAGAGTTCATTTGTTTGGAACTCTTTGTTGATAACGCGTCGAGGGATCTCCTGAGGTCTTCCGAAGGTTGGTTCTGTGATATACATTCTACTCGTTCGAGGTCTAAGTAAGCGTTGAGCATCGCAGACCGCTGGTAATCATCTGGTAGGAGGTTGTTGATAGTTTTTTGGTCCGGCTCTATGTCCCATCTGTAGTCTTCGCCTGGGTCTACGTTGAATCTGATAGACTTAACAGTAAACTCCTCTAAAACGGCTGAACCGATTTGACTGATATTTTGTGTTCAAGTGGATTCGAGGATGGTTTAGATTTACAATTGGACCCGGTAGGTGGCGCTGTTCAGGCAGAGCGAATATTTACGAGTCCGCTATTATATAAAAAGCGACAATAAATATATATTTAACCAGCTGGATCAGCCACTACTCCAACTTAAAACCACATAATCATGGATCCTTACCATCTGCAGTTGAAGAGGAAGGTTTATGTTTCCTAGGTCTGCCGCGGCCACGTTTCTCGTCGGTCGGCAACATGGGCGAGTCGTCGGCTTCCATGTCTGAATGGTCGGCTTCTTCCAGCATCTTCTGTTGCACGCGGGCGATGTTCACCTCTAGTTGGCCTACGTTGTCGCCGAACTATGTGCCAATATAGTTGAACATAATTATTTAGTTAATTGAACTTCTACTCTAACAACCAGTCAAATATTTCACGAGTTTAATATTATTTTATAGTTTTGTGATAGCTATTTTTTACTTAAATATAATGCTGAACCATGCAAACTGCTCGATAGTGCCTACCAATTCACAAGGGCTTGTAAAGGGCTATTTAATTAAAAATATTTTCATTTACTTATGTAGATGCCTAATACTGCGATTAATCTCATTCAAAATTTTTATTTTACTCCGAGAACCACAACAATAACCCAATAATACAAACCTGTTCAAGTGATTCCTGCGTCACTTTCATGATTGCTTCAGCTTGTCTCGTGAACTGCGAGTTGGGACCGTTGTATGCGCGACAGTTATCCACCAGTAGCTGTATGTCGCGCAAGAACTCTTCGCGACTGTGGTATTTGTGAGCTGTAAAACAAACCACGCCTTTATTCATAAACATGCTTTTTTGGAGCTTCAAGCTATTATAGCATGTAGAAAGCCTTTATGGCTATGCTACTCAATGACAATTTTTGTTTTTTTATTTTAAAGCTAGAGAGTTTACAAAATTTTTGGTTTACAAATTGATTTGGCGGTTTATCGATTCTGGATCGATGTCTATTTCACATGACAATTTAACGTAATATTGTAATAAATAGATCGTCTTGGCTATTATAGCCCTTGTCATGGTAACTGTTGTAGTAAATTAAGATCCAAAACGTGTTTGTAGGAATTTCAGAATTTAAACAAAAAAATACTCTCCTATTAAATTTATTAAAGCTGAATAGATATATAAAAAGAAGCAGGTACCCACCTTGTATCTTCTTTGCCATAGTTTCCATATCTATAGGTTTTTTGATAACATTGTAATAGTCTTTGACTTGTTTCTTATTGACTGGTTTCAAGAATGGCCACGCCTCAGACATTATCTTCAGTTTTGTTGTCAAAAGGTTTTCTAAGATGAACGATAGCGCCACCTACATTCAACATGTGAATACATATTATGCGAGGTAATAAATACAAAATATCTATACACTGTGATGGTAATAACAATAATTACCTGATCATTATCATCGAGCAACGGGTTGATTTGTTTCTCTAATTTCATTAGCTGTTCCTCTTTTTCAGCTAATTTTTCTACACAACGTTGCAGCATACGTTGAGCGGCAACTGTCAAACTGCTCGTCGGACCTACGAAATTTTATTTTAGCACATGAGAAAAATATTTTTTTTAAACATTTCGATACTAAAATGTTGAATATTGAAATATATAATACCATTGTAAAGCGTCGAGTTTTCAACAATTTGATTGACATCAGCAAGGAACTCTTCACGACTTTGATAATGTTTCTGTCGTAGGTTATCCCTGATCGTTTGAAGATCCATTGGTCGCGACACAATGCGATAATAATCCGCCACTAGCTGTTGAAAAAAGTATCGTCTTGAAATCAACACAATATTGAATGGTCGTTAGAATTCCTGACATTCAAGTCTGTTTGTTTTATAGCTGGATGTATTTAAAAGAAGTGTATCAGCTGCCTAGTACATAATACATAGGTACAGGCACACAAAGGGGGTCCCTTTGTCACAAAGGGGGTCAGAGGTTCAGATATTTTTCCGCCAAATTTTTCATTTCAACCGCTTCCTATTAGGTGGGACCGTATGCCTGTTTGTCAACTTTGTGGTATAAAAAAAACCTACGCTGGGCTGAAGCCGGTATATCGTTTTATTTATTATTAACTATGAAACTTACGTCTATTTTTACAGGTCGGCCTAATGCGCCACAGTGGTTGATCTTATTATCTGATTTGTACTATTCCTAATATAACATTGTTTTCCTCTACAATAAAATCCAACTAATTAAGACGCAATAAGGAGCCTTTGTGAGTTCGCAGTGAACACGAGAACACATCAATTCGGTCAGACAGTGCGCTGAGATAGTTACCTTAGGATTGACAGGGAACAAGAAGGGCTGCACATCGGGCAAGTGTCGCATGTGGTTGAGCACGTCCTCCAAGAGCGAGGAGAGCGTGACGAGCGGGTCGGTGCGGCGGCGCTCGGCGGGGCGGCGCACGAGGTAGTCGCACGGGTCGCCCGCCGTGCCGCGCCGCTTGTTGCGTGGCCCGGCCGCCCCGCCGCCGCCGCCGCCGCCCGAGCTGCCCGCGCCCGAGCCCGAGCGGTACTCGCCCCGTCTACCCCCGCCGCGGCGACGCATGTCCTCCGCTGATTGCTGACCGACGGAATTCATTAAGAACTAGCTGCCTCCGCGCGGTTTTACCCGCGTAGTTCCCGTTTCCGTGGGTATACAGGGATAAAATATAGCCTATGTTACTCGGGGATAATGTAGCTTTCCAAAGGTGAAAGAATTTTTGATATCGGTCCAGTAGTTTCGGAGCCTATTCGTTACAAACAAACAAACAAACAAATCTTTCCTCTTTATAATATTTGTATAGATTAATACCTATATCTTAGTCTTGACGCGGCGACAGATACAAAAATATAGATTTTTTTCTTGTTCATACTGTGATACTACAATATTTATGTCATTTTGTCTGTTTGTGTATGCAATAAAGTTTATTGGCATTTCAAGACCTAAAAGGAAAAGGGATATTTTGTTTTTCATTTTCATTAAGTAATTTAACGATTAAACAACTTCTATTTTAAAATTATAAGCTACATTTAGGCATATACAATACATTATCATAAAGTCATTGACATAGATGAGAAACAAGAGTGACATAAAATTGTTCCCTGCAGGACACCAAAATAGCTCGTATTTATTTCAATACCTTGATAAACTTGGAGTGCAGCGTCAACTTAGTGCCGTCGACATATCCTAGGTCGTCTTCTTCGGGTTCTATAGGCGGCGGTTCGACGTCGGTGTCGGGGGGTGATGCCGGGCCGCCGCCCATGGAGCCGGTATAGAGCGGGCACGCCTTGTTTGTTCGCATGTGGCCCACTTGACCGCAAGCACCACACTTCCGTACACAATTAAATGTTATTTAAGGTTTAAGAAAACTGGGTCAATTCAATTATTTCAACTAGATCAAATTCAATGAAGTTATAACATATCTGTAGTTTACGAAATTTGTATATGTACTCTATAGATATTGAGTTGAATTAATTAGATATACATTAGTAATATCGACATTAAAGTCTGTCTAGTTAAAATAATCGAGAAATAATGGAATGGTAGGACGTCATTCGTCCTACGAATTCCATTATTTTAATTGACGAATAAAGTGCTAAATACCGAATACACATACTTATAACTAATAATTAAATACACTAAAATTATTATTCCTCTTTCGAAATTAATACCTAAATTATTTGAGATTACCAT
The DNA here is from genome assembly GCA_905147785.2 of Thyatira batis. Classification (NCBI taxonomy): domain Eukaryota; kingdom Metazoa; phylum Arthropoda; class Insecta; order Lepidoptera; family Drepanidae; genus Thyatira; species Thyatira batis. The sequence continues at coordinate 5,138,820 of LR990496.1, read as the reverse complement.
TGTACCTACTGTACTGTAAAGTAAATAAATAATTTAGTCCGAAATGTTTTTCCAAAATGGTAATTTTGGAACAAAGTACGCTATAAAAGCCATGCAATATAACACAACACGTTCTCGCACACAATGTCTACAACACCTCCACCTTCAAACTAATAATAAAATTATATAAGCCCTTGTAACTACACAGCATGGAAATTTTATTCTTACTTGAAAATTTTGTTTTTGACTCACCAATGAATCAATTCAATGTACGCTCAAAACAGGATGAAATATCTTTTAATAATATTAAACGAGTTCCCTTACCAAGTATAGTTCTATTTTCATTACTTCAAAAGTTAAAAGGCAAGGACGCAATATTTTACCTCCATTGGTTTGTTGCGGCCCTAAAAATAAATACATGCATGCTAAATTAAACCCTACATCTATAAACTAAAGGTTCTTAGTGCAAAAGCAGTCATGACCAACATTAGTGGGGAAGCTTGGGTCAGGCTGCCAATGTAGCAAAAAGTAATGGAGGTTACCTTGAGTTTGAGATCTGGTTTCAACTTGGCGCGACGTCTTGACGATGATGATGATGATGGCGTATGAAGATCTGGCTCCTGCTTGATTTGTCCCAGAGGTATCAAGCTGGACGACGGTGAACCGATGTCCACCGATGATGACATACTCATGCCTTTGTGAAAATTTAAAAACTACAATTTCGGAAGTCGAACAAGTGCATGTCAAAATACGCTCAGTGTAGGCTTCAATTGTCAGGATCGATCGGTGACTTTTACACCCAAAACATAATGTTATAATGCTATTATGCATTAGACAATCTATTTTGCCTATGGCACCATGTCTAGTACAAAGAGTACTTACTATTATCATTGAATGGTCCAGGCACAGTTACATTGCCCGCCAGTCTTTCTCTTTCTTGGTTCCTCTTGATACGCCTCAATTGTTCCTGTTATGAAAACAATATATTATAAATCATAATCAACTAAGTAATGTTTAAACATAGCGTTGAAATTGTAATAACAAACCTGAATCCTCCTCTTTTCCCTCTTCATTTCTTCTTTCTGCGACTCATCCATAGTAGCGAAATTTCGTATGAACGCTTCGTCCTTAGTCGAACGTATTTTAGTATAGGCTTCTATAACGGCGGCTTTTCGTACGAGTTCTACTCGCGTGTACCGTTGTCCAGATGCGTTGCGGAACGTCCGTACGATTCGTAGCACTCGTCCCGATAAACATTCTAATAATATTGATAAGTTAGATATAAAAAAAATCAGCAACCAAGGTTTCGTTTTTACAATAAATGCATAGTAGAGAGCCTTTATGAATTATACAGTTACACTTAACATGGACATGAATTTTATGAAAAGATACTGACCTTGACTGGTTGATTGGTTTTGGTCATTCTGATTCATTTGTGGTTTCTTTTCAGAGTGTCCGAGAATCATTTTCCTTAGTTCGGCTCGCTCCGCTTCTTCTCTTTCCATCGACAACTACAGACAATTTCATTTATATATATCCTAAGATTAGTAGTAGGTAACTTCAGAGACACTTAATAGTATGTAGTAGTAGTTGATAGAATTAAGTAATAGAATATAGTTGACACATAAATAAATAACAAGATTTACAAGATCTTCAAATGTTTCAAAGGCTTTTTTTATACAGTAACTCACCTGTTCCGTAGTCTTCTTATTAGCCAACATATTCTCAATGTTTTTGCCCATCTCTTCCAAGTCCGACTCCTCACTGACGGAACTCTCGGCTTCGTCAGTACTGAGCACTTCTGTGCTTGTCAACACCCGATTTTGTAACTCGAATATACGTTGACATTCTTCTTTATACCTGAATAATTACGTTGTATACAAAAATGTACTTATGTAGCCAATATAATATAAAAATATACATACAGGTGTAGAACTAAGATAATGGAATTCAAAATATAAGGCACTTCTAAATTTATAAGTTGTATTTAAATAACATAATTACCGTTCTTGATGCTCTGCTATGGAGAATCTGTTTCCTCTCGAAAACTTAGTCATACCTTCTTCACCAGCTTTAGCTTTTTCCGTCGACAACGTTCGTACGACATCAATGACTTCCCAACGTGATAACTTCTTGATCTAAAATACCCAACAGTAATAAAATGACGAACTTTGTACCTATATATTGAACTTTACTGAACTCTGCAGAAAGTTCACATTACCTCTTCCTCGGGTACTCCAAATTTCCTTAACAGAGCCTTAGCGTTGTTTAAACTGAGTCTTCTCAAATCGGCGTCTGTTCCCGTGACAGTACGTTTAGGTTGCTGTTCCTCGTTTGGCTGCTGAGTTGGCTTGTTGGGCACACGGACGTAGGAAAACCCTTCGCCGCAGCCGGTGGGGTCCGCTGGCCCAGTTAGTTGGAGCAAACATTTGCCTCGCATAGCCTGGATATAGGCTCGCGTCGTGTTCCATGGTGCTACTCGTACCTACGATGTTCAAGATTTAAATGTAGATAATATTTGTATATAATTATATACAGATGATAGACGATTTAATTTAGCCATTGAAGATTTATGTCGGTAAGGTTTTCATTTATTTTAATAATAATGACAGTAGACTTTGTATGTAACATTTTAAAAAGAGATAGGTATATACTTTAAATTTAAAAAATATTATGGTTACGATGTTTTTGAGTATTTATATATGGTATCAACATACCTCATCATCCATCTTAAGCTGTAACTCTTCATCATCATCTTCCTGTGGTGTGAAGATGAACTTTTCACCGTATCCCGCATCTTTGAGCCTTTGTTCGGCAGACGCCATGCTAAAGTACGCGCAACACTGCTCAGGCGATACCATAGCACGGATCTCTTCTTCGGATGGCAAACGGAAATCTGGTTTTATCACCCACCTGAAATTGTACATTAATAAAGTGGCAAAACTTAATACAGACAGGTTTCTGTTGAACCAGATCTCGAGAAATTATTGTTATTTTTTTCTATTAAAATATATAATAATAAATAACAAAAGTCTATGTGTGCTGCAAATATAAAAAACCTTGGATAGTCGACATTCACACACAATAAAGTTAGAAATATATACCAATTGGAGTCCAATCCAGTACGCTTGAAGTCCGCACACAATTTAAGACGCTTCCGGATAGAGCTTTCAGAATGAGACGGGAAGGCTCGCTTTATGTCATCCATTTTTATACGACGAGGTTTATCACGAGATTTCCAGAACAATCTGTATATGTACACCTGGAAATATTGAACATTATATTGTTTAGTAACAATTTAATCGATTTACGTTCTCTTCTTTATCACACATAAGAGAGATTTTTAGACGATGTCATGAAAGTTGATTATATAGCTATTAACAAATGAGAATATATTAAAAATATTACGAAATATACGAAGGAATAAATATTACCTGTAAAAAGTCACGAACAAAATTATTGGCTCTTTTCGAATTCGGTCCGGGCACTTCATACAAAGGACATTCTTGTCCGGCAACGTACATCGCGTCAATCTCTCGTATATAATATGCTAGTCTGTAATGATTACGTTCAGTATAAAATAACAAATTAATATTTATTTAAAACAAGCACATTTACCACAAATTATGACTTCATTATTAATACTTGTGCAGAGGCCTCTATCCTCAAAACTAGAAAAGTAAACTAGTTATAATTAAGATAAACAATACATTCATATGTTCGGAATATGTCTATTTGTTCTGTGTCTGGATGTAAAAATCTATATAAGTATAAGTGTATTTTAAAATAGTATATGTAGTATCAGCTATCAGGTTACCATATCAGGCTCTGATTAGATTGGAATCAGTTTGGCCATGTGTGAAAAATGTCCCTGGTTTTTATTTATTTATTTACGGACCTAGTTCTGATAACGAGGAAGTCACTCGAAGGTAGATTGTGTTCGTATATGGGTGCACGGTACATGTTGTTCTCGATGACGGGCTGCGTGGCGCCGGGCGGCAGGATGCCGAGGAACGGCGACGTGTGCGCGTACGCAACCTCACCGTACTTCAACGGTTTTGGTCCATTGTCCTGTTGATACAATGTTCAAATTCTCAATCATAAAAATTTACAATATATAATTTTTTCTCATTTTACACCTAAATGGAGGCAATTATATTACTTCATTCGGAACATAGGATATTACTGATCCCTGGAACACGGTACAAACAATTTATTTATTTGACGAAACCAACAACTCGCAAAACTTAGTAGAAAAACTAATAAGACACTATTTTAATTTTACTATCCACCTAAATCATCAGCTATGTTTGATGACGTTCTTATTCTGGGAGATTTTAACATGAGCTTTATATCTTGGATTGAACATAACTCTGTATTAACGCCTGAGAACTATTGTAACGACTTTGGTTATGCCTTGGTAGATTTCATGGCATTTTCATGCCTTCAGCAGCATAATAAAGTGTTGAATTGTAGTAACAAAATTCTGGATTTGGTCCTTTCTACCAAAGACAATATATCAGTAACCAAGTCAAGCAACCTTTTGTCTAAACTTGATTCCCTTCACCCTCAATTAGAAATTTATATGGACATTAGCGCTCAACTTTCTGCCCAAGTAACATCTCGAAGTGATTATAACTTTTTCAAAGCTGATTATAATAATATAAACACTAATCTTCGTAACGTCGACTGGTCTCAGGAATTTGCAAACTGTACTAATGTTGATGATATGGTGGCTGTTCTTTATGAGGTTATAAATAATGCTATTGCTTATAATGTTCCCTTGCACAAATCATTTAAGACATGTTCGTATCCGTCTTGGTTCAACAAAAAATTGATAAACCTATTGAAAGAAAAGACTAAAATTAGGCAAAAATACCGAAAGTTTAAAAATCCGCGGGACTTACATGAATTTGGCATCCTACGCGAACGTTGCAATAAACTGGCCCGTTTTAACTACACTAACTACATTAACAATATCGAACTAAATGTTAGAAAGAACACTAAATCTTTTTGGAGGTTTGTAAAAGACAAAAAATCATCGCCTAATATTATACCATCTAACATGAAATACAACGATGATAAATCATCGAACGATCCCGAAATAACCAATCTATTCGCCAAGCAATTTAGCTCTGTATATGCAGATAACATTAATAATACTAATATAGCTAGTAATATACCTGACCAACGTAGGCTCTCTCTGTGTACTATTCGTTTATCTGAAAGACAAGTCTCTCGTAAGTTAAATTCTATTGACATTACCAAAGGTCCTGGTCCTGACGGGCTTCCACCTTTGTTCATAAAAAAATGTTCTAAATCATTGTGCTACCCCCTAACAGTTATATTTAACAAATCTTTAGCTTTTGGGACGTTTCCCCATGAATGGAAAAAAGGCCGAATTCTCCCCGTATACAAAAAGGGCGACGTTGATAACGTTAAAAATTATAGACCCATATCCATTTTATCAGTCTTTTCTAAATTATTTGAATCATTGATTTGTCCAATTATAACAAACCATACAATGAGCTCGGTTACTGTGAACCAGCATGGTTTTTGCACTGGGAAATCTGTTGTGTCCAATCTTTTTAATTATGTGAGCTTCTTAGCCGATTCTTTGGATAGGGGCCTTCAAGTCGATTCAGTTTACACGGACTTTTCTAGTGCCTTTGACAAAGTTAATCATCGTTTATTGATAAGCAAACTAGAACGGGCATACGGTGTAAGCGGTGAGCTGTTGCAGTGGATTACATCTTATTTAACTGACCGACCCCAAAACGTTGTAGTCAGAGGACATGTATCTAATGAATACATTGCAACATCAGGTGTACCCCAGGGCTCTCATTTAGGCCCAGTTTTATTTGTTTTATTTGTAAATGACATAGGTAATCATATAAGGAATAGTAACTATTTATTGTACGCTGATGATATGAAGATTTTTAAGACAATAAATTCTCGTTTTGACGTAGATCAACTGCAAGAGGATCTTGACTCTATTTATTCGTGGTGCCAAAGTAATGGAATGGTTTTGAATGTTGCTAAATGTATGTTCATAAAAATTACAAAAAAAAGAAACCTCTTATGTCTTCTTACTTCATAAACAGTGAGCAAATACTAGAAGTGGACGAAGTCAGAGACCTAGGAGTAGTCATAGATTCAAAAGTATCTTTCAGGGCCCACTATGACTATATTATCAACAAATCTGCAAGAATGTTGGGTTTCCTTAGACGCATCACTAAAGATTTCAAACAATCCGAATCCAAAATAATACTATATAACTCACTTGTCCGCAGTGTTCTTGAGTTTGCCTCTGTTATATGGAATCCCTGTTACTCTTTACACAATAATCGCATCGAACGTATTAATCGTAAATTTACGAAATATTTAGCCTTCTCTGCTCCTGGTATAAGTAGCCGTGCATCATACGAGAACCGCCTCGATTATTTTAAAATGGTTAAACTCTGTGACCGGCGCCGCGTCCTTGATCAAACATTCCTTCATAAGCTGCTTAACAATAAAATTCAATGTCCAGATATCCTCAGTGGTTTGTCGTTCCAAGTGCCCAGGCCTAGTTCACGATACATACAAAAAACTATGTTTTATGTTTCTCTGTCAAAGACTAAAGTTGGCGAAAATTCACCAGCTCATCGTATTTGTAAGTCTTATAATGATTTGTGTAAAAACTATCCAGATCAGCATTTGGACGTGTTCTTCGACAGTTTCGGGGTTTTTAAAAACAAGGTTGCGCAACTAGTTGCTTTTGATTAGGATTTTTTGTAGCTTCTCTTATATTATATTTTTTTGTACTTTGTTTCATTTAAGATGTTTTATTTTTTAATTAATTGTTTTAGTAGCTTAAGTTATCTTTTTTGCTATTTGTGTTTTCTCTACGTTTTTTTCATGCCCCACCTACATTGTTAATGTGTCCCTGTGAAAGCTGTGTACACCTGTTATTTATGTATGTACTTGATTGTGTAACTTTATGTCTGTATCCTTTAATGTGCTATGTATATATGTTGTTGGTGTACCGTAATAAATAAATAAATAAATAAATAAATAAATAAATAAATAAATCTGTACAGTAGAGGTAAAATATAGGATAGAGATAAAGTTGGATGTTACAAGTAACCTCTGTACCATACAGAAATCTACAGACTGAAACCGCAGGCTTAAGAAATATTAATATGCCAGTCTAAAGTTACATGTTTAATATAACAAGTTTGATATTAACAAACCTTAGTCGCAGTCCGTTTATAATAATTCTTCATCTTGGTGCACATGCCCACTTGGCTGATCAGCGGCGGATGTTCCTCACAGAACTCCACTAAGATTAGTTCACCGTCTCGTCCGCTCAAGTCTTCGGGTGTTCGCATGAAGAACACGTCGCCACCACCTGATGCTAACCTTTCGGCTTCACGCAACTGCAAGAATAAACGGAATTATAATTTGATTATACTAGAATGGGACGTATAGGTTCTACATAATATTGAACAGGTGTGTTATATATGTCAAAATAAAATTGTAAAAACCTGTTAGATTATAATAATCTCGCGAGATTATATATTGTCAATAGATTGTGAACTGTACCATATCGTTAACGGGGGGATATACATATAGTCGTACCTTGGCCTTCTTCTTGATGTGTTTGAGCAGCGACTGCACGGGATGCGGGCCGGGCGCGGCGAGCGGGCCGTAGGAGAGCTTGCGCATGGGCGCGCGGTGGAAGGCCCGCAGGCGCGCCGGTCCCATGTGCGTCTGGATGAACGGCGCGCGCAGCTCCACCACCGGGATATACATATAGTCGTACCTTGGCCTTCTTCTTGATGTGTTTGAGCAGCGACTGCACGGGATGCGGGCCGGGCGCGGCGAGCGGGCCGTAGGAGAGCTTGCGCATGGGCGCGCGGTGGAAGGCCCGCAGGCGCGCCGGTCCCATGTGCGTCTGGATGAACGGCGCGCGCAGCTCCACCACCGGGATATACATATAGTCGTACCTTGGCCTTCTTCTTGATGTGTTTGAGCAGCGACTGCACGGGATGCGGGCCGGGCGCGGCGAGCGGGCCGTAGGAGAGCTTGCGCATGGGCGCGCGGTGGAAGGCCCGCAGGCGCGCCGGCCCCATGTGCGTCTGGATGAACGGCGCGCGCAGCTCCACCACCGGGATATACATATAGTCGTACCTTGGCCTTCTTCTTGATGTGTTTGAGCAGCGACTGCACGGGATGCGGGCCGGGCGCGGCGAGCGGGCCGTAGGAGAGCTTGCGCATGGGCGCGCGGTGGAAGGCCCGCAGGCGCGCCGGTCCCATGTGCGTCTGGATGAACGGCGCGCGCAGCTCCACCACCGGGATATACATATAGTCGTACCTTGGCCTTCTTCTTGATGTGTTTGAGCAGCGACTGCACGGGATGCGGGCCGGGCGCGGCGAGCGGGCCGTAGGAGAGCTTGCGCATGGGCGCGCGGTGGAAGGCCCGCAGGCGCGCCGGTCCCATGTGCGTCTGGATGAACGGCGCGCGCAGCTCCACCACCGGGATATACATATAGTCGTACCTTGGCCTTCTTCTTGATGTGTTTGAGCAGCGACTGCACGGGATGCGGGCCGGGCGCGGCGAGCGGGCCGTAGGAGAGCTTGCGCATGGGCGCGCGGTGGAAGGCCCGCAGGCGCGCCGGCCCCATGTGCGTCTGGATGAACGGCGCGCGCAGCTCCACCACCGGCGTGCTGTGCTGGATCAGCTGCCCGCCGCCCACCTTCAGCCGAGGGTTCTGGGACTTCGCCTGGTAGTAACTGCACATATTGGACACGTTACTTACGGTTAAACATTTAACTTACAAACTGCTATTTATGTGCTTACAATACAACCGCTTGAGAGGCTAACTGAGTTTCAGGACATATTATAACGAGAAAATATTTCGTTCATAGTTATGTATTGTAATAACTTTTTTTCTTAGTTCAAAGAACTGGTAATTTGTGTTAATCAGGGGCCTTTTTTATCTCTCAGAGGAGCCAGAGGGTACCCGGCAGCTTCTGGGGGAGTCGCCGGGTTATGTGTGACTCACCGGCACGAAATGTGCCGGCGCTTACACACTAAACCCTGGATGTTCCGAGGAGGCCTCGGCGCCGTGTGGCGGGGCTGCGGGACACGCGTAAGCCTTACAACCGCATGCCCCGCCGGCGCTGCTCGGCCTTGCCTACCAGGCCGAGCCCGTCTCCGGGGGGCGGGACTCACAATACGAAAACACACATGTGAGTCCCACCCCGCTCCACTTCACCGGAGATGCCCAGGAACAAATGGGTATCTCCGGCATGGGACCATTGGCGTGGGCGGCGGATCCCCCGGTCCACCGCCCCGGTCACCTTACATTAAAAAAAGAGCACTAATAAACCAACGCTGTTACACAGATTTGGTTAAATGTATAAATATTACTCACACATCATTAGAGACGTTGAATGGATCTCTATCGGGCGATTTCGGCGGCGGTGGCGGCGCGTCTTCCTGAAGCACATTGATGACACCGGCTTTGCCCAACAATATCTTCGATTTCTTAACGTGGGGATGAGGTATCTTGACTTTTGGTGCTGGCCCTCTCTCTGCAAACAGTCACAATTGAGTCTCAGTTTACATTAAAATAAATAAAATATTTACCTCATACAGAAACAAACATTATACAACACCCCAGCATTTTTATAGGTTACTTAGATCTTTATTAAAAAAAATAATCAGTTTGAAAAAAATGTCATATTCTTATTTATTTAATACTTATCAGATATCTAATGCTTGAGATTAAATAATGGAATGCATCAGAAACATCTACTGTTGGCCTATTGTATCATTATTATAACTACTTTACTGCTATCAGTATGGGTCATCACCAAATTTGTATTAGATACGTAAGTCTTTACACAAATCATTACCTCTAGTAATTTTCGAAGGGTCAACATCATCAGGAATACCAAGGATAATGTTTTCATCATTAGGATCCAAAGTCAAAATCTTCGGTTTTGGTATCTTGTTCATACTCTCGACGTCCCATATGACCTCATCTTCCCAAGTACCGTAGACAAGTTCTTCGTTTTCCACAGGGAATATACTGTACCAAGTATTATCTTCACCGTCATTTGAATTACCGAGATTTTGGCTATTTGATCCTGCGCCTGATGTTCTGTAATGTTCAAGAAAACATAATGAATCTATTGTAGGTACATCGCTGTTTTAGTACTCTAAAATGCTGGTGCAATAAATCCGTATTCAATTTAGCTCTCACAAAATTATTTTCCCAATAAAATGTCAGTATCGCGTGTTTTAATTTTTGTAAAATTATGTAAAATTTTACAAAGCAATAAATACTTTACATATTTCAGCTACAGTTAAACAAAATGAGGTTCATGTACATATATTTTAATTGGCATTTACAAATTAAAATAAACAAAATATCTTGAAGTATACTTACGTTAGTGGTTTAGTTTGCAGCGGTGTAGGCGGTTGAGGTCTCGGATGTGAGAACTGTTGTGCGGTGCGGCTCACAGACGTCGGTACCCAGCCCGCCGCGTTACTCTTACTGTTAAGACGAGCTAAAACCTGAATGTAAACATTATATAGGGTTATTTTTTAGAGTTAAAAGAAATATTAAATACTAGCTGCCTCCGCGCGGTTTTACCCGCGTAGTTCCCGTTCCCGTGGGAATACAGGGATAAAATATAGCCTATGTTACTCGGGGATAATGTAGCTTTCCAAAGGTGAAAGAATTTTTGAAATCGGTCCAGTAGTTTCGGAGCCTATTCATTACAAACAAACAAACAAACAAACAAATCTTTCCTCTTTATAATATTAAGTATAGACAAACATGGATGTAATACAAAAATTTCGATGAACAAAGATCGTTTATATTTTTTTTAATTATGTAATTGAAGGTGTCCGTATGGAAATAAGAAACTTGATTATAATGTTGAACAAATATTTTAACTCAACATTACCTTATGTTTTATTTCACTGCCATCCCAAATAACGTCATCTTCCCATTGCAACTGTGACACCATAAGGAAAGAATCATCTGGAAAACCGCTGTCTGGGTCGACATCTTCGTCTTTTACTATATTTTCAGTTTTTATTTCACTCACTTTTTCCTCCCGTTCAGGAGAAGGAGCCTGGAAAAATAAAATTGAAATGAAACTATTACCTACATAATTTTTGATAATATATGTTACATACACATACAAAACGTCGAGCCTACTAATATATGCGAATGTTTATGAGAATGTATGGATGTATGTTTGTCAGTCTTCCATGACATAACCGCTGAAGGGATCACGATGAAATTTAATAGAGTGAATTTAGCCATTGCATACACCTGAAGAGCGAGGCCCCATTGGTGCGTTGCGCCGGGATGCGTCGACGCTGCGTCGTTTTCCATACATTTTTTATGACATGCCCCATTAGACCGTTGCGTCGACGCGCGCGACGTTTCAACGGATCGACGGACAAGAGACGAAGCGGGACGGATGGTGATGCGCTGCGTTGTCGGAGCTCCGTTGCGACGACGCACTGTGATCCACTGCTGGGTGGACTGAGACACAGCCGCGACGGCGAGCATACCCTCTTGCGTTGCGTTGCCGCAGCGTCAACGCAACGCAGGTGTGGCATACAATGCGTTGTTCCGTTGCGACGACGCCACGCAACGCAGCGCAACGCACTAATGGGGCCTCGCTCGAACTGTCACTAGTGTGTTGTGGTATTGCATTTCTCACAACATTCAATATATATAAATGAACTACTTATAAAATTACAATTACAAGCCCAGTTACCTTAAGTTTAAATCCATAATCGAATCCCTCTCCAGTCTCGGGGACATTGAGCATGTCATACCAGACTTGAGCAGGTCCGAAACGCCAATGAGCTGGTGTAGGTCTTTGGGATTTATCCCCTGACCCTGATGCATTGTTATCATTGCTATTTTGTTGGTTCTCTTCCATGGGCCTGTAAATAAATAAAGAAATAAAATCAATTAAAAGTTGTTAGCAGCACTAAGATGCACTGTGGGCTATCTACTTGTTCCTGCCCTCAGTTTTATCACCTAACTTTAATATATTTATCAAAGTATTAGGTGCCAATGTGAATTAATTTTTTACTTATTAAGTTTACTCTAAAAATTCTATATGATTACAAAATAAATAGTACATACTTGAGCAACTTGTCTTCGTCATCGCTAGCATATTGCGGCTCCACTATGTCGGATGGTTGCGGAGGGGTATCGCTGCTCGTGCTGCCGCTACGCTTGCGTCGTCTTCGCTTCTTCACTCCGCGCCATATTTGTGGCAAGCTTGATAATTTCCCAGGGCCAAATAACCGTGAGAAAAGGAGAACCTAAAGTAAAATAGTATATTATAAGACTACTTACTTGTAGCTAATTATGACAAAAATATTTTGATTAACCTTATGTTAAGTAGGTAAAGTAACAATGATATCTGTCTATTACTCACTTTATCAGGTCTAAAGTCTGGAAACAATTCAGTCACATCCACATTGGCATATTTAGATGGCAGCATCGCAGCCAAAGGTGTTTCCAGCTTTCGTGGCCTTTCGGATCTTGGTTGCCTACTAAATGTTATAATTGATTTGATATGAACCTTCTAAAAGGATAGAAAGTGATCAATGGTACATTATATTATGTTGATGATATCAAAATAGTATATGTTTACACATACAATGTAACAAGGGGAATGTTGGTATTGAATATTATAATTTGGAATATAAAGTACAGAAATATCTAGTACCTATTAATTAATGAAATAATTTAGTTTCTATTTTTCTTTGAGTATTTCATAAAAATACATATAATGATAGTTAATATACTTACGGAATAGAAGAAGGTGGTGGCATAAGGCCACCGTCACCCTCCATGTCACCCTCATATCCTTCATCATTAGTTGATTGCCTCTCAGTTTTTTCATAATAGCTATTTTCTTTCCAATTTTCATTACTTTCTTCTTTCACATCACTCTGTGGACAATTGCTTAAAGGCTCTACTTCACTTTTTAAATCACTGTTTAGTGCATTCCCTTGTGTATCAGTGACAGTCACCAGTTTCTCTGTATTCGTAGAGTTGCTCTGTGCAGCTGGGTTAGTGCTTATGTCTATGTCCTATTAGTGTTAACACAAATCTGTTAGAACAATGTACATTTCATAGTCACAGTTTTCATTTACATTATTATTTTGAAATTTTATAACATTAATACTTGGGGATACTCAGAACTGTTTAAAATGTTGATTGGGTCATCAGCTCAGTTCCAATAAAATAAATATATTTTTTTAGTGTTGTATAAATTAGTAAAAGGAGTCTTACTAGAAGAAGAGGTAAACTTGAAGTACAGTCAGTTTTAAATTTAAGTCATTTATTATTTGGGGTCTATTAAAATATTGGTATCCCAAAGTTTAAAATACATTTATACTACCAACCTATTTGAAATGTATACGTAGAAATGTAAATGAAAACTTTAACAAGGCCATTATCTATCAGTGATAGGTGTAACAATCTATATAACATTATTGTTGCACATTGGGTCAGTGCTTATGTTTTCGAAGTGCATTAACTATCCCAAGTCAAATGGTTTATGTGTCATACAGTAGTTGGTATGATATTCAAAAATAATAATATTTGATTGATTGAAAAAAAGTTAATTTACAACACAAAACATTTGATACATAAAAATTGCCCCAAAAAACACATAAAGCAAAGTATAAATAATAATTATAAATACTAAAACATAATCCTATATAGATAAATCACTTTAAAACATTACATTACAATATATTGTAGTAAAGTGGGGGGTGGGGGGTGAAGAATCCCGCGTCCGTAGGCTAAGACCTCTTACACCCTACACGTTCCCCCCGGGTGGTGCTAAACGGGATCCAACCAACTAAATTGGTGGTAGGACTCTGTCCGACTGGCTAGCGACCACCCTCCAACTAGAGTCGGCCGCCAAACAGCTTTGCTGTGTTCCGGTCGCAGGGTTGGTGAGCCAGATATCTCCCCGTCCTTACCTTTCCCTTCTTAACGTGGACTGCGAGCTCTTTGATGCCCGAAACATGCGATACATAAGTCTCAGCAAGCACTACAGGCGTGATAGGTTGGCGCGGGGCCCAGGGAGAACCGGTGAAACGGTCGACCGCCGGCCGCCCGTCGGTCAGTAGGGGACCTGAACCCGGGGATCTGCTCGCTTCCCCCACCCCGGGAAGCTGTCCCGCCAACCGGCGCAAAAACCCTGCCACTCACGTGTAGTCGCCGCCCCGGAGTGGAGAACCGGTGTGGAGACTGCGGCTACACGCAGGGGGGACCGGGTGCCCTTCCGTGCCCCACGCCAGCTTCTCACATTACCTGAGTGTCTACTGAGTACTATACTCCGCTCTTTTTTCGGGTTTCATCGGGTCTCGTCGTTCACATTCCTGCCCCTCCTTATCCTAACTCGTAATTTATCAATGGCCCGAAAAAAGAGAAAGAAAGACGTTTTTACGGCGGCCCCTTTATCCACAATTAATGTGGATTTCGGCAATATCAGGGGAATTCACAGTAATCTTAACGCGGTCCACCACCACCTTGAGACGGCGCGGCCTGCTCTTCTCTTTTTAACGGAGACACAAATATCTACCCCGGACGACATATCCTACCTTAACTACCCCGGCTATGTTCTAGAGCACGCTTTTGTGCGTAAAGCTGGGGTATGCTTGTTTGTTCGGAGTGATGTTTGTTGTCGCCGCCTTCGGGGCCTTGAACATCGGGATCTGTCCATTTTGTGGGTGCGTACGGACTACGGTGGCCACACCCGCGTCTACGCGTGCCTTTACAGGTCCCATAGCGGTGACACGGAGGCAACTCGACTATTCGAGCATCTCCAAGAGGTGACTGACCGCGTACTCGAGCAGTACCCGGCTGCGGAGGTAGTGATCCTTGGCGATTTCAATGCTCATCATCAGGAGTGGTTGGGGTCGCGAACCACTGATCTCCCCGGTCGGGCTGCGTACGATTATGCTTTGGCCTATGGCCTCTCTCAACTGGTGACTCAGCCCACCCGAATCCCAGATATTGAGAGCCATAACCCCTCTCTGTTGGACCTTCTACTGACCTCACATCCGGAGGGGTACCGGGTGGTGGTTGAGGCACCTTTGGGATCCTCAGATCACTGCCTGGTGCGCACCTCTGCCCCTATTGCGTGCCCAACCCGAATACCCTCGGGTGGGTCTCGCAGAGTCTGGCAATACGGGTCGGCAGATTGGGATGGACTACGCGAATTTTTCGCATCCTTCCCTTGGGGGCGGTTCTGCTTCTCCTCCAATGATCCTGGCAAATGTGCGGACTGCGTTACTGACGTGTTACTTTTGGGTATGGAAACTTTCATCCCCAACACCAAGGTACCCGTCGGAGGCCGCAGCAGTCCCTGGTTTAACAAAGCCTGCGTGGAGGCTGCGCGCCTCAAGCAGTCCGCATTCGCCGTCTATAACGACGTTAGACGATGTCAGGATCGGACTGTCAAGGAGGAGAAGAAGAAATTTAATGCCGCCTCTAGGTTCCACAAGAGGGCGATTGCCAAGGCAAAGGCAGAGCACGTCGGCAGAATTGGTGAGCGACTGGTCGGCTTTCCCTCGGGAAGTCGTGCCTTTTGGTCGCTTGCCAAGGCTGCCGAGGGTAACTTCTGCCGGTCCAGTTTCCCACCACTGCGTAAGTCTGATGATAGTCTGGCCCACAGTGCGAAGGAGAAGGCTGATCTTTTGGTCAAGCTTTTCGCCTCAAACTCGACCCTGGACGATGGGGGAGCCACTCCACCGAACCTAACTCGATGTGAGAATTCCCTGCCTGAAATCCGCATTTCACAGCGGGCGGTCAGGCGGGAACTACGGCTCCTCAACGTTCATAAGTCGAGTGGGCCGGACGGCATCCCCGCAGTGGTCCTACAGAGATGCGCCCCCGAGTTGACTTCTGTACTAACGCGGTTATATCGTCTTTCCTGCTCGGCAAATCGGGTTCCAGCTTCGTGGAAGGCAGCTCATATACACCCGGTCCCTAAAAAGGGAGACCGGTCCGACCCTTCGAATTACAGGCCTATAGCTATCACATCTTTGCTGTCGAAGGTGATGGAGCGGGTTATTAACAACCAGCTCCTTGGATACCTGGAAGAGCACCAGCTGATCAGTGACCGACAGTATGGTTTTCGTCGCGGTCGCTCAGCTGGTGATCTTCTTGTGTACCTAACTCACCGGTGGGCAGAAGCCTTAGACAGTAAGGGTGAGGCTCTGGCTGTCAGTCTTGATATTGCCAAGGCGTTCGACAGGGTCTGGCATGGAGCTCTTCTATCGAAGCTGCCCGCCTATGGAATCCCCGAGGGACTGTGTAAGTGGATCGCTAGCTTTTTGGATGGTCGGAGCATTCGAGTCGTTGTCGACGGCTGCTGCTCTGAGGCCATGACCATTAATGCGGGCGTCCCACAAGGTTCGGTGCTATCGCCCACGCTTTTCATCCTGCATATCAATGACATGTTATCCATCGGAGGCATGCATTGCTATGCGGATGATAGTACGGGTGATGCGCGGTATACCGGCCAACCTCCTGTCCCTCGGTGTGAAGTACAGGAAAGGCGATTACAACTTGTGTCTGAAGTGGAGAACTCTTTGGGGCGGGTCTCCGAGTGGGGTCGTGAGAACCTTGTACAGTTCAACCCCACGAAGACTCAGGTTTGTGCGTTCACTGCGAAGAGGGACCCGTTTATCATGGCGCCACAGTTTCAGGGTATCTCTCTGCAGCCATCCTCGAGCATTGGAATCCTTGGTGTCGAGATCTCGAGCGACGTTCAGTTTCGGAGTCATTTGGACAGCAAAGTCAAATTGGCTTCTAAAAAACTGGGGGTGCTGAATAGAGCGAGGCGATACTTCACGTCAGACCAACGGCTTTGCCTTTACAAAGCACAGGTCAGGCCTCACGTGGAGTACTGCTCCCATCTCTGGTCCGGTGCCCCCAAGTATCAGCTGCTCCCACTTGACTCCTTACAAAAACGAGCGGCTCGAATCGTCGGCGATCCCATGCTCACTGACAGGCTGGAACCGCTGAGCCTACGGAGAGATATTGGGTCTCTCTGCGTGTTCTACCGCCTGTTCAACGGAGAGTGCTCAACGGAACTGTTCGATATGGTACCTACTTCTACATTTTATCATCGTACCTCCCGCCACCGGAGTGGAGTTCATCCTTACCACCTGGAAACGATGGCATCTAGTACAGTACGTTTCCAGAGATCCTTCATGCCACGTACTATCAAACTCTGGAATGAACTTCCCTCCGAGGTGTTCCCCCTGCGCTATGACATGTCCCTCTTCAAACGAGGTGTAAAAAGAGTCCTTCACGGTAGGCAGCGCGCTTGTGATACCCCCGGTATTGCCGGTGTCCATGGGCGTCGGTGACCACTTTCCATCAGGTGGGCCGACTGCTCGTCTGCCTTCGTTGGCAATAAAAAAAAAAAAAAAAAAAAAAAGTTCATCATTTTATATTTTGTTTGACCACAATTCCACCATGGTAAATGAGGATGTGGCTGAAGATGGTATGGTTACACAGCTTCGAAGGGAATTGGCTCACGAGTGCAACTATCAGAACACACCGGCAGGTGCTTGGAAGGATAGTTCCAACTTTTGATGGTACTTAGCCAGGCGAGTACTAGTAGTACCAACCATCAAGAGTCGGCTAGCAAGTATTTAAATGTTACAACTGTTCTATTAGTTGTGTGGCCCATTAACAATAAACATAAACCCATTTCAATATAAAAAAAATGGCAAACTACAAAAAAAAACAAACAATTAAATATAGTGTGTTTATAATCTACATGTCTTACTTTTATGTCCTCAGCCGCATCATCAATGTCAAAGAAGTCAATTGCAGATGGACTTTTTTGTGTATAATCTGAAAAAAATTCAGTTATATACACTTATTATTAAGTAACTTAAATTGATATTCTATTTTACTACCTAAGAATCCAAGTTGTATCATAACAATAATGAAATTTATATATATAAAACAAAGTTGTGTTGGTACACAATTAATAACTCAAGAACCGATTTACCAATTTTTTTTGGATTTGTCTTTGTCTGTAATAGGAATATAAAAATATTTTTCCCTAAGTGTTCCAGGGATGAACATCAAATGTCATGAAAATGTGACAAATGATAGACAGACAAATATTTATGCAAGCATGTGAATTCAGTTTATGATGAAATTTAATCAAGTTTATATATTTCCAAAAATAATTTATAAGGATTTTTTTTTTTTATTAAGGATACATAGTTTATACATACTATACATAATTGTTAGGCCGTATGAAGTGAGCTTGGTCCACTAGTTATAATTATTGGTTATTATTCTTTGGTTGACCTCTTTTACTATATCAAAATAATTATTATAGAGCTTAAAACACAATGTGCACTAAGTTACATGTATGTTTAATAAACCCCACAAAGTTATTAATGGTAAAGTTTATATACATTATACAAGTTCTGATCTAAGCAATTATAACAAATATAATACCAACCCTTTTCTTCATCTTCTTTGCTAAGTTCCTCCTCATCTAAAACTTCAGACAACATGGAACCCAGGCCTAGTCGAGTGAGAGAGGATAGCATCCGCTTCGATTCACCGTCAAGGAGCCCGTCATCTTCCAACTGACCCCTTTCATCAATATTTCCAAACAAAAAACCAGTCAAATCCAAACCCGAGCGGCCATCTCCAGGATCATCGCTATCACACATCCTGCCGAGATTATTAAACTGCGTACTTAATCAAATTTATCGATTCATATTCTAGTTAAAGAAGTAATAAACAATACTCCGGAATAATTATTTAGGTTTAAAATCAAAATAAAAACGTAGACAGAACAGAACAGGTAGCCAAGCAAGCACCGAATATTTCAGTTCAAGACTTCAAGCTATTGACTGACAGCACTGACTGACACTAATGAATGACAGTGTGGCCTAGAAACTTTTAAAAAGTAGCCTTAAATTTTTTTTTTCGAATGAGAAATTTAAATGAACAATAAAATAAATATTCTGTCTCAAATGAAAAATAAAAATATTTAATAATGGTGTGAATCTTATGCCCACGACCAGCGGTTTAAAAAAGAGTTGCTAACCTCAAAACCAGCTAACCAGTCAAGTTAATGTTACAAAAGTGGCACAGTCAAGTTTAAGTACAAAACCTAGCTTGGCAGCACTTGTTTGTCAGTTTTTTTTTTTTGGAATGTGAAAATACTTTTATTATTTTGTAAAATTTAAATAAAATATAAAATATAATTAGTAGAACTACAAAATATAGTACAGTATAGGTAGTATTTGTGATCTAATGGAGCTTCAATTTATACTGCTGTCTAGAACGAACGAAAACTCTATTAGTGCCAATAGTGCTGCAAGCTGCGGGTTCGAGTATCAAACATATTTTTAAACAACCAATAGATGGCAGCGCAGTTCTTGTTTCTCCTACGTGTTTCTCAATAAATTTCACCGAATGAATAAATTATGGAGATGTCACATAATACATTATTGGTATATAATATTTATTTATTAGGTACACGGGATAGAATTAGTTGATGTCGAATGTACATACACAGTAATTACTATTATTCAAGAACTTTCTGGGATATTTTTTTTTAACATACCAATACCCAAAAACGAGCATCTACTTATTGTCGATTCCTCTTTTAACTGCAAAGTTTACATGCTGTAGAAAAAATAAATCCATAATTCTTTTGTATATATACATACCAATAATATATTTTCCTATAACATTTTTCTATATTTACGGCAGCTATTTAGACATTAGTTAATCTCTTTCTTTCTATATTGATTGCGTGTTAGCTCCAAACTACCTATATGCTATCCTCGTTATAATATTTTGGAAACGAAATTTATAACGTTTAAAATTGCATAGCATTGTGAAACATCCTTAGGGAATATTATCGCACCAACTGTACCCACCCGACAGGCAAACGCTTGCGCTAACTTCGGCTGTGTGTGCAAATTAGACTGACTATTTTCACGAAGTTGCTCGGTACGCAGGTTGAATAGTTCAGACTTCTATGATGCATTGCAACGTTTTATTAGAAATTACACTATTGTTTCTACTATGCACAAAATTGTAGCAATAAATAATAAAAAAGGTGTTAATTAAACGGTCGATATTTAATATTACCAACAATGTTATGTACGTACGAGTAGATGGCACATTGGTCACCATGTTTCAGACTTGGTTTTATTTTATTGATACATGTATGAATTCTGCCATTTCCACATTTCTACACACACAGCCTTCAAAATAATTTTGGATCCGTGCCTAAATACAATTAGCGTGGTACGTACTCAAAGAGAAGATTAAGTAGGCGTAAAACAAAATACCTACTAAGTGAAATATTAGGTATTAAAATTTACTATTTTCATATAACTGCTCTGCTACATTTTGATCTTGAAACATCTATACTAATATTATATACTAATATTATAAAGAGGAAAGATTTGTTTGTTTGTTTGTTTGTTTGTTTGTAATGAATAGGCTCCGAAACTACTGGACCAATTTCAAAAATTCTTTCACCTTTGGAAAGCTACATTATCCCCGAGTAACATAGGCTATATTTTATCCCTGTATTCCCACGGGAACGGGAACTACGCGGGTAAAACCGCGGGGAGGCAGCTAGTTATTAATATTTTATTAACCGTAAGTAACCATAGAGTAAGAACGGATTTTTGGTGTATCTACCTACTACCTATAGTCGAAGTCTAGTAATGCACCTACTATCTACCTATATACCTATCCTATCGGCGCTCAAGTGCAGTTATAGTAGATAGGTTACCAAGCAGGTAATATAAAATAAAAATATAAATAATATATTAGTATAATATATCCTATAAAAAATATATAAAATATCTATTGAATTACTTACTTTTATGATATTTAGTAAAGTTATAAATGAGGTGGGTAAGTAAACACGAAAATCGCGAGCTAAATCCCTGGGAATGAGAAGGAGAAATAATAAATTATAATTAAAATGCATGCATTCATCAAGGAAACTTAAAAGTGGGTACTTTACATCATCCCTCTTATATAAATTCAAAGCATTTTGCCCTGAATACAAACGACGTGACGACTAACTAGCGGAGTAAACGAAGCGAAAAATACGGTCTTACCTCCGAATTTTTTTACTGTGAACCGATTTGCATGAATTTTTTGGAATTAGGCTCATCTTACCCTTAACTTTAAAAGTGAAAATGATCTGAACTCCGCCTATTATTTTTAAGGGGTGTAAACCACCCCTTAATGGAAAAAATTACATTGAGCCATTTTATCGCTAGAAAACATGTCTAATAGCAAATGGTGAAATTGTAAAGTATTTTCTTACATAATTACCTCATATTAAAATCATTTTCAACCCCTTGAAAATCTTACAACCCTTGCAAATGTGTCATAGTATGGTATAAATATATACCATATAAATATATTATGGCGATAATATTTGTGTATTATCGCCATAATATATTATTAATATAGGTTAGGGTGCGGCGGGGGTGGCCCTCGGGCCACCCTTAAGCCTCGAACGTCTAAATGTTCTGAAATGAACACAAAAAAAGTGACAAAGACTTACTGTCCTAACATAACATTGATTACTACGCCCAAATATAGTTATTTTACACATTGCCGGTGGACCAGCAGGTATTCCATATAATTCCGAGGAAATTTATACATTTCCTAGGATATCGATGCATTAAATAGTTTTTCAAACAATATTGTACACAGTTCCTAAATAGTATCGGAACTGTACACATTTCCTAGGATTTGTATTCAATTCCTTGATTTCATACATTTCTAGTAGCATATATACACATTACAATAGTTGTGGGTCTCTAGTATACTGCGTACTTTCACATTGCTCCAAATATTCGCACTCCGAAATTTTCAGTTACTAAGTAGATAAAAATATGTTAAGTTTTTGGACCATAACTCCTTCAATTTTCATGCTATCACAAGTTATAAAACACCATTGTAAAGGTAATTAAAAGAGCTACAACATCCTTTATTGCAATATATAGTAAAAAAACCTTTTTCTGAAACGGTGAAGGGTTAAAGGGCTTAAGAGAGGCTGTGATTCCGCTGCCACGCGCTCTTTAAACAATCATAACTCCGTCAATTTTTGTTTCGCAGAAAAACCAAAACATCCAAATTGTTTGTCAGAAAATTATCAATTTTTTTATTTCCACACTTTTATACGTATCTGTCGTCCTTTTTGAGATATTATGAAAAATAGGGTGGAATTTTATAAATATTTGAAAGTTTGTTTTTTATATAATCATGAATTTTTTGAAAAATATGTGTCCTGAAGCAGCCAAACTGATACTATCCATCAAACTCTTCATAATAAAGTTAATTCTAGGCGGAATACGATTAATTTTAATTGTGGTGGAAATGGCACTTATGAAACCCATTGATTTAAAAGAAAAAACATTAGATGCTCCCCTTATTTGCAATACAGCTCACTTATTTTACGTGCAAAAGACTTTAAATAGTGCTCATTTTAAAGCTTATTTTATGCGCTACAAAACCCTTTTGTATGTAAATGCATAAAATGCATCTGCTCGCCACTAGATGGCATTGACCACATCAATTAAATTTCAGATAAAATAAAACACGGCTTTGATCTTTAATATCTAGCTTAATATTGCACGTAGAATACTTTATAAAATACCAAATTGTTCATTGTTTTACCTGCTACAACTTTGTTCTTGATAAAATTTTCGATAAACGTATATTTTTGGAGATATTTGCAAAAAACCGATGAAAACCGTGAAAAAATTGCAAATTTTCAATAGCCAATAACTTGAAAAGTATTGGATTTTTTGAAAAGCTTTATATAAGATTTTTTCTTAAAATTAGGCCTTCTATTGATATCCGAGGCAATTTTGAAAAAAAAGAAATTCACCCCCGAGAAGGGGTGGCAACCACACCCAGGGTGGTTGCGGAGTTCAAATCATTTTCACTTTTGAAGTTAAGGGTAAGATGAACCTAATTCCAAAATTGTATGCAATTCGGTTCACAGTAAAAAAAAACGGACCCATAATGCTTCATTTACTCCGCTAAACTGCGACGAAGCGTCTATAAATATAAAGATCTTTCAGGTTGGGTCCTTCTGTTGTCTGAATTTATATACCTAATTGGTTATGACCCACTTCCTGAAATCTGTCGTAATAGGTTGGGAGTTGGGACCGTATGTGTTAAATAGCGCAAAATATTTGAATTATAAAATCTGTACCAAAATATAACCTCGCTAATCATTTGGTTCGGCTTAGGTTGGGAACCAAACGCAAGCCTAATTGATAATACATTTATAACATACTAGTGGCTTCCCGCAGTTTCACCCGGGAGCTGGATCTTCCATTTTCCCGAGATAAAAAAGCCTATGTCCTTTCTTAGGCTCTAGACTATCTGTGTACTAAATTCCATTTAAACCGGTTCTGTAGTTTTAGCGTGAAAGCGAGACAGACAGACATAGTTACTTTCGCATTTATAATAGTAGTTCGGATAATATCATTTAATCCTAATACGTGAATACAGTTATAATGTTGCGGTAATACTTTTAGAGTCAATGAAAATATAATATACCTAAGTGCAAAATGTCTCCTTCCTTAGTGTACTGACTACTTAACTGTAACCCCGAATAGATTTGATTGAAATTTTCGCTAGGTTCTGGTAACTTTAAATGTTATATTTTATGAGTTCCTAACCAAGTTTAAAAATATAAGTCACCAAAATCAGTGCACATACTAACATTTCAATTAATTTTAACATAGGTACCTATACTGAGCATACTAATTGTGCTGATGTGTCGCTTACGTTCTCAATAAGCGTTGATGTGCTAGATAGATTAATTTATTGTATCTAATGGTTACCTGATCCTAACATTTCCGTTGACCGCAATATGATAGTTGGACCTAGACGACCTAGAGATGTATTTATTTACCTTAGGCTTTAATATTACGTTACAACTTTTTCACCATGCAGGTAAATATTTGTCGAGGTCTAGTCTCTACTACAGACCATGCTTAGCAAGTAGGTAAAAACAGTTCTTATTAATATTAAGAATAGTTATTTATTTGTGCGTAGCGTACCGCGTTCCGTACGTACAAAAATTATTTTACCCATTTACCCTGTTTCGACAAAATGCTTCAACTACCTACTTTGGCTAGTAGGGAAGGGACGTTCTACTTAGCCAAGTTGCCCGTGGCATGTACCTATACCTTGTAAAATAACCGAGCTCGTAACTCTAGTTACATCCCACGGGATGTTTGGAACCTCTGATAAACACTACCCTTTCTCTCATGGGAGCAAAATTTCGTATTATAGGCAAATATAGACACGTAATACCTAGTTGATTTTGTGAATATAAATTACTTGTTAAGTACAATGTTTTAACGGATAAAATTGTTAATGACTTTTTAAATTAATTTTGAATAAGTAATAATGTTATTAGGTACATGCTTCTAACAAAGATACGAGTATGTTATAATTTCAACAATTGTTGGATAACAAATTATATTAGTAAAAAATAACATCATCTCAGTATTATCCTGAATATATTTTTTATATTATACAATAGGCTGAGGGTCCACCTGAGGGTAGATAAGGGATCACCTTCGCCTATAGACATTGGAATTACCAGGAATATCTTATTGTGTATTCTAATTTAATGTCCTATTCATATTTATTGTAAAAACACGTTTGACCTCAATGAAAACTGGGCATAGATAATAGGTACGTTTCTTGTGGTAGGTACACGTTCGACATCCTTCATGTATTTATCTATAAGTTATGTACCACTACATACACATAAATAAATACAAATTCGCTGGGATTGGAAGGGTCAGCGCGGGTAAACTGTACGAACTAATTTCACTAATCGGATTACAACTAAGTATTATAGGCGGTACATCCTGCTAAATTGTTCTCTACACGCTCGGATGATCTGTTAAATTGATGTAAGGCGCCGAATATTATTACTTTCAATTTCCGTGGATTTTCCATACTATATTTGTTGTTATTGTATTAATATTCCACGAAATTAATTTAAGCCGCAAAATACTGATAAGGTAAATCCTCAAACTAATTTATTACACAACCAAAGTAATGAGTTCAAGTACTTACCTACAATAAAGAAAAATACCGACTATGATTAAATTCTGTTGCGAATCTGTGATTTAATAATAGGTAGGTAGGTACCTACTTATATAGTAGATAATTCCACTTAATAGAGCAGCACAGGTATAAGACATAGTTATTTACCATAATTCTATTCATTGTTATGAAATAATATCGACTCATGTTTTTTTACCTCTCATTTATTTATTCAACAGATATAAATTAAAAATAGTTCCTGTATAGTTCCTACCTCTACATTTATAGGTAGGTAGGTAGAGGTACATACCTAGGTATACATTATCATCGTTTTATGGGCGAAGTATCAACATAAAAAAAAAATCTTGTCAACGTCGAATGTATTTCTCCAAAAACGATACTATTTTATAGTTAAATCGTGTTTGGCAAGTCTCCAAAAATGGCTTAATTTTGTCTAAGTTACCAAAGCATACACTAGGCTTCTAATAACCCCTAACGATAGGTTTCGTGATGGAAACTTGCACCGACAACTTAATATACTCGACAAGTAATGGATTTACGGTTTCAATATTATTTTATGGTTACTATGTAAGTAGATACCTAATAATGCTGGCCTAAAAAATGGCTCCTACAAACTAACAATTTTATATCGCCTGTGATGTTTTTTCTTGAGCCTTATGTTTTATCATAAATATTTCTCTGTCGAAATTATGGAAACAACTTCATCAATGCCTTGTCCAATCATTAGTATACTTGTTAAATGTAAAATCTTCTACATAAATCACTTAAGAGTAAATACTACATCATTTAGGTATATTGGAATTAAATTGGTATCCGTGTTTTATATCTTCGCCTACACTTGAGATAGTAACAACATATTCTCATTAGGCAGTCAAAGCTAAATAATCCAAGACGTTAAGAGCCGGTACCTACCATGGCATCGTGTAATTAACCTCTTGTAAATTAGGCAGCTAATCACGTTAAGCGCAAAGTAAGGACCCGTCAAAGATAAGAGGGGAAACAGATACGAACGAATATATTACCATGAGATTGAGGCATTTTACGCATTTGTTTCCTCGTAGAGAGTCTACGAACCTCTACGTATCGTAGCTGCAATGTGTAGCATAATATGTCATTAGAACGGGTCAAACACGTTACTACCTAATTAACTTTAAAAGTACCGCCATTGATATGATGATATATACCTATTCCATATAATATTTTTTTAGAGTAAACAGGCAATTAAAAATTAAATAATACTGTGAATTATTGAATTACACACTTCCTGTTCATATTTTATGAAACTACGTTGAAAAGAGTACATTACCTCATTACCAATACGGTTTAATGCAGATTTTTCTTATCAGTAGGATTTTTTTATTTTATGAGTTTTTACCTATTGAGTGTGCTTTTTTATTCGTGATCTTTGTGAAAATTAAACGCCCGTGATGTTTTCCCTGTCTAACGAGATCCGATGATTTGTTGCAAAGAGCTCGTAAGTATTTTCTATCAAACAAACGTTAATAGGCTTATCTATCAAGCTTAAATAAATAAATGTTGGAGAGACTACGTCTCTTTATTATGTCTCGAGATGTAGGTAGTTTCTTTGGCTAGAACTTACTGCTAAGACAGTTGTGGCTTAGAATTACCCTTTGTTGTAATGTAGGTTGAACTGTCGTGAACGCACTAACGGTCATAATCTCTAAGGAGGCCCCGAGGTATTATTACGTAGCACAAGTTCTTGAGCCCTCGATATAGTATTGCGCTAAACTTGAACCATTTACGTACGAATGAGCCATAATTCTGCCTTCATAGACGCTTTTTGAACAAAGGGTTTACTTTAAAGGTACGCAAAATATATTTGTGCTCAGTATTTTTAAGGGTAGGTACTTAGGTACCGTATAGATGTTGTTCAAAGAGCAAATAGAAAGCAAACAAACCCTCAGAATTACTTTCGAATCTTTAAATGCTAGATTAAGAAAAATATGTAATATTAGTAGGTAGCTATTTTTACATAATAATTTATGATTGACTCACAAAGTCGGAGTGGTGGGCTTAAAGATGTCTACTGAACTCGTGTTCTAACGCAGGTACCTACTTATAGACCATTGCCTGATTTTGTTGGCCTTTCTAAAACAAACTTTATTTATAATGTTCATATTTTGGTCCCGCATCGAACTCATCTGAGGAAAAATTTGCGTCCATTGTCAGGTGTTACAGAAAGGGCTAAATACGATGTGCGAAGGTTCGCTTGTAAAACTTTTCCTAAGTTTTGGGTGATTTGACTGTGGTGAGGGTACATTTTCATACTCAGGGAAATGGGCAGCACGATGTAACGTATGTAATCTCATAAATAATGTAGTCCCATGGGATCCTTTCTACTTACATTCTATTAATTCAGAAGTTTTTTTGTGATAAAATAGATGGGATCAATTAAATATTCACCATTGTTCAATAAAACCATTCTAATACAGCAAGGGCTTGTGGCAATGATTGATTTTAATTAAATAAAGGTGATTATATAACTTTTATCAACAACAGTTTGAAACAGTTTTAAGTAGTAACTTTTAATTAGATTCTGAGCAAATAAAACCTCTAGCGTAAGCTTTAATTTAAAAAGTGTTTGTTTTGTACTGAGTTTTATTTATTTACGTGATTATAGATAACGTGGGCATATCCACACAAGAGCATTGCGATTATCCATACTAATATTATAAATGCGAAAGTAACTCTGTCTGTCTGTTACGCTTTCACGCAAAAACTACTGAACCGATTTAAATGAAATTTGGTACACAGATAATCCAGAGCCTGAGAAAGGACATAGGCTACTTTATATCCCGGGAAAATTAAAGATCCCCCGGGAACGCGGGCGAAGCCGCGGAGAGCCACTAGTTTTACCTATAAAACAATGTTTGCAGATAGTCGTAACTTGTACAAACGTCAGAAATATGCTGAATACAAAGGGAACATCTCTAGTTTACATTTCTTTTCTGTCGAGATGTAAGGCAGAAACATTGTAATGTAACACTCAGTATGTGATGTGAGTGCTGCGTATTTGTCGAGTCGTACCTACTTGATTGTTTGTTTCTTTGAAGCTGATACATTTATGCTGTCTGGTACCTATAAATTAACTTATTGCAAATTTAATGTTTGTTTGTAATATTCACACATGTCTACAATAATATTCAACAAGTACTGATTGATAATTAGGGATATATAATTAGTACTTACAACTTACCTTGTATACCTATTACCTAATCCATTTAATTCTATGTACCTAGACTTATAGGATGAAATAATTACTATCTAAGAAATAACAACTCAGCATGAATAAATATTTTTTTAAGTTAACTAAAAATATTCGTATTGTTTATGTGGAGATAGACTACAAACATAATTATACAGTAACTATAGAGCCGTAAACAAAAACAAATCATCTAAATATTCCATTATACAATGATACTATTTCGATGCTAGTTGATAGTATCCATTAACTATCATAACCCATAACCCTATTGCATGAGGTATGAATTATGATGCTAATGGATATAGGAAATTCCGACGAGTCAACTCATATTAGATAATGGGATGTTCATTTCTATACACAAATTATGCTACACTTAGATTACCAACATTACAAAAAATAAAGTACTAATGATTACCTAATGATTTTCTGTTATAAAAAAGGTAATATAATCGCAAATTATTATATATAGGTATCTATATCCAGATACAGAACCAAAGTTCGGGAATCAAACCGCGCGCTCAAACAAGGCTGTACCTAACTTATTTATTATTTAGGTGGTGTACTGAAATTAGAAAAATTTTCACCGTCTGAAAGGTCAGCCAAAGTTGCGCGAGAAGTACCTGCCCAATAATTTCTGTCAAACACACTTCGTCACTTCCCTGTCCAAATAAAACGAGGTGAAAGTTTTATTTAGGAGCGTGCAAAACATACTTTTCATGTTGTTTTTACGACTGGAACATACAACTTTTTTGTTTGTTTATGATGTTACCGAACGAACGGGGAATTTTAGTCACTTTAGGTAAGCATACAAACTTTAAAGTTACATTTTAGTTTGTAGAATGTTTTGGATTTCAATAAATATGCTAGAGTGCTACAGAGACGAAATATTAAATTCAAATGAAACTGAACAAAAAAATATAAAAAAAATATAAAAAAAATATAAAAAAAATATATTTATAATAATATTAATTCTTATGAAAACGTTTACCTTACAATTCATTAAGTTTATTTAGTTGTTAAAAATTTTAAAACCTAACTAAAATACGAATATTATATAACTGAAAGTCTGGTAACAGTGTAGCTACCTACAAGTACCTAACGTATAATGCTTGGTGGAAAGGTAAGCATAAGCCTGAATAAATCACCCAGAATCACTTCGGCAGTAATAAACATTCATGAAAATGATAGTTACGTATATCATTTCCATCCTTCGTGTGAAAAAATAGCGGAACCCGTAAACAAGTGGAAAGGCGCAAACGGGCCATCATCACGGCATGCGTCTCGCGTGCCAACAGTTAGTCTCGCTAATGTGTGTTTGCAACATTTTTATAGCAGTTAAAGGCAATAAATATACAAAAGCTGAAGCGTCCGCAGGCAAACGCCTCCAGAGGCTTACCCGCTGATGTATTGTGTACAAACTGACCAAGATTGGAGCGCAGATGGACGCATTGGGAGTAGGTATGGTCTTGTGATAAATGAACGATACTTAGCGCCACTGAGATATAATAGATGTACAGTTATAGTAGAAGGATTTAGCGCGAGATAAATTTATCTCGGAATAAAATACAATATTTTTAATTTATAGTTGTGCCACAACTGTTGTGGTTATATTGTTTCATTAGTTTTAATTGCATAAACATCGAAATCATTTGTAACAAAACTTCTAAGAACTATCACAAAGTGGATTCATTGACTCACTTTATCTTCTGTATCAAAGACGAAGAGATTGTTTGTTAGTTTTTTTTAAATATCATGTGGAGCAACAATATTATTACCTGTATCTTCTAAATTTACGTTCAAAATATTATAGGCAAGGTCAAATGAACTGGTCTGCGTAAGGGTGTAAAAACCATCAGAGCCTGACATGTTCATCTCCCATCAATAAATATCCATCAATAAATATTACTTAATATATAAATGTTTTGTATTTCTATGCATATGTTTTATATCGTAGCAAGGAAAACCTACGACACAGGACGTTTACGAGCTTCTACAACGTAGTAAAGTACCTACCTAACTTGTTGTATTCTTTCATTGAATATTTAGGTTTTTTGTGAAACTAAATACCTAGCTTGAATAAAAATCTACATACCCATCTCAAAAATTGTTGATGAAAGGTATTTTCACAATATGTATCATTAGGTACTTGTAATTATGTAGGTATTACACAGAATCGACTGTATGCAATAATTAAGTTAGTAATTTATTTAACAGCGTTTCGATTCTATAACAGTATTATCGCACATAACTTTTGTTAATTAAATCACCTTTGGAAGGTTTGTGTAAAGCTCATTAGCTATCGGAGTTCATTAACGTTATCCGGAAAAGTTTTACTGGAATTTTAGAGTCGAGAATAATTAAAAGAGTTCGGCTTAGCAGTTTCAAAGCTGATTTCGTTCCCATATGTGTTCCCCGTAAATCCTGAAGCAGTAACCTCTTTATCCTTTGCAGTAGGGAGCTTCCCGTTTCACTTCTTTGGTTACGGTTCATTGGTTCGCTTTGAGGGAACTTGATCTAACTTTAACTTAATTTCGCATCTGATCAAAGACATGTAAAAAAGGGAACATTTTAAAATTTACCAAGAATATTAAATATTAGGGTATACCTACCAAATATTTAGTTTGTTATATGTATATAACTTATCTACTTATGTTTGTGTTTTAAATTATAAAGTTTTAATCATTTCAACAGTACAGGACGTAAAATACTTAAATCAAATCCACCGGTTAGAATTTCCAATTGTAATGACACATTGGAATAGTTTATCAAAACGATTGATCGTGGCGATCGGAATATTCGATGAAGCACTAACTAAACAAATAGTTAATTCATTTGTGAATCAAGTATCCAGTATAATTATAGAGATATATTATTTGAAATTCTGTTTACCAATTGAACAAAACAAACAATTATCAGCAATGAAACCGTGAACTATGTAGTCTGTTTCCACAAGACTATACTCGGTATTGTGTAGTTTAATTGACGCCGCAGTGGTACCGGTAGCGCGCCACTGTATCAATTTCCGACGCGAGTTTTAAAATGTTCAATTGCTACAGAGAATGGGGTCGAGTTATTTGATCAACTACACTGTTATTTAGTTATGACGTTTGAACTTTTTTATTTGTTTTAACTCTCTGTTAATTCAATTACCTACTATTGAATTGAACCATCGAACTAGAAAGCACTTTATACATACATTTATTGTTACACCAACTTTAGACAGATATGTCGAAATCAACGTTTTTTACACTTTTATATTTATACCGACCAATATAAATTGAAAACGAGTAGGTATGTGGAAACAGTATTTACATTTTTATCAATTTGCTTCAAATTTGTTTATATGTAGGTATTTTATACTTATAAGATGCATCAAAGAAAGAAATTCTGCAAAGGGGAAACTTGTACGAAAATATTTTTCGAGAAGATTATTGAATGAAGTCAAAAGTTGTCTTTCAGCTTTAAGGTAATATGGTATGATGCAGTGTGATGTATCTCTCAACTGCACACCGGCATTCCTTCCGGCGCGGAAAGCGTGGAAATATTCAACTTACAAACTTAGTTCATTTTATCTCTTGAATAAATACTTGAAATCCTCGACGTTTGCTAAGTGTTGTGTCATTAAATTTAATGGCTAAAGCAGAACTGCGAATTGAACAAACAGAAGAGTGTGATAACCATGTTAAATGCACGGGAAATATTATAATATGACACCTATTCCCGAATGTTTTAAGTTTACTTTGTCTTAGAGTTACACCGAGCGATAGCAACTAGTATCGCGGTGTTATTAGCGTTCCTGTACGTGTTATTAGCTTTAGAGGTAAGATGTTTTATGAGGAAACATTGTATTCATTCAGAAGTAACTGTGGCCTCGTAGTGACACACTGGAATCTTTTAATAATAATATATGCCAAATTATACGCTTTATGTCATTGCGAGCTTTCCTTTTGTATTTCATACGCAATAATAATTACAATATTATTTATGTTGGAGGTGTATACAGTTATTTGGGTTAATTTATTACTCACCACACTTTATACACCCCGGAAAACGTGAAATATAATTGTATAAAAGCAAATTATTTTTTTACATTAATAGGGTACCTATATATGTATAGGAATACCTACTTATAAAATGTAAATTTCTGAATATAGAATTTACTTTTAAACCAGTACTGAAAATCAATAACGTAAAAAAATAATATTCAATACATAACAGCACTTGGTTATTACCTTCTATATCTGTAGCTCAGAGATTTTAGAGAGAGGCTTAGTTATAAGCTTAGTTACATGAAATACGAGGGTAAGTACTTATTTATTAATTCTGTACATGTATAGTAAATAATATCTACGAATATTATTTATAACCATGTATCTTTCTACTTTTTTATTAGCTGTAAGTTTCTCTTGAAATTGTCAAGATAACTAAATTAAAATAAATATTTGTTTTTTTATTTAAATACCACATAGGCTGGTAACCGTCGGCTGTGAATAGTTGCAATACCTGAGACATCTTCAATGCGTTTATCGACAACGCACATATCTAAGTCTCTGTAACTTAACCAGCCTACTTACTTGCCCACTACCTTTTTTTTTTTTTTAACCCAGGGAAATCTTTAGGTGAAAGATACCCAGCGGCCGGGGATAGACCGCTGTTCATGGTTATGTCGGTTATCTGCAGTCCGACTAAAACCCTGGGGTGCTCTACGTGTCGCTACTATCCGCTGGGTATATGGGAGCGCCGAAGCATTCGTCCACGTACCCAGCAGCGACGGCCTGAAGGGCCTCCTCTCGGTCATCGGCAGCGGGGGCCGGGGTTCCGGTCCTAAGGACTGGACTCCCGGTCCCCGCCGCCACGCCTTGAGTTGCGTGCGAGAGCACACGCGCACAGTCTTGAGCCCGAAGACTTTGGTGTTGGGTGGCCGACTGTCCCAAATCGGCCACCCTCGGGCTCGTGGGACTTGCCCATTACCTACTCAGATACCTATTAACAAAAATCTGTTTATTTTTCTATGGGTAACTCATACACGTGTCCCGTATCACTTGAATCGCTAATTTAAAATTTATGAGCTTCATACCTACATATCCACAAAGTGAGATTAATTTGATGTTGAGTCAATACGCCCCGCAATGTTAAACCTTTGGTAACGTATAAAAACATAATGGAACATTAATTTATTTCTGCTTGTAAATAATCTATTCCTTGTGTATCTATAATTATGTATTATATATTGGCAACCTAATTGGATAAAATTATATTTTTTCTGCCTATAAGGTTTTGTTTATATACCTACAGCTTGACGTTGCTTATACAATAGTTACTATAAAACGAAGGTATACATTATTTTATGTTTTTTTAGGTGCCTATAAAATGCCTACTACTAGTACTACTATACTACTATACCTACAATTAATTTTACATTTAACGCAGTCTTTAAGGTACAGATGGATACAGAAGGTACAGAAGGATCTTAAAGAAGGAAAAACATAGCTATATTCATATAAAGACTAAGCCCAAAAGCTTAACTAACTGCACACATAAGAACAACATTTTCCCAGTTGTACCTAATATAAAAATATTTGGCTGCGGTAGGAATGCAGCAAAAAACAATGCTAAAATACAAACTATGAAGCTTGAATTTATATCCAAAAGTCGGTGTTAATTAAAGCTACCCTCGCTGAGTTGTCGAGTTTGCTCACTGTGCAGATGTACGAACCATTGGGCAACCGTTGTTATATTATTAAGGGTGTTTACATATTTTAGAACAGATCGAGGAATGAAGGGAATGCGGGAAAAGGTCAGGCGTAAACACAAAAGTTCGTTTTATCTACCCATGTGAAACGATATTCATGAAATATAAATTAGATAGCCCAAGTTATGGGTTATTAATGTAAGCAAAAACAAAACATGTTTTTACTTACTGTACGATTTTATTTGATACTGGTTTCATATGGGTACTATAGGTACGTACTTTACGGCAAGCTTAATTATGTGACCAACAATTTGTATTAACCTAAGCCCCGTGATATCACACGCCCTCGGATGCCCCCGTTCAAAATTTTCCCGAAAAAAAGGTATCCAGAATATATTTTATAAGTGTGCAAAATTTGTTATTTCCTTTGTTACTTGAAAGAGTAATAAACAAACACTCTTCCATCATTTTAGAACTATTGCATTTAGGTATAACTATAATTTTGTAAGACATTAAAATTTTAAGACGAACTGTAGAAGAGTTTAACATTATAGAAATTCTAGATGATTTAAACATAATTACAATATAACCATTGTATTGCATTGGAGCAGAAATACAACGTACCTATAACTTAAACGCGCCACGGTAATCACATGATCTTGTTATAAGGATTACTTTCAACCGTATTTGCAAAATATTCTTAGGGACATTTTAATATACATATCAAATCTAATTATCTACTTTTAGTAAATTGTACGCTGTCTTTAATCTAACTATTTGTTATTTACCTTAGTTTCGAATGCTAGCTCAAACAAAACTGCATGCGCAGCAAACATGCTCTTTGACAGATCACTAAACTTTGTATAAAAGCGAATGTAACATTCCCAAGCGACATCTGTCTGGCAAATTAGTGTCCAACGCAAAGTTAACCATTCTGTAAAGAAAGCTTTCAATACAAACTGGCACTATATTCACATAGACGACACAGTCATATAAACCAACATCATTTATATTACTCTACAGTAATTTAAAAATCTCTCTTTCAACTAGAAGTTTTCGGTATAATTATATTCATTTTAACGCAATAATATTGAAGGTAAACGTACTTACTGCATGTTACGTCCGTACGTAGGTACCATGCCTTCGCAATTGTATTCATTAACCTATATTTTTTCAATCCACTTTTACCTACCTGTGAATTTTCAGAAGATACCTAAGGTTGTCTTTCGGCAACCTATCCACAAACACTCCCGGTGATTTATTTATTTTGTTCATCGATGAATAACCAACTTTTAACATTCACGCATATCTTCAATCTCGAAAAATTATGTTTACATATCGCAATCCAGATTCAAAATAAATATACCAACGATTCACCAACCGATTACCGACCTTTATTATGACCGTTTTAAAACTACCTATATTCCTATATCCTTATAAAGAATCAAGATTTCTACAGAATTTAATTATCATAAAATGTTAAGACTTAGGTAAGAAGTACCTACTTACATGTAATTTCCTATGTTTAAGGTGTGTAGGTACTTCAGTATTTATCCTCATGAAAGTGTTTTCACAAAGTTGCTAAGATGGCTTAAAATATTATAAAATTCAGTTGTTCAGGTAGTTCTGGTTTAGTTCAAACTAGGTTTACTTAAAAACCAATGCACCTGGCATTGTATACGGAAGGAGAACTAAATCTTCGAGTCCCTGAAGAAAACGTCCGCAGTGTATCTACTTTACACTCGAACAAATCAAGATTCTTATCAACACTGACGGCGCATTTAACACTACTTTTAGCTCAAGAACGATACTCTAAGTAATAATTTACAGTATCATCCAACAATAGGTACCTACATATAATTTTTTATATATATGTCTGTCTGTATTTTCCTGTACAAATAAAAAAAATTAAGCTTAAGTATGTTGTGTTTGCCTGGGTAAAATAAGTAGGTACTTATATAATAAACATAAATAAGGTACGTAGTTACGTCAATTTGAATGAATGAAATTCTGAAATACTGCAAACATGATTGCCAAATTCAGTACTTTCATAGTACCTAGTTATAAAGATAGATAGATAAGCATACTGACTCGATAAAATGTGAAAGCTTCTTTT
Source organism: Thyatira batis (assembly GCA_905147785.2). Classification (NCBI taxonomy): domain Eukaryota; kingdom Metazoa; phylum Arthropoda; class Insecta; order Lepidoptera; family Drepanidae; genus Thyatira; species Thyatira batis. The sequence continues at coordinate 5,102,620 of LR990496.1, read as the reverse complement.
AAGTTTTTTTTTATTCAAACCTACTAATTCAAACGTTATAAAGATTCACCTCTTACCTCATATACTTTGTGAGGTTGTATGGAAATTGCTTTACCAATACAATTCCACGTTATTTGTGAGTGTCATAGCCAATTTTATCCCCATATTCCTACAGAAATGGGAACTACTCGGGCGAAACCGCGCAGCGGAAGCTAGTACTTAATAAAGTAAAGTAAAATACTTGCAAGTATCGATCCATCTCTAAATTATTTAAAGAATAGCTTCCATGAAAGGGTCATATCCAAATATAGCAACGGGAATTAGAACGCTGGATTGTCCACCGATCTCCAGACACGGTAACTAAAGAAACTAACTGATCTTAACAATGTTACTGACAGAGTGAACGTTTTACACAGCTCACGTTACGCTAGGGGATCACGCTTACTGACTTCTAAAGGGCAAAATAAATAAAAACTCACAAATCAAATTGTTTAGGAACGCGATGTGTGTGAGCTGAAAGCTGATCCTTAATAATTTATGGATTTATCCAACTATTGGAAGGCTGGGCAATGGATCGATTCAATGGGTAACGAAATTATTTTGGGATGGTCTTTTATTTTGGAACTATTTTACTTTTGTAGAAGTTTCATTGTTTTCAATAATCGTTCCTAATAAAGCAATAACCTCCTATTCGGCATAATCGTGTAAAAAAGATTTAACTACAATTTATATTTTTAGAACTACGCTACCTTTGTGAAACTACGTGACTATAAGGCACTACTGACTTACGTTAAAAGATTTACGTTCTCTTATTATTGCCAAAGCTTCTCGTCGGCTGCATTTAACTCTAAAATTTAAATTATGATGCTAATACAATTTTTATATTGTACCAAAACGTAAATTATTTCTCAACATAGCCGGTTAAAATGAAATTTAATATAGGTAGGAGTTAGTATTTTTGAATCTTTACTTCGTGGACAAGGTAGAGCCATAAAGTAAGTACGTACCTCCTTAGTTTCATCTTGTGACAGAACTTTCGTGTTCTGTGATGACAGCCCGTCAATTAATTAATTTGCTATTAAAAAACTTTATTACTTTTGTTAGTACCAATCTGTTAAATAAATTTTATTATTACTCGCTACTATTTGATTATATGATTGAGGTATTATATTTTTTAAAAGTAGGTACGTTGTTATGTGGATACATCTCATGACTAAAATATATTGGTATTCAAGCAGTGGCTTCACGAATATACTGTTCTTGCTAAGAATCAGTCGATGATTAGTAGCTTCCCAAACAAGATATTTCCCTTCAATGCTTACCCAAGTAGAGCTCATAACTATTTTGTACTTCAGAACACTGACGCAATTACCTATGCTACGCGAATGTATATTTACATTATTGTAAAGGAAATAAGGAATCATGGTGAAATTTACGTGAGTTTTTTTAACTAGTTTAGTGTTTAAATGATTAAATTAACGATTAACGATGAATCACTAGATTAAATTATTTAATTTCAACACTTCCTACAATCACTAAATTAACTTATTTAAGTCTAAAACTCAACGTATTCTTATCTTTTCAGTATGTTAATGATGACTGCGTTTCTAATAGGATTTACAATATTTTGTTTTGGTAATTAATTCTTGCTAATTATTTAAAATCTACAAGTACTCTAAAAACTAAAGTTCATTAAATAGAAAAATAATATTTTCGCAGGTTTGGGTTGCCTCCTTAAAGGCATGGCAATTTTAAAAGACGACACACCAAAGAACACAGTTATGATAGTAATAGGGGTCGTGTGTTTAGTCTTTGGTCCCGTTGTAATGAGTAAGTGTATTTGAAAGTTATTGTAAAACACACCAATGAACAATGTCCTAGAAAAGTAAATGTTGGTGGTTATTTTATTCTTTTCTACATACTATTTATGTGATAAGCAAATAAATACTAATAAAAAGGTTTTATTAATATTTAAATTATTTTATTGGGGAAACATACGGCTTAAATTAAAATAGGAATACCGAAATGAAACAGAGCAATAATAGTTTTCACATAATACCTTATTGTATTTCAGTGGCATCTGCAGCTTACTGGTTGGTAAATTCTAGATCATTGAGATCCTCTGGGCAATGGTGCTAAAGGATTGATACTGTGCCAACCTGAATTATAAATAAGGACTTAGTTCCGTTTTACTTACAATGCTACCGTGAATTTGTTCTATATCTTATTTAATAAATGGTAAGACGAATGTATATAATTTTTTTTATTCAGATACCAAAGAGTGGTACTTACTTCTTACTTTTATTGAAATAGTATATTAAAAAACATCTTCTCTTCTTCTTCCTGCCCTTATCCCGCAAAAACATCTCATATACCTATTTATTTGATGGTCATAAAAATCAACATCACATTGATTAATCATTCAAGATTTGTATATCGTATAGTCACTTTATTAAATTGTATTTATGACTAGCTTTCGCCCCTCGGTTTCTGCCCCTTTTCCGGAGTTCTTTAATTTCGCTGAATGAAAAGTATCCTATGCATGTATTAATATTAATATCATCCATTGCTGTACCAAGTTTCGTCTAGATCACTTTAGTCATTATTGTGTGAAATAATAACCTCCTTCAGTCTCACAAAGTTCTGAATTTTTTACAAGCTTTTCTTTATATGTAATAGTATAACGATTAGAGGAATATAAGCCTGTAGAATTTTTTGTCCAATAGACCGACGAACTAGCCTGAGGAAAGGCGTTGCCACCGTCTATAAATATTTTACCAGTGGCAACTATAGGCAATGCGTTATCAAGATGTAAAGTTTCTTTCACCGGCTTCCTTGCCTCTCCAACTAAGAAACAGTAGTACAAGTGCACTACTGAAATAGATAAGGAGGTAATACTTCTTCGAACTTACTTTCCACTAAGTCTTTCACTTCTCCGAATATATATAGTAGGTAGATAGTGGTAGTTCTTGCCCGGTGGTAAGCAAATTTGAAACAACTTTATCGAACAATAACTTTTGGTATAACTTATATACCTATTGGTATATCTTTTAGGTACTATAGTTACCAGATAGATGATAACTACAAAATTAGTAATTTGAAGTCGACCAGAAATAAAACAAAATGTTATTAAACCTATGTAATATTTTATAAGAGACTACAACTGACCTGTGAATGTGATGGTATTCAAGGTATATAACAACTATACCTACTGGTGGTGACATAAATATGTCCCACTAATAGTGCTGGTGCATAGCTTAGGTGCGTAAACCACGTATTTACGAGTATGTGGTAGTGGATAGTATCTGACCTGACTGTTTCACAAGCGATTGCAACATGAATGATTTTGCGTCCCGAATATTGCACAGTTGGTAAAGCTATACCTACCTACTCTAATGGGTTTATCCAAGCTTGCAACACTTTAACGCATGTAGGTATTCATACTGTAAAAACTCAAACTTTTAATTTTAAAAACTACATAATTTTTATTAATGAAGCAATAGTCCGATTTCCGAAACGTTCAAATTCTTTTCTTTAATTACGTGTAAGTACTAAGTACTAGGTAGTTATGTATTACGGAAGTAACATATTTATGAAGTAAAATGTAAAAAATCTAAAGTGACTTTCTAAATAAAAAGAGGATTATGTAAATTGTGTACCTATCCTTTTATAACAAAAATGCAGAAGCATAGCTCGTAGACTAAAAATAAGGTTAATTAACATGCTAATAGTTGTATGAGCTGCGAAGATTCTTTATGTAAATTACTTTCAGCTCAGGTAATATTGCATGTAATGACTAAAATTAACCTTCTAAAAGTATGGCCTTTTGTAGGTACATTTTCAAAGAAGTTTCATATAGGTATGTAGATTCATGTCTCGGTCTTTAAATACGTTCTTTCTTTTTAACGCCCAAATCAAAGCATACCTATATTTACAATGACCAGACAATACTCCTATGTTGTTTTATTCCAAGAAAGCCTTACTTCATTCATTCATTAATTTCAAACAGAAAGTCTGTATAATTTCCGAATTCCTATATATTACCTACTAGCTGCCTCCCCGCGGTTTTACCCGCGTAGTTCCCGTTCCCGTGGGAATACAGGGATAAAATATAGCCTATGTTACTCGGGGATAATGTAGCTTTCCGACGGTGAAAGAATTTTTGAAATCGGTCCAGTAGTTTCGGAGCCTATTTATTACAAACAAACAAATCTTTCCTCTTTATAATATTAGTATAGATTAGTGTTGCCCAAATGCAAGAACAAGACGAGACTTAGCCAGTCTTGGTCTTGGTCTTGCGCCATTATACCTGGTCTTGGTCTTGGTCTTGGTCTTGCGCTCCCAGTCTTGGTCTTGGTCTTGGTCTTGCAGCAAGAGTCTTGCAAGTCTTGCAATTAGGTAAGTACCTACGCTTTTTATATTATTTTATTAGTTTTGTAGATTTTTTTTACACGTTTCAAGTATATTTAAAAGTGGCTACAATATTTATCAAACGGGTGATATTTGAACACTTTTTTGCTATTTTTTCTTGTAAAAACTTAAGAAATATAATGACTAAATGTACAATAATAGTACCTAAGTAATTAGTTTAAAACCATATAATCAATATTATAATATATACTTACTAGAATAAATTATTATGACATCTACTACCTATCCTTAACATATTTTCCTATCATAATACTACTTGCGTGATCAGTATAATGTATTCATTTTCATTCTAAGCACTCTGAAACTTATTCATTCTTTGGAACACCTGTAGGTACTCTTAAAATTCGAAATTATTTTGCATGAGTATACCTACGCCCTGTGGCGGCAATCAAATAGTGTCAAATGTTGTGATTTCGGCGCGGCGGCAACGATTGTTGTATATGATTTCAAAAGAAGCCGCCGGCGCGTGTATCATAACCATGTACTTCCGAAAAGCGGCAAATTTCTTTGAGAAATAAGTACAAAACCTTTGATGTCGCATTATCAAAGTGCCGATGGTTAAAACATAACTATGCATGCACTCAGTTTGATTTTAATGGATATTTTTTTATTCGCTATGTAGGTATGTTTATGGTATTAGTCGTAATGCGCATAGGTCCAGTTTTTCATATTCTTTGATACAGTTTTTTGCGTCTCATAGAATTCCTAAGCGTACCTATACACCGAACTGTTACACCTAACTGCTCCGTGAAATAGCGCTTCGTCCTAGCTGCAAGACGCAAGAGTCTTGCAGGCTTAGTCTTGTTCTTGCTCAAGTCTTGCACGGTCAGTCTTGGTCTTGGTCTTGCTAAAAATACGCGGTCTTGTTCTTGGTCTTGGTCTTGCAAAAACGCAAGAACAAGACCAAGACTGCAAGACCAAGACTGAATTTGGGCAACACTAGTATAGATTCATCTCCGATTACCACAATGGTTGTAATGGCAATAAGTATGCTTATATATTGACATAATATTCCAACAAAAATAGAAGGACAAGTAAATAAGATCCTACGAATCATTACTCTTAATAAAGTAGTAGGTATTGACCCCGCAAATCAGTGTGGGTCCGGAACCGGAGCTGAGTGGCCTTGTATAGTTATTTGGTTCCAAGTAAACATCTAACTTCTTACGCCAAAAATATATACTGATCCACTTAGAATAGTATGCATAAATAGTAGATTGTTATACAAGGAGCTAAAATGACCTATTAATTATACGAGGTAGATTCCTCGCTAAAACTCGGGAGTAAGTAAGTAAGTAAGTAAATAGAAACCGAGTTTTAATGGGTTTTATCGCCGTGTGTTACACTATTCTTTTCACTACGATTGCGAGAAAACAATCCAATACAATACAATATGAAATAAGTAGTTTATTTTATTAAAATTTTAATGATTTCGCGCCAATGTCTTTTTTTGTTTCTTCTGTAGTCGCAACACATTGCATGCATTCTACCAGAGATCGCCGATTTTAGTTCCATTTTCAAAATTAAAATGAAGTTATTTTTTTGTTAAACAGTAATAAGTCGAGACTTTATTCATGATTATTCTACTTATGACTAAAGACTTTTTTGTTTTTGTAGGCTCATTGTCAATTGACACACGAAAATTAAAAAAAAAAACTTTTTCCCCTAGAGGAAGAATTGCTATTTTTCCTTCGCTCGGGTATGCCACAATGACGGTCTTTTTTGAGCAAGAGGAGTGAAAAATATATTTAAAAATTGGTTGCCTGTAAAGTCGGTATACGGGCGAAAGTTTTACGTGACAACGACTTTGAGTGGTAAAATAATTTTAATGTGAATATTCATTCGTATAGTAGGAAGAAGGATGAAATAATAGTAACAATTTAAAACATAACGTGACGTAACGTGAGCGGAGCGTAACGCAGTTTCTTGAAGTGTCACCCGGCAAACCAATTTATAAGACGTTGTCACGTCAAAACTAAATTAAAATAAAAAATCCATCATATGAAGAAAAGTTTAATTGAAAATATGTTTGTACAAAACTTTAATAGGTAATTAGAAAATATACTCTATAGAAACCACCTGCCATTTTATATTTGTTTTGTTTCTTTAAAAGAAAAATCTGTTATGATAAACCAAACTTAATCTGCAAGCGTTGTGTTGTGTTAACCTGGTTTGCAAATAAAAAGCTGAGTCCCTCAGTGCATTTACTGTTATTTTTTACTATATAAAATTCAGGGTCCCGATTCTGAGGTTGCAGATACCATTAGGACATTCGTCGGACATTTTTTACCTTCTCGTATATATCTGTCATGGTTTATCGCGCCATAGTAATTTATCGCAAATGTTGCAAACAGTTATTAAACAATATTATACTAAAACTACAGACGCTAACAGCCGTATATTCAAAATCAAAATAAAACGGTTCACACAATAACAAATAAGTACATATATCGTGTATATGTAGAATTAACTTTTTAAATGGACGGTCAAAGAGCTTTGTCAGTCCTCATTAAGAGTAGGGTAGAGTAGACTAGAGTATCGTAAGTGTACCAGTGGTGGCCACTGCACCAGTAATGGCCAAAAATTGAAAGAAACATCTAGAATTCGGACATGAGCTAATGTTTTTACATTGGGATCACTGTGACATAGACTTTAGACATCGAACTATCTAAGTTTAACGTTTTATTGAATTCAGTCACTTACATGTACAAATTTGCGGGAATGCAAAGTGTAAAATAATTTGAAATTGACGACGACGGCTTTTCTTAAGGAAATCGTTATGGCGGTGAGCAGAAAGTTTCACTTGTAAAATAGTATTGCTTAATTAAAATCAAAATTGGTGTTGATTGATGTGTTAGCCATAAAATAAAGATAAACTAAGACTAAGACTGGGATATCCATTAATGGATTTTCCCTGGCCAAGACTGGGTCACAAAACTACAACTTTTATTTGTTAAATTAATTGAATCCAGCTTTGCCGTATCTCACGCGTAATACATTACAAATATTAAATAAGGACTGGACTTTATAGTTTCACTATATTCAGTGCTGAAACTTTCACAATTTTGGTAATATTTCACAAAAACCAGTTTTTTTTTCTTAAACTGGCCACCATTGGGTCATTTACCATAGGTGGGTAATTAAATAATTTCACTGACAAAGAGCTCCAGTGAGCGGGTAATGCTAGTACCTACACTCTTGAATAAGTAAAAAATTAATGACGTTAATTGTTTATGATGCGATGCGTCTATGCTGTAGGTACCATTCCGTAGGGAAATAGTGTGTTTCATACTAAGGAATTCTTAGTAAGAATATATATCCTAAACGGTAAAAAATATGTCCCAGGGTTGGGCACAATCCGTGAGTGTAAAATACTACATTTATCAAAGATCTTATGTCCAGTTTGTACTTTTAAAATCCCATATTGTCAAAATAGGTACCTATGGTATGTATAGTGACTTAGACGTAATGCGTTTTATGTATCATAAAATAATAATTGTAGTTGAAATGTATAGGTGCATTATATCAACAAGGTATGCTTAGCAAATTTGTGTACCTATATGTATGTGTCTAATCAGTCTTATATCTAACTCCATTATAACAGAAAAACATTTATTGAACATCTATACCTACCTACATTTTAAGCTTTGTCATTGTATCAAAAAAATACCTTAAATAAGCTTTGTTTCCTTTTATAAAGTTGCATACATATTTACCTGTTTTGTCAACCAAAGTTCCGGTTGATTTATTCATGCCAGGTATGATAAGGTAGCCAGGGTACGGGGTACAGGTGTCCGCACAGTCAGGTTCGACAGCTGGGGGGAAAACACGAGCATTTATTACAAACTTGGAGGTATACGATCCCCTGACGTTGCAAGTGAACAATATCTACGTAAAATTAAACAACTTGTTATACACATCTAGAGAATGCCGGCAACATTGTCGAAACTGAAACTATGAATGCATGCGAATAAAGCACTTCAAATTTTACACTTAAGTACATTTTATATTCTGTAAATGAGAACAATTTCAGTTTAATTTAGCTGTAAGTTTGTAAAATGGTAAGAAATATTTTTATTTCTTTCAATGTTCTCGAAAACCATATTAATAAAATGCTTAGTAACGCGACTGTTGTCCTCTCTCAATATTTAAGTAAAATTAGCTATTTAAGATTTGACATTTTCCAATTATTTATTATAAGTACTTACCTTTGTATAAAAAATATATAATTACCGGTTATATATAACAAATACCGGTATATATAAAACGTTTTTTTTTATTCATTCCTAGTGCAGAATTATTTAAAGTAAATCTGGTTAACTCACATTATACTAAATCACGGTACTAGTGAAGGTTCTTCATGGGTTTCTATAGTTATTATACGAACAATAGGAATAAAGGATGGAGTAAATCGCTTCTAAATAAGGCTTTTTGTTCCTACCACATAGTATTGCCTACAAGCTACTGTCCGACGCTACGGTTTCACTCGCATTTCCACCAAGGAATCTTAATTTTCCCGGGGTGAAAGTACGCTTTTCCAGAACAAAATTTCACTGTGCCTAATTTAGTCCGGACCGCTTCAGCCATTTTCGCATGATTGAGTAACAAACATCTATCTAAACTTTCACATTTATAATATTAGTGAGATATAAAGTGTAATCTCAATACTGGCGCTAAATTGGGGGATGTTGTTCAAAGTTGAAACTGGATTATGCCGAGCGTGATGAAAACAAGCTACAAAAAATAAAAGATTTGTCGGTCGTTATTGATCATACACCGTCGCTATCCATAGGAGAGTTATTAAATTGGAAATACCAGGCTTGTATCTATGGAATACCTGCTCCCATTTCGATAGGTAAGTACTAGTGATACGTGTTACTATAAACAATTACTTACCAAGTTTCAACGTTAAAAACTACTTAAGTTGTTCCTTTCCAACAACGAAATCATAGTACGGTGTACTGTACTTTAAAACTGCATGGCAAAAAAAGTTCAAGCTATTCTTAATAATTATTTTTATTGATTTTCTCCTATTGGCAAGCGATCAGACGAAAATATCTACTTTTATATTTTACTACGTAATATAAATAAATACTTTTTATTATTAAAAATGCGAAAGTTTGTGGGAATGTAGGTACTCGTATGTTTGAACGGCTGAAGTGATCGCGATGAAATTTGGAATTGAGTTAGAATATATTCTATATAGATAGTTACTTTTAATTAAATTCCTAACACATAGGTATCTTTTTACCCCGGGAAAATGGAAGATCCCCGGGAACACGGGTAAAACTGAGGGTAGCTACAGTAGTAAATGATAATTATACCGTATGTCTAAAATACATTTCCATACGCGGGACCTTAGCCCAGTCAGTTCACTCTATTTCAAATTGTAATAGAGCAAATCGACAGAGCGCAACAGTAACTAGTTTCTGTCTGGAGCGACGGATATCGTTTTAAAATCAGCTCCGCAAAAGGTAGGTCCGTACGTATCCATTCCATTCCCAGTAAATTACAAGCCATGTAATATTATGAAATTAAATTCAGTAAAATATACTTTAGTGTACAAAATTAACTCGGATTCGATTAAACTGTTATCGCAGAATGCTTTTTGCGTCCGTGAATAATGTTTTAACTACCCACCTACTGCTTTTATGCAAATGAGACTGTTCTCCGAATTGAAACCAATGTAGCTCTATTGTAAGCCAAAATACATAAATTAAACATAAGCTTTACATTTTATTTCTTATTTATTATAATTTTTCCTTTGCCTCACCATCGCTAAGCTTACCCTTACTTTTAGTCTTACCTTTAAACAAGTACCAATACCTTTTAGACCTTTGGTTTATAAATTATAGCGCAATATTTTTACATAAAGTAAAAAAGAGAGTTCATGATGAAAATTCATTGGTATTAAATTAAAAACATTCTGTGGTAAGTAAGCCGAACTGTTCAATTTCAAAGGGATTTTCCACAAATCTGACCGTTCGGTTCATTGTCATTCATCACGCTGCCTGTCATAAGAAAAATAAAATTAAGTGCTTTTTCGATCAGCGCCACAAATTGCGGCAAATCTTTTATGTCGATATCGTTTCACCAACAAAATGGCATTTAAGAAAGATTACCTTAATGAGTTGCGTGGAGTTAGTTACCAATCAATAAGGCAGTAGGGTGGTGATTAATGGTAACGCTGTATTACTGCCACCAAGCAAGCCACCTACGAAAATTTCCCAAAGTTATGATGTACGGCCTCGTAAAAGCAGGGAGTTGTTGATGTTTTCAACAACAAATGGACCACCTGAGTCTTTGAAGTGTGGACAGTATTAAGTTTGGAAACGACGACATTAGTCAACCAACTATATTTACGTTAATATAGCTATTTATTTATTTTGTATTGTTTTTTTTTATCAAAACATTACTACTTGTTATATGATTTTGACAAAAAGTGGTCACTTAACAGATACCTTCCATGAATATATAATAACTCAAACGGCCATTATTTTTTTCCTCATGTCTTATTTTACCACTAGGTACCTACTACATATAAGGACTTAGATACATTATTTACTGCTGATGTCCAAAACTAGTCCTATTGAAAAACAATCGTAGACAGCCACAATATGAGGTCCGTACAAAAACTGTATGTTTTCTGTCACAGGAAAATTAACGTCACGGGAATACGAATGAGACCACGTGACGGCAGTTAATCAGTTCAACCAGACAATAAAAAAAATATAAATAATATTTATAATACAATAACCATTATCTTAAATGATACCTACCCTGGATAGAGTAATAGCCTCTCAGCATATTTTATTTTTCAATGCGGAAACTCTCAGCTTGATAATTATCATAAGGTCCCTATGTATGCTGAGATCTTTAAAACTACGCAACGGATTTTGATGCGGTTTTTTTTAATAGATAGAGTGATTCTTAAGGAAGGTTTTTATGTATAAATCATTATGCTATGACGAATAGGAGCGGAGCATCAATCAAAACTGTTGTAAAAACGGGCAAGTGTCGCTAACGAAGTTGCGCGGGTCAACTAGTAAATTATATAATGTAGTGGGGATGTTACTATTAGGACTTTAGAGTTCGACATAATAAAATGGATGTTTAGCCTCATGAAATAAATTTTGAATAACTTTTTGCTAGCACGCGACTGTGCTAAGACAGCCCGTTGCATATTTTTAATCATAATTTTTTTAATGATAAATTACTATCATGTATTTATTGATACAACCGTAGTAAACATATCTTCCTAATATCATAAACACGAAAGTTAGTGAGGATATTAAAGTAACACTAACGAGTCGTTGAATTTATAAAGTTCATTACAAACGCGGAAAGAACTACAAAGCGAAAGCTGGTTATTAATTACATATGAAATCATTATTTTCTATGACATTCTCAACTACCTACAATATTTAATCAACGAACACAAATACAAACATCATGTTAACTGTAAAATAAAGCGAATGGAAATGCAGGTAGAGATGGGATTTAGTATGAAAATTTCCAAAAAATATGGAAAATGCATCTGCCGTGATTCTGATTTAAATGCAAAGCCTTGAAATCGAATCGCGTCGCGTACAATCCGATCATTTATCGGTTTTCCCTCTATTGTTGGTATTCGCAAGTGCGCTGAAGATGGAAATATTTAATCGTTTCTCATATCATAAGGATTGTATGCAGATTGAAAAAGCCAACCTGCTCGGACAATTTGCATACATTTATGTACTTATCTCTGCAATGTTTCTATTTAATATTTATTTTACTACTCTCGTCTATATAATATAGGTAGATCTTTCATAAATGATGTAGGTAAAATGGGTCCACAAATAGATTTCGTTATTATACCTTATGGTATATGTACTTACAGAAAATAATCCAGTATAAAGCTCTCAAAGAGCATGTATTCCTTGCTTGTTGCAGGTCTAATATTTTTACCAATTCACTAGAATGGTTTTATCGATGGCGAATAAAATAGAAAACTGAATATGGAATGAAATATTTTTGGGAAATAAAACTCTTATTTTTGATCTAAAAGATTTCAATGAAATTGGAATATATTATACCCATATCTGCTATTGGGGTTTTCGTAGAATTGGTACGGGTATAATATAATCTTATATTGGTAATAAAGTAGGTACTTGGTTTGTACTTATTAGGATGTTAAAATTTAATAAGCTTAACAGAATCATTTTTCAATATTGGGTAGATGTTTTCCACTAAGCAGTTATATGCAGTTACACCATGAAAATAACTATTATACCTATCCCACAAACCACCAAATCATGAATAATGTAATAGAATGAGCGTAATGCACTCCGACTAACATTTATAACTATTAAATAATGGATCTGACGCATTTCGAATCATTATCAAAAGTAATAGCTAAAAGTAGTATTTAAGCAATGAAGCTAACAATATGCCTTTAATTTTTAAGAAATTATCTTCGCAGTAGAGTCAGCATTACGATTGATTTTGTCATGAGTATTTACGCTTTGCACATATTTAAAACGAAAATATTGGCTTAGATAATTACACCTGCATTTCCTGGTAAGGGAGGGGTATCACATAACTCACGGAGCATTCGGAAGGGTAACAAATGGCTTGCAATCTAATTGAATTATGTCACCTGGACACTAGGAACCGTCTCAATTTGAACTAATTTATAACTACGCCGCATCACTACGGCGCCGACTAGCCACCTGCTTTGACTTGATTATATATATACGAAAATATTATCTAGAAATTACTACTTTAGACTCATACACGTAAAATGGTTTTTAATAAGTTTTTAGTATCGTTTAGTATAGTTACAATATATTTTGTAATGTATATTTTTTTACCAAACTTAATTTGGTAACTTTAAAATTATCCTGAATTGTGTTGAAACTGATTTGCATCGACCATATCAGCATAATTGGGAAAATTACTGTCAATTAAACTAGTACCTATTCCTGAACCATAAGACATTTAAGCCGATACAATCTGTAGTGATGTTAACGAAGCACATCTTGCGCAATACAAACTTATGAGTGAGTTGATCTCGAATCGCACATATTCATATGAAAGTTATCCCAAGTGAAACGGGCTAAGGCCTTGCATCGTCCTTATTGGCAGCCCTACCCTCTTTAGAGGCTCTTCAAACTTGGAAGATTAAACGACAACCCCCGCCCTGAATTTGCTTGCAACTTGCATTAACTGTACATAATGGTTCGACTCCTAACCTCAGGGAGACGTTTATATATCGTCGCCTTCTATAATGGAAGGCACTCCTTTATTTATGTTCTTCATTTCAGGGGTTAATGTATATTAATGCGTATATAAATTATTAATATTGTCGATATTTGATTCCCAATAGATAAACTATTCCTGAGTACCACTTAGAGAAAACTGATTCATCAATATTGCTCAACGCAGTTAAACCACTATGTTTGATACTATGATGTAGATACACTATGCCCAAGATGTTTATGACACAACATATAAGTTTACATGTCAGACTAATATAAAAATATATTACAGTTTACTGTGAAACCGCATTTAGATGGAAAACGCACAGGCACGATGTCAGCGGTTATCCGCAAACTAAATTGCGGATTGGAGTGCACAAGATATGTGGAAGGACGCATTATGTTCACCCGACACCGCATTGTAATACGATCGTAATTAATTTGCGATGACATCGCTGTGGTTTCCTAACCCTCGATGTATTAGTTAGATTATTAATTACACCTACAATTTACTCGTCAAAGGTGTGTAAACTAAATGTATGGAATATAAACTAAACGGAGTTTAATTTGTAACATAAGATAAATAAATAAACAAAATATTTGCTACACAAAAACTTTGTTTTTGCTAAAAAATATCACAAGCAATTTACCTGAAACGTTATGCATCTTAGTATGAACGTAATTCAAAGAGAATATTTTACTTTTGAAATAGCTACGGACTACGGGCTACGAGATGTGCTACGAGAGTAGCATACACTATATTGCAACATGGACACATCAAATGTTCATGTTAGATGCTTTTCAAAGAGAATTAATATTCCTAACTTATACGTTTCATCTAAAGTAAATATTATTTCATTAAATCTTATATTAATAATTATTTTTCAATATAAATCTACTCACTCTTATATAAGTATCGTTTCTAATTTTGTTTGCTAATTGAAATATATCCAACCTGAACCAAATTCGATGCACTAAATAATAAATTACCCCTCCGATGTGATAGTGAGGTGACAGATAATTGCGGTGCGACCACTGTCGTTAAAATAGGTGTTCTGTGGCACAAATGGACGGAGCAAATCTGTATGTGTTCAACTAAAGCCATAATTCAGAGCTTGGCCGATATTTATAGCCTAGTTGTGAGGCTTAACACGTTTGTGTGTTTGCAGTAACAACGATGAATTCGAAACAAACAAAACGGTCGTATTTTCAATTAGGCGAACGTATGTTTTTACATTATGTTGACTTATCGCGATTTTAATCACATAATCTGGTGCCTACGTGCATGCATACCGTTTTATTAATGATACAAACATACGAGAGTATTCAGTTGTTTAAATAATAGTACCTACCTAAAATCGTAATCCGGATTTGGAATTACAGAACCTATTCCATTTATTATAACCGTTATCATGAAAGAATAATATATATATACAACTTAAAACTAGAATAGAAAAATTAAAATAAATAGAAAATATATCCCAAATCGCTTATAATATCTTATAACCGTTAATCTAGAATCTATTGTTTTCAGTATTCATCAGTTTTTTCAATTCATACATATTCATATACATATTCTTTGAAAAAAGAAACACAAAAGGTTTGGAAATGGGAATGACAAAACTTTTTAGGTATTCCTTCATGTTTCCTGCTAAAACTCGTATCATAAAAATGTCCATATTCATAACACTTCTTAAAAGTAAGTGGCAGTGTGTTACACGCCTGCAACTTGTTATAAGTATAGGAGTTGATATACCGATGAACTTTGTAAAAGGCATAAACTTTTACTGCAAGGGTTTATGGAAATCATTAAAGCATAATAGACTTCGTGGAAGAAATCTACCGACATTCGTCTAACCCACGAAGTGATAAAAACATTGAAATGTCTTTATTTCTGAAGACTAATTGATATCTTATTAAGAAGTCTAACTTTGTATTCCTATTACATTTATTCATTGCAATTAGAAATCATTTTCATTGAAATATGAATATTCCCTTATATTTAGATACCGAATGTAAAAAAATAACTTTTGTACAGTCCGTGAAAATTTCATGAGCACATTCATCGGACCGTGCTTAGTATTCCATCACCAATCACGGCTTTTCAACGAGAGGGTGTTCCAAATACTTCATTAGCTTACTTCACGCCCTTCCCCTCTAACTCCCAACCGCCCTGTTAAGGGCAGTGCTGACGAGTATAAATTAAATCACGTTATACCAATTTTTTATCATATTTATTTACACAGGCTATGGTTCAATTTACGTTATAGTATAAAAAATCTTGGAAAGATTACAAATATCTCTTGCTAAAGTTATTCAATTTTATAATCATTAGCTATTGTGGTATTTATGGAATAACTGTAAACATAAAGTGTGTTCTCAATGTTATAGCTTCGGTACCTGGGATTACAAGCCGCAATCAAGTTTTCTTTAATCGTTCGCCACCAAGGTTAGAATGCATTTTCTTTGCACAGTGGCTTTTTTGGTACTGTCACAATAAAGCCACTGTCACAAAGGTAACATAATAGGTGTCATGTAAACAATAACAACATGGTATAATTTGTAAGGCGATTAAATACAATACATCGTTGTATTTCAGCCTTACATTGATACGGCTTATTTGGAGCAAATAAAATGTAGGTAGTCAGGGAGAGCGACGCGGCGCGGCGCAACGCGGGCACGGCACTTCCAATTCTAAATGCAAAGAGTGGGCCCCTTGTTTACAATCGAAGACAAGTTAATTGAACTGATTTCGATCTATTGATTTTAACCCCATTTTATGACAGTCTATGTTACCCAAATATTTTGATGGTTAATTTACGTTTAAATTAAAATCACATATAGGCACATTTATTTAATTCTTTTGTATCTATTTTAAATGGTATATATTTCATTAGCACATAGTTTAACATGCGTAACATACAATTTGTGAACGATATGAATTAATTATTAGAAATTATTATTATGTAGTTTTACCAAGAGAGTCCGAAATTGACTCCATTTATAAATACTTATTGAAATAAACGTTGAATGCATCCGAATTTTGTAGCCTAAATTAGAACGGTTTCTCAAATCCAACACGGAGCTACTTGCATAAAACCGCCGTATTATATAAATTTGCTTAATGAAACAAACGACTCCGACAAAATATTACAATTTCAGTCTTGGAATAGCCAAATTTGATAATGTAAATAATAATTATTGGTATAATGTGAAATGCAAATATTTTACCGTCATCATTATGATTTCGATGGGTCGGTTTTTAATTCAATTAAACTCTCGGGCTTCGCTGGAATAAAGACAAAGCACCTCCTTATTATAATTGTTATTCTAATCTCTAGACACTCGTTAAATTTCAGGTAAGGGTCCACCATTAGCATTCAGAGATGAAATTGGTATTGAATTGAGAAGAAATTAATACTTGAAGCTTACTTATCACATTGGAAAAATTTTATGCGTTGTCATTATTATTAGAAATGATTCTATCGTTTTATTTATGAAGCCCATATGTATTATTACAACTATTTCTATGTAAAAGGCATTACAAGCCCACCTCGTTTATCACATCAAAAATGCAAAGTCCAATTTCATTCGGAGGAAGAAATATGGTCATGCAGACCGCGCATAAAGTTTTATCATAATGCACCTCATATTTAAAAGTTTTGCTCAAAGCGTGGACGTGTTTTTGCTCCTATTACCCCATTCTACATACGGCTATCATGTGGCATGTGCAAGGGAAACTCAATTCCTCGCTTGTTTAGTGTGACTAGTAGGTATGCATGTTTCCATTCAGCTTCTTGAAGATACAATAATACTAATGAATAGCTAAGAATATAATGTTGTCAGTAAATGGATCTCTTGTGTTTTATTTACAGTTGTTTATTGAAGAAACAAGCCCCAGGTATTTTTCAAACAATTATTTGTATTTTTCTTATTAAAAGTTGTAAGAAGGTATTCTAAGGACATAAATGGAAGCGATTCTCTATAAGTACTCACCTGAGCTTGGAAACAAGTCGTCGAGAAACCCACTATTGCCTTAGTTATTTTGAGGACCATATTACGGCTAGTTCACCTTACCTACAATGCATCACTTTAAGGCATAAGTCGTCAGGTTCTCCTATATGCAAAACAATTTATATTATTTTGTTTCTACGAATTCAGTAGGTTTGCATTAGTTATCACTATGAAGACGAGCTAAATTCATCGATTTTATTCAAACTCCATTTATAGAGATGGGAGTTCAATGAAAGCTATAACTTCTTATAATAATAATAATATTTATTTATTTTCTCTCTAAACAAAGCTCTCTAAGAAAACTATTTTCTTATTAATTTCAACTAATTTCATTAATTATTTCACATATTTACCTGCTAGGGAAATAGTGTTATAATATCCATCAATTCATAAAATAAATCATTATTCTTCTAGTTTACAAAATAGGAATTATTAAAAAAAATAATGGTGGACATCGCTCAAAACTTGCGCCGCTATCAAAGCCGGTAATAGTTGAAACGGGCAGTTTCATTCTGTTGAAGCCGATTACTACTTTCAGTAAGACTCTCGTTCTACAATGTCGTTCAATAACAGTCCCCTTGAATTCAACACGTGAGCTCGTTCGGAAACATTGTTACCTACTAGATATGTTCCTATCTAGGAAACGAACCTTCAGCCATTACCTCTGTTATTACAGATATATTACAAATACAGTCGTTCTAACTCAGTGGTGAACCTACATGCAAAAGTAAGTTCATATTAGTGTCCCTCTAAATATTAAATGCTTAGATACTTAGGTTTTGATTCTCCGTGAGCTTTTTGTCATTCAATCGAATATGTTAACCAATTACCCCTTTGTTACTGATAAACCGTAAACGATATAATAAAAGCCCTTCTAGTGAAATTGACCATTATACATATATGTATTAAAAAGCTTATGTTCAACTCAACCACAATATCTGTTATTTTATTAAATACATCATGTTGAAATTAATAATCATATTGAAATATGGTTACTCATTGCAGTTAATTAACCAAAATAATAATATTATTTATACGCTAATGATTACATACTCATGAATACAAAATTGCAGCTATTGAATATATTTTATCTCATTTGTTATTGTGGTGGTTTGTGTATTGTTTGGTACACAAGGACCAAATTTAGGTGTTCCGGCATGTGAACAGGAAGTCAAAATATAGGTTGACAAACCTGTCGAATAACAATGGCATAATTATACGTATTATGCGGTTTGTTAATGATAACTGAGTTAATAACTACATCAGAATTTTAATTTGTCTGCTTCAAAACAAAGGTCCTAAATAGAGACAAACCAATTTAACCACCGACATTTATTACTGAAGTGGAATAAATAATACAAATTGACCCATTCTAAATACTGCCTCTATTATAAGGTATACTTACCATAGCGTGTGTTAAATTGCTTGTAACTATATATATATCTATGAGAAAGAAGCATTTAATTTAATAAACTTGCAATATGTGTGAAATGAAATGAAATAATATTTATTGGACACACACACAGATCCACACAATGTAAACAAACAAAACAGGGAAAGAATAGATTAAAATAAAAACAATATTGACACTAAAGACAACAGAATAGACATAATGTGAAACAGTGTGCCCAAATGGCCTCAGCTCTGCATAATATGCTATATAATACAGCGCTGGTTTTCGGCTGAAGCCGCGTGTCATTGTGTGTGGTTAACAATTATTTACTCCTCTATATAATATATTTTATCAGCAGTTACTGTCCACTAGCTATTATGTCTATAAAAAAATATTCAATTGACAGCTAATGTCAGCTACATAATAGATTGTGTAAACAGATATTAGGTAGGTACTTACACAAAATTATCTAAGCAACTTTATGAAGCTCTTCACATGTGTTGGCGTACGTGATCTGCGGGTCTATTATGTAGGAAGGCTGCGATTAACTTCAGTTCGCAATCGGTAAAATATATTTAAGTTATATTCACAGAATTTATAGAATCACTACTAACTCTTTCATTTATTTAATACTTAATAAATTTTAAATATTAAATACAATTTTAAGCATGACTTAAAATTGAATAATATTTAAGGTTTAGGTAAAATCAATAATTCGGATCTGGTTAATAAGTTTAACCATATTTAACGATACAGTATCTACCCAGCGTCTTCGTAAGATATCTCGTAAAGTCAAAATAAAATTGTTTCTAAATGAAAGTTACATAATCAACGTACCTACCGAATATTATACTTATTCCGTCGTAGCTGCCACTTCGGGGTAAATCTGCAAGGAGTCCTGTCTTCACACGTCTACCTACGTCAAACGCGATGCCTACCCCCCATGATCTAAATAAATAACTTTGGAAGTGGCTTGATGGAGCGTGTGTGTTACAAGCATAGGTAGGTAAAGTGATTTTTGTTGATACATACCATATGTACTGATGTCCGAGATTCCTATTTATGTTTTTTGCAAGGAATCCTTCCTTCTGCTGCTTGTTGCAGCCGTGATATTCATAATATAGTTTTAGTGCTAATTACTGAATAATGAATTTATCAATTCAACAATATTCATTTGTCTATTTATGTCCAATATAAGTAGTTGCTCTTCCTGCAAAACCATAAAAATTCTGCCCTTTCTAAAATGTAATCTAAATGTATTAGGTATGTTGGTACCCATTAGTTGAAAATGCTATGCGCCCAAACAATATCTAAGCACCTAATTCCCACAATGCCTAATGGGATAAAAGAGCAACTGACTGTCCTTAGTTATATGTGCAAATAGTTTTTATTATATGTTTTTTTCTTTAAATTACATTATTAAAAAATTATAATTTTATTTGTTACGGCACACAAAATCTCTGGGAAAGCAGTTCTAAATATCGATAAAAACTTTTTTCTATGCTTCTAAGAAGCATAATATGATAAACATTAGCTGCTATTTTTAGATGTACCCTCTTTCAAATAAGACGTGGTGCGAGGGCAAAGGGTTCAATAAAATTGACTTTCGGGTCCATTGATTCCTTTTCCAAGTTAAAATGTGTAAGGATATCGCACCTTATTATGTAGATTATACAATATTTTTTTATTTCCATTAGGTAGGTACATACGCAGGTATATTCTTGAAATTCATAGAAAAATAACTATAATTGATACTTACACAATAAGCAATTACTCATATAGTGATCAACAAATACATACAGCGTAAGAAAAATAGGAGGAGTTAACCATTTCAGTAAAAGTTAAAGAATTCGTTCATAGGTATTTTATTTTATTTTGTTCATTCATTCATTTGTTGTTTATAAATTTTTTAATAACTCCAAAATCCAGCCGACCTGCCTGCCTCATTTTTCGGGGAACTTGATATCGGAAATTTGATATCACTTCAAGTATTTTCAAACTCTCAGATTGTAGGAAAACTGTATTTAGCGGTATTGTATTATGAATTTCAGATAAATATAGTATCGTACTTAAATCTCCCGTTCCGACGATGTTATCAATAACCCGTCTACCCGCGTGGTGCTAATGGGCTATCTATTTCAATGAGCTGTACCACAAAACGATTTCATTAGGTAGGGTTTATATCCCTTTCTATGTTAACAAAGGTCTTAATTATGTCATAGAAAATCTTAAAATTATTTATGAAGGTTAAGCTTTTATGTAATTGACTTGGAAATACATACCATACCCTTTTTCCACAAGCTTTTCTGTATATAGGGTTTATTTTTAATTCGATGCATTTTCTGTATAGGTACCTACCTAAATGAGTATAACTATTGGTGTCTATAATGTTATTGTTTCAGTCAATTAAGAATAAAAAAAATCTACTATCGACATATTAAAATAATATTTTGACATCTGTGACACAAAAATAACCACATTTAAAAGTTTAAACTAAAAATATATTTTATTCATGCCGTATCGTCCACTGTTCGGATTCAATGAATTTGTATGACGTAGATAACGCGTTTTATTGTCACAGTTAGTAAATAAATTCTCTCGCATCCACCAATCATGTACAGGGATCACGTAGCAAGCCTGCCCGATGAAAGGTATAATCCAATCAATTATTACGCCCGCGCTCCAATTTTGCAACAGTGAAATGCAAAGGGAAAAGATTTAATCCATAGAAAAGTTAGACCACGGTTAAAGCCTTTCAGCGTTGAATAGCAAAGTTACCATACTCAGCAATTGTGTTATCATTGCACGCTAACTCTAAATTGGTAGTAAACTTATATTAGAAACATTCTAGCTGGCTTCATTTTCCATTATATTTTAAAATAAGAAAACCTGTGCGAAGATGCAAAAGAGCATTATTAAGCAAAAATATTTATGTTTAGAAAATAAGAGAAAATTTAATAATTTATAAGAAAGAGTCATTTTAAAAGCAAGACATACAAGGATTTATACAACTACTTACTACTACTATACAACAGTAAAACCTATCAACGTGAATGACGCATGTAGCTTTATATTTAATCAATTTATCTTCAATTTGTGGTACCTAACAACCACCTAAACACATTTTGACTGTCGAATATAAATAGTAGCTACTGTGAATACGAAACTCCCTCATTATAGCGAAAATGATACAAGTGCCGCATCGCTGTCCAAACCTTGTTTATATTTAGCGCTCTTAATCCTCTAATGTTCAGGATAAACAATAATGGAACCTCGACCAACGTCCTTTGATATTGTGAAAAGGTGAAATGCCGAATTACATAACATCCTAATGATCATTAAGCCTCGACGCTAGCGAATAATAGTTGCTAAGTAGGTACAATGTATTGTAAGTAGGTAGCTATCCACGCTAATACCAAAGCCTCATACTGTTAAGAGAAACATGTGGTACGGTTAGATCTTTTTGAAATAGCGTTATGATTGCTATATACATATGAGGTAGAATTTAAAGATGAAATCTTTTAGAAAAATCCTTTTGGTAAGCATATCAGCAATACTCTTCAACAATACACGAATGTTAGTACCGAATTCCTAATACAATTCTGGTTCATTTAAAATTTTTCGACAAATTTGGTAAGGATAAAATTGAAAATGACCACATTGCAAAAACACGAGCTATATTTCATATGTTGATTGATTAATCGAAGTCATAAAATCAAAAATCAAATACAATAATTGTCGATATAGATACCATATAGATTTTTTCGCACCAAAGTTGCAGAATATAACCCAATTAAAGACAATAATTCGATTTAGTCACATTTTGAAGGTCAAATCAGAAGTAGGTACTAATACTTATGCTACTTCCATTTCGGATGTTACTCATAAGCTAATAAGAACCAAGAAACTTAGCAAGGGAACTATTTAAAATAATCCGAATATCTCATGTCAGTATACCTACTACAAATAACTACACCATTCTCAAATTTAATTAGCACTTAAGTAGCTACATTAAGCCTTCATTGTTTTGTGAATTTTCTCATCTAAGTAGTTAAGTTGTAGTCTCATAAAAATGCACCCTAAGAAAAAGCTTTTAAAAAAACTACAACTTATAGTCATAGCATGAGAGGTGTTTTATTATTAAGTGGCAACTGAAACTTTTCTACAGTGACATAAATTACTTTATGAAGCAATTCCCTTCGGCGCAGTTAAGGAGTCCGTTGTCAACGCGTCTCTCGTCCGTCCGTTGCCATGGTGACGCCTCACTTCGCAATAGTTCCAAAGCTTCGCATGGGTTTTTCCGCAGTAGGTATTGCAATGAATGCAGCACTCATAAATCCCCACTGTAATACTCAGTTGAATTGCGAATGCTACTTGTAATGTCAGTTTTCATTAAATATGTCAACGTATTTTATGTTATGTACGTAATTCAAATACCAAAACATGCTACAATAAATTTAATTTTGTCCGCGAGAATTGTTTTGCTTTGTTTTGGTGTATGGAATTGTTGAATAACAAATCTAATACAGTTTATGTTGGAAATATAAATAAATATTCTGGCCCATTCTTTACTCATGTCCATACTGTTAGAGCTTACATTTACAACTTTTCAAACACTCTACCCAAAAATACAAAAAAAAAGGCAATAACTATAATTTGCATTTATGGTCATAAATACCTATGAATATAGAAATAGAAAATACACTTTTAACTAAGCATATGATTGATGAACTCACCTAACTTTTGAAAATAAACAAAAACAATTACCGTTGATGTCACACGTAGTAACACGGGTAAAAGGTAACAAGACAAGCATAAAAGATATATTAAGGCAGGACAAACAAAAATATTTGCAAATCTAATTACAGAGAGGAAATGTTGCTAATATTCTGAAAGTTCCCGGAAAATGCGAAACGTGCCAGCGCAGTGCACGCAACAAAAGGAGTTTTTCAAGGAAATGAGTTAACTTTCGCGAGCTAACGGCCACCAAACTAATTCTATGCCAGGCTCGGACTTTTTTAGAGCGGGTTTATACTTCAACTCACCCTCTCTCTAGTATCAACGTTTGAAGACAAACACATGAATCCACATACACATAGCACCGTGTGAATATTTGTATTATGAGTAGGTCCCACAAGCCCACAGCCGGATCCTTAGTTATTATAAATAAGCTCAAACTGATTTACTGTCTAATGAAAAGGATAACAACAACACGCCAACGTCTGTTTCCGGTATAAAGGTCTCATCACAAAGGAAAACAATAATAAATTAGAATATCTGTACGAAAACTTTTGCGAAATTTCCAATCCTTTCATCGGAGTTGTATCAAGTTTATTATGGCTCAAGGCATTCCCATTGTTCATGATATAAAATTGCTACAGCGAAATTGATATTTTAGAAGCAAACAACGTTGAAATATGAGATCAGTTATTGTTAGAGCGTCTGTTTAATTAATATAGTCATCATGAACATAGTTCTTATTGTTATAAAATAGTTAACTGTGATATAGTGTGTTGGTACCTACTCGTATAGTAGAAATAGAAAACATAAAAAACTCAAACTAGTTTTAAATCACATTTTTTTTGTTATTTCCAATCAACCTTCAATAACGGATCAGTGGACTTCAAACGGACGTCATAGTTGTAGGTATTTTCATTTTGAGCTTTGTAAAAAGAAAAAAAACTGTTGCAACTTTCATACTATCTTCATCACAATTTTCACAATAGTTCATGATATCCTTGAAATTATCTCATAACTAACATAATTACTTAATTTTGAGGGTAACGTAATTATTATTCGGATTACCTCAGTGGCTATTTCAAATCTTTGCTGAGTTTGTATCACTGCGACCATACTAGGTCTATTGTGGGTAACATAAGGAAAATCTTCAGGTACTTAAAATTGATTAGTTCACAAGACCCGGGTGCAACCTTACACATTAATTGCGAGCCGCCGACGAGACGCGGCGTGGCGCAGAGATCGCTACACCTCCGAGGTTATTAACCACGTACCACTTACCCACCCTAGGTACCTATTAATCAAGGGGACGAGAACATTAACAAGTTTATACACAAAAACTTCTCAGCTTAAGCTGTAATTTTGTCTTAAAAATAGATTTTTTTCTTCGGTAACATTATGAAAGCGCAAAATAGGTATAAAGATCCACAGAGATTTACACATTAGACACAGAGACTTACTATTTTGTACCTACAGGTAAAATTCCGATAAAAAATGTTAAGCACTTTTTGTTTAATGCGCTTATCTAATTTACTATTATAATATTTTATGTATACCTACACGATTGTGGGTACTTTATGCAGGGAATTTAGCTACTACCTACTCGAAAATACCTATATAATCCTGTTCACTCAACTGAACTCGCAGTCTTATACTAAATCAGGACTTTAGCCCTTTATTGTGAAGGAGAAAGACATTATTTCATATTAGATTTAAAGGTTATTTAGTTTCTTCAAGACAACATACGTAATTTAAATTTAAAAGGTACAATTGCTTGGACAGGATGATTATTATACCACATTGCAGAGAGCGAATTATTAAATATTCAAATTAATATATTAATAAATTTAACCTTCAACTTACTCGTACTCAGATTAAGAGTTCTTGACCCGTTTAGTGTGGCAACTTACAGGAGAATGCCCCATTGCAGTGTAATTTGATGCTTTTATACGGTTTGAAATGACGAATGGCTTGAACGCATGAACTTAGGAACGAACCCAGTGTTACCAACCGATACAAAAACATAGATTATGCTACTACAAAATAATTCACCTTACAATTGCAACCTAGCTACGATCGAATAATGAATAATCTGCTTTCATTAGGAGTCGGTACTGATTTCTCTGAGGAAGCGATCAGCTCACCGGCTTACGGCTTCGAAAGAGCTTTAAAAAGCGGTTTTTCAGTGTGCCTCGTAAGCGGAGTTGAATGTGCTCGTTTTATTTTCATGTGCGGAATGAGCTAGAACTTTAATGATTTAAAATTAGAACATTATCTACCACTTATTTTACCTTTCTGGTGGGCAGGTATCTATATACATATTTTCATTGCCATTATTTGAATAAAAGTAATTTATTCACACTGTCATGTGAAAAACTTGGCTAATAATTGGACTTATATGCTTAAATCTCCAGATCATTAAAAATATTAGATAAACTATTCTAGGTACTTTTTCAAATAATCTGTTTTTCTTGAAAATAAAGATGAACTAATATTACTTACGTCCATCAGTCCTCCAGTGCCTTTCTCCCGTCAACGTGGCAGACAGGATATAGCGTGCCTACAGAACTAATAAGTTTACGGTACAGATTACCGCTGTACCAAACTGCGTACCTACTGTAATCTGTACTAATTTATCTATTAAGATATTCATTCATGTGTATTGAGATCCTTCACAATTTTTTTTGTAATATTTTTTTTAGCACTAGCGTAATATACTTCTTCCGTAACATTTATTTTCTATAAATAAGGAACTATCAATATTATTAGTTCTAAATATAGGTAGGCACACCTTGGACACGGTAATGTTGCATGTCTTGTAGTCCTACATGCAGTATTCTATTATTAACGTAGGCTAATAGCGACTGCGACATAACTTGACAACAATAGGACATCTTACAGCTGAGTGCTTAACACTGCTGTGGAATATAATTATATCTTCTCCACGCTCAGTATTGAGTCCCGAAATGACTTGCGGTGGGTACTGTTGCCGTTTTATAAGAGGATGAGGGTCTTATTTACTTTTTGGTAGGTACCTTAATCTATCTCGAAATCGAACCCATGCGTTCTAAAACCGACTATGTCAGTTATTATCACTATGAAATAATAATTATAAGTATTATTCAAATCCAGATATATGCACATGTACTTGTGCGGAGATTTCTTCAGTAGTGAACATCACTTGACGCGGAAGTTTTACAAAAACAATAAGTACCTAGTATGTACATATACAATCTAACACAAAGCCTCGCATCGACGTAACGGCAATACCCAGAAGTTTTTATTTCACTACCACTAATGAAAGAGCTTTAATTTTACATTGTAGCATTTACTTCATTAAACCTAATGTTTACCGGTAACTTCTCAAACGATTTTCGATCCAACGGAAGCATGGTTCACAAAAAGGTCACTGGACAAAGACACAAAGGTATGAAACCTCGAGAGTCGAGCACGAGTCTTTTTCCGAATCTTTTTTGTAGATTGAAGTAGAAACTTTTTTGACGACCGACTTTATGTTTTCCGCATCCACATTTTGTGGACAAACATTTCATGTATGATATTTTTTCTTCTTCGACTAAGACAACTTTGTGAGTCTTCTGTTTTATTAACCAACTAAATATATAAGAAAGTTGTCAATTGGAGCCTGGGAAAAATCCTATTTAGTTTTAGAGAGGTATATGACTAAAAACTTAACTTTAATTACGCAAATATGCAGGTATTCACTATTCTACCTACTCCGATCTAACTTGAGTGTTATATCTAACAAGCAGTATCAAAGTCAGAAAATAGCAAAATACATAATGATATATTCAAAAACTAGCTGAAGCCGATAACATTGTTTTGGTGGGTAAGTAAATTATTTATTATGAAAACAAATATTTTGGTTCAGCCACTGAAGCAGGGTTCTGAAGAATGAAATATGTAAAATCGATTTATATATGCATTTTATTCCTTTCAATCAATTATCTCTAAAAGACTACGTCTTTTACAATTCATTATCTAATGGACACAGATCGATCGACATAATAAAAAAAACATTATTGTACTTACATATCTAATTAACTCAAACTTAATTAACTATGTACAGTAAATAACATGCATGGTATTGTTAACCGAACTTAAATTTATTGGTAATGATATGTAGATATTTAATGAGATTTACAAGTGAACATTGGATTCTACTACAAAAGTTTACAATTGTGATTTTTTTTTCTCTAAGCAGCGTGATTAATTTAAAACGGTGTTATTTCGTAATATTACTACTAAATACAATGTAAAACGTTTAACTAGTGTTTTAATACAACTAAAACTGAAGCAATAATTGAGCTGACATTTTTATACAATAATTTTAAAAATCGCAGAGTAAAATAGTAGAGTTTATGATAACATATGTTGCTTAAATTAATACTAATTATAGACCAGCCTATCTACGCAAGTTTATAGTAATAAACAAAAACTTAATGAACAAAAAGTAATAAAGGCAAACATTCGTATTCATTAAAAACCTTTTACAATATACTTTGCCGGTTCCGAGTATTCGAAAATTGCGTATATTCGGCTGGTGAAATATTTACATTGTTTTACTTACACAGCTTGTGATTACTGCAACTTGACTATACCGTGTTTGTTTAAGCAATCGAAAATCGTGTTTATAACGTTAAGTTATCTAACGAATCATTGTTTATATTTTTGGTTTATCAGTAACAAAATTTAAAACTTTTAGTGATGCGACGATTGTGATACGTATGTGATAGAAAATAATTAGAGCGTGTAAGTAGTATTGTAACTAAACTTTTTCGTTTAAAATTATAGTTTATTTCTACGGATAACAAGAAGCTTTGGACATAAAAGGTGCCATACTTTTCTACTACACTACTTCCTTTTTTGTGAAACATTTAATAGAATAATGGCATCTTAAGGGAAAAGTTTTCTGATTTATACTATAGTGCCAAAGTATTTTTTTCTTACTATGTAGGTACAGTGTATGTATCAGAGCCTGCTGACCAAAGGTATACATATAATAACCCAACACTAGAGCACAACATTAGACCATGTATACATAATTATAACTCACATGTTCTGGATGTTGTTTAATAGGACTCATAGTGGAAAATGCTCAATTATTTTCCTCGTCAATTCGATTAATATGACACTGAAGTTTAATGAATACCTTTAGATACTTTTACAATTATCTGATTCCAAACATAGCGGAGCCTATACCACTGAATATATTTTGTCCCAAAATGGATTATATCCACTTCCAACGGCGTGAGGACCATATGGAAAGGTGAAAGCCACTAAAATATAATAATAGTGAATTGAATCCGCTAAGTTTATCTACATATTCAAATACGTGAGTGATTGATTCCATTATGAAGGATGTGAAGTAGTTATTCACTGTAAGTGTGAAAACGAGGTGAAGATTGAGAAAAGGTTCATAGTCCTTTGTAAACTCTTGTTATGAGGTTCTAAAGATATAGTCGTGAAAAGATTTTTTGATAATCATTGCGCTAATCGATTCAAAATATCATGAATGCTTTTGACTCAGTAGGTACCTATAGAATACGTCGTTACCAATTTTTGTCTTAAAAGTTATCACAGGATGTTCTGAGCCAAATATAAACGATTAATAATGTATTATGAAAACAAAATATTTACAATACAAAAAATATTAATACTAAATAACAACTCATAGAAATAATTATAAAATTTATTATTCTGGAAAAAATTTAATAACTGGCAACAACAAATAAAATTTCAATTTATCGTTTGAGCAAATATGTTTGCAAAAATTACGAACTTATCCAAGTGGCAACCACTATATAATTTATATCAGCTACCAAAAATTTATAATACTACATTTAAGTATAATATATAATTCTATTCATGGTGTTTTAATACATGACTGTATTCAAAATTCGTCTCAGTATATTTGGCAACAATAACTTTTAGGTATTTACCGTACTTATATCCAAAGATGATATTATTTACAACCGGTACTTTCGACTTATTATGTTGAACAACTATTCTAATATGTAATCAATGCATACTATGGACGAATAACTAGATAAAACATGAGATTACACATATTTAAGCCTACAATAAATAGTTTCAGGTTCATAACCGAGGAAGTGCAATATCCACCTGCATTCATAACCTACTTACAATCCAGTGATTATTGCATCAGACAATTTGATACACTTATTACTACACAGCAACCTCGCTTACTCTTAACGTGAGCTATTTTTAATATTCTTACTTTCCTATACCTAATTAAATGATTTACGTTGGAATTAGACTAGAGAACGTATAAGCTAAGTGCAAAAAGCTGGCCACAGCAATCAATATGAGGCTATGGTTGTTACTCGTTGCGCTACCTGTCGCGCATTCCTGCCCCCGAAATTCGAGGCAAAAATTCTGTAAACAAAGAAACAACAAGTTTTCGTCACTTCTAAAAATTATTACCAAAAAAGTTACATCAAATCTCGTATTCACTTCATAAAACAGTTTCCGAATCACGAGTGAACTCAAAGGAGTTCCCACTTAACGGCATTCTACTCTATTTCGCGTGGTCTCGGAAAGTCGTAATCTTTTCTTCAAAGAAATAATAAAGTTTGAAAAAGCTAGTGAGAGTAATGCGTAAAGTTTTGTCAAAGGATATTATGTGACTAAAAGTGTGATTTAATACTACCTCCCATAGACTATAATATAGATAACCACATATAAAAGGTTCCAACATAATTATTAGACTTGCAACTATCACGCGGATTTATCCGCTTTCCTAAGACACCCAAATAATTATTTCAATTGTATTGAAACAGCTCTGTTACATTTTGGGTATCAAAAGCCTCATTTTTTAATTATTTTTTAGTGATAAAGGATATATAAAAGAGTTATTAACCAACCTTTATAATATTAGATGCCATTCGTTTTAGGAACGCGCTTGTGAACAAGGCGGCTTCATCACCGCAAGATTTTTGCACCGTTTCCTCGGAGCAGACCAGATATTCTTGGAATGAACTGAAAATAAAAACATCTCATTAATTTTTATATCATATAAAATAATAAATAAATATCCTGGGTCATTTTTCATATAAGTATATTAAATCATACGATACATCAATCCCATAACGATAATACCTTACAATTCGGCTATAAGTATAATGATTCATTGATATCTTTCCTGATTACTTGTCTCGAGCTGATAGTATTAATTAGGTATTAAGAATCATTATTAACAAAAATATGTACAATCAGTCTAGACAGTTTTGATTTATAAGGTATAATTTTCTTCTAATCTTTCTCGATATTTTGATACTTATTAATCGATTTTAGCCAGCACTTTTAGCTTTTTCGTCAATTTGATAATATACCTTATATAGAAGGTACTAAACTAAAGGCAATCTTACTCAAGGATGAGTATCTTTGTCAGAATATTTTTTTCATTTTAGCGATACCAATTAGGATACTTATAACTACTTAGCATTCAAATATGAACTCAAACAAAACAATATGGAATTATCCACTACATTTCACTCTATCTGTTTTAGTTTTGCTTGCAGTTCAGCAAGCTACGTTATTTCAGTGAAAACGTAACTTTGCGAAATATGAACAGAACTTGGCCGTAAAATAACAGGCTGCCTACGCTCATGTGCAAACATGGCAAAGAACTGTGTGTATATAAGTACCTACCTAAGTATAAAGTAACATTACGGAGTATCTAGGCATTTAATTCCAGAAGTAAGAAGTAAAGCAATAATGTTTTATTTTTATTAAATAGATCTAGGACATTACAGTTTATCTGTGAATATTAGTTTATTTTTATTTTATTTCATGTTTATTTATATTTATTGGTATAAATAGACTACTTGGTCCGCCCACGTCGCGGATAGTTTGCGTAAAGTTAAAAGGTATATAAATTTATTGTCACACATTATTTAAAAATTAAAATTTCATTTCACCAATGCGATAACTATTATATCTGCTTCTACTCCCAAGCAATACAGCGCTACAGAATTACCATCTAAGGCAACAATAACATATTAATATTATACTCTGTTACGCTAAAAAATGCAATAATTTTCATATCAAAATATTGCACTAACTTTAATTCAAACAGTGTCACAGTCTGCACTGTTGGTTCAAAGTTTTTTTTTAATGAAAATAGCGCTGTTTTTGTTCATCTTTTCATTGTGTCAGTGCATGGGCAGCGATGTATAAATCCTGTGATAGTGTTGGAATATTTTTAACTAGAAAACACTGACCAGGCTCACTAGCGTAGGACTACACAATAAAAAAGTAATTTCATATAACCCCTTTACAAAGGTGACTGTTGTTTATTCACACCTACATAGGTGTAGGTATTTGAACGTAAAAAATACCCAGGAATATTATTCATTCGTCTATGAAAATTTGAAACCCTTAGACATTTTCTTTGAGTTCACACTTTAACAAGATATCCTAATCATAATATAAATTCGAATGTTTGTGAGTATTTATCTTTATTACTCTTTCATGCAATAAATACTGCACGGATTTGGATGAATACAGAGGGCTTACTCCCGAAAACGATTCGAATTTGATTTTGTTTTGATTTCAATTTGAACTCCTATTGGTTAATCCTGAACCAAAAAATTTCATCTTGAACTCCTATTGGTTAATCCCGAACCAATACGAATAAAAAATCAAGATGGCCATGGCTAAGATTGACATTTATTCGATCGGTAACGGTGTTTGACGTTTCAGAATTATAAAAAAAGTTGTGTGTGGTTAATTTCTACAGAAAAAAATTAATATTCGATTTTTAATTTTTTTCTAAAACGAAATCTTGTACATTAGATGTAATTTTTTTAGTTTAGATAAATTTATCCTAGATGAGATAACTCGATCCTGAAAAAGTACCTTTTTACTGATCGTGTATTTTGACGTTTAAAGTCGTTCCCGCCATTTTATTCACAAATGTCAAATAGTGCCAGGAGTACGGACTTTTCGATTCGGTTTCGATTGTAACGAAATTCTTGATCAAAGTTAGTTCCAAAAACTGTCACCGCACGATCGTGCGCTAGAATCGCTATCAAAAATGTATGAAATGACATTCATTCGATTAGAACTCGTTTCTCGAAAGCGTCGGGAGTAAGCCCTCAGATAGTTTATAACATGGATAAGCATATGCTTTATATATTTTTATGTTGGTATGTAAATTGCGGGAAAATTGAAGATCCCCTGGGTTAAACCGAGGGGAGGCACTAGTATTCTCATAATATTTAATTTAACTCACGATGTAAATATCTTTTGTATTTTGTAACATATCTATTTAAAAATATAGAAACAACACTGGCAAAAATGCGTATTGAAAAGGCGTGGATAACGAAGTCATTAACTCACCGAACGTCTTAAGAACGTCAACGCTAATCCAATAGAAATTCAAGCTGAATCTTAATCAGGCTTTTAATGGCAGGGGAGGGTGCAAAAAATACCATTTGAATAGTATCAGGTAAAAAACGAAAAA
Organism: Thyatira batis; assembly: GCA_905147785.2. Taxonomy (NCBI): domain Eukaryota; kingdom Metazoa; phylum Arthropoda; class Insecta; order Lepidoptera; family Drepanidae; genus Thyatira; species Thyatira batis. The sequence goes on along the minus strand of LR990496.1, from coordinate 5,069,319 downwards.
CCTAAGCCTATAAAATTAACGAATGTTTGATTATTTCGTTCGTGTATCTAAAAGAAAGGAACGTTTAACTAAAATATTTTAAATGACAGATTTTTTTAAAAAGTTCAACATGCCACAGTTCTCTAGATATTTATATAAATCAATATCACGCCCCGGACAAGTAATTAGTTTTGAAGAACTGAGAGGCACCGGTTTGATTTGTTGAATATTTTATTAAAGCGGACCTATTCAATATTCAAGACTACCCGACTCTTTGGAGCACAACTCCCTAAGATTCCTCTTGATAACTTCCATGACAGTTTAATTTGCGGAACTGAAATTGAGTGACGCCATTCTTTAGTTAGAAATTACCCTTTTTGTCCTTACTTATGATAATTATGACCTCATAGTAGTAATATAGTTCTCCTTAGTATTAACTATAGGTATTCGATAGATACTAGTCTAGCAGTTCTAGACTGCTAGACTAGTATCTCGCCATGAATGTAAACTCTACCAAGTCTGTTCGCAGAATCCTTGATTGCAATTTATGTTATGACATAATGTACTAGACTTGTTTCTAGAGATCGTTATATTTTTTACTAGAGGCATATATATGTACCCAATTTTATAACCTGCAGAGATTTCTTTTGTACTAAGTATCGAGAAAAAATAATATATTATTAGGTAAATAATAATATATTCTTGTACAATTTTTTTCTACCATACCTAGTAATATATTAGTGCATATATGTATGTAGGTGCCCAAAAGACAAAAGAGAAATGTGCTCACCAACAGACAGTCCTCAGATAGTCCTCATGAGTAGGAACAGCGTTGCTTTGATCAGTATCATACTGATCACTTTTATGATGGTTGCTAAGCGATGTAAGCGTGACTTCATAGCGTTTGCTGCATGTCTCATATTCTGGACGCACATTCTTGACACAGTCAGCATGTCTTAAGTATTCATCTTGGTATTTGCCACGGGTGCAGAGCTCCTGGACTACATCAGTGATCCCAGCGTATATCCGACGGAAAACAACTTGCTCCTGTTTCTCCATACAAACGTTTGTATAGTTATCTATGCATTTGATTCCCAAACGGAGCTCACTGTAACAAACATTTTGTTTAACTTGAAAGGCTCGATAAACAAGTACAGAACGCAATATTCTTTGAAAGAAAAATGTAATGAAAATATATGTGCTTTAAGTTCTAGAATCCGCGGCAAAATAGCTCATTGGCAATTCAGTAGTTCCATGAAGCGCTGAGTGAAGTTAGTCAGTCGGACAACTAGTTTCAAATTGCTATTTACCGCAAACAAGAGCACTAAATTAAGATGAGCTAACTGCGTGCCGACCGTGCTATTCCCGCGTCAGAACTTACCCCTAGCTGACGCCGACGTCTCGCCAAGTCTTTAACAAAACTTGGCCACTTTTCTCAAAGTTCTCGATGGAACGTAAATGAGAGGGCGTTAGATCGCATTACAGTGAAATCTCAGAACTTAAGACTATCGACATTGTTATTTTTCACTGATACTTCAAAGTATAATTAATTAACTAAATAAATATAGATATCTAAGTATTTAGACATTTTTATCATTCTGATCACTTTGAAATTAAAATTTTGGTAGGTATATGAATATTGTCTAAGTATACAAAACCAACAAACTTAATGATACGATATTTATTTACTTAGTCCTATGATTAGTAGATGCGTAAACGAATACTTACACACAACTTTTGTCTAACTCCTCGCGCGTAAGAGCAAATGATATTTCTGGTGAGCTGAGAACCGGAAGCGCCATTGAACACCTCTGTAGAAGATCTTCTTCTTTATTGCAGTGCTCTTTGATTGCATCTGTTGACAAAATGTTATATTTTAATACAAAACCTCAATATCTGGTTACCTAGCGTGTATTGAAGGTGAACACCTAACTAAAGGATATTGGCTAACTTGAATCATTCATTATTTATTATACCTACGACGTCTAAAAACCTTAAGTTTGTTATTTGTTAAAAACGGCATCACAATCTTCGTTACCTTGAGGCAATATGTTTTTTTTTGACATGGCCAAGTTCGTTGTTCATAACTTACATGATATTCTTTACAAAATAAAGTTTCAGAAGACGTCATATCCTTTTTAAACGTTGAAAGCTTTTAGAAATTTGAAGTCCACTCAACTTGGCAGATCTTCTTTGAACTGTTACTGATCGATATACTTCAAGCGTGCGATCCATTATTTTAAAAGAAAAGTGCTACATATAAAATATTACTTCTATATAGGTACAGCTTAAGATTTATACATGTTACCTACATCCTACCAGACCATATAGTAGAATGTCAACTGTCAAGGTGATTTAGATTTTAAAATGGCGTTCGAAAATAAATACTATGCTTTACATAGTTTAATTATCTTTTAACCTAAGTAAGAGTAGAGTAATGACTAGTAAAAGAGTATAAAACTAGGTCAAGGTGAACATTCTTCGTATATGTAATAGAAAAGTTGGCTTGCATTTTCAACGCGACTTATGTTTACTATTTTTTAAACGTCATTTAATACGTAGGTATAGTTTCTAGTAATCAGATATGAAGGTAGGTACCTAGGTGCCAAATTCTTAAGCCTTAATAAATAAAGTTACAACTCGTTGACAATTTTAATTGCGGTCGTCCCTGGAATGCGCCCCCTCTTCTTTAATTTGTAAATCGATTGTTTGACGTCATTTAGTGGTTTTAAAATGTCTTTAATTGCAACCCATTAATAATTATCCGAATATTAATAGAAATGTCCTTAGACCTTTCATTATAATGCTAAAACGTCAATGAATTTAATTTGTGAAATTGTAACAATCTCGTTTTAAAATACGTTGTTTCTTGGTAGATCTATCGAATGTTATCTAGTAACAGCGTAGTAGTACGGTATTGCGCATGCACACGTCATTCGCACTCGATCGTGTTTCACGTGGCATGCACGCGCAATCATGTTTGTCTACATGCGATTGGAAATTTTTCTCTTCGTCAAGATAAATCCCGAGACCGCTCGTTGCACTTTATTTTATTAACATTTAATTTATATTTGTCGTCATCACGCAATCACTGCATGCTTCATGTTCCGAGTACGTTAAATTAAGATTTATTAAACTCAAAATATAGGTATATATATTTATTCAGGTAGACCCTATGGTCTATTTACCGAAGATATCTATGATTTTAATATTTTACATTCGTTACTGTTGACAACATAGGCTAAAGGCTTTCTTTTTTACACAGATTTTTATAAAAAAGGAACATTATAAAGATAACGATACTACTACGTCTAGATAATTTAGACGGAATGCGCATATTTACATACAGATTAATTCCACAGCATCTTGGCAATGGCCTCTAACGCGATTTGATATCGTGTCGTGTGTGTCCTGCTTAACAGGTAGTTATTTTTAACAGTGCCGTTCTAAGAACCATGCATTCCGATGTGGTGGTGGGGAGCCGAGCCCACCACGCTCCACGCTGTCATTGGCCGGCGCTGATCGTACGATGTTTTTGCTTGTGTGCGTCACGTGTATACACATCACACTCTCACTCAATCGAATCATAATCGAGGACCAATTTAAGAAGTATCGGTCCAGAGCGCCGCCAATTGACTGATTGAATTGCCCTGATGCCTTAGGAAGTCTTTTTGCCTTGACACAATGACGTTACTACTCTATTTGTTTTGATTAAAGTACTATTGTTTAAATGTAAGCAAACATGCCACTAAGCATTACAATACGTTTACTTAAATATTAAATTGTATTACGAAGCAACATTTGTGGTTACATGGTGGATTTTGTGTTATTTCCCACTATAGTTCAGATATTGGGTTTGGTCACGTCTCAATATCTCCAACTAAGTAAGTAGTTAAAGTTCCAAGCCACTCCTTTGCCTAATTTCAAATAGAATATTCGAGGAGCTTTAGAGATAAACATGCAAATGAATAATGCGTTATACCTTCCTATTACCAATGTTAAATGACATGTTAATATTCCGTTTGAAAAAAATTTATTAATTAATATTTACATCCATGAGTAGGTAGGTACCTACATCTACATTAAACTACCATTTAACCTTTATTAGTATAAAATTGTAATTTCCCTACTATTTAATTCAAAGGTATTTTTCGGGAGAAATGATACTTGTATTACTTACACCTACCTAATGATATAGTAGGAACCTATCTATGAATGACAACTCAAATGTAAGTACCAACTTTATCTTATTGTAATCTGCAGTCAGCAATTTTCTCAAGGTTATCGAATCGCCTGTTCTTATATAAAATGAACTCCGTTGACAGCCTAAGCCATTCATTAATATTAAGTGAGATCATTGTCTCCAATATTCAAGACCACCTGATAAGAAAGTAATTGACGTCTGCTTATCTTATTATTATAAGCATTTTGCTAAATAGGTATTTCATGTGGATAATGTAATGTTGTGTTTGTGTCATCATGTTCAAATAGATTTATTTTCAGATTCGCGATAATTAATGGCTCAGTTAGTTATCTGTTTTTTACGCAGTTTTAATTCGCCACAGTATTTTTCAGGGAATTTCCGTCTAGTCATTGATAAATGATAATATACCTACCCAAAATTATGATAAAAATTGCGAATAGCGTACTATAGCTATCTGATAATATTTAATTCATATGATTATCGTTTTTTGCATGCTCGTAATTTGATAAATATCTATGATACCTGTGGTGTTATCATCCTTTATAAGCTAATTCTTATAGTCCCGATTCCTAAATCACAAACACATTTCATGAACTGTTCAAAGAAAAAGAGCTTCGTATAAATTAAAAACACTGCGACGCTGTTGTAATTCGGATGATAATAATTTAATTATTGCCAATTGATCCAAAAGGTGAATAGAATTATTGTACACTGTAATGCTTTGATAAACAAGCCATCTCCTGGCTAGATGACTTACAGACCTATTCAATGGCTTACAGTAAACTCCTCATCATTAAATAAGTTTTGAGTCCACGAGTGCAGTATTAAACTCACGAATGAATTAGAATCATTTTGGATATGAGAGTCATATGGTGATTTGCAAACCTCAAAACATATCTATATGAACGCAAGTGAGCCATATAATAGCGTTTCCTTAAAGTGGTATCGAGGAAGAAATAAAGTACCTTTTGAAATGTAGCAAAATAAAGGACATGGGCAAGTATTATTTTACATGCATATTATCTCAACATAATTCATTAATCTACATTAACAATTCCTTTCATAACGCACCGCAATACAAAAAAAATATGGCTCCTAAAACTACCTACTCTATGAAAATGTAATCATTTGGGAATCGATTCCGGCAGTCCCGTGTGCCAATACAAAGTGCTGAACGATCTTGTTGCAATTCGACCATTTTCACTGATGTCTCAGCGACGACGTCGCGTCGGCCGGGTCATTTGTCATCGCACTCAGATGGGATAACTTTTTGTCCGTGTCACTGACTTCATCCCGACTTTTGTAAAGAAATCGCCCCTTATTATCGCGTCCCACACTAATGTGTTCCTCTGTTACAGCTAATGGTGCAATTCGTTCGTATAAATTCGCGATTTTTTTCGCTAATCATTTGTCTTGTATGTACACGCCCTAACCAGTAGGCAGGCCCTACGTAATAATTACCCCTAAATCCTTTCTTACCGCAACGAAATGTTTCGTTGTGTAAGTTAGTGAGTAAGTAAGTAGGTAAGTGAGCTAAGAACTAAACTAAAAAAGCTATGAGAACCAAGAAGTGTATTAGATCGAGTCTCACATTGACATTATTCACAAAAAACATTTGTCATGTAATGCACGCAATCGATATTATTCCAATATTGATTTATCGTACACACCTTTGTTTTCATTACAGAAAAATCACGGTAACTAATGAAAATAATTTGTTTCCGAGTTATTATTTTATTTACACGTATCAGATTTTCACGGGAAATGTTTAAGCCAGCCTCCTGCGGCCAATAAATTTGGATAAAACAATTTCATCTGACTGAAATCGCACCCCCAAACTATGCGGCTTACCTCATAAATCTCGATTAGCCTTCGGGTAAAAGAATGAATCAATAGATTATATCCCGCTGTTAATGCTGTAATATTCGTTGTACAAACAACGAAACTAACTAATATACGTAGGATTGGAAATTAAATTGGAAAACGGATAAAGTATGAAACAAATTATAAAAGCGAGTAAGTACTATTTTATTTCATTACTTATAAATAAACACATCTTATTTATGTCAATACATATTATTTCATATAAATTAATATAGATGATAATAAACACCTCTTACCCAGTAATCGAAAGTAGATATAAAAAAAAATAAGAAAAGGATTCATCAAAATCATTGTCATAGTACATTCCTAATAGGAGTGTACTTCACCGAATCTTCCAAAATTTAAACAATAAAATGTTAAGGGGAAAGTCAAACATAGTTAGTTTTATACGAAAGCAATTTTTCACTAAAATATTATTCGTTAATCTTTGTTTTTTCTTAAGCATTAGCGACTTGCAATTCACAATTATTCAGATTATTTAGAATTTATCACCTCATTATATAAAAACTTTCTCATGTAACGAAATTAATTAATTCGACAGGGAAAATCGTATCACATCGGCAAGAGCTTGGTAAGTAAGAGACTGCTAGTATTGTGAGTTGAAACATCGGATGTATAATTGATTAACATTTCTATCGCCAAGTAAGCACCAACAAGCGCATTTCAGCAGTAGGTATTTCAGCAACTGCACTGCGAGCTTAAGCTCTTCAAGACTTAGTGCGCTTAGGTACTCACTACTTTGTGTCGTATACATTTTCATTGGCAATAAAGAAATTTAAAAAGACAACGGTAATTTTTATGATATCACTAAATTGAAAAAATAATTTCGTTAAATGTGTCTGTCAGTGCGCTTATTTCTTCAACACGCAACGGATTTGATACGGTTTTCACTGTTATATTGAAGATCTTTCGGAAAATTTTAAGTTAGGTATATCGACTATTTGTTAATCAAGTCGTAAATATATATATATATGTATGTCCAGACGCTCACGTCGTGCGAATGTTGGCTAAATCAAATAAAATCTTAAATCGTTTGGACACCTACAACGCCACATTGCACATATACGGAGGCCGGAGCTGGACCGGTTTGTAGTAAAAAGTAAAGCTTTTTTTGATATAGCCAATTCTTGAAGATATTCTACAGTTTTGATTGAAGTCACAGCAGGATAACTTATCATAAATAATTGCAAAACTCAATTAACTTACATAAATTACGATTATTACAGATTAGATGCGATAACGAAGCAATTTTATATATTTAAAGTTCCGATTGTATAGGTGGTTGAATAATGCATCGTTTCAGATAGGTCATCATCGATATTCATCAGAGCTATTGAATCGAATAGGGCATAATTGCACGCTCGGACGTACAGTAGCGGAAAAATGTGTGCAATTTTATATTTTGTAAATACGTCACATTGAAGTACCGACGATCAATGTAGACATTCGATTTTAACCTCTACTGCTATCGGATTAAAATTCATGACTCGTAATTTACGTGACTATTGAATAACCGAGATAATTAAGTAGGCAGGTACGTTCAATATAAATTATTTTATCACCTACTATACTACGTTGTCTACGTTCTCAATCACTCAAGTACAAGCTATTATTAAAAGTACGTACAAATAAATATGCAAAAAGGATAAATTACCTTTACATCTAGGTATCGCATCGCATGTTACAGTCAAAAGTTATTCTTAATTAAATAGGTACAAAATTAAATGGTTGAATGCGGTTACAGAAAAGTTCAATTATTATTTTCTTGGAAATGGGTCGAAATGTTGGTTTCATGAACAGCTAACGCTAGTTTGGGATTCAGGGCTTGCATAATATTTGTAAACACATTTTTGTTCCAATAAAGATTTATTATTATTATGAACGTGGTTGCTGCGGTAAATGAAAAAGTATTAATTGCGTAGGTACTCCCAAACATTTTCATATAATTTTTTATTTGTAAAATGATTTGTTAATTTTTTCCGAAGTAGGTTATCGATCTGAAATCTAGACTGACCTAAGATACAGGTCAATATATATGTTTGAAAATATTTTTAAAATTACTTCAAAAAAGGAGGAATTTTTCTTTTGTCTGAATTTCTATCCTAGTGGTTATAAAAAAATATAGGTTTGGTTGGTTTAATTTCATCAAAATGTGTTTTATAGGTTATAAATGCCTGGCATGTGTTTTAAAGCTCACACCAACTCCAAAGATCCAAGTTAATCAAATGTTTAATTAAACGTATTCTTGCCGTCCAATTCCTCACGCTCTTGGATTTTGGTGTAGAGCGAAGAGACAGACAATACGGAAACCGCAACAGCTCGCTCAACCGCTGCCTAATACCCAATGGTTCACACAAAACTACCGAGTTGTATGAATCCTAATATTAGAAATATAACTGTTAGCTAATCATAGGTCAGAATAAAACAAAAAAAAAATTATAAAATAGGTACAAAGTATCGGTTGAAAGCGAAGTCTTTAAGAACTTCCAAATTCCAATCATGATAATACTGTTTAGAAAAACACGTGGGACACAATCCAGGACCTGCTATTTTTATATGTTTTGTGTACGTAAAGTGTTTGCCTCCAAGAGTGTATTTTTGCCACAAATGTATCAATGAGAGCAATAGAGACGTCATAATTAGCGTGGGTGTCTGGACTGACGCCAGAAGTCGCCGCCATGCGCCATGCCTAGAGTTATAAACAACATTGAAGAATATTCGTAATGCTAAATTGATTAAACTACCTACTGACTTCAAACTTAAATATAGAGTAATAAGAGTTCGAGGTTAATTCCGAATATATTAAAGAATGCCATTATTTAAGTTTCGAATTAGGTAAAAAAATGAGCAAATAAACTCCATTAAATTTTAATATAGGTCCATTTAATACACCTCTAACATACATTTCTTTTACAAATTAAATACAGATGCCTATTACATTATTATGTGATCGGGAGGAATCTACCTACCTAACCTAGACCTACATGTTTCTTTTTATCTTTGTTGTGATGATACACCTTATTGCTTGTCTGTTACGTTGTGTTGTTTGTTGGGACGTCTCCAAATTCCCTTACTACCTATATAAAATATAATAACAATAATATGTACTCATGCTTGTAGTTTTTTGTTTGGTATTATATTTATGATCTATAACTAAATACATAATAGGTAACTAGGTACATGTTATGTTACTGAAAACTCAAATATATAGGACTCATTATTTAGATATAAGGTACATTAAATTGGTTTTTTATACAATTAGAAAACATGTAGAAATATAATTTACAATTAAAATTAGTTATTTTAAATATTCCGTAATAAATTATAATTACCTACAGCTTTCTGACCCTTAGTCCTCATTTTAAACATGAACATACTGGAAGAAACATTTCACTTATAATTATTGGTTTTGTTTTTTTCTTTTGTAGGTATTTATAATAGTTTATATTTTTCAACATCCAGGAAATAGCTAGGTACCTACCTATTTTTAAAATACTAATAGGTATTTTTGCAGTATGATCAAATTTGAATTTTAACATAGAGCAAATACACAGGGACCCCAATTTTTTTATCAATTAGGTATATTTCATTAATTATTATGTACTTAATATTACGAGATATGATGAATGAATGATAATCATTACTAATAACAATTAGATGGGTAAATTTAGTTGATACAGAGTTTATGAGTGGCAGGAATCCACTATTATAATAATACTATATTAGTGAAATAGGTAGTTGTACTAGGAAACTTTGTAAGTACCTACATAATATAATTAACCTTGATATAAGACAGAACAAAACCTTTATATTAATTTAAATCCGACATGAAAGTTGTTTGCGCAGGTTACGTCCTGATTCACAATTGTTAACCTTTTTTAAAGGATTTAAAGCGAGTAACCGAAACTGGCCATTTAATTAAATATAAATAAATAAATCATCATAATTTAACCTATTATTTAACTTACCACAGATTCCGACTAAAAACACTATGAAAACAAATAACTTGCTAACTACTTTCCGCGTATACATTTTCTTTTTCTAATATTGCACTATCAATAGATATTCTTCTGATTTTCACTACCAAACTTTTAAAAAGTTCAAATCGTTCTTCTATTTAACACTTGATAAATAATACTATTATAGGAACTGAGAAAAGTTTTCGTAATTCAGTACGAAATGTCAAGTTAGGAGAAATAAAGACGACCGTACACCATCTCTCATATTTTTCAACTGGCGCACACAGACAGACTGACCTGCCTGACTCGACTTGGTCAGTTTTCAGTTCAATCAGTTCACTCATTCACTCCTAAGGTGGGAGGGAAGAGATTAGGTGACTTCAGGCGACATGCCGACATGAAGTTTTAGCAGTTACTTGATATTTTAAATGATTTATGATATGAATGATCTAAGAATTATATTTCTATAGCCATGATAATAATCTATGGATATTTTAGCGGGAACCTCACACTATAACCTAAAGTAAACTCTCGTATTATTTTTTCTTTTTGCGTTTTGTAAAATCCATACAAGAACGTAAAGAAATCAAGTGAAATAAACGCGCATATTGAATTGTTACAATCTAAAAACTATATAAATAAAAGACAGATAAAATTGAAAATTTGCTTTTTATGTCAGAAAACCTAAATTTATTTAACTCGAATTCAATCTTGAGAACTAACCTAACCTAACCCTAGAAACCAAAACACCAAATAAATCACACAGATAAACTTTTAGGAATATTAATAATAACTAGTATTAATATAAGTAATTATTTGTGCCAGTGACGGGCAGTTTCGATTTCTTTTCCGTTTTTTTGTACTTGATATAATATTGATTACTATCTATCTGGCAACGCCTACCTAATGGTAAATTGACAATTATCGCATCTAAAGTTTCCTCGTTTTAAAAACTTGACATTGGCAAATACACAAGCCGTGTAATGCTACGCAAAAAAAAAAAAAAAAAAAAAAATTATCGCATCTGTCAGTGAAAATTCAGACAATCACAGACGGTGTCAGAAAGAGAAAGAACGACAAAAATAAGTGAAAACAAATAAAAATGCATTAATTTATAAAAAAAAATATTAAATGGATAGGTTACAAAAGTTTTGAAGCGATACTTAACTCCGTTTATTTCTTCAAAACTTTGTAAAGACCTTTAATAATACGGTTCTATCATAACCTAAAATGGCAAAGTTTATAAGAAATATTTTAAAAACGAAACCTACAAATGTATTGATAAAGCGCTGGGAAAGTTCCGACAAACGTGTAACAATCTACGACCCATTCTTAGTTCAGACGAAAAAAAAAGATAAGAGATCTTACTTAGAAGCAGTTAAAAAATTTGAGGGTCATGATACTAGGCGAAGAGGGCATGTAGAGTTTATTTATGCGGCATTAGCCAGAATGAATGAATTTGGTGTTCAAAAAGATTTAGAAGTTTATAAGGCTCTTGTGGATGTATTCCCTAAGGGAAAGTTTATTCCAACTAACATATTTCAAGCTGAATTCATGCATTATCCAAAACAACAACAGTGTGCTGTAGATTTATTGGAACAAATGGAAGATAATAGTAATACATTTATACATAGCTGATGTTGATAATACTATGCATAATTAATTATACTTTTTAATACAGTTCTTAATTCCGGCAGAGGTAATACCAGACACAGAAATGGAACATATGCTCATAAACATATTTGGCCGAAGAGGCATACCTCTCAGAAAGTTCTGGCGCATGATGTATTGGATGCCAAAGTTTAGAAACCTTAGCCCTTGGTACCTGCCTGAAATATTGCCTAATGACACATTGGAATTGGCAAAGATAGCCATTGAAAGAATAACCTCTGTTGATCCGGGTATGCAGATTTCAATTTGGCAGGTGAAGAACACCTTTAATAGTTTGTATACTAACCAAATAAAGCAAAATATTGCCCTTATTATTTAAAATGATCGGGTTATTTATTGTTTTATATGTTAACTTTTTATATAATGCAACATGGAATCCAATTCACTAACTAAAGTTTCATAGTAATTATTTATGCAATAAAAACATGTAACTGTTACACAAACCTCTGTGCTGCTCAAAAAATGGATTATAAGCTGAACGCAGTATAAAAGTAATTTAATATTTTCCTATTGCCAGACAGAAGAAATTGAAGCATCTCTAGACAAAACATGGATTGTATGTGCTCAGAGTCAGCTACAAAAAGTATTACTATCTGAACAACCATCAGATGAACCACTTGTTGTAAAAGGACCATACACTGTTTATTTAAAAGACCAAGTTGTATCTTACTTTCTTTTACTTGGAAAGACAAAAGTTGGAGCTATCGATGATAGCGATCCAGATGGTACAGTACATTTTTATATTTTTTATTATTTGTCTCAATATTACAAGGACATTATGTACAAATTATTGTGTTATGTTATCAGATGTTTCAAATATAGAAAAGCCACCTGGAATACCAGGTTATATAGGGAGCACAAAGTTACCAGCAACTCGGTGTACAGTACATGAGCAAGATGATGGCACAATTGTGTCTGTGTGTGCTACAGGTATTTTATTGTCAATTTTATGTAATACTAATCAGTGACATATATTCTAATAGTTAATTTACTTTCAGGTTCATCATCAAGGGACTCACTTCTATCTTGGATTAGGCTTCTGGAAAAACATGATAATCCAGTTTTATCTAATATACCAGTGATATTCACCCTTACTGCACCACCCAATGAAGTAGCTATATCAGATACTCAACCAGCTGTGCAAGAGGACAAAGCTGCTAATTCATAAAGTCTAAATGTTATTGTAGTATAAATATGTAGTAAAATTGTTTTATTTATTATTTCCTATTTTATTTTTTCTGTTTCTATTACATGGTTTAACACATATACACAATACATTTTGATTATTCATATAGAATTATTTGTATCTAACAACAGAATATTAGGTGTCTTTAAGTAGTGGCTTCAATCCAGTTTGAATTTATTGACAATTTTCACTCTTTATTAACTTGTACCATTAGCACAGACATCAATAAACTTATAGAGATGAGTAATATTTATTATTTATTTAGGTATTCAGTTCAATATCATGACTCAGCCTCATTGGCATCACTTATAATTTATACACTTATACTCATTTTCTCGAGTTCTTATATTTGGTTTAACTAAATAAGTGGCACCACATTATTGGATAAGATGTTCTTATTATAGCACACCGTATAACACTTCATGATTAGAACACAGATTATAAAGCTGGTGGTAAAACAGATTTTTACTAGGTCCATTCATAATCCTCATCATCTTCAAAGGATATAGTACCCCACTGTCAGGTGATGTTGTGCCAGTCAGCCTGTGGTAGGAGGTAGGTCTCATTAGTGCTTCTGATGACTGAGACACCGGCTCCATAGTAAGGTATAACGTATGCAGAGCCATCAGATGGTCCCACCACCTATAAATAAAATATGAGTGATTATGACTATCCAAGGCTGTAATAAGTGATTACAAATTAACATTGTACTGTCACTAAAGCATCATCAACTCAATTTAATAACAAAGACTTAAAACCTAAATTACCTGAGCAGAAATAAGTATTATATCCAATAAATGTCCGAGAAACATGAAGCCCAATGTGCACAATTTAGCTAATCCAATTCCTGGGTAACCCAAATAGAATCGATCCAACCCAAACATGCCCAAAAACACTGACAGCAGTAAAGCTATCTCCAAAGAGTAACCATTTCTGGAAAGAGAAATACATTCATTTACTACTTTCAAAGGTGTATTTTAAGATTTTTGGTATAGCTCTTGCTCTTGGCTTACATAAAAAGAATTGTTAAAAACTTGTTATCAAAATATTTAATTGTGCTTTTCAGCCAAAGCAACCTTATGAACCAAGTTCGGAGTCAACATTTCATATGTGGCTGTGAAAGCCAATTTGAATGAATAAATATCTTTCATTTCAATAATGGTCATGTTAACAATGTTATATCCAAGTTACGTACGTCCATTTACACGGCAACTTTTTTGTAAATGTGGAATTGTGTGTCTCGTTGCATATAATGCCATCAGCAGCAATACAATATACTGTAATACAAATAATGTCTTAGAAAAGAGTAAAGTATTCTGATACAATATTAAATTATTATTTGAATTCCATACCGTCAGCTTCACCTTCCGACGGAATTTCTTTTCCCTTTATACAACCCTTATATTGCTGTGTTTCTGGATCAATCTGATCTAGGCTAGGATCTGGACAAATATACTGTCCTAGCCTTAACTTGCTGCAGTCCACTGAAGGAACTGTATTTTCACCCTTAGATTCATCTGACGCATTAACTCTTGAATACAATAACATAAAACAGATTTGCACAATGATTATTCGCGTCATTACGGAATATACTAAGTACTAGTTAACTTTATTGCCTATACAATCGTTAAGAACGGTTTTCATAGGATTATTAAATTCTTGACACCTTTATTATTCGAGAATAACAATTACCCTTTCGTATCATAATAAATTTATTATTTAATTAATACGAAAACTACATAAGGCTGGCAGAATTTTTCACTTATTTTAAAGCTAAGTTGTCAATGTCATTCCGCCCTCTGTCAATGTGACAGCTGACAGGGGTCATGGTTTGAACCAGTACCTATCCATAGTATAGGTATGAACATAATATGTTCATGTTTTTTAGGCTTTATATAAAATAATAATAATAATAATAAATATCCTGGGACATTTTTAACACACAAAATAATTTTTATGTAGTTTTGGAATTTTAATCAAAAGTAAAAAAAATACCTGACTGCGCTAGAAGGAGGGTTATGTTTTGTAGGTATGTATATTATATGGCCTCTTTACCATTGTTTCTGTTTGTATATATTTTTTTTGCGCGCTCTGCGGGGCTATTGGCTATCTTTTTCAATGTCAGTGACCAACTGGGTTTGGTTGTACACCGAACATTGATGACAACCGAGAATATCATAACATTGGTATTACGTATCAAATCGAGTGGATATCAAGTGGCGGTGTCTAACGGTGCCTATCGGGACGGCTTTCGACACCTCTATTTTTTATCGACTATTATGCGGCTAGATTAAGTGTGCCTTCTTATCGTAACAAAATGCTAGTTTCCAAAGCTCAATTTATTTTATCCGGTTTATACCAACATTACATGTAATTTTGGCGGCATACTCATTTTCGTTTCAAAACTTTCAAACTCGAGGAAGATATTGTGCTATGTTGAGTGTAAAGTTGGTGATAATAAATGCTTAAAACTAAGTAAAACTACAAAAATAATTATTTCGTTGATGTTTTTATTATATATAATAGAGAACCGTACTGAAGTTGTTGTTTGAGCTCGGTGGCCGAGGGATCAACTAAAACTCCAATGACGCAAAGTTAACATCTTAGTAAATTTACTCTGCCTACCTAAATAAATTAATACCCATAAATTAATCATTACCTAGTTCTCACTTTATTCAAATAAGTCGCTTTCTCGAGCAAATATTGTTCCATTATTCCCTTTTGTATAGCAACTTTTTCTTTTCATTGTTATTTTATGTTGTACTATTTAACTCACTCATACAAATATAACCTTATCACTCTGCACTTACTTAATGAGACACTTGCTTTGTGGCTCAAGTGGGTGAGCTTTGGGTGACACAAAAAACTTAAAACAATTTTTAATCTACTGTACTCTACTGTACATATTTTTTGTAAAGCAAACCCTTTCTTTTAAGAAGGTATAATTATGTGATAATTAATAATTTTTTATTATTTTGTTATGTACGATAGAATTTAAAGCCAAAGTTAGAGCAAAATCTGCGGGTGGAGGGTATGTCTGGTGTACTAATTGATGTTAGTTCCACATTTGTATATTTATATTTTGAATTTAGATTATAGATAAGGGCTACCTCATCCTTCATACCAGCAATTCAGTATTCATTCATGCATGAAAGCTTAATAAAATGACTAAACCTTATTTTCTAAAATAATTGTTTATTAACAATTAATATAATTATAATGTAAACATATCAATACATAACTTTACTTAAGATTTATGATTCCTTTATTAAAGATTAAATATTATTTAACAACACAGGCATTCACTATTTCTCCAGCAGTAACTGGGTCATAGTGAGCACTCTATGTGCCAACAAACACCGCCAACTAGCTTTTAATACACCAATGCACCACTCCACAGTATTTCTGACACAACAATGAAGATCCGTATAAAACTCTTCTCGAGATCCAGAGACAGCACCTAACATGGGTGTTATCATCCAAGGCCTTTGAGCATAACCAGAGTCACCTGAAAATAAATTGATATGATTTTTATTTATGATATGTAGAAAGGTAGGTGTCAATGTAAAAAATGTAGGAAATATACACATTTAATAAACTGGAAATCATATTATGTTTTGGATTTACTATTACTTAGCCAAAGTACATACCATGAAGCCAACAGCACTCTCTATTCTGTAGTCTTTCTAACAGAGGTTCAATTGAGCATTGATTCCATACATAGGAATGTGAGGCACCTCCAAATGATGCATCAATAAATAATATATTTAGGTTCACATCACAAATCTGAAATCAAATTAATTAACACCTTATAAAATTATTATGTATAAGTGTATAAAATACATTGGTGAAATAGGTACATTGATACAATTGTACTCGTAATTATTTGTATTAATTATATGAATTAGTAATTCTGTAAAGTTGTTTAATTGAAAGTGGTCAATAGCACTATTGCCAAAAAAATTTTTTTTGATAGAATTAGGTATTACTTACGTACATTTAATGAGTGATAATTATCAGGCGTATCAATATTTTAATAATAAATAAAGTAATAATGTTTTATTTTTAAATAACATAAGCAAATAGATCAAAGTCAGTATGTATTACTGAAATTCCTATGGATAAGAGTAGCTATAACCTACAAATTTTACAGTGATTATCACTTGCGATCTATAAAACACTGCTCTTTAGTAGTTCCTTTCACCAAATTGAGTGATCATCACTTTGTCAATTATTTGATATACACTATGCGTACGCAATCGCAATATTTCAACTATCGATACGAAAACACTTGTCAAAATGTTTACGGTGCCTATCAAGTGACTATCAACAAGACTCGGTTCTCATGACGTCATCCGCGTTGTTAACTGACGTTAGGCAATACGAAAATGGCGTTCTGACGGTTCATAGTTGAGCACCATACAAAATGATCATCACTATGAGCTGTCAGTTGAGATACGCAATAGCCCTGCTGTAGCCTAAACGGCTTGACGGTTTTTAATTTTTAGCATATGAGTGAGGTGTCATTAAATTCGTCTTAATTATGTGCAAACTATACCGACTACGGATTGCCATTTTTACAATTATGATGGCAAAAAATACCGACGAATTGAGAACCTCCTCCTTTTTTTAATTCGGTTAAAAATCGGCTGTCGGCCAATGTATGTCAGGAAACTTTTTTTTAGTAAAATATAACGTGTCAATTCAAATCATTGTCCGTTACAAAATAAATTATTCAAAACCTTTGTTATATATTACATAATATGTTGGGAACTTGGGATAAAAATCTAAATGTACGGTACCCAAAGATTGTTATGATACTTTATAATGCATTAGGTAGATACTGCCGTCTTAAACTAAACTCACGCTCACAACAATATTATTAGATTTAGCACATTCGTAATTTTCAAAAATTTTATAAATCTTCCAATTTTAACGTGGGTTAATGTAATAATTCCAAATAAATAAAAGTGGTAAATAAAACGCAAATAAATTCGTGAGGCTAGTAGAAATCATAAATACTTTAAATGTATTCAAATATTAGGTAAATAAATTAATAAAGACCGTTATATTTCTACCCTATATGATTAATTTAATAAATATGAGAAGAGGGTTTCGATACGCTCGTTAAGTTTTAAAAGCGATTTTATTCGAAAAACTCGCATGAATTGCTCACCCCTTAAATTGATAGAGAGCACTTACGCTCTGCCACTCGACATTTTTGTAACAGTCACAGTTCGTGTTTCAGCTCAAATTAATTGCATTTTGTCATTCGCGTATATCTAGATATTCCTACCTAGAAATCGACTCTTTTAGAACCTGACATACCTACTAAATGGTACGTTTAC
The DNA here is from genome assembly GCA_905147785.2 of Thyatira batis. Taxonomy (NCBI): domain Eukaryota; kingdom Metazoa; phylum Arthropoda; class Insecta; order Lepidoptera; family Drepanidae; genus Thyatira; species Thyatira batis. The sequence goes on along the minus strand of LR990496.1, from coordinate 5,051,088 downwards.
TATTTATTTATTACTATAATGTTAATTTATAAAAGTAGACGCATAATTTTAATAGTACCTAGATAGATACCTACCTATATTACATAGATACCATGTTTAAGTTTGGAGACAGTTTGTCGATTTTGAAATATTTCTACTAGGGTACCTAATGTTTAAAAATGTTATGCTTCTTCACTATAAGTACCTACCTACAGTAAAAATGTTCGCCCAAAAGTTCCAATTAAGGCGACGACGACGTTTCGGAGTAAATTTTCTCAATTTGGCAGGTAACGTTAACAACACAGCCCCTAATTGCAGCCCAGATTAATGTCCTCCATTCTGAAAGTCTGTGTACCTACCTACTCTGAAACACCTGCAGCCCGTCGCTGATAACTTGTTCTTGTCTCGGGTAATTAATTTTGTGTTTTTCTGTTCTTTTTTAAAAAATACCACTTCCTCTCAATTGCAAATAGTTATGCGTAGCTAATAATTATACGGGTGATACGGGTCTGGTCTGAGTGACTAGATAAAATCGGTTCATTGTTTTGTTCCAGTTAGATAATTCCAATAAATAATATTCTCAATGTAAAAGTAGAAATATACCAGATATTTTTTACGAAGATTGGTACCAGCGTTGCCAGATATATTTTTTGCCAAGTCGGGATTTTAGAACATTGAAAAAAAGCGGGAAAGTGAAAAAGTGAAAAAAGCGGGATTCTTTCGTCGAAAGCGGGACATAGCTCTAGCATCTTTTTATTTGAATTCTAATTACGTTTATGTGACAATAGATAGTAAAAATATCCATAGAAATTGTATTTTAATAAAAATATGATTTTTTTAATCAAATTTACCCTATCGTTAAATAGGTAGTTGAGTAAAAAAAAAATTCTGAATAAAAAAAAGTTATTCCCGAAAAGCGGGACGGAGCCTGTCCCGCGCGGGACATTAAAATTTGATTTAAAAATCGGGACGTCCCGCCAAAATCGGGACGTCTGGCAACGCTGATTGGTACATACCTACCGGTCAAATGACCTCCCTAATATCAATGAGTTACTTGAAAGTTGTTATTACAAAATGGATGTTACAGTTAGTTAGGTATTGTTTCCTTTTTAGTGTATGGAATTTGCCTTTTATATCGAGTGCTTGAAGTTACCTACTTCTATTAACAGTTTTACCTACAAGTTTGTAACAAATTTCGGAACATTAACATGAAGCGTAGACCATCTATTCGATTTACATTCAGAGGCCACATTATTTCCATTTTCGCTCGCTCATTAGTGAAGTAGGCAAAACGTAGAAAAGCAACTTTTTCAACAGCCCCAAGTTTTTCTAAACTTCGTATGAACTCATTATACATTCAGATAACTTTGACAAACCATTGCTTGAATTTTACAGTAAGCATCCGGACAGAGGAGCGCTACTAACGAATCAACTTCAAGAACTTGATCGGATAGAACTTATTGAATAAATCGGCCCAGTATAAGTTTGATTTTATTCGAATACTTACCTACATACTATCTGCTAATATTATAAACAGAAAATTACCTACTTACCTTCTACTAATGTTATAAATGTGAAAACGGTTTAACTTAGATACAATGTGAGTAGGTAGGTACCTATCTATAGGTCCCGTCTTATTTTGGGAAAAAGATACGGGCCAATAATAATACGCGGCAGACATTCTTGTATATAATATGTCGGCACCTAGTGTTGGATAGAAACAGGTTTTTTTCAGCATAACCATTGATATAAAAAAACCCAAGATACACACTCAGCGTCTCAAAAACGTCTGCATAAAATGAGCGCACAAATTGAAATTGTGCGCTCATTTCAAATAGTCTCGCGTCGCTCGCCTCACTGAACACTCGTTAAAAATGGCGAAGTGTTCGTTACGAAATTGTAAAAATATTACGTCTAGAACGTTAGAAAAGGATGGGATATTGTATTTTCAGTAAGTTAAAGACTTTATCGATTTGTTTTTGTTGTTTTTATGACTTAATATAGAGAGGAATGTGGGATTTTGATTTAATTTGTCTCAAAACTTCACTCAACGGTCCAAGTATAATACGGCAGATTTAAATGGCGGCATTGTCAGCGTAAGAACGATACATTACACGCCCCTTTTAGTTTAGTCGCATAATACAAATGACCCTGTTCTTTTTTAATGGAGTCGATTTTTTTTATTGTGTTAAGTTTAAATTAATAAGCACACTTTTAAACTATTTTGTAGTGATGTGCCGAGTCGCTGTTTTGGTGGATCGAGTCGACTCGAGTCAGTTTATACGGTATTCGAATCATGACTCGATTCCCTCTACTCGAATTCTATGTTTGGTATTCGAATACTGACTCGAGTCCGGCTGTCGAGTCAGTATTTGAATTCCGGCTAGACTCGAATCAACCCTCATTACAGATTCCTTTTTTCCTAATGTTGCGGTTGGCATCGACCTCAAAAGAAATATTGCTCATATCCGATTATGAAGACGCTTCATGATTTTAAATATTTATAAGTTAATATTTATCAGGTATCAAAGTTATTACTTTTCAGTTATTCGTTTGTGTTTTGAAGTCCGGTAAATGTTGTTTAAATTACTTTTTAATGAAAGATAATTAAAAAAACTCAACTCAACCAAACTCGTATACTAGACTCGAGTCAATTGAACTCGCATAAATAGAATCGAGTTAGCAAGTACGAGACGATTCTTCCTGACTCGAGTACCGGAATCGAGTCTGGCGTACTCGAATCAAAATAAATTGGTATTCGAGTAGACGAGTCCAAAGCAGGAATCGAGTCTGACTCGAGTCAAACCGTACTCGGCACATCTCTACTATTTTGTATTAAGTTTTAAATAACAAATATTAATATGTATAAATTACGGAGATGAACCAGACGAGTTGTTTTAGTAGCTTTTTTTTAAACATATAATACATAATTAATTATGTGTTTCAATGTTATGATAATATATTTTTTTAAGTTATAAGAGTGATCCGTAGATTCAATCTGACACTTGAAAATTTGTGTTTAGAACACAATTCAAACTTATAAATCTCACTCAATGTCTTATAAACAAAAAGTTAATAAATAATATTCGTCTCCACTCCATGCCTTGTCCTACCGGCTAACTTGGGTCGTAAAATTTTATTGCTTACAGGTACACTGCGTGCTAAAAACAACTTTTAATAATCCTAGTAAGGTTGTATTTGCAACACAATATGTTTAAAGTATAACTATATCAACGTAGGTATCATTGGTGAGTGTTTGACGACGGTTTCGAGTGTTACTTTTGTTCGAGACTGTGCATCTTGGGTTTTTTTATATCAATGAGCATAACCAAACTTTCAACCTTGATCTCTGATTCGGCAAAAACCGAATTTTACTTATAGGACCAATTAAATTAAATATTGAAAACAATCTATTATATACTGAAATCTAGCGTGTTTTGCAATACATTTATTTGTTTCTTAAAATATTTATATATTATATCTGCAAAACTATATTTTTGACCGAAAACTAACCTTCGGCAGGTTGTTGGTGTAAATATGAACACAATAGTATAATTGGAATCTAATTTATTATCAGAAATCTTTAGTAATGTAATCTTGAATAAGCTTAGATAACTTAAATTAAATATAATAATGTCATTAACAAGTCATGCGTTACATTTAAATACATGGTTTATAACAATGGTTGAATAATATAAGTATCTACTGCACTAATAACTTTAAACACACAGATTAGATTATTATTTTAAAAAGTCTTATTGGTCCTGCCTCATTTTAGCAGCGCGCTCTTTGAAATATTGTCATCAGCCGCGCCATCCGGTGAACGACGGAGACCTGATAAATTAAAAAGTCATTAAAAATGAATATTCACATATTTTACTCTATAATATGTACACATATACATCAATCTAACCCCTGAATAATAAAAATAAATGTTTTGACACCTGATAACAATAAAATATTACAGAAACTTATAGGTTTATGTAACTTACAGGTAAATAAGTAATTACTAGGAGTACTAACATCTAAACTAGGCCGAGCCTGTATCTTAGATGTTAGTTAATTCCAGTGACATTGTAAGTTGTCACATGGTAGCTAAAGGTAAGTTTAAAATATTTTACCAACATACGGAACATACATACTGTCGTATTTGCGTTAGGTATGAATTGAAATATATTTATTCATTCAAATAGGCACTTATGAATCGTCGACTCTATGGGTACATCACAAGAATCTAATTCATACATACTCCTTGGTTTACAGTGCATGGTAATTTTAATGTTTCTTGCATGTGTTTAATGGTCATATGTTCACAATGTTCATTGTGTACAGAGGACCACTGGCTCTCATAATACAGAGTACCCTAGTTTGAGAGTCAGAAGACCTATTTTATCTTGTGTATTTAACTATTAAAACTGATTATTGTAATTTAAGATTATCCTTAGCTTAAGTTTCTTTTGTGTGGCAAGAAATAAATAAATTTATTTATTAGAAGAAGAAATAAATAAATTTATTTATTTATTTTATATCCGCCGCGGCGGTCGTGCGGTTTACCCCGCGTAGTTCCCATCCCCGTAGGAATACGGGGATGAAATATAGCCTATGTTATTTATGAATAACGTAGCTTTCTATTGGTGAAAGAATTGTACAGATCGGTTCAGTAGTTTCGGAGCCAATTCGTTACAAACAAACAAATCTTTTCTCTTTATAATATTAGTATAGATATATTATACTAACGTGTTGAAGGTAGGTGCTTGTTGCTGTTGCTGCTGCTGCTGCGGCTGCTGAGGCGACTGCTGCGCCAGATTCCCGAACGTGAGAGTGTTCTGAGTCGCTAGGCTCTCGAAAGTGGCGTTAGACTGCGTCGGTGAGCCGAAATCTGTGCAGTTGCAATGTCATATTAGTCTTTTTCATTACATATCGTCATTGGAGTTTATAAAAAATAGCCATATTTCTAGTTAAGGTGCAATGGAATGTTCGACTAACAGTTTCAACACTTAAATATTTTTTTTCTATGTTATAATGGACTACTAACAATCTTTCGTTTTAGTAAACAGGTATTTTCTGTTTTAAAGTCAATGAAAAGTTTTGTTAGTTTTTTCTTTATGTCATTTGCATGGTTTACCTTCGGAGTGAAATCGCAGCGTATTTATACATACATTGTTTCCAGAAGTAAATCTAGTTTAAATCGTTTAATACTTTCATTTCTATATGTTAAAACACTTTAAATATTATTATAGTAACAATATATTCGTCATACTGGGAGCAGCAGGGCTACCGCCGAAGACTTTCCCAGGGGAAGTGTTGCCGAAAGCTGTTCCGCCAAAAGTAGCGCCTCCGCCGAAGGCCGCCGGAGCTCCGAAGCCCGAGCTGGGGCTCTTGTTGAACCCACCGAACGATCCAAAGCCACTAGCACTAAATGACAAACCAAAACAATATAATTAGTAATCCTAAATAATATTTTAAATGCGAAAGTAACTCTGTCTGTCTCGCTTTCACGCTAAAACTACTAATTGAAATTGGGTACACAGATATTCCATAGCATGAGAAAGGATATAGGCTATTTTATTCCTGTACTATAATTACAGAACCTTTTACCCATAATTTAATTATTGTTGTGGATTTCTATAATAGACAGTGTTTTATGTAATCCAGATTTGTTATTTTTTATGTATGAATTTATTAATACAATACGTATGTTTAAGTTATGTATCGTAAAGCTATATTATAAATACTGCGTAATTAGAGAAATAAAGTAATCTTTGAAAATAAAAAATGAGTATTACTATTAAAACCGGTTTGAAAATGGGACCTTAATAAATAATACAAACCTTGCCGATTGTCCAAACGCTGGTTTCGAACCGAACACAGATGGACCACCAAAGCCGGAAGCTACAACAGTGAAAATACTATTAAATACATAAACGACAAAGATGACGACATGAATGAAATCGTATATATGCCATAAAGTATAAAAAAAATATCCAGGGACATTTTCACACAAGGCCAATCTGTTTCCAAGCTAAGCAGCTCGTGATATGGTAACCATATAGCTGATATACTATTTTTAAATACATACTTATGTAGATATTTATGTTCAGACACAGAACAAACTGACATATTCACGTATACAAATGTTTGTTCTGGGTGGGATTGGGACCCACGACCGGCGGCTTGAGAGTCAGGGTCACTAACCACAATGCCAACCGGTTTTTGACACATCGGTTGGCTTTGTGGTTACCCATTATTACAATAGTGGTAAGTTTAGTTTACCAGGTTGCTGCTGTGGCGAGCCGAAGACCGATGGTTTGTTTTCAGTTGCTCCAAATGCAGTTGGTTGTTGTGGACTGCCAAAGGCCGAACCGCCGGGCGCTGGCGTGCTGAAACTACCACCCGAACTACCGCCGAAGATTGACGAAGGCTGGGTTGTTGCCGGTTGTCCTATCACAAATAGAAATAACAAAATTAATCCATCTATTGTATATTCAATAGACAAATTGTATGTTTAATGTTTGTGTATGTAAGCCGTGGTGGCTCAGTTGGGAACGCGCCGACTCACGATCATGAGAGTGCAGGTTCAAATTCCTGGCCCGTACCTCTGAGTTTTAAAAACCTACGTACGGATTCACACCACTGGCTTTCGGTGAAGGAAAACATCGTGAGGAAACCTGCATGCCCGAGATGTCACAATTAAAGGCATGTGAAGTCCGCCAATCCGCACTAGGCCCGCGTGGTGGACTATGGCCTAGACCCCCTCGATGTTAGGGGAGGCTCGAGCTCCTCTGTGGAGACGTATATGAGCTGATGATGATGATGATGTATGTGAGTTTATTGCCCGCTCTTCTCAGCAAAAGCAATCTTTCGAACCGAGCATTAGATACGACGATTCATAAGTGCCTGTGAAGGCCTATTTGAATTTATAAATATATTTCATTTCGCTTCAATATTAAACATACTACTTGTCTATAAACGATACTACAAAAAGCAGCACTTAGGTAGCTGTTATTTAGTATATTTATCGTTTAAAACAAATAACTTCATTGCTTGTTTTGATATAGTAACAAAATAATATTGTAGTTATTTAATTATATCGTGCATTTCAATCCGCATTATAACTCTAGCTTTTGAAACAAGAATTACATGGAAATGTTATGAATATAATGTGCCAGTAGATATATTACCAAATCCAGATCCAAATCCTGTACTGCTACTAGCGTTACCGCCACCCGACCAGAAGTCAGCGGCAGGCTTCGGTGCAAACGCCGCCGCCCCACCGCCGAATATGGTAGCGGCCGCCGTATTCGACTGACCAAATGCTGTCTTGCCACCGAAAACGTTTGTGTTGCTGTTCCCGAACACTGAACTCTGTGATCTGTAGACATAAACAAATATATAATGTTAAAAAAACTAGCTACTCCTTGCTTCGAAAATAGCTCCTATTTATATATAAGTAATATGTAGTTATAATAAGTATTTCTTACCCTCCACTAAATATACTGCCGCCGCTTGATTGAGATGGTGCACTAGTCGTTGAAATGCTCGCTGAAGCAAACAGTCCTTCAGTATTTCCGAACAGCGATCCACTTTGAGCAGTTGTTGCGGTCGGCGTGCCAAATACTGATGCTTGAGTCGTTTGTGTCGGGGTCCCGAATAGTGAAGCTTGTGTTGTTTGAGTTGGGGTCCCGAATACAGAAGCCGGCGTTGTCTGAGTTGGAGTACCAAATACGGACGCTTGTGTGGGAGTCGATGAGCCAAAGGCTTGGGATGACGCAGCACCAAATACTGACGCTGGCGACGCCGATGAAGTTCCAAAAACGGAAGCAGTCGTCGATGTCGGAGTTCCAAATACAGATGCTTGAGTAGTGGCTGTCGATGTTCCAAATAAACTTTGAGAAGTCGTAGCGTTCGCAGCAAATATAGATCCCGATGTTGTTGTTGGAGTAAAAGCACTGGCAGTTGTGGTAGCCGCATTGCTACTGAATACTGGTGCTTGGGTTACGACCGGAGTCGCACCAAATACATTAGTTGAAGCCGTAGTGCCCCCAAACACGGATGATGGTTGAGAAGTTATGGAAGATCCAAAAACTGAACTTGTCGTTGACGATCCAAACATAGAAGGTTGTGTGGTAGTTGCAGTAGCAAATACTGAAGCTGCGGTACCAAACAGATTAGAGGGAGATTGTGATGTCCCTGTTCCAAATACTGACGCTGGCGAAGCGGGAGTTGTTCCGCTAAATACCGATGGTTTGGAAACTTCTGGTGAAGTCGGCGATGAAAATATAGAACTTTGTCCTGCGGGTGCAGTACCAAATAGAGATCCCTTAGATGCTGTTCCAAATACGCTCGATGGAGACGAAGTGGGTGAAGTACTGAATATAGATCCAGTAGACGGTGTAGTTTTTGACTGAGAAGCGACTGCCGCTCCAAAAACTGAAGATGCAGACGAATTTGTAGCCGTTCCGAATGATATCGTTTTAGTGTCTGTTTGTGGTGTTTCAGCTTTTGGTGTTGGTGTCGATGAAGTCGACGAAGATGCAAAGATGCCTGGATCCTGTTTAGGAGCTGCAAAATTTAATAGTTAAAATCTATTCATACATAAATAAAAAAAACAGTAAAAAGTTTATTATTTACCAGACTCCGGTGATGCGCTGGCAATAGATGACGATGCGCCATTTGAAGCGGCAGGTGCAATAGAGTTTGTTTTGTTCTTTACCACAGGAGTTTCACTTTTAGTTTCAAGTTCAGCAGTTTTTAGTGTTTCAACTTTAACTTCACTTTTCGCATCTGTAGGTTCATCTGCAGCAAAAAGTAAAATAATTTATTTAATAATACGAAATAGATGAAATATTTACTTATAATTGAGTTTAAATATAATACAAACTTGATATTTTGGTGTCACTTAAGCTCGTTGCAACGGGTTGAGGTAACGCGGAGCTGAATAGTGATGGTTTATTTGTAACTTGCGCAATCAAAGGCTTGGCCGCTTCTTTTCTATCGCTTATAACTTTCGGAAGAGCCTTTACAACGTTTTCAACAGATTTATCTGGTACATTTTCTTTGGTCTTTTCGGGAATAATTTCAACTGGTTTTAATGGTTTATTATCAGATTTTAAGGTATCTTGTGAGTTACTTTTCAAAACATCGGGTACATTCGACAGAGGTGTGCTTGTAGCAAATGGAACATTAGTTTTCATTGCAAATAGGTTGGTTATAGGTTTGACAGTCTCTGATTTTGTTTTACTTGCTTCAGCGGCTGCTTCGCTTTCACCGGTTCCATTGGAATTACTTTTCAGTGGTTTAGATTCTGGTACAAACGGTTGCGGCTGAAATTTACTGAACATGTTATGAATATCGGATATTGGCTTCGATGTGAATACGCTACTTGGTGCTGCTGTTACTGGTGGTACCCCTGAAACTAAAAATATGATTTCTAATACATATCATAGTGATCATTCTTAACAGGATCAATACTATTTAAACATATTATGTCCTAATTAATTTATTCGTATAGAATATTTCATTTTGTCATCTATCGTTATGTAATGCCTTCCGAAATAAAAGCTTACTCAGCATACATAGTTACTTACATGCAAATGATGACGGCGAGCATATATTCTGTCCCATAAACGTGTTAGAATCATTCTTAGCGTCCAAGTTAGCTTGGGATTTGTTTTGAAGCAAATCTTTGAGCACGCTTCGAGTGTTTGCTGTAGTTCCTTGATTGGATGTCGGAACGAAAGCAGTTTGTGCAGGTTTGGCAGTCAGTTGTATTGGTAATGGTGGCTGGACTAGACTTTTATGTTCCTGTTTTATTTCTGCAATTGATAAATTCAGTGAAATATATAGTTGGGATTTCTGATTGAAATCATTGGTACATAGATTTATTAGCATTAGTAATAATAAAATATGTGCTAACCGTCAGTAAATAATGTCCTTGCGACGTTACCCAGTACAGGTGCAGGCTTCAAGTTGGTCACTGGCGTGAACGAAGGGACAGAAATCGGTAGTTGTTTAACCGGTTCAGATTTTGGTTCCACCTTTAATGCGACAGGTGGCGCTGAAATTTAAACATGAGAAAAATTTATCATATCATATACAAATTTTAAACATTGATGTAGTAAATATTATAGCTATAATACTTTATGCTATTTACCTTTATTAAATTGTGGCTCAACTTTGACCGAGACATTTTCCATTTTTTGTTGAGCATTTAATGCTTTTTCTTTCATACTCTTTTCGTAGTTCAGTTTCATGGCAGCTAAGTGCTGGCGTAGTTCAACATTGACTGGTTTGATTTTTACTGTTTTATGGTTTGACAACATATCTCTTAATGCATCAAGCTTTTGTGCAGTGAGTAATGGCTCTTTAACTTTGCTCTGAGGTTCAATACTCATGTTTAGAATGTTCTTGGTCAATTTTGATAGTGGATCTCTGAAACATAGATTGAAAAGTATAGAGAAAGCCTGCTTAGGTATCAAAATAAATATGTATATATAACAATTACAATTTGAGTATAGAGTGTAATTTCATAAAAGATTAGAACATCTCCGGTACTCTAGGAATACTTAGATATAAAATTACATTAATAAAAAATGTTTGATCTCACTTGTTTCTAAACGGCGTATTTCTCAATAGTGACGTAGATTTGAACAAAGGTGATATTTCGCACTCTTTCAGTGTGTTCCTCAGAGTTTTCAGTACTGCTTGTTGGCGACCTAGAATCTCTTGCTGTTTTACTAGAGGTTGATAAACTTCGTTAAGCAATGGCCGTACCATTCGGTGCCCTGATCTGTCAGATAAGTTGAGAAGGTATTAATAGCTCATAAAAGTGTATATGTTTAATTTTATTGCATCATAGCATTTTCGGTATGTGTTTAATGGCCAGACCAATCATGGCTCATGAGAATCGTTATATATTAAAAGACATTAAGATATTGATAATAATCTTATTTAGATTATTGACTTACTTATTTTAGATGACTTAGTGGCTAATGATTATAAAAATATTAGCTACTAATTCACCACATGAAATATAAATAAAATATTTGACGCTCTTGTTACATTATACTGCATTAGTGCTTTGATAAAATTTTTAAACATAAATAACAATACTAACTTATTGGACTTCACCTCCCTACTGGCAATCTCGTCCCATTTGCAGTTAAGTGCCCGCTCTAGTTGCGTTTGTACGTAATAAGCTAGTTTTTTCACTGAAGCAACTCTCTTCGTGGTCAGTGGGTCTGCTTGAGTCCACTCATGAAGGCCTTTAGTCCTGAAATACAGAAAATAGTGATATATATTATATACCAAGTTTGTAATTCAAAGTAGTTTGTCAGCTATCTAATGAAAAAGTGTTACTAACTTTGTTTTTGGTCTCATTATCACATATACACACATGGTGAGATTGTGATTTGTGATTTTGTTTTAATAAATAATTATTATTCTGATATACCATAACAACTAATATTACATATTGGAATGTGTCTGTCAAAATCTGTTAGCCTTTGTGATGAATAAAACTTAGTATAGATAAAAAAAACGTTACCTAATATCAGCCATCGTAAATTTATAAGTATTATCTAAATAATGTTGAATTGATATACTTACGTAGAATGAGTACGAGCTTCGGCGACAACGGCACATGTCCGCACCAACTCAAGTTTTAACTGAACAATGGCCGCTCTCAGCTCGTCCATTGAACAGTCCTTTTTTAGCTGCGCTGTATCCGTCGGGCTACAGTTGAAATTTGAAAGCATCGTGTCTATGTCTCGCTGGATCTGCAATATATAAAAAATCTACTATAGAAGAAGGTTCATTCAAGAAAATAATATTATTATTAGTGGCTCCACCTTTCCGTGAGCTTCAATTTTCCCGGCATATGTATTATTCCAGAATATATTCTAACTCTGTGCCAAATTTTATTCCGATGTTGTGGCATGAGAGAGTAACAAACACATCGATACACTACAGATGTAGTCGATGTAGACGTCTTAATAAATTCTCATTATAGAATTTCAAAGCTAATGTAAATTAGTAAAGAGTAATTACTAAGTTTATTGCAGGCTCTTCTCAGTGAAAACAACTTTCAGAATAGTGACTATTCATAAGTGCTTGCAAAGGCCTATTTGAATAAAAAATATTTTGATTTCATTAGACATATCATGTCTATAGTAAGATTTTTTTAATAATAATATAATAGTTACGTACCCGTGCTTGAGTCTCACGGGTCTTGACAGTAAACTTGTACAGTTCCTGTTGAAACTCATTTACTTCTTTGACAAGCATATTCTTCAGTTCTTGGTTGGCCTTCAACTTATTTACTCTTTCTTGTTCCGCCTTCAAAGCAGCATTCTCTTGTACCTGAGCAGCTGGTTGCGGTTTAGGAGCAGCGGATGATGATTTAGGCTGCACCTTAAAATAGTTTTTATAATTTTTATTATAATGTTTAAAGTTATATATTGAATTGTATGATTTAAAACTAAGACTTACCACAACTGGTTGCGGTTGCATTAAACCAGCATGAGGTTGAGTTGTAACAACAGAGTTTAGTTCCAATGGTGATTGTTCAGCTTGTTGTAGTTGAGCTGAAATAAACAAATAAAATAATATTACAATAGTAGTTACTCTCTAATATGATAAGTCAAATTAGTTTTTGTCTTTCAATAAAGATACAGAAAATCGGTGGTGTGGAAGTTCGTGCGGGATTGGCTTTATTTTCATTATTAGGCACTGGACTGCAGCCTTTATGAAGGGTGGAAATTTTAAGATGGTTCAGCAAAGGCAGCTTAAGGGTTAATGCTGGAGACGGTAGTGTAAAAGTTCACCTGCATTCCCGTGGGTTTCAATATTTCTCGGAATGAAACATAGTTGTGTGCTTTTTATCAGTGAATTGACTTATTTTATCGAGGCAAAACATACTTTAATTGCAAACAATATAGGTACATATATTTATTTTCTTTATAATATTAATTTGTTATACACAAACCTGCACCAAATCCCTGTGGATGCGGTGTGTAGGCCGGAGGCATGGCCGCCATGGTTGGCGGTTGGAACTGACTGGCGGGAGGCATTGCTTGTACTTGCGGCGCCATTTGCACTGGTGGTGCTGGTAGAGGCTGGAATAGTTAAAAAACAGTTGTCAAATCTAAACTAATAATAAAAATTATATTTCCCAATGTGTTGATTTACAAAACAATACAAATATTTTTTATTGTTTACAACATATGACAAATAAATAATTTATTTATTTTACAACAGAAATATATACATAAACTGCTAAAAACGTAAACAATTTAGGCGGCCTAATCGCCAAGGCGATCTAATATTCTATATAGGTATCTATAGTAGTAATTGATTAATACCTTTGGCACATTGACTAGCGGTTCTGCTGATGGTGGCGGCTGAGCGACAGGTTGAGCCGGAGCAAAATCAGGTATGGAACTGTATACATAAAATAGTTATGGTAAATAAAGGTTAATTTTATTAAAATGTTCGGATACAGGTAATTTAGAGCCAAAATGATTTAGAAATCAATCTTCAACTGAGTAAGACCAGCAAGAATGAGTAGGCAACATACAATTTTCCATACCTAAATACTGTCTGAACTTTTCAGAGAAAGAAAAGCTTAATTGTGGTATTAATTTAGTCATAATATAAGCTTATCACAAAAATGTATCTAATCATGCGAAATTACTGAATTGTTGAATTTTTTAATAGTCTTTACCTGGACATGGCAGCAGCAGGTAATGTCAGTAATTGTGGAGGGCTGCATATCTGAACGGCTTCCTTCTTCAAGTTGATGACATTAAATATAGTGAGCAGACCAGTCTGAGATACTATGAGTAGTACTGGCATGTGGGGAAGCATTTCATTCTCTCCTGTTGAATAAAATTACATTATATTTGTGGGTTCTTCAACTTGTGAGTTATGGTAGAAGTATTTTCCTGGACAAACTCAGCTGCAACTTTTAAAAGTTATTAACACATTGTACATTTTCATTAAGTAAAAAGTGTTAAGTAAAGTACAACTTTAAGTTAATTGTGGATAGTAAATATCTGCACAGTATGAGCTGTGCTTAGTTTGGAATCAGATTGGCCATGTGTGTAAAATGTCCTAGATTATTTATTAGGCCAACTTACCCCAAGGCAACCGATGTATGGCACTAGTATCAAAACATAATCCAACTGGGTAGTTTTCTTGCTTTTTGTTTGTTAGTGGTAATTCAAGTCTGGCTTCATCGGGCTGTAAAAAATAAGACAAAATCAAAACTAAGACCCCGATCAATGTATTTATGTTAGTTCTGAGCCAAAACTCGAGAAATTAAATCTGTGTATGTATATTATAATATTTAATATAATCTTTCATATTTAATGCGATGAAAAGAGAATGAATGTCTTAACTTAAATAAAATCTACCAAACTCACTTTAAGTATAGCTTATGTGTTCGCTATTTTGGTATAAAATCATATGGTTAAATGAAATGGTACATTACAGTGACATTCTTGTTTTTTAGTGAATAATGATAATAATATAGCAAGATAACAATTTACTATGAAAAATCTGTTTACCTGACACCATTGGGCCCAGTTAGATCCATCTCCTGAACCTATTGTGCCCATTCCACTACTATTTGAAGATGATGATAGTATTATATTCCTGAAATTATATATGAGTTTTTATAAAATAAAATAATTATTTCTAATATGAATGTCTGATTCTTGATAGTAAATGTTTTTTCCTACCATTGCGCTATGCCTTGTAGATAATAATACCAGGGTCTGTTAGAACCCATACTGTAGCAAATGTCTTCATAATTCAAGCAGGTTGGCTGACCAGCTTTTGGCGTATTGACGATGGTTACAGCTGTAAGCAAATTAATATAATTCAAGCAATCAATATAATTCAAGCAATCAATATAATATTATGTAGGAATTCTTAACATTTTTTTCAGATTTAGGATTTGTTAAGTTTCTATGTGTCAGGAGCGTTTCGCAAATTTTATATAATTGAAAGATTTTAACACAATATACCAATTAATTACCAACAAGCATACACAATGTCATATAATATGTTATTACCTGGTCGACTGTTATCAGTAGCATTTTTATAAACTACAGCAAACTGGAAAGTTGATATCCAGTATATTGCTAAGGCTTCAACAGCAGCTCCTTCAAACAATTTGGGAGCAGGTACAGTCTTGGCTGGTGTGAGGTCTGGTTTGTATTGGCAAAGGGTACCGTCATTGTTGCCTGTTACTAACTGTTTGCCTTTTGGACTCCAGCAGATGCACCTAAAAAAATAATAAATATTTCAATTTATTTCACAAATGTACAAGAAAACTGTTGTTTTTGAGACATAATTTCTCAGGTGTTACAGGTTATATGGCCGTCATCCCTCAACATATGGCAGTTTTATTAATAATAACAACTAATATTTAATAAAAGGTAGTGAAGAAATAGTCATTGCATAATAAATTATTAATACTTGAAATAAACTTATACCTTGCTTTGGATGGCACTTTTTTCACTTGGCTGTTGGAAACTTGGCAAGCCAAGAGGGTCCCATCATAGAATGCTATGGCGATGGAATCAGGTATGCAAGGGTTCCATTGTAATGCAGACACAAATGTTGATGGGTTTACATCATACTTGATTGTAACTGTGGGCGAAGCATTCTGAAAGACAAAAAAGAAATTACAGATTGAAGACATGTACTTATAGAACAATGGATGTTAAATGACAGCGTAAAATGGTTCATAACATTTCTATTTTAATAGATTCATATGATTACACAAAGTATGCGATATTATAAGTCAAGACATTATGAGACGAACTTCTTAGCATTCCATGGATTCACCGTGCGGGTGCGGGGTCCATCGTGTGACGGAGAGAGAAACTCCAAGCAGATCCCGAGACTTGTGACACGGGTTAGGTTTAAGGTTTATATACTATCATATCATCACCAAAAATTGGTTTTTGTAGTTTTGTACAGGTATCAAATTGTATTTGATTTATTTAACTCATCCACAATTAGACAACAACCAACACTTAATCTCAAATACTATAGCTAAGGATAGGTTCTTGACCACATTTATGATGCAAACCCCAGTAACCCCCTTGAGGAATGTTCTTTTAATTTGAGTATTGAGAGTACTTCATATTTTACACACCGGATTTTGAAAGTCAGTGATTTGGTAAATACAAAGTAGTTGGCTGCCAGACACAGCTAATAGTTCTTGATCGCAGCTCACAGCAACATGGGAGGGTTTCTCTTGAAGATTCACAGGCAGGTTCAGAGGCTCAGACACCTTGTCAATTAATTGAGTCAAATAATATACTGCAAAATAAAAGTAGACATTTATTAGGTACTTTATTCAACCAAAAACTGACAATTCTAAAGCAAGTTTTGCCTGAGAACCAATTTTACAGAATTGAGTTCTATTATTTAATAATAAATAATGTTAATAGTACTTTAGTGGTATTAAGTTTCATTTCTTAATAGTAACTCTGCCATAAGCTATGCTCATCAATATTTGTATAATATTGAGCTTCTATAGCAATTTTTTTTTTTTTATACCACAAGGGTGGCAAACAGGCATACGGTCCCACCTGATGGGAAGCGGTTACCATAGCCTATGGACGCTTGCAACACCAGAGGCGTCACTCACGCATTGCCGACCCTATAAAAAAGGGAGCAACTGTATAGGCAGTGAAAGGGACAAAGCGCAATGTACTTCTCCGGTACATTGCGCTTTGTCCCTTTCACTGCCTCTGCCACTGCCACACTCGGACGAATCCATTGCGCCCTACCTCCTTCAAAAATTTAATATGATGGGGTATTTACAGAAAGAGTATGTGCTAGAAACTTTGCAAATACCTTTACGAATTGTAGACAAATATTTTTTTTCATAATGAATACAAATTTTTGAACAGCTTAACAAACTTACTAACATAATCATAACAAACCTGATAAAATTCCATCGGGAGAAGCAACAAAGACAAGTCCATATTTAGAACTGCTGGCAACTAAATGGTACCCCCGATTTGGCAATGTGTCGACTGTATTGAATACTTTGATCTTGTGTTGCAACTTGTAGAGTAGATTCTGAAATTGTAATACAAAATATAATATAATTCATGGATTTACCAAACAGTAAGAAATATTTATTAGTCTTTGTTGAAATCAAAGTAATATGTTTATTTCAAATTTGTGTAATATTTTTAAATACATGGTTGGGTTAGGAGAAATAGGATAGGTCTATATCATGAAAGTGACATATGGTCAGTGGTGATCACTTCACATAAAGCTAATATTGGATGAAGTACATTATGTTACACAAAAATAAGATAATTCGAACCAATAAATGTAGTAAGTAGGTAGGTTCCATATTATAATTAGTTTTCTTACCGGTTCGTCCACAGAATTTGGACCAAACTGCACTTCCATTGCTATATACTAGATATTATTGTTATATTTATTATGTGACACCGCCAATTTTACCACAAAACTTCAAATATTATTCAATAGGTTTAGAATAGATGGAAAAAATATCTTAATTTCGGATAGGAAATAGTAAAACCTCTGAACAAATCAATCACGGATGACTGACGGACTGACTGATTGACTGACAATCAATCCTAATCAATTCTGTGTTGCCGGTTGCAGGAATTTTCAGTTCATTTACAAATAATAAATATATAAACAGAACACTATACATAATCAGTTTTTTTTTATTATTTGACAGGAATTATTATTTTATTCTTGCACAATATATATCTCTGCCAATGTAGAGTTATGAAAAGTTTTTACGCGCTGATGTTGGCAGTCGGCTACCCTATCCTTGAAGTAGACCATCAGTTCTATTTATTTTGGTCACAAAATATGTAATTCAAGAATCACTCAAATTTAAGTGAAATTATGGAGAAAACCTTCTTAATGTTTCTTACTAAATAGTTAATAAAATAAAATAATGGTAGTTAGAAAATAATATACCTACCTATCACCGAATTTACAGATTTAATACAAGGTAGGTACAGCTTGGCCAAAAAGTCGTGAAATTAATGGTGGCGCCACTATCGAGCATGTTGCAACCCTATATAGTACGACAAAAACAGTTTTGTACTCGGTTTTTCTTTTTTACAATTAATATGAATATTGGTGGGTTTAATGAAAAAATGAAAACCTCTGAAACGCTTTGTGTCTAGAACGACAACATTTGTAGTTATTTATTTAACAAACATTACGAAAAAAAAGTCAGAATCAAAAATTTTAATCAGACTCAAAAATGTTTTCCGCTAAGTATTCCACGCCCGAAAAGTCTTCATCCATGTCTTGGTGTGTGCTTTCACCAAAACTCTGCTGGCTATCTTCAGATGTGTCACTACTGTTGCTTTCATGTTGTAGGTTTATGATATTTTTTTCAATATCACTATAAAGAATTTGCCCCCTTCGAAGATAACCTTCTTCTATTTTCATGACATGTTGACATGATTTTTTCTAGTCGTGAACTGAAACGCTTGTTCAGTCACCGCCTGGAACAATAACATAAAATAAAAAAACAATCATTTGCGATTACATATAAATTTAAAACACCTTTGTTTCTTTGTATTTCTATTGCAATTCGCCTTATAGTACTGATGGATTTACCTAAAAATACTTTAAGTAGTTATTTTTGTTCAGTGATTTATGCAATATTGATAAAAAGTATCAAAATTATACGAACGCGCTGCAATCCGAATGTGTTTTGTAAACATAACCTCAAATTTGTGAATGTACATTTCAATAATTGTATGAAAGGTTTATACTAGATATAGCACCTTGAAATGCACACGTTACATCTGATTATATGAATAAAATATAATTTTACCTGTCATTTCAGCGGTTCTTTTATACATATCGTTGAAATCGGATAAAATTTGTCCGGCCTCAAGTTCCGCCAAACATCTCACGTACACAGCGTACACTTTAAAATTTTTCTTTCTTGCGGAGCTGGGAATAACAGATCTGTTAATTATGAACACAATGGGTCACCAGTATCACCACATTAACGCAAATAAATAATAATAAACACGAAAAACAGTCACCGATTACAATAAATGACAGAACGTGTACCTTACTCGACAAGACAGAGCGAGTGTTGCCAATGATCAAATATTTTAGTTCCGTTTCAGGACTTTTTGGCCAAACTGTAGGTACTAGGTACATAATTTAATTAATTCAATTTAACGACTTAGATATTTATATAATTATTTACATTTACCGAGATTACTTTGGTTGCGAATGTATAGATATATGTTAAATAAAATTAATGTGAGCGTTTGAATAATTATATATATTATTTTATTCACTTTCTGGAAAGTTAACAAATTTCTTTATCAGCCAATGATGGCA
Source organism: Thyatira batis (assembly GCA_905147785.2). Lineage (NCBI taxonomy): Eukaryota > Metazoa > Arthropoda > Insecta > Lepidoptera > Drepanidae > Thyatira > Thyatira batis. The sequence goes on along the minus strand of LR990496.1, from coordinate 5,031,720 downwards.
AAATTCTGGAAGCGGCAGTTTCATTAGGTTGTAATAGAACTTATATCTCCATGTTTCCACTTTATATAGTTCCTTAGGATCATCGTCTGTTAATGATTGCATAAAGGTTTCAATAATAGTTTCATCATTTAGTGAATCGTACTGAACATCTCCTGCAGTGGCTGTCTGAAGATAATTGTTTAGAGCTGTGATTTTGCCCTCGTATAAAGATTTTTGTTCTTCATTTAGATGTTTTATCATATCGTGTCCGCGTGATCCTTGATTTAAAATTATGCTACTTGAAGTTACAAAACCACCTGTAATAATAAAATTGAATTTTTTAGCCTATCAAAGCTTGCTATAAGTATTTGCTACATCAACTTTTTGGGCGTTTAAAAAATTTTTTGTCGATGGCCGATCATGTTAAAAACCGTTCAACCTCAGTAGGTATCTAACGTAGTCGATTTAAAAAAATACGTGTTCCATATTCCATATTCAAAATTTAAATACCTGGTACAAAAGCGACAGCGCTAAGGCCATCGGTGCGATGTTCTAGTCTCAAAGCCTTTGTCCACGCCAAGAGACCAGCTTTGCTTGCACTGTACACACCAAAGCTTGGCAACGGCTGCAGGCCGCAGTGACTCGCCACATTTATGATACGTGGCTTTGTTTTGTCATTGTTCTGTAATGCATATAGGTATATCATGTTGTTATCTAGCATTTAACCAAATTTTCGATGAATGTTATCAACGGAAGAAGTTGAACTGCAATAACTAAATACCTAATGATTTTAGATAATGGGAGAGGGAGTGGATTCTGTTTGTAAGTTATCTATTACTAATTGTTTTTTCGAATTAATTAATGTTCAAAGCAAATGATTTTGATATTGACCCATAGAAATAATTTTACTCTTAGAAAGAACCTAAATGTTGAAAAAAAAATACCCTTATCTATTAAACATCATATTCATAAATTAAGACGGTATCGTATAGCTATACGTATCTATATAGGTATAAACTCTGTAAAATTGGAGAGTAGATTTAATGAAATCTTCGAATGTCGATAAATAAATATTGGCCTCTGATTTCAATTAAAAATTTATCGCAAAAAATGTTTTTCCCTATCTTGTGAAATAATTTTGGGAGATTATGATGTAGCTCCAAAAATATTTACGAAGTCAATTTCATTTTCTACGAAGAATCTTATTTCATTGTTTACTTGGATAGGTACGACACGATTCTTTTAAGGGGAATAAATTTTCCCTATTGCTTTTAGTTATTACATAATAATATAACATTTCAACGACGATAATAATATATCCTATATCACAGTGTTCAGCAAGAAACCTGTATTTATTTTATTTATACAGTTAGTAGGTATCCACTACACTTTTTTATCATAGCTGTCGATTCTACATAATGAAATATTAAGTTTGAAAAATGATACCTTCTTGATAGTAGGTATATTATATAGTCGCTCTTCAACCAAAAAGTTTCAAGTTAAAAAGGTTTAAATTACATTAGTTGCTAATACTTTTTGAGGCACAAGTAGCCAGTATCTAAATTTAAAATTATTCAAATTTATTGCCTTCAATTAAGAGATACAAAATTTATAAGAGTATTGAATGGAACCTTAGAACTAATGTAAGGGAGGTTTAGCTGGATTAAATACTGAGGTGAAGTCAAGGTACAATTTTCATCTTGAGTTTTAACGGTTTTAACGTATCTTACCCCAGTAGCGGCTGTAGCATTTCTTCTAAGGTCGGGTAAAAATGCAGAGACCACTCTCATAGCTCCAAGTAGGTTGACGTTTATAATGTTTTCTATCATATTCTGTGGTAACCATTCGTAGTTGCCTATAGTCATTATTCCGGCGTTATTTACCACTGCGTGAAGTTCTACAAATAAAACAATTATCTTTAGGTAATAGATAAATATCCTGGGACATTTGTTTCTTTTTAAATAGGTACATGAATATTTACGTTATATCTATAGATCATTGCCTACACCCAGCAAGATTTAATACAAACTAAAGTACCTACTTACTTAGGTACCATACCTAATATATGTGGCGACACCGAATCCAGGTTTAGGTAAAAAGTACAAAGGCATATTTTTTAAATAATCTGAAGTCGGCAACAATATACATTACCGGCTTAATTATGTCGTAGGTGTATTACATAGGTACAGTTCTTGGAAATCCATAATTATAAAATCCTTTTATACACTAATTTCCTTTGCACGAAAATCTTATTCAGTTCTGGTCGTGTTAAGGGCGGAAAGTAGGTAGATAATGGAATGAGACACAGTTACTAAAATCAGTCCAGATACCTAATTTTAAAAGAAAAATTACCCAGTTAATGTATACTTACTGTAATTAGGATTGTCCTTCAAGAGACAGTTTACATACTGACGAAATCCAGCAATACTTTCAGGATTAGTGACGTCAAGTGAATAGGGGTGTGCACGAAGTTTGCGTAGGGCCAATGCGGCTTTTGTGTCTGTTCCTTGGTACATCCCTGCTACTGTTATGAGGCCTTCGCGGGCCGACCGGGCAGCTATCGCCCATCCTAGGCCGCTGTCGCATCCAGTTATAGCTACTACACGCGTTAAGGACATCTTGATTTACTTTATTTACTCTGTGTAGAGAAAATTAATCCTTGAAATAGTACTCATACCAAACCAATCATCATGGGAGGTAGATACATGTGAAAATAGGTAGGGTAGATTACACTATAATTATTTTTAGTAGATATAGAACAAATGTGTGTGAACTACTGAGATACGTAGGTACTTACCGCCTTACAAATAAATGTCACAGAATAACAACTGTTTTTATAAACAATAGTCCAGATAAGAGCAGAGTCAGTAGGATACTGACGATAGCGGGCCGGACCCTTGTTGACTTGATGCATATGAAACGGGTTTCCGATTTCGTTGCATATTAACAATGAATTTCATGTTTTATTTTTATTTCGGTTACGGTCAAGAATATTGATGCATTATAAAAAGCAAAAGAACCTATGATAAAAGCTACCTATGTATATATAAGTATTGTGAAGTCCTAGGTACCTACAGCCGAATTTTAATATTCCTTTACTGTACTGTACGGTATGTACCTAATTGTATGTAGATATACTTAAATCCGATATGAAAAAATTATTGTACCTACCGTGTTAACCAGATGACTGATATATAACAAAAGCTAAATATAAAAATATTTGTCCTGAGTGGGAATCGAAGCTAAGACCGGGGCGTGGTACTCAGGATAGCAACCATAAAGCAAATAGAGTTTATTGTAAGCTCGCGGCTCCCCGCGGGTTTACTCGCGTTCCCTGGGGTTCTTCTATTTTACCAGGATTAGGTACTTTATTTATAGTTATTTCTAAGGAATGTTAAAAGCGAGGTAGAATTAAGTAGACTTCAATAAATCAATAATTAATTATTTGGAATAAAATAAACATATAAGGTAAATGACCCAATGGTGGCCAGTTTAAGGAAAAAAAAAAGGTTTTTGTGAAATATTACCAAAATTGTGAAAGTTTCAGCACTGAATATAGTGAAACTGTAAAGTCCAGTCCTTATTTAATATTTGTAATGTGTTGCGCGTGAGATACGGCAAAGCTGGATTCAATTAATTTAACAAATAAAATGATGGCGTTTTACCTGAAATAAAACGCTTATTAAACTACTTACCTTATTCGAAGCATAAACAATTGAGATAGGCTTGTCACTTTTCCTTCACATTTTCCCTACGTTTCTAGCTTATAGCTCTGTCTCGCTCACTCATGGCGTCACCAGGGGAGGGGGAAGCGAACCTTTTAGGTGTCGCTTACCAGTCTTGTTCATTGGATGATTGATTTGGTCACCAGGCAGGAATTAAACTATGCTTCGAATAAGGTAAGTAGTTTAATAAGCGTTTTATTTCAGGTAAAACGCCATCATTAAACCACTTGACCGTTATTCGAAGCATAAACAATTGAGATGTGTCTGTTATCGCCTGGGGACGCTCATGTGAACGCCAATGTGATAAAGGAATTAAATAAAAGAAAACATATATAGATATATATCATGTAATGAAAAAAGTTTTTGAATAAGTAGGTACAATAATAATCACACAGGTAATTGATATGTAAATAATCAAACATTAATCTTATGTTTAATAATAATAATTACCAAAATTACATAATTTTGCATCCTATATGATAGGATTGAAGAGAGCAGTAATGCTGTTACTCCTAGAAGGCTCCTGTACTTGACGTTGGTAAAAACGTGTAAAGGTATTTGCGGATCTCCAATTTCCACGGGCTATAATGTCATCCAGAGTATAATTGTCTATCCAATTTTTGGAAGCTACCGCGGAACGAACACTTCCAGGAGTGGCATCAATACCGGCCTTGCGCATGAGGGTCTTAATCCAGCCTGCAATTACAGTTCTTGAAGCAGCACGAGCTGGGCCTCTTGTAGTAATAAATAAGTTAGGAGAATTCGCCTCCTGACGTTTATCAGCAAGCAATGATATGGTCTGTTCAACACAGTACACAGGATCTTAATTTCTATTACCATTATTTCTATACAATTTCCAACCAGACTGCCTGTTTAGAAAGGCATCTGCATCTGTTTGGTGACCCAAAGGCAGGCCAAAGAGTAATATAGTTATTTCCTAAAGAATTTTTTTTATTTTTTATACCACAAGGGTGGCAAACAGGCATACGGTCCCACCTGATGGGAAGCGGTTACCGTAGCCTATGGACGCTTGCAACACCAGAGGCGTCACTCACGCGTTGCCGACCCTATAAAAAAGGGAGCAACTGTATAGGCAGTGAAAGGGACAAAGCGCAATGCACGTCGAAGGGCCAAACAGGCATCATTCCTGCACACCCCTACGACGCTACTCTATCCCTGGTCCCTCACTGCCGCTACAGGGTCTCCTCATGAATTGACATAATAATCGCTATCGATTCTTAGCAGTGTCAAATCGTGAATTCGCCTGCCGGAGCATAGTACTAAAAGTGCAGCAGTTTAACTCGACATATCAAATATATTATTATGATTTAGCGATCTCTGGCCGAGAAAGGACACAAAATCATCAATATTCCACACTGGTGATTTGTCAGATATGGGTTTTTTAATTGAAATTGATTTTAAAATATGCTTTACTAAAACGTGGCTACTTAAGAAACCTGAATCATTAACATTACTAAGCGTGGAAACCACCGATTTATGTAACATTATCGTATTGTAAGATAATTTAAATTTAATATGTAAATCGGCTAGAAAACGAGCCAAGTCTGAGCCTGACGGTCCATGAGGGTTAATGTTATGAGATTTACACCAAGATAACCATCGCTTCCATGCGGATTTGTATGTTCTTAGGGTTGAGTCACGCCAAGAACCTTTTAATAGTTCAATTTGAGAATTATTCCAATCTCCCAAATTCAGTGACCACCCCCACATTTCCACACCTCCAGGTCCAGATCTTGAATGCGGGGAGGTGGCAGTCCCGTTGTTACATCGATTAGTACTCGATTCAATTTCTGTATCGTGAATGGTGGGGCTAGAGCCCGAGATTTGAGATCCCCGCGCCAAAAGACTTTCTCCCAACGCGGTGCTACTATTAGGAAAATTCCGGTTGCTTGATTGAGATAGCTCAGAACTTTCGGCATTAAAAACGGGGGTGGGAACACCCATGCCAGCTTGAAATATGGCTATGGCTTGGTTGTCGTTCTGGTCTTTCGATACATAAGATGGGATGACATGAGCGCTGCTGGAGGCAAACAGATCCACTTGTGGGATTCCCCATTTCATGAATATCTTTTCGGTGCACTCGGGTAGTAGGTGCCATTCGGGAGCTTGACGAAATCGGGACAAATGATCCGCGTGGTTGTTGCACCTCCCCGGTATATAGTGTATGATCATATGTATTTGGTACTGGTCTATCAGATGAAAAATGGCGTATGTTATGTCCATCAGTCGGGAGGATTTGGTACCCCCTTCGTGCCGGAGGTATGCTACAACTGTGCGGTTGTCGCATTGAATTGTTACCGTGGACTGGCTCATGTAAAGTTCATGACTTTGAAACACTTTCAAAATTGCTAGCACATCTTTTACGTTGCAATGAAAGTTTTGTTCGTTCAGAGTCCAAGTACCCCAAAGAGACTGGTTGTCCAACTGAGCACCCCAACCCACGTCGGACGTATCTGTCGTTATGAAATGTGTAGCTGGTGGATGGTGTAAAATAGATGGACGGTGCAAATTCCGACTCCACCAACGCAGTTCGTTCATTGCCTCTACTGGCACTACATATTCTTTGGTAGTGTTTTCTGGATTCAAAGTGTTTAGGAAATTCAAAAGCACCCGATAGTGTAATCTCCCTCTTTGAACTACGTAACTTGCAAAGTTTAGTACCCCTATTATACTCTGCAACTTTTTTAGGTCTACCCTCCCCGCAAGTAAAATTTCGTGAATCTTTGCCAATACTGAGGGTACTTTTTGTTTTGGCAGGTACTTGAGATTTTGCCAAGGGTCCCACGATAATCCTAGGTAATCTAGGGATTTCTTTGGAACTAGAATGGACTTCTCGAAATTTATTTGCCAACCCAAGTATTGTAAGGTTTTTATGAGTAGATTGACATGGCTTGTCAGAATCTCTGGATCTTGGTGAGCCAGGAGGAAATCGTCCAAATATACCAAAATCCTCATGCCTTTGCCTCTCATTACTTGAGCGACCCAATTTGTCAAGCTGGCGAATGTTTTTTGGAGCTGTGCTTAGGCCAAAGGGTAAACACGTCATTTGAAGAAGTTGGTTCTTGTAAATGAGGCGTAAAAATCGTCTGTGAGACTCTGAAATCTTCAAATGGAAGTAGGCTTGGGATATGTCTAGCTTGCATACCCAGTCGTGGGGTTGTATGAAGTCTGGGACTCTGAATACATTTATCAGATTGAAGGGTTTGGTCAACACAAATTTGTTTAGGGCTCTTAAGTTGAAAATCGGTCGAGCCGAGCCATCGCTTTTCGCTACTAGAAAGAGGGTAGACAAGAAACTTGGAGATAGGTTTGCGATTTCTAGAATTCCTTCTTTCAACATTTTTCTGACAATGTACGTCATTTCCTGCGACACAGGTGTGTGAAAAGCCTCGTTGCTCAATCTGGGCATTAAAAGTGGAGGTTTTTGTAGGAAGGGTATACGATACCCTTGAATAATTCGAATAAGGAATTCTGGCGCTTGCATCTCTCTCCAATGTTTGACAAAATTTGATAGCTGATCGGCTCTGAATGACCTCATGCTAGTACTTACCTCTTTTGGCATTGAAGCCTAAAGGTGATGACCTTCGCTTAAAAACCTCGCGTTTAGAATTTTGATACCTTTGGTTCTGTCTTGCTCCGCGGGAGCGAAAGGAACCTCTAACTGTACCACCACCCCGCTGAGAATGGTTTTGGTATGCTTGCCCCATACCTGTTTCATATCCTGAATAGTGTCCTTGAGAAGGAAACTGTGTATTATTATGAACATTGCTACCCTGCGGGGGTGCATTCCAATTCTGATAGTTATAGCCTTGCGGAGGCATATAATATGAATTTTGGTTTTTTCCCTGCGAGGGTACTTGTGGAACTAAATACAGCCCCTGCGAAGGACGTATTGGCCATTTTCCAACTTGTGAAGTTGAACTGGGTTGACCCTTAGAATTAGGAACGGGCCAGAAAGCCTTTTTAATACCACCAGCTTTTTCTATAGCAGTAACAAATTGTTCAGAATGAAATAAGGAAAACTCGGATGGGGGTATTTTTCGTAGTGATGCTTTAACTAATGGGTCACGAAACGCCTTAGTAATAACGTCTCGACGCATTTGTATGGTTTCTGCTCTGTGCCCACAAATCATTTGTAATAGGTCTGCAGAGACCTTACTAAATTCACCTGAGATAAATATATCGTTAACTTTTTTGTTTACTTCGTCTATATTAATACTTTCATGATCTCTAATCCACGTCATAAACAAACAGAGCTCCTTTCTCAACATTTCTTTCTGTTTTATCATACCATAAGTCAACGAAGCATATGCCCTCTCTGTATAACTTAAATGTTTCAGTGTGTCATAAGGCCTAATCTCCTCATTCGTCTCAAGCTCAACGAAACCCGGACTATGATTGTAAAGTTTTTGTGTTTCCGCGTAGCGTACTTCATTCAAAATCATCCTCAGCAAAAATAGATAGTGCATCATCTTCTATTGGTTTTACTTCGTTATTCAATAACTTATTACGTAAATCACAAATTTCACCAGACAGTTGATCTATACGCTTAGTGTGGCGTTTGTTTCTGCCTCCCTTTTTCTTTTTGTAATGGCGGCGACGTTTACGCTTTGATTTAGGCTCAGAAGAGGCTGATGATGAACTATCACTACTACTATCAGAGCTACTACTATTAGACATATTAGACCTAGCAATTTTGGATGGGCCCGCTACCGGCTCATCTTGCAAAACTCTAGACCTATCGTCATCCATACTACCTTATTAAAAAAAAAAGAAAATTATAATACCTATAAAATGATTAAATTTACTACTATTAGATGTTATTTAAACACAATTATAGTAATCGAACGGCAAACCGTTAAAATTTTAAGGTAAACTTCGTTATAAACGAACTTTGCTAGAAACAATTTAAATAAAATTTAATTTTATTGTTAATGGGAAAGAAATTAAAAATGACGGTCAATGTGAAAAATGTTCAAAAACTCACCTGCTTAGCAGCGACCGTTACCGACAAGGAAAAGAACGCCAATGAACTAGACTGGTAAGCGACACCTAAAAGGTTCGCTTCCCCCTCCCCTGGTGACGCCATGAGTGAGCGAGACAGAGCTATAAGCTAGAAACGTAGGGAAAATGTGAAGGAAAAGTGACAAGCCTATCTCAATTGTTTATGCTTCGAATAACGGTCAAGTGGTTTAAGTTGTAGTTTTGTGACCCAGTCTTGGACAGGGAAAATTCATTAATGGATACCCCAGTCTTAATCTAAGTTTATCTTTATTTTATGGTTAACACATGAAACAAAACTAATTTTGATTTTAATTAAGCAATACTATTTTACAAGTGAAACTTTCTGCTCACCGCCTTAACGATTTCCTTAAGAAAAGCCGTCGTTGTCAATTTCAAATCACCTTACACTTTGTATTCGCGCATATTTGTACATGTAACTGACTGAATTCAATAAAACGTTAAACTTAGATAGTTCGATGTCTAAAGTCTATGTCACAGTGATCCCAATGTAAAAACATTCGCTCATGTCCGAATTCTAGATGTTTCTTTTAATTTTTGGCCATTACTGGTACCGTGGCCACGACTGGTACACTTACGATACTCAAAAATATACACAGTAGGTGCATTATTGAGATAATCATGTATATTTAAGTACCAGAATAGGAAAGAACCGAGTTACTTTTCTACTCTTTTTATTTGATCTTGTGGCATGTTATGTATTCCAATAAATTCGGGACAAAACTAAAATTGGTCGAGTATCAGATGAAAATGTCGAATACTTCGACAAAGAGACGCCAATAAAAGAGGATCGTTTCAGCACGAATACCCATCTGAGAGATTAGACCTATTGAACGGAAACAATCTTGTATTTCTGGTTGACTTAATTCGGGAACGGATCTATCGAACTACAAGTGTTTCGGGAAATACACCACAAATATCATTAAAACCCTTTGATACCAATGTTTTCTATTTAAATGTGATTTATGAGGTTCTATCTAATGAAACTCATGGACATATGTGGAAACCGATGTGCGAATTTATTCGTACTACCTACCAATATTGTGTTTAAACATTAATCCTTTCAATGAATGGAAACTGAATCATCGACATGAAAAAGTTTTCCAATTATATACAAATTGCTCACTGAGCGAACATGCTTGGTGTTGATAATTATTTTTCGTCTGCATATTCTGTATAATTTTTAGTTGTGTTTCGTTGCGGTGTGGTGAGGGTGTCGGAGAATAGATGGATAAACAACAAAATGCGTCTGTCTCAGCGGGATGTTCGCTAATTGTGACATGGTGCGGATATTTACGGGCACCGTTTTTTTGTAGCATTGATTTTATATAAATTCCCCGCTCAATGGAAGGGCCGACGAACATGATAGTGGATGTACGACTAGGTATATACCTCCACATAGGGATTGTGGGTTTAACGAATTTAAAACGTCGCATAAATGATGCCCCTTTTTGTGAACTGATGAACTATTAAGTAATTTTTTCTTTGCTGTCGAATGGGTAGTTAAAATCTTCGTAAGATAGAATACTGTGAGCTCTGTAAAGTGTACTTCCTTAGGGTGTCTCCGTAACACATTTTAATCTATTGGTGTAGATTAAGTGTCTAACTTTGACCTGAAAGAATAATAAAACTACTGTAACTTCACTAATTTCCCACTAGAGTTCAGCTTCCGATCACACAAACTATCATCTCTATTCTCTATTATACCTTATTTGAATCCAAAGCGACCAGTAGGTACTATTTTCATAATACATTGAATAGGGCTTAAGTTACCGATAGCGCTCAAGTAGTGACTACTACCTAGTTAGTCATCAAAGAGGCACTGTAAAACTAGTAAAGCCCTTTTGAATTTGTCTTTTCTGTTACATTTTTTTAAGGAAAATCCGTTGTCGACTCGTGCGGGGAATAGCGGTCATTCGACCGACACTTTTAAGGAGAAGGGCACTCTTGGGAAATCTGCACACCCTCGGCCCACTGCTGATAATAGTGTTTGTTCATTTGAGTGTTCTTCTGCCGGATTGTATTCCATGACGCTTAATGGCATGGGGAAAGTGAAGTCTGCCTTTAAGAGCTTCATATACATACAAGCTCGTTGGCATTGCGTGTGTGTATGGCATTGTACTAATACATATCATGCCTCATGGAAATTAATATGTTGTTTGTTGTATAAGCATCGGTTTATGTTATGACATACCTAGAATCGAAAGAGATTTTTAATGAAACATAACCTTAATTAATTTTATGTGTAATTATTTGGTTCTATATTCGTAAATATAATATAATAGTTTTTTCGCTTACTTTTTATTTTAGCGGAGCACCGACCACACGTTTTCCCACAATCTATCATCATTCGTCAACCACGCGACTTCCCGCAAAAGTGCCTAAATACATACTTGGATAATAATTAGAGCTCCGATGTTGCTACTTTGGTATTGTTGCTATATCGTTACCAAGTAAAAAGTTTAGGTTTTTAATAATAATAACATATGCCTATTAACACGTTAGCTGCGGCACCAATTTTTGCATACTTTCCGTTCCTGCGGCACGAGGTATAATCGGCCCGTACCGTGACCAGACGTTAGGGCGACACGCGGTCTATTAGACCCCACCTCCTTTTACAGACTAAAATCCATTTTCTGGCGCGAAATCAAAGATAAATGAGAATTTTGGTCCTTATTGATATAGACAGTGAATTGATGAACCCTAATCCACCGTCGCCCCGGGATCTGATGGCTAGTTTAGGAATTATTAGCAAAACAAAATATGGGATCTTATACACCTCGTAACGCACTGAAATAGGGCAAATTTTCGCTGCGATTAGTGATGGGAAAAATAATATCGACGTTTTTAAACTGTCTTAACTACGCAACGACTTGACCGATTTTGATCAATTATATCTCATTAGATCGTTTTATGTTAGCTCATTAGAGTTTTCGGTGAAGGAAAACATCGTGAGGAACCCTGCATGCCCGAGATGTCACAATTAAAGGCATGTGAAGTCCGCCAATCCGCATTGGGCCCTCGTAGTTAGGAGAGGCTCGAGCTCCTCGGTGGAGACGTATATGAGCTGTTGATGATGATGGAGATCGTTTTAAGGGCAAAACCTGGCAAAACAACACAAAGCTATCAAAGGATACATTTTTTTTAAATAATCTAAATTGTGCTTGAAGGCGCCATAAAGAAAAAAAAACCGGCCAAGTGCGAGTCGGACTCGCGCACGAAGCGTTCCATTCTATACCATTAAGAGGCACCTATTACAGACTTATTATTGGAAAATAATGGATTACGGTTTATGCATAAGGTTTATCTTTCTATTTGTATATGAAAATCTTAATGCGGTTCACAGAATAGAAAAAAAGGGCAACCAGAAGTAGAAAAGAAACTGTCCTATTTATTCTGCCTCGGGCTTTAAAAATACAATTATTAGAACTTAAATTAACATTAAAAAATCAGTATCAATATACTTTTTTTATAAAAATCTCAATATATATGTTGTACTTATTTATGAGTGTTTTTCATTGAAACAGGGTAGACAATAAGATTTTTTGCACTGAGTGCACTGAGTCAAAATCTTTTTGGATTTTTTATCAGCTTCACGAGATGGTAAAAATGTTTCTGGGTTTTTTAAAGTTAACTTCTTCCGACATCGTTTAGGCATGTTTGGCGCTGTAAAAGGACGTGCTCTCCAATCGACGTGATGCACAACACTAGTCGCGGGAAGCTCGCGTTGAGTGCGGTACGAGGTCAGGGGGGATATGGGACGTTTTAGCCTCGTTCCGCACTGCATTAAAATTATATTAATTCAGTGCGGCACGAGGCCTAAGACATCCGGTACCAAGGTAGGTACACCACCGAGTCCGGAAACCATTAGTGATCTCAAATATATATTTATCTCTTTCCTACACTGGACCAAACCAAAGCTATGCCATTCGCACGACAGAGAAATTCACTTTTTTGCTTGCCGCACCACAGGGAAGTTGCATCAGGGGTGATTTAGGCCTCGCTTCGCACTTAACGTGTTAAAGTACAAAAGGCAAGCAATTTTATCAAAAATTGTTTACTGGGTACAATATTGAAAAGTAATAGATTTCCAATAAAATCAAATCTTCCCCATCGGTGCACATTCTGCAGTTGGCGCTACTGAATGCGCAGGCAATTTACCCGCCAACAAAGCAGGCCTGCCAACACCACTGCGCAAAACTGCTACAAAATAACGCAACCTCGATATTCAGAAGCTATATTTATTATTTTTCAGTTCATAAAAGTTTATTTCCGCTCTCAGTGGCATGCGAAGCATAGCTCTTATAGAATGCAGCAGCGACTAGCAATTATTGCATATCAGTAGGTAGGTAAATAAGATTTGATATTTTAATGTGAATATTGAATTTAATAATAAGATTAGCTGGTTTAACTTATTTTATTGGTCTTATGAAGTATAAGTAAGAATAAACGTTAAGAAAAAAAAACTCATAATAATTCTTTGCACATTCACTATTGATTGATTTTAGTGATATGATACAGCTTTAATAAACGGATAATAACATAAAAACAAGAACAGTACTACAGAACATTATTCTTTAATGCTGCTCCTTATCCAGTCTAAGTAAAGGTACACGTTTGTATAGAGAGACGGTACTGAAGTCCCGCAGGGTGTATCCGCACGCTTTCCACTCACCACACCTGCGACAAAGTACTTCCCTTTGAAGACTGCCATTAAAGGGCCACCGGAGTCGCCTTTGCAAGTATCCTGACCCGTATATCCGGCAGCGCAAAGATGCCGTGTCGATAAACCCGGGTAAGAGTTTTTGCAGTCGCGGTGAGGCACCAAGTTGACGACAGTCGATTGTTTTATGTCAGTCTTGGTGGCACCATTACGTCCCCAACCGGCAACAGCGAGGCGAAGGTTCGAGTAGTTTGGATTATCAATGTTTATCGGTGGCAAGCATATTGGCCTGATGAAATCTGAAAAAAAAAATGATTTTACATCACTAAGGTATTACTTCTGATGACCAGTAGTAGTTTTATCAAAGCTACATGCTATATAAATATATAGATAAAATACTTCATCGAAGTAGGTTCGTCGGTTGATTAAAAAAAAAAACTATTTTTGATAGGTTAACATTTTAAGGCGAACAGCTTTCTATGCACATATTAAAGGGTTAAACATTACTCGAATAGCAATAATGCAATTCTATTTTTCTCCAGTAACATAGCATTTGACCAATACAGCCCTGGCACGTTCAGATCAAGTTTATGTTTGAATGAATACCTATGGTATGTCTTTGATCGGAAGAGCATTGCTGTATGTAGGTATATATTTATATTATGTACCTAACACTTCCAAGGATTAAGTTACGTTGAGAAGTATAATACGATATGTGTTCTGATTAGCTTTAGGTCCAATGGTATGAAAATTTAAACATTATTTGGATTTTTTAGTGTCGTGGATTTTTATATTATATGCGCGTGAAGATATGATATTTATTTATCTATCAAGCCCTGTCGATACAAACATTAAGATATGGAGGCATGTAAGAGCGTTTAGAATTGCGATAACTTACCGGTGTAAGGTGCGTTCCCACGGAGCCTTATCATCGCAATGTCGTTGTTGAGCCTATTGTCATCATATTCTGGATGATAGATGATGTCTTCGGCATACATCACAACGTTTTCGATACATTTCTGACCTTCGCCCAGCACCTTTTTACAATCCTTAGGGAATGTGCGCTTATCGTACTCGGCTAAGTATATTTCGACACTAAAAAAAATTACGAAATCTATATAATATAATTATAACTCAAGAACGGCTGAACCAACATGGCTGAAAATTGGTAGGGAGGTAGTTCAGAACCAGGAAACGGACATAGGATACTTTTTATCCCGGGAAAATTTAAGATCCCCGGGAACGCGGGTGAAACCGCGGGGAGCCACTAGTATTTTATACATAGGTTTGCTAAAGTTGATAAATTATTTATTTTGAAAATTTAACAAATGTGTGTAATTGTATATTGTATCAGTGCATAGTTGAAATAATGTAACGTTTAAAAAAAATGCTTAACGATAACAAATATATTTATTTCGAAACTAAAGAGAGTATATTATACCTATTGTCTGAGGTTTGAAATGTCATTGTCATATCTTTTAAAGACTAAACAATTCTTGATTTGTAATGTGTAGTACTTACTCAATGACCCTACCGCCTTCGTCATAAACGCAATGTCCAGCAGTAAGAACGTAGCGAGAGCTTATCAAGGAACCACCACACGAGAAGGCGGCTTGCTTATCTCCATAATCAAATGTCACCTTCAAAAGTACCGTCCATGGAAATTGATACAGCTCCGTCTCTTTGCCACCTGTCGATAAAAGAAATTAGACTTTAATTACCTTTGTCTCATTTAATAGAAAAATAATGTAATTTATTTCCTTATGATCAAAGGTTCGTTATTAGAGATCGCATCAAATTAGAAATCAATCAACCAAATTTAAAAAAACAATGGATTCTTCAAATTACCTGTTATACGTGAGTCCACGGATACAGTAACTTCTGATTCAGCGTACTGTTCTAAGTCTTGATCGCTATATGGTTCATCGTCTTTCATCGACCATACTGGCCAATTATTATTTCCACGCGAACCCTGGCGCCCGTTGTCGCGAGGTGGCAAGTTATTTTGATTATATTGTGGTGGATTATATGGACGGTTAATGTACGAGTTTTGTGTGCCTGTGAAAGGGTAAAATGCTTTATTAATGAAGAAGTTGAGTCTTAACAAAGGTAATCGAGTTATATCTGTATACTATTAATATACATACACCTATCACAAAGTGTGTACTATACCACCGTGTTTCACAGTCTAAATTTTGCAACGCCAGCACAATAAGCACAATAAGTATATAGTATTCTGTGTTAGACAAGATTTCGGATAAAAAACCATCACCTTTGTTCGTTGTTTCACGTTATAGTTAAAATGAAGAATGCCGGCCAGTAACTTACCGGTAATCCTGTCAAGATCAGACGCCTCCCGACCGCAACACCCCGTTTCGAGCCCCGGTGGAAAGCTTGTTAGAGCCGAACATTGGCCACGTGAATCTGTGTTACTGAATGAATTACCAGGACCACGTCCGTTTCCAGAGTAGTAAGGATTTTGGTTTCCAGTCGAGGGATTATAATTTCTTGGCGGTATTGTTCCCGTGACTCCTGGATTATTACCTCCGTATGGATTTGGCGTTCGGTTAGAATCGTATGTGCCATAACCGTTATTACCTCGTCCATTGTTCACAGAGTTTTCAGTTGGATAATTGAAATTGTTGTATGAATTGTCTGGGTATGTATTCCTAGAATTCGAATTATGATAATCATTTGGCCTGTTATAGGGTGGTTGATCGTAGTTGCGTGGTCGATTATTGCGATCTTCACCGTTCCTAGAACCGAAGGTTATTTTTGATTCATCTGGATCATCTGGCTGTTTTTTACTTGTTTCAGTGTCACTTTCCTCCACTCCCCATATAGAGTTAGAACAGCATACCTGAAATCGTTTTAATGGTTAACCATTAGGTTTCCATTAGGAAAACCTAAT
Organism: Thyatira batis; assembly: GCA_905147785.2. Classification (NCBI taxonomy): domain Eukaryota; kingdom Metazoa; phylum Arthropoda; class Insecta; order Lepidoptera; family Drepanidae; genus Thyatira; species Thyatira batis. The sequence continues at coordinate 5,015,399 of LR990496.1, read as the reverse complement.
ACCTACCTACATTTTGATAGTCGCAATAGGTTTTGTAATTTCGGTTGATCATAGGTATTTCCAATGTGATAGGTAATTGATATACTCATTTATTACACTAAAACAACCGGTTCAGATGGTCACATAATTACACGGTTATTTATGAAATCGTTTATCGTTTATAACAGGTTCGTTGATTAATAGTTGAAAGCATATTGAGATAAAATATCAGTTTGTGGTCAATGTCTCTACGCTACTTTTAGATGTATATTACAACGTGTCATAATTTCTAAATTTACATACTTAAACAATTTCCTGATTGTTAGTACCTAATAGGTACTTAATAACTGATGATGATAGTATGAAGTTTATTAAAAAGTAAAAATCATATCATCTTTTATAATTTTTGACATGAACTCGATTTCTCGTGATCATGATCGTAACGTCGAGTTTAGTCATTATTATATTTTGATAATAGTCCACGCGCGAATCGTCCCGTTATATACATGAATACAGAAATTAGTATGTGAAAGGTTAAAAACACTATCATATATTTGGATCTTGGTGTCCAACAATATCTATTCAATGATTAATATTTACGTGGTCTCCTTTTGCAACACTGGAAAATCCATAAATGGAACTGGTTCCTTTGGGTCCATCGTCGCAAGGGTATTTTTTTATCCATGTCTCCTGCTGATGGGTATTCATATTTTGGAACATTGCACATTCTTCATGTGGAACACATGAATCACAGACTTCTGTAACAGATAAAAAAAATTGGTTGCCTGTAAAGTCGGTATACGGGCGAAAGTTTTACGTGACAACGACTTTGAGCGGTAAAATAATTTTAATGTGAATATTCATTCGTATAGTAGGAAGAAGGATGAAATAATAGTAACAATTTAAAACATAACGTCACGTTACGTGAGCGGAGCGTAACGCAGTTTCTTGAAGTGTCACCCGGCAAACCAATTTATAAGACGTTGTCACGTCAATAGTAACAATTTAAAACATAACGTCACGTTACGTGAGCGGAGCGTAACGCAGTTTCTTGAAGTGTCACCCGGCAAACCAATTTATAAGACGTTGTCACGTCAAAACATAACGTCACGTTACGTGAGCGGAACGTAACGCAGTTTCTTGAAGTGTCACCCGGCAAACCAATTTATAAGACGTTGTCACGTCAAAACTTGAATTCGACAACAGTCAATTTAGCGGACACAAAATAAGCTTGTAGTGTTGATTGACATAAATACCATTTTTTGAAACTGCGGCAATAATGCCTAGCGATATCGTTATTAAATAAAAAGTTAAACTGCACTTCGTCATTGTTGAACGCTTATAGAAGTGTCCCAACTTTAATAGGCTGTTGTACACAATGTCTTCACATCATCGCACCCTAATGACTGTGGCCAAGATACAATAAACAAAGTATACAAATGTCTGAGTAATTATCAGGTAGGTAATCGAGGAAATCTGTGGGCATTCGCTTCTAATTACATGTCGCATCGATGATTAGGCTAATAGTTTCGTTGAGTAGGTACTTAGTAAATGAATAGATGACGGCAATTACGACATTATACATTTTTCTCAGAAAGGAAACAATACTTTCGATGGTGTAGGTATTTCGCACTTCACTTGGAAAGTTTTAAGGAAAATTATTTAAATTTTCCGAATGTGAGATTTTTTTTATATTTTACAGATATGCGGCTTCGATAGGTTTAATGCTTTATTAAACAAACAATTCTCCTAATGAGAACACGGAAATAACCTTTAAATGAAGAAATTAAATACATTGTGTAAGTCGTTGAGATAACTATTAAGGAAAAAACTTAAATGATTGACGTATGTTTCAAAGGATTACAAGGTTTTTAGTTAAAAGCCTGTGAATATTACGTTACTTCGGAACGGGTGTGTATTTGAAATTGCGACAGTACGTCGAAATTTCTGGAATTCGCAAAGTGAATTGAAAAGCAATGGTAATTGGTCAGTCGGAGCTGACAAGGAAAACGGAATCAGCGACGCGCAGCCTCCGCGCTGTGTCTGAAATTCAATTAGCAGTGAAACACACGCTCTTTACGTTAACATACGAACTCAAACGTTCACATATACATTAACCTTTTGAGAAGTTTCCATCGCAGGTGCACAGTATGTTTCAGTATACATACTATTAACGGATAGAGTGGAAGCTTCAATTAGTTTTTCTGTATCAGATACACTATGTAACACAATCATGCGCTTTTGATATCATCGTTCCTTGCAGTTTTGTGTTTAATTATAAACTTATCCCTACTCAATAGTTATACCTACATACGCACTAGTAACTCTATTTACTAGGTTGTTTATTGTCACAAGCAAGGGCAACATAACGTTAGTTTAATGTGCCAGATGGCGTCATGGTTAGCTACCTTGGCAATCACGCCGATAGCCACGGATTCGACACCTAATCGGGACGATTATTATTATTGTCTATTTATTATCTATCAGTTATCTGGTGACTATTGCACTGGTATTGTGTCATGTCATCCAGTTTATCTTAGGACATTAACTGGGGTTTATGGTCATCGGTCTATCTACATGATTATAACCCATTCCTTCTTTGCAATCAAGAAAACGGTGTTAGTTACTTTTGCAACAGCGCATGGACATTGCATAATAAATTTCATGTATTTATGAGGTACTCGTTCTATCTATTGTTTTAATATTAATTGTCACCATTGACATCAACGACGAAGAATCTTTATTACATCAATTAAATGCATTATAATATTATCTAGCTCGTTAAAGATCCATTATTTATGTGTAAACGGTAACAGGGAATGATATAATAGTATATAATATATACGGAGTCGTACTTAGTAAGTAGTTCCATTGTTCGACCGGGACACGACGAGCCAATTTAATTTAGGTAGTTTTTAGACCCCTGGCCGCGTTCCAAATGTTGTGGTATTATGAAACGTGAACTGTATAATAATTAAAGATATTAGATCGGAAGGCTTTTATAACTATTTATCGCGTAGCCGCGTAGGGATTGCATCTAAAAGTTGCTTTTAATGATTGCCAATTCATCTTATAATTACATTTTCAAAGAACATGAAACAATATATACCTGTAAAAACGCTTTTGAATCTAAAACACACATAGGTATAACTCTTATCAGTAATAGATAAGTATAGAAACAGGTATCACAAGATCACTCTATCTATTTGTAAATATAACTATAGACTGGACCTTCAATTTCGATGGTTAAATGTGATAGTATTTCTTTTTAGAACGCAAACTTTTTGAAAAGTAGAAAAGTTTCAACATCAAACTTTGTTACTAACTATATCTCTATTTATATTAGGTACGTTTAACTTCTTCTAGCTTCGCCCCAAGATTATTTTTCGAGTGTTAGAAGTTTGAAGGCTCTCAGCAAATATCTGGTTTCAATTTTCTCTCAATTAACTTCAGGTTACGTTCAATTCGACAAGTGCCACTTAGTTCTAATGGGTCGTTGTAGTGAGGGAGCTTTCTGGAGGGTGTGCCGTGTGCTTGCCGAGATATCGGAAGGGTTGCTTTTTGTATTGAGTCACTTTATATCGTCTGTTACGTAATGTGCGAGATAGAGGGTTAATAGTGTCTTATTCAACTTGCTACGTCATACCATCAAAATATCTATAGGTTCCAGAGCTTATAAAATAAATTATTTGATCAGCAAAAGTTCTTGGAGTATATAAGTAATTGCTTGTAGAAAAAACGGGATTGAGTTAGAGCCAGCTCTCGAAGCTATCGCAATATCGAAGAAACAAAATCGTTAAAGTTATTTATGGATGTGATTTCTGTACGAGTATATCGAATTTAAGTATCGTGAGATGTTACCGAAATACGAGTTTTCTTTTTACCGAAAGCAAAAGTTAATAAATGACGTATACCGCCCCCACTGCACGTGTCTAAACATCGATCATAGTTCTTAAACGCGCCAGAAATAGGGGTTGTTACCCTACAATCAATCCATCTATTTTACTTCTTTTATTTCGTGCACCTATTCTGTTTTGATACAAGTTTTGTAAATACATAAAAACAGACTTGTTTTGTATTCGTTAACTGATTTTATATACCTATAGGTAGTATAGGTAATTTGATCTGTTTTGTTATCGTATGGTCTACCAAGTTAAGTGCTAAAAATCATTTCAGTGCACCATAGTTAACTACAATTTGAGTAAGGAAAAAATGGAAAAGAAGAGGAAAGCAGTCAAGAGTTTCATAAGGACAAGGGTAAAGCGCGTCCATCCGCAAAATTTTGTTCACCGAGAAACCATAATATTTCAGACATTTTTTCGTTTTATAGATGAATGTACCTACTTAGGTACCTACTATCGTAAATATTATTTAATGAACAACAGAGTGGAATATAATATCTTCTTAAGGATATTAAGATTTCTGTTATAACCAGGTAAACTAAAGTTTAGTTTCAAATTTAATATTGTTTGACGTTCATTGTGAAATCGTTGGTATTTTAAATTGATGTACATCAAATTAACGTTAACTTATTATGGTTAGGTAGGTAGGTACCTATGTAATTTGGGAGAAATCAATATATATTTTTTTTTATCGAACTAACACTGAAATTCATATGGGGTCGAACTTAACGGCATCCATTGTATTCGGTAAAAATAGACCTAACTACTCAAAAATATTCTATCGAATTCAGACCACTGGATTTTTGTAAGTTCACGTTATACCTACCCTGCTATGATTGTGTTGGTAAATAGAAAAAAATAAACCATCTGCTCAGTCCCCTTATCAAAGGTAAAAAGCGTTATGAATGATAATCCAATTTGTCTTAATACGGAAACAGACTTACATTCATTTCCTCGTTCAAACTCCATTTTCTTTGCAACAAATTTTGAGTGATTGCCGCTTTAGAAGTTACAGCTTTAGTTGAAGATTTGAAGTGATTCTTTATCATGAGAGACAAATTGCTGATTTTATGCGTTTTTCTTGTTCTCTTCGACCTTTGTTCTTGTTATTGTAGCACATTATGAACGGGTACATTTTCTTCAATATATATTTTAGCTTCATATTTTGGTTTGAGATTTTATTTTATATTTTTTTTTTTTTTTTTTTACACCACGACGGTGGCAAACAGGCATGCGGCCCACCTGATGGGAAGCGGTTACCGCAGCCTATGGACACCTGCAACACCAGAGGCATCACGGGTGCGTTGCCGACCCTTCAGAAACCTATTGACTCCTTTTTTGAAGAACCCCATACTGTATTCCCCGGCGAAAACCTCAGCGGGGAGTTCATTCCACAATCGGAGCGTCCGTGGGAGGAAGTTCCTCTGAAATCGAACGGTACGTGACCCTGTGGTTTCCAATGTGTGAGGATGAACACCCTGTCGATGGCGAGCGGTGCGATGGTAGAATGTGGCCGTGGGCATCATGTCAAACAATTCCTCAGAGCACACCCCATTATACAAGCGGTAGAACACGCATAAGGAGGCAACATCTCTCCGAAGGTTTAAGGGTTCTATACCGCTTGTGACATTGGGATCGTCAACAATCCTCACAGCTCGCCTTTGAATTTAAAATTCATATCTACTTACCTAAGGCAATCGACCTTCTTGAGTCTCAAAAGCACGTGGGTATACTTATTTAAGAACATATGAAACAATTAAATATAATAGTCATGAGTCATATAGGTATTAATATTATAAAAAACCGACTTCCAAAAATACTAAAAAGCAAAAAATAACTAACGCAATTTATAACACTTTCCTCTACTTACCTACTGACTACTTATTCTCTCCGCTTACTGCTTGGTTTGAAGTTGGTGCCAAGCCACAGCATAATTAGTAAACAATATACAAAAGATCTTTGTTAAGATTCTCCATGATTTAATAAGGTCAACAAAAACTTTGGCACCGTTTGCATATAAAATTCTAAATTTTAGAAATAAACGGTCCTTTACAGGACCACTATAGTTGTAGAATGTAAATTACATTTATATCATCGTCGTTTTCATTTGTTTCTTATTGTCATTTATCGTTATTTCTGATTTATTTACGTAGGTTAGTAGTTAGGTAGTAGGTTATCGTGTAGAAATTTATTTGTTACACCATTTTATTTCTTTAAGTAATTTTTTTATTCATATATGGCTTGGCACCGACTTCAAACCATGCAGCAAGCGGAAAGAATAAGTAGTCAGTAGGTAAGTAGAGGAAAGTGTTATAAATTGCGTTAGTTATTTTTTGCTTTTTAGTATTTTTGGAAGTCGGTTTTTTTTAACGTAGTTTTATTTTTATTTTTTGCTTTTTAGTGATTTAAGTATGGGTAGGCTTATTATTTATTTAACAATCACAGAACACTATTAAACCTAAACGTTAATGAGATTAACCTTCAAGGTCAACCTAATAGCCTCAAGGAATACTATTCTCTATCCATATGCACGTATAATTTTGAAAGAAATTTCTCTGAACTCCTATCCTTTGAGGAGTTGTACCTTCCATCATCAGCTCATCCATAGGAAATCATCATCAAACGCAAATAATTGAACAAACTGTATGGTATTGACTGAAACATAACAGTTATATGCTTATAATTTGAGTGTTCTTCACGATTTCCTTGGGATCCCATCATCATATGCTGACTAGATGACCAGGGTACCAACTTGAATATGTACCCTAACGAACAAAAAAAGAATTACGCAAATCGGATTAGAAATGTTTAAGTTATCGACATACTAATATACAAAGTATCGTCAAAATGACATCGTCCAAATAACAATAATGCTTATAAAATAAAAACTACTAAACCAAACTGAAAAAAAATTTTATGGGACCATCTGGCAGCTATTTCGCGTCGAACAAAAAAAGAATCACGCGAATCGGTCCATTAACCGCGACGTAATCGATGTACATACATAGAAAAAAAAAAAAAAAAAAAAAAAACATACCGGCCGAATTGAGAACCTCCTCCTTCGTTTTGGGAAGTCGGTTAAAAACTGGAGAGTTTGTTTGTTAGAGTGCTAATCTCAGGAACTAATCACGACCACGTTATGACAAATATAAATATAATAAAAAATGTGTTCATTATTTACAGTATATTCTGGAGGTTTTTTTTATTACGTTTTTGTTACGTGCAACATTCAATACAGGGAGATTATAAAACAAAATTATGTTAAAATTCGGTCCCAATTCATAAGCAAGAATATTAATGAAATCAAATTTGATCCTTTTATGCGCATATTTATAGGGAGAATTTAAAATATAAATTCTGCAGCTCTCGGCGGCAGCTGGAGGTTGGATATGTCGACAACATATTGCGCCCAACGAACGAATGACACAAGCAAAAAATTACCGGACTAAAAAGATACTCGTATTCACATAGAGTTTGGGTTTCATTCAATTTTAGGTGAATACAGTTTTACCTTTTACTCTTCCTTTATCTCAGTCTGAAACTATAAATTAGGTACCTACTATAAATTGTGTCTGTATTTTGTCTGTACGAGTAATTAAGTGAAACTTGTTTTTCATTTTTTCACAATGTACCTATAGGTACCTTAACCTAACATGAAAACAACTTTTGAACTCAAAAAATTCATTTGAAATTTCCATCTATCCTAAAATCTTTACTTTCACACGCCATAAAATGCCGGTCGTAATTTTCAAATACTCAGCGCTTTCATCTCTGTCTGAAAGGCCTCCTTGACTACGTCATGTTTTTGCACTTTTGCAGGTTGTTTCGCTGCTTTCTCGTTTCAAAAACGTTTGTTGACAGGTAACAATGATCTTTTGACTAGCGCCAGGTGACTGCCAGGTGAGAACTATACGAGAGTTTTAAAGTGCTCGTTTAAAAACCTGCTGAAAATTAGACGACAAAATAATAGGGAGCTTGGCTCTAGAACATAGTTGAGCATGTTAGGTACCTACCTATTTTTTTGTTAACTTGTTTAAAGCTATCTTTATTATGTGGGTATGAAGAAAGGTAAAATTAAAAGACAAATTTTCTATTATTTCATAAAAAACAAAATGAAGATTTGTAGGGAGGCGAAGGTGTAAACGGGATATTAAAATAAAATCAGTTTCTTCTCTTTTAGTAAATAAAAGAGATAACATTCTTTTCGCGGTTATAAAATGGGTATAATAAAACATTATGCGTCCCTACCGTCGGCGTCGTCGGTGTTATTTGTGGTTGCACTCCAGTAAGGGCGGTGCGGTAAGGCAATAAGGCAAGAACACACTAGCGGTGTCGCAGTAATGTTGCTCAAAGCTACGGTGTGACAGATACTTTATGCCTGCGGCTACATCGCAGACGCAGCAACAATGCGGCTTGTTAGCTCGATAACACGAATAGAAATGTACTTACGGTGTATACTAGACTTTATAGAGGGGTGAGCAAATGAACTCTATGTACCTACTTGTGGGCTATGATATTTGCAAATCTTAAATAATAAATGCGACGGTGTTGGGGTTGGGGATGGTTGCAATACCGTGTTATCTGTGTTCCACAGCCTAGTGTTAATGTTTGCTGCGTCACGTCAACTGACTACTAATGAATTATTTTATTTATGAAATCTGTAGGTACAAATAAAGTATAATAAAGAGGAAAACACATGTCACCAACATGGTATTTATCCATCTGGTACAAAATGTGATTACATTTAAGAAAACGCTCTAATTACGTCGCGTCGTTATCCGGGAAAGTTGGTCGGTTTACGAGCGCGGCCGGCGGTCCACCGCAATCAAAATGTTTCCATAGTTGCTTACATGAATGTAGAGATATTAGAATTATGAAGCGCAATGCTAGTAGGAAGGTACCTACATCTGACATTGAATTAGGAAAGTGATATTGAATTCTATGTATTGATTCTGTTCATACAACTACGTGCCGATTTTATTTTCAATCTCTGTAAGATTATATCTCGTAATTATGTAATATCATTTCTTGTAGTCATATCATTTCTATTTTAATTATATTTTGACGAGATTCAGTAAATCCGCAAAAATATTTCACTTCTAGTTTATCTATATCGTTGTATGCGGAACATTTTCACTAGTAAGTTTGCAGAGATGGATGGATCCATTTCAAAGTACACGCCTAATTGTAAGTTTAGGGGAGCCATGGTAAGCGGAAGGGTAGCCTATGTTTTGTGTTATTGAAACTACTAAGTTTCGGGATTGTGTAGTTTTCGGAGCATTTGGTGTAAAATTTAACAACCCTTTTATTTTTTACCTCGGTAATGGAATTTCCATTTTAGTTAACAAGCATCGTTATTGCGGATATTAAATATGTCGTAGCAAAATGTGTACCAAGTCGTTAGAAATGAAGAGCAGTTCCCTGAATTCTTGGTATACACGGAGCAATATTTAATCGTGTGGTTGTTGGCAGACATGCGGTTCACTGTATGTGTATTCTATATCGAACATAATACCTACAATATGAAATATTTTACGAACCTACATATAAATAAGCCCGTTTATGATAATAGTATACCTTTTGTTAAGTATTGTTATAACTTCGTATAACTACTTAATTGTTTTCCAATATTGAAATTAAGTTCATTAGAAATAAAAATGAGAAAACTATAATGAGATAGCTATGAGACAAAGGAAATGATTTCAAACAGGTTCTTACTATCACTAAACCGTCGGGTTTGCTTGCATAGACGGAACACTGACATGAATAATCGAGTTTCCGCGTCTTCAATTCACGGGAGAATACTTTTATAAATCGCTTCCGGAAATCTGAGAAATGGAGACAAGTCTAAAGTCATTGTTATCGAAGATTTACACAGAAAATATTATTTTGAATGTTAGAAGCAGGATGTCATGATAGGATGTAGCTACATTTTATACAAGGTAGGTAGGTATATATTATTATTTGTTGTAGGTATTGTAGTGACCTTTGTCACTACAATACTACATATAAGGTCTTTACCTTAACGGTTTTCTGTGATCTTTAAGCAATCTTAAGGGGTTACTTACCCACAAGTAGGTACCTACTTACAAATGTATATTATTTGAATATGGAACACGATGGACCCATACATATATTTAAACGTAGTTCAATATACAAAACATTATATTACACATAAACACAAACACATAGGTTTACATTTGACCGGCATTTATCTCTATAACGTGGCTGTTTTGGAAATATGTCCGAGGGTCCGTCAGGACCTCTGCTTGGAGTCTCCTAAGATTTATGCTTTGACCCCGGCAATAAAACAACGCCCTCTGAGAATCTTGTGTTTAGCGAGAACTACGAATTGTCGTAGCATCTCATGCATTTCATGTTACTTAACCTATGCTGTATCTCTTGAGATACCAACCTAAGTTGCCTCAGAGTATTTTTTTATCATTATATAAATTCTTTGTAGTGTATTTAATATTTAACTCCGATGACTTAAAATATTATATACCTGACAATTTTAAGGCCTATTATTTGATTTTGTAGAAATATTTACACCTGTATATATTGTATAGCTCTCTATATAATATACATAGTTTGAAAGTAGACTCATAGTAAAAAATCGATCGAGAAAAACTTGTGGACAGGATGTTACTTTTATAAGTATTGGTGGTTTGGAATTGCTAAAAAAATCTGTGTTGATAATGAAACAAAATGTACCTAACACACACAAAAAAAAACTAAACATCGTATTTGAAACATTTCGACAAATCTACATTGCACAAAATGCACACCACACAAATTCAAATATCACGAGTTAGGGACGATACGTGACAGCCAACATTTGTTTTCGATTCTCGCGGGAATTTCACCAATGTTTTATATATTTACACATTAGAGCTGACACACATTGATGTCGGTATTTAGCAATAGCGATATATACCTACCTACTATGCTTTCCAAGTGTTCACATTTTCACACTTGATAAAAATCTATTGATATCTCTCAAGTCCTAGGTATGCAATATCCTCGGATAGTTAAGAATTCAATGTATTTTCGCTACGAAGCTTAATAAAAAGATTAGAATCAACTCAGCTTTCGTACCTTGCGCTTTCGTAGGTCTAATAGTGCATTCTGGCTAGACGGTATAACAGTGTAAATATGCCATTAAATAGGGCCATCACGACAAAGTTGGCGTCTGCGTGGCGGGTGTGAAATCACAAAGTTAGCTCCTCCATCTGTTTCCATCCAGTTTGATCCTTAACTATTCACAGCCGCGTGCACTGATGCACTGTTTGGAATACTTGTATGTATTATATTGCCAAATACCTATGTAATGTAACTGCATAGTTGTACAAATAACTGAGAGAATAGCTCTTATGAATTTAGCTGATACACGTCGAGACAATGTATGGTATATACCTTATAAAATACTTAATTTGTATGTAGTTGATACTTAGCTCTCACTATCTATAACATATTTTTGTGTGTGTGTCAATCATAAATATTTACTTCACTAATAGATTTTCTACGCTGATTCTTCATCGTTACTTACTATTTACTTAATCAGCCCGTATCTACCCACTGCTGAGCATATGCCATTCTATTCATCGTTAAATGAATACAATTCAGGATAGTTTTCAGGGAGCCTTCACAGCGAGAACAAGCATTTAGGTTCCAAACATAAATTCCAGCAGTAGGTTCACTCTAATTTATTATCGCATGAACAAAACTGGTTGTCCCTTTAGCGGAGCGTAGGAGTGAAATTGTCATCGTCCGGTAAAGAGTTATAAATGAAGGTGCTGTTACGTAACTAGATACTCAACGTAAACAAAAGGACACGCCGCAGTAGTAAATTAACCCTGCTTACTGTTAAGCAGTTAATTTTACGCTCAATGCGAGAGCGTTATTGTCTCTGGGGATAATAATTTCCAGCTAGGTTTATTCAAAAGCGCATCGTTTTACAGAGTGGATCGTTTACAAGTCGACACCGGGCATGAATGCAGCGCGAGTAACGAGCAGATTGACTCGCGACTTCCGCCAGCTTAATCTTTAGGGAAAATACTCGACTCCATCGCCCCTTTCACTTATAACGTCTGGCTGGAAAACTGTAGGTACATAATACTACAGCGTTGGAACTCTCCAATGCTTAAATGTTCTAACAGAATTTTAAATCAACATTTTAAAATGTATTTGAACAATACATTTATATTTGCGAGAATTATTCACCTAAACAATTTAGGAATAACGACCATTCACGATTCATTCAGATTAATGGAGTTTATGAAACATAGTTGTGTGATGAAGTTTGTACAATTCAAATAGCTGCTGGTTTTTATTTTAGGGGCTTAGCGGCAGACAGCTTTTAGGCCTTTATGCAAATAGTTAGGTACATTTTGAAGGTTGTCAATCGAGGATAGTAACCAGTAGCTGGTTGGTTATTCTAACCGCTACACCACCTTTCATGAGTTCAGTTTTCAACCAACTACTATTTAAATAAAAATGAACCGTCTGTTAGTTTCATATTAATCTCATTATGGATACATTTGTGATGTAGGTAGGTACATATCTTGTTTTCTTATAAACTCAGAAAAAAATCTCAGAAAATTTATTCATAATAATATTTACCTAATTTACTTTTAAACCTGAGTAAATATGTAGATTGGAATAAGTTATTCATTACTATTTTCATGCGTAAATTTTGAGGCAATCATCTGAATTCTAAATTAAACTTAGCAGTGGCATTTATATTTTAGCACAAACTATAGATTATGTACATAAAAAATATTCTGCTATTAGTCATGTAGGATTTTTTTTACAGAAAACAAAATGTGTGATTAAATAGCATAGGAAATATTTTGGTCCTATTCAATGATTGTCAATGTGATTTAATAAAGCTAAATTATTAAATTATTTTGTCTCTCTATTCTATTCAAGCATACGTGAATATATTCAGCCGGTAGATAATTTCCCTCGCGATTCGGACATCGTTAACGTCTATTCATGCAAAGTGGCGTTGAAAAATACACTTTCACGCGGTACTAATGCATTTATCCAGTTAATTTAAATAAAAAAATTGGAAGCTTAAATAAAGTAGGTATTAGTCATATTTAGTCACCAGTCTAAGTTTAACATACTATGGTAGGTACTATTTTTTATATTATGTGTAATATTGATAACAAAAACTGCCAAAACAGTTGATAAATTGGATTACTATGTTATATACATATATTTCTCGTTACCACAATAATATCGAAATACTCAGAAAGGTATTTACATATTACACATACCTTTATAGGCAAAGGTTGGGAATTTTTATTTGAAAACCACCTGTACAAGTTTCGCTTTCAAAGGTAACGCAAAATTCGATGTCAAAGATTTCAATGAAACAGCTAAGGGACATAAAGGGTTTGAATTTCTAAGTTTCCCTGGAATCTCTCTGATGTTACACGCAACAAGCTATAGTGTGACTAAAACTATAACATGGAATTCTATTAAGAAATTCTTAACGTCTTTGGCACGCTTGCGATGTTGCGACACCTATGGAGTATTATTTGTTATCCCAAGAAAAATCCAGACACTTTTGAAGTCAGATTTCATTTGTATTTCACCGATAATACCAATTTTTTATTAGTTTCCAAATTCAAATTATATGGTGAAATACCTAATTTGTCTAAATAATTGGGGTGCAAAATAATTATCAAATGACAGCTACTTTAAGTTATAATTGTTCCGAATGGCAGATTGATTAGAACTGGGTTGATATGATAATACTGATTACATCAAGGTAAAGAAAAATATCCTAATAACAAGCATATTTTCTTTGTGGATAGATATATAAAATTGAACGAAAATTATGAGAGCCTGTTGTCGGGAAATTAGCAACGTAATCTATTTAGCAAATAATTTCCTCTTCCACCTCGCGTAGTGCTTACAGTCTAAACACGATTTCCTCTTGTTGGCATTGCTTTTCGGTAAAGTATCTAATTCGAAAGGTTAAAGCGATTATATTCAGACCCTCTGAAATAATATAAAAGGACATTTCAAAAGGCCCTTTGAGATTTTCATTCGCTTTCTCTAACTTGGAAACATGCAATTTTTTAATCTAAACTAAAATTTTCAGTACTACTGAAATCAATAATTAAAATCTTTATTATAAGATTAGTACCTATTTAATAAAATTATCCCCGGGACGAGATGTAGATGGCAGCTGATTCATTAGTGCAGTCCACATGTCACCAGCTCGGAATGAAGCCGTCCCCTCCTAAGGCAATACGCCTAATTAGATAACGAATTAACGTCTTGCGACTAAAGTGAAGCATTGCTTGTTTTCCTCATCAGTGGAACCTTTGCACAACGTGTTTGGAAAGCCTTTTGCAAGCTGATCTGCCAACGAGCATGTTTACGCCATCACTTTAATTACGCCGTAAATGTATATAAGCCATGTTTTAATGAGATAAGAACTAGTTTCGTAGGTGTTTTGTTAAGTATTCCCTTGCAGTTAATATTTTTAATACTGCTTTTCCAATTAAGAAAACCCGGAAAATAGGACGTCACAGTAGCAAACGTCTAAGACGCAAGAAAACATTGTAAACACAATAGCTTTTAAATTGAACCATCTATATATTATATTTATTATGTCCTCCGCTCGGTACGATGCGATTAATTTTGGTTATATGTTCGTACATATTTAATTAAAATACCTACTATGTATGGTATTTTCAATCACATATAAGATATTGGCTGAAGCCTTTACGTGTTGGAGTATATAGATTTATAATAAATCTCTCGATAAGCACAATGTCTAGACGGAGCTAAGGCTCGAGGCACCTCGTGATGGGGATTTGCCGCGCGAACAAGGTTTCTTAGTACCGACAACCACACACCATGACACTAATCCTTTGCTGCATAAATACCATCCCCTAAAGCTGTCATGTGTTTTTTCATAAGTTCGAAGAGCTAATAAGTGTATAAATACAGGATATATTGCTTATTGAAATAAAATCATCCCACTATTCCTTCCTACCTAAGTAGGTACTTACCTACCAAAAAGTTTCAGCATTGAAGTCGGTAAGTTTCGTTGAATCTTTTGAGAAATGTTTATGGAGTTATGCTAACCTCTTAAAATTCCGTAGAAAATACATAATTTGCAGTTTAAACGGTTACGTTATGTTATTGATTTATATAAGCAGCTAGAGTACATTATACTATATCATACGTTATCAATATACATCTTATTTTAATTAAAAAACATGTATATATTTATAGTAAATCATTTCTGTTCTGTCACAAAAGGTAAAGTCGTCGTCGGTATTAGAACTTGTTGATACTCCGCCTGAACGTTCTGATATTTTTCATTCTGTCCTCACCGTCAGGTGTGTCTGACGATGATTTATACTCCCGTTGAAATGAGAGAATTGAATGAGTTTCGGCTTGAATCCGGGGAATTTATTTCTTTCGCTATGTTAATATATTATGACATATAACTTTAAGCTTGACAAAATAATTTATGCTATATAATGGTGATAGGTACAATAAAAACACGTGTTATCAAATAGCATTACCATAAAATAATGGAAAACATTTCTCGGAAGTTGAAGATAGTCATAAATTGGGAACAAAGGTAAGTTCAATCTTTGAAGAGAAAACATACAAACAAGGAAATCGAATATCGTCTCATCTGATTTGAGATGAGTGTAATAAAAAGCGGAGGGTGCTCCTGCCTGCCACGAGATGTATGCATAATGTACAGCTACACATTTATTTACATTTCATTTACTGATAGAAACCGTACAGCAACAACATATTGTACTATACAGTATGGACTTTAATGGTATTTTTATCTATATCAGTTTAACAAATATCTCAACTATGGCCATAACGCAGATAAAAATATGAAGGGTAATTAATTATACATATTGTAAAATTTTACTCTGGACTACCTACTGTTTTCTCTTAGCCCGTAAATATGTAGTGTAATATTTTAATTATGAATATGTGGGTGTACCTTTGTATGGTTCTGGTTATGATTTAATTTAATCTTTTTAGAGTAGTTTGCACAAAAAGTAAAAGCAATAGGTATCACCATAAAGAGCGACATTATCCTATGCATAATCTGCTAACTTTGTTGAAAAAAATTTATTAAAGTAGATGTGAAATTCATTTCATATAGAGGCCATAATGAATTTATCAAAAACACTGCAATGGCCGGTATGAATACTATCCCATTCCCATCTCATTACCAGTACTTCAATAGCAGAACTATGTACACAAAAAGATCGGACTGCATTCATGAGTCGGATTAAAAGAGAAAATGGAATTTTAAAGCGTCCTTTTGTGTTAAAGAAGATGAAAAGCATGTCGTTATAGAGGAGTTTAAAATAGCTAATTACGTTTGAGAAAAACCCAGCTACGAAGTAAGCTTAAAACTTCTCGGCGTGCGTTTAACTGTCACCATTAAAACTTAAGTATCCACTCTGTATTATGCGACTATGTGGATAAGATTTTTAAGACTAATTTAGATAAAAATGTCTAAGGAAAATACCTAACTTTAGATAGCCCAATTGCCCTAATATAAAAAAAAATGAGAAACAATCATGCACAATTGCACATCCTAAACTCTGCTTTTTGTAGGAAATGAATACCTATATCTAGATATTAATTAATCTAATATCTCATTCATAATATCTCTTATTATGTAAAGTCGAAAATAAAATTAAATAGTAAAGTTGGATACATTTTTTTGTGTGTCATCTAGTTAAGGAATTTCAACAAATACCTAGTTTTATATACCTACCTGTTATGTAATATATGTGACTGGACAACCCTATTACATAATATATGATTGGATTCTTCTTTTCAAGTGTGCATCAATTAGTTACCCAAACAAACCCAATAAACACAATTTATATAGAATTTACAGCACTGAAATTGAAATACGCTCGAATAACAAAACATATTCAGCTTAGTGTTTAAATGAATTTTACGAACGATAAACAAATAAATATTCATGTGAAACCAATCACATTTCCTCGGGCTTTCTACTTCGGGTCACAACTCTCCAGATTACGACCTTAGATAATGTCTTTGTCTACTTCCAGAACATTTATTTCTACTAGCCAAAATGACCAAATTAACTGGACCTCTGGCGTTCTTTCCCACTAGTAATTAATTAGGCGACAGGTGAGGTCAAGACAAATGGATACAATGTATTAGAACTAAGACATCGTGCTTGTGGTTAATGGCCGTACTCTAAATTGTCTTACTGTTGTCTCGATCCTCTCGAGTTACGCAATTACTTTTTATTTTTCTTCGTTATCTTTTACCATAAACATGAATATAAAAGTAGGTCATAAAATAAAAATGTTAAGATATTATATGTTCACATATTTCGCTTAGGAAGGCTATGAAAATATTCTTAAGCTGCTTTTGAATACCTACTTATGTAGGTACGCAGGTAGTAAGTACTTAGCATAATATTTAATCCGTTATTACAAATATTATTTCTACATATTCAATTAACTTAAATTTTATAACATTTATTAACCTACCGTTTGTAAACTATTTAAATTGTGTTAAAAAAACTATCTTGGCACTATGAAGTAATACCTTTTCGGCTTCATAATTCAATTTACTTCTTAAATTATTTATATTTGTATTATAAAATGACTGTTTGGCTCTATGTATCAATAAAATTTCGAAACAGTTAAAACGTAATTTACTAAGTGGAAGCTCTCGTTATATTTTATGACCGCTGAAGAGAATATAACCCTTTGAACGCATCTACGGGGTCTAAATAACGACTACAATAAACTCTAAAGTTGAATAACATTAATTATTATTGTTTTGTTATAAACGTATAGGTAATGCTATTAATCTAAAAGCATTGAATTGAGACATTTAAAGGATTATGAATTTAATAAATATATATTCGGTACAAACATAATGAAGGTATCATAAATACTGGCCAGTAATATTAATTACTTACTATTTAAATAGTAACTAAGTTACAATTTATAATGTTATTAATGTTTACTTACCCTTCAATGAATCTCTCGCAGGACAGAACCTAAGGTTTCTCTGTATAAATTATTTAAGTTAGAGTATACGTAGCTAAACAAACTTACACTAGGATCCTTTCTCAATCACAGCTTTAATGTAATACGTAAGTACTTTGAAATCCCAGGTAAGAAGTTTCACAAACTCCGTCCAGTCCACGTAGGATCACAAATCGATACAACTGCAATCCTTCGCAAGCAGAACAAACTAGAATATGTATATTATTACCTCACGAATTTCCAAACAAGAGACATCATAGGTCTTGGAAGTGTTTCAAATACTGGCAATCGTATAAATATTTGATACAAAGAGGTATCTGTAGTAAAGAGCTATCTAAATTTATGTTTGTGATGAAATGAAGTAGGAAAATCGACCATCGCTATCTTTATTTTCTCGAATGAATGTACCTATAATAATCAAACGTTGTAATCTAGTAGTATGTTGTAAACAGCAAAACAATATTAGAAATTCAAAAACTGGTTGTTCTAATATAACCTATTATTTGGATGTTTTGTGGTTCAGCATCAAGAAGTTACTTTATCTATTTTTTACAATATTAATATTATATGAATATGTATTCAATGTGAGCAGTAAATCCTTCGAATGTTGTCATATATTTTGCATCAATCGAGTACACCGCTGAGACAACGGGTCCTCAATACGCGAGCACTTTCCCCCTTGAGGGAGTACCTACTTGTACTTTATTGACATTTACTTTCCTACCGTAAACATACCGACAGCAGCTGTCTTTCTCTCCTTGACTAATTCATCCTTTCCACGTAGTTTGCAAAATAACTTATTTCTTTTTAACATAGCATTTCATTTTCCGTATATTTCTTACTACTTTTTTACTCGTTTCCCTCTGATTAGCTAATAAATGTGCATATTATAAAACATATTACCAAAATAAAGTAACTCCGACTCATTTGCTTATCTCTTACGCAACTTATCTCTATTGAATAGAAAATTAACCAATTTATAGGCAAACAAAAGGGCTTTGCCTATACTTACCAAACATCTGAAATGCTTTATTGATTCTGAGCGCGAATTTCCTTACAGCCACCAAGAGACATTTTTACCCAAAAATGCGATGAGAAACCCTTATTCAGCAACTCTGGATACTATGTAGAATTATTTGCGATCCAAAGGCGTAGGTAATATGAAAGGTCGCAAGATCATCAATAAATTCACAAAAATCTAAGTCTAGAGGGCCTTTATTTAGAAACAGCGATAAATAGCTCCTCTCACATTTTAATATGGAACTACTTGTGATTTAATCTTTCATTGGTACTTACGGGAAATACTCGTGGTCTGTTCAGTTTACCGATACGAATCGAAACAGTGATCTGTATCCGTATAATAAAAGGTTTTACTTACTTGCTATGCTTTATTCGTACATATTATTTCTATGCAACCACAACAACTTTTATTATTACCTTAACCGAGACCGTAAGCTTTTATAATGTATCTAAATATAACATAACAATCTAATAATACTTTCGTTTACACGCGCCTTATTTTTGCTTTTGTTTTACAAAGGTGTACTAATAGGGATTGTAATCCAATCTATTCGAGTTCATTGTTTGGCCTGTCTCATCCCTAAGTTATATTAAATCGATAACAAAGTTTTTGTTGATCTTCCGTGTTTCTCGAGTGGCGTCAAAGATTCCACGTTAAGGCGAAGAAATCCTTCGCAAGAGGGAGCTAAAACAATGTGTAGGGGATTAAACTCGTTCGAGACGGTGGCTAATGCAATATGTATCAGCTCTCAAGTGCAGACCGACACTATCCTGGGACTCAACTATCCATATAGAACATTTTCTGTTACCTTAACAAATTACTAGCAATTGAATTTTATTTGATAGTTGGAACATAAAAATAAATGAGCTCTTCTGGAATTGTGGCCGTTACCTACTTTAATATTTAACATACTCGTTTATTGAGTTGCACTGAGTTGCACATTACGATGGATCTCCATAATTCGACGGATCTGCGCTTAAAATTCAACGTTTGCATTGTAAGATATATATAATACTTTGTCATAAGTAGTAAATAGACTTGTTTAAATCATGGTTTATACGAGGCGACTCAGGCAGATACAATACTTACTCAAGGGAATCTAGAATTTGGCTTGTGAAGCACCGCACTTGGCTCGCGCGCAAGTAGGACAACAACAAACGGAGTCTCCATAAACTGCGAATGTCAATTACGAAAATTACCTACGCTTTTCGCAAGTCTAGACATTTTAAACTTCCATTGTAAGCTATTATTAAATAGTTATAATTTAGGTTTCAGTTCTATAGTTCCTATGAACACAAAAGATGATGATTGTACGTTTGCATAATAGGTGAAATAACATCATTCCTACAGCCTATTTAACGCTCATAGAATAATATGTATATCTCTGGAGACTTCAACTAAACTATGTCGAGAACTTTTATGTTAGTTTTGCACCAAACAATATTTGACAGATGGAAATTTATAACACCTTTGAGGGCTTTCGTGTTTGCTTTTACTGTGAACATCGGCTCAGTAAGTTCGAACTAGTTTTTTTTTATTCGAATCTGGAAAATACACAAAAGTAGAGAATGGTGTTGATCCTATATTTCTTGCTGCTCAATCACTCGTTCCAAAAATTTAGTTTTTTACGGAGTATTTCTGGATATACAACTATGTTTTACGATATGTACCTATGGCTTAAAATCCGAAGCCTGCCTTCACATCGCGTTGTGAAGTGTTCTATAGAGAGCTGACATTGAAATGCCATTGATGAATTAATTATGAGAATGAGTTCAGTTTTAGTCTATGGGATGCCAAAACTTTGCTAACGCCGTAATAACACAGTTTGGCAACTAGCGACTGCTCTGTTATGATACAACATTTAGGTAGGAAATCCATCTAGTCTTTACGCAGCGCGTAACTAACAAGGACAATATGACGTTCATTATGTTGCCATTTAACATAAATTAGGGCAACGAAACTAAAATAGCGGTCTATGTTGCGTGGAGGTCTGTGCGGGTTGGCATCGAATTGTGATAGAGGCCTCGCATCGTTGCCAAATTGCCCTGTTCGCTTATCATCTGGATTACGTAAAGCGTAGCGCCGGCTACGACTAGCTACTATAGCGGAGTAAATGAAGCATTATGGGTCCGTTTTTTTTTACTGTGAACCGAATTGCATACAATTTTGGAATTAGGTTCATCTTACCCTTAACTTTAAAAGTGAAAATGATTTGAACTCCGCAACCACCCTGGGTGTGGTTGCCACCCCTTCTCGGGGGTGAATTTTTTTTTTTTTTTAAAAATTGCCTCGGATATCAATAGAAGGCCTAATTTTAAGCAAAAATCTTATATAAAGCTTTTCAAAAAATCCAATACTTTTCAAGTTATTGGCTATTGAAAATTTGCAATTTTTTCACGGTTTTCATCGGTTTTTTGCAAATATCTCCAAAAATATACGTTTATCGAAAATTTCATCAAGAACAAAGTTGTAGCAGGTAAAACAATGAACAATTTGGTATTTTATAAAGTATTCTACGTGCAATATTAAGCTAGATATTAAAGATCAAAGCCGTGTTTTATTTTATCTGAAATTTAATCGATGTGGTCAATGCCATCTAGTGGCGAGCAGATGCATTTTATGCATTTACATACAAAAGGGTTTTGTAGCGCATAAAATAAGCTTTAAAATGAGCACTATTTAAAGTCTTTTGCACGTAAAATAAGTGAGCTGTATTGCAAATAAGGGGAGCATCTAATGTTTTTTCTTTTAAATCAATGGGTTTCATAAGTGCCATTTCCACCACAATTAAAATTAATCGTATTCCGCCTAGAATTAACTTTATTATGAAGAGTTTGATGGATAGTATCAGTTTGGCTGCTTCAGGACACATATTTTTCAAAAAATTCATGATTATATAAAAAACAAACTTTCAAATATTTATAAAATTCCACCCTATTTTTCATAATATCTCAAAAAGGACGACAGATACGTATAAAAGTGTGGAAATAAAAAAATTAATAATTTTCTGACAAACAATTTGGATGTTTTGGTTTTTCTGCGAAACAAAAATTGACGGAGTTATGATTGTTTAAAGAGCGCGTGGCAGCGGAATCACAGCCTCTCTTAAGCCCTTTAACCCTTCACCGTTTCAGAAAAAGGTTTTTTTACTATATATTGCAATAAAGGATGTTGTAGCTCTTTTAATTACCTTTACAATGGTGTTTTATAACTTGTGATAGCATGAAAATTGAAGGAGTTATGGTCCAAAAACTTAACATATTTTTATCTACTTAGTAACTGAAAATTTCGGAGTGCGAATATTTGGAGCAATGTGAAAGTACGCAGTATACTAGAGACCCACAACTATTGTAATGTGTATATATGCTACTAGAAATGTATGAAATCAAGGAATTGAATACAAATCCTAGGAAATGTGTACAGTTCCGATACTATTTAGGAACTGTGTACAATATTGTTTGAAAAACTATTTAATGCATCGATATCCTAGGAAATGTATAAATTTCCTCGGAATTATATGGAATACCTGCTGGTCCACCGGCAATGTGTAAAATAACTATATTTGGGCGTAGTAATCAATGTTATGTTAGGACAGTAAGTCTTTGTCACTTTTTTTGTGTTCATTTCAGAACATTTAGACGTTCGAGGCTTAAGGGTGGCCCGAGGGCCACCCCCGCCGCACCCTAACCTATATTAATAATATATTATGGCGATAATACACAAATATTATCGCCATAATATATTTATATGGTATATATTTATACCATACTATGACACATTTGCAAGGGTTGTAAGATTTTCAAGGGGTTGAAAATGATTTTAATATGAGGTAATTATGTAAGAAAATACTTTACAATTTCACCATTTGCTATTAGACATGTTTTCTAGCGATAAAATGGCTCAATGTAATTTTTTCCATTAAGGGGTGGTTTACACCCCTTAAAAATAATAGGCGGAGTTCAGATCATTTTCACTTTTAAAGTTAAGGGTAAGATGAGCCTAATTCCAAAAAATTCATGCAAATCGGTTCACAGTAAAAAAATTCGGAGGTAAGACCGTATTTTTCGCTTCGTTTACTCCGCTACTAGCTGTGCCCCACTAACAGCATATACCACGCGCCGTGGGAATAACACATTTTAAATTTGAATACAGACGAGGTTCTGTGGCCACCGACTTTATTTGTTACTGTCTTATGTTACGTAACTCATTTATATTGCCAATGAAAATTAAAGATCTGCTTCATTTCATATAATACCTACTCGGTTATGAATTACCCGTTGGCATATATACGCGTTACAGAGCCAAGCCACAGAGCACAGAATATAATTTACTTAACACACCATCGATACATGTTACATAGCACAATATAGCTGATCAACCAACTCCTCACGAGAGATGAGTCTAAGATGAAATTGTACGAAGTGGCGGGTTTATGTTTTTTCGGTTCCACTTTCTAATCGTTTTAACTTGTTATTTTTTCGTTGCATAGTTTTTATGCTACAGTCGGAATAAAACAAAATATAGGTTTTTGTGGTACAGCGACGCGTGCATTTAAAAAAAGTCCCCTGCATATTTTTTACAAAATTGTGGATTTTTCCAGGCCAAGGCGCTTAAGGGAACCGATGACTTGGAAAGCATTGGTCTCTTCGCTCGATTTGCACTGCAAATTGATTTTTATGTGGACCGAGGGTGAGCTTTCCTGCTGTTTATTTGTCTTTGCACTCGTATTATGTTGATTCAAATTTGTCGTTACTGTTAGAAAACACTTTAAAATGCTGAATAAATATTTTTAAGTAAACATGCCTACCGAGACCCTTTTATAAATCGTGTATAAACATTATTTAATGCAGTATGCAATATACGTTGCAAAAGACATCGTCGTATATACAGTCTGGATTGCTGCGCTCCTTTTGACTCGGCAAAGCCGCAAGTCGGGCTTCCTGCCGGGGTCGGCACATAATCGTAGCTCTTTTTGCGCCTCGCTACCTACACTCCTCGCTTTACAAAGAAAAACCCAAGCTGAGGGTCTTTGCCGTATCAAATAGGTAGGCGTTTCTACTGTGAGCGCAACTCTTTTCAAAAAAGGAAAGTAATTCCATAAGTAGGTACCTACCTCACAGGTACTTACTAAAAAATCGTTATTGAATGAAGAGTAAATAGAAAACATAAAATAATGCTTGCATTTTGTTTAACTAACCTCAGTGAACTGACCTACCAATTCAAATACTGTGAACCTCATACTCAGAACTGTAATACCTAATTGTTTAATGAAAATAGAATATAGTCTAGCAC
Source organism: Thyatira batis (assembly GCA_905147785.2). NCBI lineage: Eukaryota > Metazoa > Arthropoda > Insecta > Lepidoptera > Drepanidae > Thyatira > Thyatira batis. The sequence goes on along the minus strand of LR990496.1, from coordinate 4,991,154 downwards.
GTGGAAGCTTGGCTGATTCATGACCATGTTCAAATTGAGATAAAAATACCCTTAGCAACTATTAAGGAAAATATAACTTACCTTCTATAGAAAATAGTGTTCACATATGAGAAGTATAACTTATAGCCGGGGGTAGTAGTCGAGACAGTGTCACGTCACTTCCGGTCTCGCGACCCCACAGGAGACGGAAATGTAATAAATCATCGGTTGTTGTCGCGTGAGGCCAATTGACGTTGATTTTTCTCCTATATCAACCTTGTTGCTTTCATCCGATTGTGTTAAATAAACTTTACTGTTCTAAACCTCTTTTATTACTACAAGCATATTATCTATACTAATATTATAAAGAGGAAAGATTTGTTTGTTTGTTTGTTTGTAATGAATAGGCTCCGAAACTACTGGACCGATTTCAAAAATTCTTTCACCTTTGGAAAGCTACATTATCCCCGAGTAACATAGGCTATATTTTATCCCTGTATTCCCACGGGAACGGGAACTACGCGGGTAAAACCGCGGGGAGGCAGCAGGATATAAGTTTGGAAGATTTAGTTAGGCATTCTAAAATTGGTTATTGGTGTATAGGTAAAAAGTAGAAGCTCTGTTTGGTTTGGAATCAGACTAGCCATTTATGTTAAATGTCCTGGAATATTTTTACTATTATAAGCTATTTAAAAATATTTCTCTATTTTTGAAAAAGCTACCTATATTCTTTTTTACTCTGGGAATAAATAAACCAATTAAAACAAATACTTGATTATTGTAAAAATTGTGATATAATTCTTTGTTAAACTATGAATATTTAACTGTACAAAATACATGGTGTTTCTAATTTACATTTAAATTTATATAACAAAATATTAATAATATGTATAAAACGTTATTCAATAGCCGGCGACGATCGATCATTTGTTAGCGCCTTCCTTAGCTTCACCGTCGCAAACTGTTGTGGCCTGTAGAAAGATATAAATTATATATTAGGTATTTATATTGTACAATATGGAACCCACTTTTGTGAATCCATTCAGTACTTACCTATAGAGGTACATTATTTGTTAAAAATACATATATCATGGTTATTGGAGTTCGGACAAAAGTTGTTGTCAAGAACCGATTTTGCATTCGCGGGATTGCATTACTAGTACTACAAGTATTTGTTGTTAGATCAAATATTAATTTAAATTATCAAATATTAATTTAAATTAAACCGTTTTCGTAATTTATTGTAGCTTAATATCAGATTATATAAAATTATAATGAACAAGTCCCTATTAATTATGTTGGATATCAGATATACCTACTACAATATTTCTATACTAATATAAACAACAACTCTACAAGCAGAAAATAAAATAATAAATCAATCGCAACAAACCTTAAACTCTACTTGTAGACGGCTGTTTCACGGCCCCATAAGTCGTACCATGGTCCAAAGGTATGGCCTTCTTCTGGCAACTCACTGCCATCTGCACTCCTCTTTAGCAACTTTGTTCGAGGTAATAACTGCGGTCGTTGTTGTTTTAGTGCCTCATTAAACTTTTGGTCATCAGACTCACTGTACGGACCCTCGCTCCGGCGGTCAACAAAGCGTCTAGCTTCTAACCTTGCTTCTTCCTGACGAATTTTCGTTTTTTCAGCTTTTTTGGAATCAGTTTCATAATCGTACCGAGATACACGTCTCTCTTGGTCACTGAAATATGATATATTAGACTCATAGTATCTCTCATCTCTACGACCATTGTGGGGTAATGAACTATCATCGTAACTTCTGTTGGATCTATTTCTCGTTCTCGGATCTCTATTCTTAGGCTCAGTAAAATCTTTTCGTACTTGGCGTCTATCTAAGGAATAATCGATTCTTGGTTCTCTGCTTTCATACGGTCTTCCTTCTTTTTTTTGTGTCCTCACTTCAGCTAGTGGATAATCGTTTTTATGATTCTTTCCGTTTTGTTCAAAGTTATTTTGTGGCCTGGTTTTTTCATCGCTACTTGAGCGTTTTTTGTACTTCAGAGTGCCTTCATCTTGTCCGTTGTAACCATCCTCATTTCGGATGTCATTGTTATTTCTTTCTGTGGGAATACCATAGCGGTCAGTATGCTGTTCATTATCTTTGTACTTAAGTGTTTCAGATGACGCGGAAAATGTTTTTATTTCTTTTGTATTATCTTTAAAAGTTTTGAATTCCATAGGTTTAGATGGGCTTCGCTCATGTGAAGTCTTTTTCACTTTTTCGGAAGATAAAGTGGCACGAACGTGAGGTTTTATTGGAGTGACTTCAATTTCTTCAAATTCTGGTATATAAGCATTTTCTTTGCGATTTTTTACCTCGTCATCTAATACTTGAGCTTGTCGACGTCTATCAAGTTCTTGTTGCTTCCTTGATGTCATATGATCATCTACTATAATGCAATCATACGGATCTGTACTCGAAGCAACAGAATTGACATCAGAGCTACTATCATTATCGTATCTTTGTAATATTTCCCTACGTTTTACAGTTTTCATAACAAAACCTTCTCCATTTTCATCATTATAAAAACTGTTTTCAAAATTAGTTTTTATTGTACTTGTATTAGTCAAATCTGAATGTCGTGACTCGTTTCGTGGTATAAAATCTTCGTGTTTTTCTTCGACAATTGATTTCTCAGACATGCTCTTTTTGTTCATGGTTTGTTGATAGCCATCATTACTTTTACGAGCTTTTTCAACTCTTTCTTCATTTTGTATCGAACCTAGACTTTTAGCTTGTCGTATTCCATTGACCACTTTCATTTCTCTTCTGTCAATTGTTTCTTTCGAATGTGCTTGACCGTTTTCTATAACAGGAGATTTCTCAGGGCTGGCTTGTTTCCTCACGTCGGGCACTTCCGGAGCGGGTCGTAATTCTTTCTTTATTTTCACAAATAGCTTCTTTTTAAACTCTGGCACAGTATCCACTATATCGCGATGCTGCCAAAGGGACATACCTTCCATTATCTCTTCATTAGTAGTACGTCCGAATTTCCAAAAAGATTTAGTTCTTTTAACTTTTTGGGAATCTTTGTCCATGTCTAGCATGTTACGCAACATTAGTTGCTGATCATCTGTCAAATACCCATTAGTAGTATTGTTATGCTTTGGGGCACGTTTTAAACTTTGAGTTTTGAGCAAATATGCTTTTAGTTCATTGCTTTGATGAGCGGATTTACTAAAAATAAATTGAAAACAAAATAAATAAATCTAGCATAACTAGAAAAGAGCAACAAAATAACGTAAGCAAATAATTAAATGATATTATATAAATATATATACCTGATGGGCACGCGCAGTCTCTGAGCTTCTTCATCACTATAATCGACATCAGGCTGTGGAGGTGGCTCGTTAGAGAAGCCGGAATCATTAGAACTGTGCAAAGAAACATTCCCAACAGCACCAACAGCCGATACGACTGTTTTAGCTGGTCCAGCTTTGTTTTGCGTTACCTGTAGGACAATACATATAAATGTATTATTATTTTAAACATTTCTCAATATTTATTCCGTAGGAAACTTCAGCAATTCACCTGTGAGCGCATAGGCAGAGTTTGGGGCCCAAAGCTTCTAGTTTCGATTACAGCATGGGTTGTAAAGCTAGCAGCTGATGTTGAGTTCTTTATAGCACCCGGAGCTGTAGATGCAGGGGTCGAAGCGTGGAATGTGGCACTGGCTGAGGAGCTCAGAGCGCTTGGCGACGGCGCGGGCAGAGTTGGAGGCAGGCCTGGCGAACCACTTCCTAGGCGGCCCTGAAGATATGTACATAATAACGTAATGTTTTCAATCTTATTTACTATACCACCATATTATAAATAAGTGACTAAGGACTTCTGGTATTGATGTACATAGGCGGCGTTGGACACTTACTTATAATATGTTGCTGTTCATTAGTATGTATTTATTATTAATACATTAAATACACAAATAACAAACGTACTTTTGTTACGTGATGAGCAGTCACAGTATCCCCGAACATCCGTGCCGGAGGATGGGAGTGTGTGTGCACGGTAGCTAGAGTGGGTGCAGTCTGCGCGTGGGCAATCGGTGCTGGCGGCGGAGTTTCACTCGGTGTCTGTGCGCTACTCCATCGCGCGGGTGAACTGCTGCTAACATTTCATTAAAATAAAAAGTGTTTTAGTTTAAGTAATGGTAGGTAACATTTCCAATCACCTTCAATAAATAAGTTAAATAACGTACAAAAAATTAAAAAAATAAGTAGGTGGGTGCGGCAAAGTTCGCATGCTATATGTGTTACTCTATATGGTATAAACTGACTATAAAAATGACGATTACATTCTAACCATATGAGGTTTAAAGGACGCAACGGAATGAGAATACCTTCACATTACATACTTCGCACTGGCCCTGATTTCATCTATGTGCATATATTAATGCCAATGAGAGCATTTGAGAGCAATACACGCACGAACGCACCCACAAATAAATAGCCAGTCATGATATAAAATAGCACACAAATTACCCATTTTCATCGTTAGCTATCGGCTCAGTGTATGCCAAAGGGAACCAGCCAGCGTGATGAGTGCGCAAATTTTCTCCATACTGCCATCCTTTCGTTCGTTCTCCGAGTAGAGCTAGAACATCTCCTTGTTGAAAGCTGAGTTGATTATCTCCAGCTGCTGCGTAAGCATAGAGAGCTCTCGCTAATGGTGGTTCTCTTGTAGTGCATGTCGGTGGCGCTAGTGACGATGGACGGGTTGCAGTCCGGGAATCTGGTTCTGAGACAAATCATGTATTCAAATTAAATTAAGTAGCTTAACTGTAACCTAAAATAAATGAGTCTTTTAGATTTCTAACTAAATAAAAATACAGCACAATTTGTATATCTGTGCTTGAATAAGAAGCAAGATGAAGCTTTGCCACCAAAATATTGTATGTAGTAGTAGGTATTAATGTTCCGCGTGTAGTAGTAGGTATTATAGCAGTTATAATGTACCTACCGCGGAAAAGTTTTACATTTTTCAATTATATTTCATGGAAATTGAGGCAGTGTTCCGGGAAATACTTATTATTATTTCACGAGTGATTACATCCAATGTTGGTTGGTAATTGGAAAACATAAAAGATCAGGAAATAATTGAAAACGGGACCTATTTACCTTGCTCTCCCGTGTGTAAACTTGCTTGCAGGTTAAAATCGGACTTTGCCCTGGATAGTCCCTGAGCAGGCGATCCCAAATCCCCAATAGACCTGACGTCGAGACATGAAGCGTCCACTGATCGTGTTTTTCTTAAAGCTGAACCCACTGAGGCGCGGTCGTCATCATCGCCAACTCGAGGACTTGCATATACGTCTTCTTCAGCCCAAAACGAGACTTGCTGTGCAAAGTAATAAAATCATATCAATACAGGTTAACTTATTTTTTCCAAAGAGTTAAAGATTTTCCGGCTTCGCGAGACGGCTGGCATTTGACGTTATGTAAGATTAAATGGGCAATATACGGCGTAAATGGCCATAAAATTATTTTACGTTAGTGGAGACAGATTTTATAGCATAACACGGCTGGAGTCGGAACCCGTTACTTTTTAACATTGATAAGATTTATTTTGTGCAATTCGAATCTTGTTTTTCAGAGTAACACCTATATAGGTTTGAATTAGCCATACATTAGTTGTTCTTACCCTCATCCTACTGACAAACATAGCTTCTACGTTAGGTGGAAGGTACTCCCTAGTTCGGGAGACTTCGAGCCACTCCTCCAAGCCAGAATTGTACGTGGCCGCGCCGGCAGTGTGGTACGCCAACCAGTGTTTAGCAAGTGAACATTGTCGTTCTAGCACGAAGCCATAGCGACGTCGCTCCTGTGTCATTGCCTATGGATCATACAGACATAATTATTATGTTTGTGGTATTTATTTCTTCCATGCATATTTTTATATTCTGAATCAACTTTGTATGAAATTATCTCCTGTAAATAAAACCTACCCATTTTTTTATACGTCATCATATCAATGACGTCATCATAATTCTGCATTTGAATGATTAAAAAATAAAGTTATCAGGTTATTCTTTTCACCATTAAACGAATTGAGAAGTCTTCATTTTGCATTATAATAGAACGGTTCCTCTGACTTAGTTTGCATGAAAATAAACTTTCAAGATACCTACATTAAATCGTTGTCTTGTTTCCAGAAACTTAACAAAACTTTTGCACTTTAGAGATTACCCTGTGTCTGTTAATTTCCGCTACGTGGAGTAACTCAGAGGTTTATTATTTAGCTTAAGACCTTGACTGATATTTACAATATATAGGTAGCAAATGTTATTTAATAAATACTTTTTTTTTTCAATTAAGTATCTATCATAATTCAAATCATATTGCTTTTGTTAAATTTTCAAATCCCGTTGTACCAATAATCAAAAAGTAGGTACCTAACAGTTATACCTATACCTATACCTACATGTATGTTAGTACAAACTTTCATTTAATAACCGTTCCGTTTAATTTATACTTTGATTAATAAGATAATATAACTCAGGAAAGAAATATGTAGGTACTTATAAGGAAAACCTGTTAACAGAACATAAAGCTAGATCATAATTGTATGTTTATTATCGTTCGTTTTATTCAAAATAAAACTATGAAATACTTACATTCTTTAAGCTTTGCTCGCAGAATGCATCCAGCTTGGTTTTTTCCTCCTCTAATATTTGCATGTTCTGTAATAGAAATAAATATTGCCATGAGTCGTTGATCAATCGCTCGCCAGCTTGTTTGTATACATAAGTTTATGTACTTGTCAACAATAAAGACCGGTTGGATAACTTTAGCTCAGACCTTCGATTGTCGTGACATAATTTCATAAATACATAATAATACTATGTAAAATACATCGCATCTAACATAAATGTTAACTTCACGTCTGGAAATTATATTGATTATCGGAATTCTGCCATTTAATTAAAGTAGTTTTGCAACATTTAGCTTTAAAGAAAAAAATTATGATATGAAATTCCAACATCATGGTTTTTATCTCTATTTTAGTAATTAAGGAATAACAATTTTAAGTGATATTTTAGACCACTTGGGGCTGTTAGATAAAAATAACAAATCTCATTTAAGTACCTTCATTTCTTTATCCATAGCAGAGCCAACTTTGGTGACATTAGTTTTCTTTTTGCGTTGTTTCTTGATTGTAGCTGCAGCTTTACTGTAACTTTCCGACCTCAACTTGTGTTGTTGGAGAAATCTTTTTTGTTCAGACTAAAAGAAAAAATTATACATTTATTATTTTTCTTAATAAATATAACATAATCAATCATCAAATCAATCATTTGTTGTTAGTTATTAATTCAATATAAAATATTTTTCACAAATGCTTTAAATTAAAGTGCGTTTCAATAGTTCACAATATCAAGCAAATATTATCTTTACTTTACACTGTCATATTTTCCACATAAGTAGGTAAAGGAAACAAAACTTATTGGCGTATTCATAACGGTATGTTGATGTCGAGAAACGTAGCAATAGTACCAAGTATTAGTTTATCAACTTATCCTATATCCAATACTACTGTTCTATCTATACGGAAAAAGAATACTATTACACTCACGAGCACCACCATGTAAGGGTCGTTCACATCTGCAGAAACTTTTTTAATAGAAATTCTTATCTCACTGGTAAACGCGATACTAAGCTTATTTGAACTCGAAACCCTATTTTCTCTATACGGTAAACAATCCCTGGAAACTCGGGACTATTCACATAAAAGATTATGAAAGGAAAAAATCTTATTGACTGACCTGTACTACTTTTGTATCTTTCTCCAGATTAGTTTCCAAGGGGACCAGCAAATCTACGTAGAATGCCTTCAGCTGAAACAAACAAATAAGCTTTGGATTATATTGGTACAGGGGTAGTCAACAAAAGTTCCGCTCAATTGCAACTGGGACAATAATATATACACAATAGAACGTTATTCGTTGCTTCGGCAATTTAATGGCAAATCTTATTACTTTGAATAAATACAATGATATTTCGGAATTGAAAAACTCACAATATTCATCTGTTGATCTTGAATTTCCCGATACACTTCCACAACTTTCATTAAGGCGGTTCCTGAAAAAGATGTTAATAAATTATTTGCCCAATTTTACCATATATTTTTAAAGGTAATGTAAAGACGGCCGATTGGACATTAATAACCTGATAGTAATCAGTAGGTAACAGGTAAATATGCATACCTTTAATGTTTCTGAATGTGAATATCTTTTAAGTAGGCATGTATGTACTTATTTTTGGTAATATATGTTACAGTAGCTATGCAACTAGATAGTTATCATATAGTTTGATATCAGAATGGTTGAATGTCCTAGAGTATTTATTATTATTATTATGTACCTACCAATATCGGCGCATCCTCCCCATGTCCCCTGTTGTGCTTGTCTACCCAGTTTTCCCACCGCATCTACATATAGTCGTGACGCCGCCGCCGCACCTGTACGAAGAAACATAGGTACTTGTCATTACGAACATTGCAATATATCAGTCATATTGCAAATTACACTATCCGTATGTAATATAACAGCTATTATTATTTCAGAGTGAAAGATACTTCGAGAGAAGAAAATTGTTTAACTACCTCCTAAACTACTTAAACAAATCAGCCAGTTCAATTTCGTTCAAATGGTTGAAATCTACCTACTTTGGTTGTCTTATAAGGGTACAAATTTTAGCTCACGCTTTTATGGCCAAAACAAGTTTTATCAACGTTCGTAATCCGTGTCACACAGTATGTAGGTAAACTTAAACAAGACGACATTCCTTATATATTCAAAATCCCTGTACGTAAATTGAGATAGAATTACAGGTATTTTCGTAAAATTGATGTTAAGTATTCAGGTCAGAGTTTATTTCATGTCCTTGGCTTTCCGAGATTCTATAACGCTATAAAAAAGCGAGAATCGTGAGGAGCCTTTTTAACATATACCTATATAGTTACTCACAAAAGCTTTATTATTTACAAACTATAATATTTTAGACGTGATAATTTGGAATTATAATATGTACCTATAATAAAAGATACCTCGTAACAAAGGAACTAAATTGGTATGAAAAATGAAACAGTCTCTTGATTACCATTAGTATATTATATAAACAAAATAAAGGAAACTATTTCTGGCTTTCTGCCGCAAAGGTATTTCTTTTCCATTCCTTCATCATACTACTTCTAGTGCGAAGTCAAAAGTTCTTGGAAGCATCCAATGAATTTAATGAACTACTGAAACCATTTCTCATTTCTCATATATAGTTTGTCTTAAACTGGAACAGTAAGTACTTATGTAAATAGGAAACCAGAATCTAAAGGGGAAAGAGAAGACTTATGGTTTTATATAGGGAAGCGAATTAAACTGTGGGGCAGAAAGCTAGTTATGGTATAATTAAAATGTCATGAGCGTTGTTAAAGTGTTGTAAAATAAAAGTAAGTACTGAGTAGAGGACGAACTTTAAGAGCCATACATCGCGCACAATGCCCAAGTTTATTGCTGCAAGAGCGTTGGCTATAATACTCTAGATAAGCCAACAGAGACAATTTGGCACAAACTACGTCCTAGTTCCGTAGCCAAGCAAGCGCGGTACACTGAGGTTTTGCATATAGATGCGCACATTTGGCTACACTACATAAATTAATTGTCTCCGTTTCACTGAATACCTACGCATCACTCATATCTTTGAATGTCACAAGTACGATTTCACTTTCTCTGTGGGATTATATTTTTTCTTTCAACATTATTTTTGTACTTAACCTATTATATTTATATCAATCGTTTGACGGATTATGTATTCTTACCTACCTTTATTCTTAACATGATCAATCGTTTATTTGTAGGTAGGTATTATTTTCGTATTTAATATATTTCGTATACAATAGTAGCCATTTCAATTTATCGTGAACAGAAGCTTTATATACATACCATGTAAAGCCTTTAAGTAAGCTTTACCAGCCGTTATCATCTGTCGAGCTCCTGGATTGAATTTATCCAGTATATTCTGGAACAAAGGAAAACAATCTGTTAATTTCTTTTTAATAGGTATATCCATTACTTAAAAATAAATTTCGTTTGAAAACGAACGTAAGTGATCATTGCCAAACATAATCAAGTGCAATCAATCAGTGTAGGTACCTATTGTTATGCAAGAGTTGAGCCGCAAATGGTCGCGTTTTCTTGAAACGGTAAAGTTACGAAATAAAGTTGGTGATTTTGATAGATAAAGTACCGTGCATATGAAATCGCAATAGACATAGACTGTAAATAAACTTTGATAGTGGAATGCGGCCTTTCAAGGATGCTGCAGCGCGAAGTGGCGGCCTCGTTGTCGAGGTGTGGCCGACTTCACCGACTTGCCAGCGCGGCCGCTCAGCTCCGACAGCATTCCTTTACAAATTTTACTTAAGGTAGCTTCTTCAAGTTAAGGAGCGCTAAACGTCTATAAAATCACTGGTACGTCTGCATACATAAGTAAAGCGAAGCTCCGAGTGAATACAAAGTGCTTATTCAATGTAAGCTCCAATACATAAAGTAAACAAAGGGTGTAACGCCCGTTCCTACCTATTCGATTCTGAAAAATAAAAACACAGTTTGGGCCTTGTTCGATTCGGATTAGAATTTCAAAATAAACTTGTGTTTCTATTTTTTAAAGAACTAAACGTTTTACGTATATCAGATAGCTACCAATGTCGAAAAATTTTAAGTAGAGTCAAATGAAATCGTTCATGTCAATTGTCAATGTCCACACAGTATGGTTTATTGTATATAATCCCATATCACATATAGGCCACACACAATTAGGTAACTAACTGTTTTCTAGTTTATGAGAAGTGTTTAATAGATTTTCATCCAATCGACATTTTGTAAATACACAGAGAAATCTTTGACGTGCGATATGTGAAGGGAAAGTTTGTCGGCATGATAATTGGCTATGCGCGAAGAAAAACATGTCTATAAAACTGTTACGATGGTATTACTATTTATGGAGCTACTACCTACATGAGGGATCATGGTCCTAACATTAAAGATTGTTTAACCCAAGCACGTTAGGATATACTCAGCGGGTAGAACAGAAAATGGGTGAATATTTGCTCCAATACCAAGCATCCTAATCCCCAGGTTATAGCCACATTACAAAAAGCCAATGCATTTTCCCTTTTACCCCAATATCACCAGTGTTCCGGAGCGGCGTGCGTGTGGCTGAACTACGTGCTAATGTGTTTTACGATCTTGCCAACTCAAAATTTTTACGCTCCATATTTGTATAACGACCATTAATGTTTAATTCATAATGTGCTCATACTTGTTTGCGAGGGGAGACTGTTTAATGACTGCCAATTTTTACTTTAAGCTTATCGAGTACAAACTGTCATGAATAAATATACCCACATTTGTTTACAAGCTTTTAATAGGTTGTTGAATGATTTATAAATCAACATAGTTATAGGTAAGTTTACTTTTAATATGGTTAGCGAGTTGACATTGGTTCGTAATACTTTTTAAGTTTGAATGAGTTGGAAACCAAAAGTAAATCTACCTATTATATCTATAATTGAGACGTAAAAACTAAGCATGAAAAGTCCATTTACAGAATTTTTCATCGAAAATTCAACTCGATCACGTTTAATAAAGGATAATCACAGTTATTACTAAGATCGTGGCTTAGACAAGTAATTTTCAATCGTGCTAAGTGGGTCGTGCAATTACGTAATACGTTTCATCATAAGCAAACGTCGGTTTGCTTTAGGTACCTTCTCTACATGCATATTTAGTGGAAGGAAAATAGAACCTTGAAATCTCACAGTTAAGTTTCTATATAGAATGTGCTAATTCAGACAGATATTTAAATAAATGAATTTTAATGATGAGGACGTGCTTACATCGTAAAGAGAATATTTATAATTTAATTAAATATCCAATGGCCTTACAATCAATATGGCTACGCCAAATTTTAAATAAGTTATCCGTCCCTATCTCGAGATTCTGTTCAATACACGACGATGACTGAAATATATGGCTTCACAGTTGGGGGTGGGTGGAAAGCAATTTTTTACCGGATTCAGACGTACCTTTTTAAAATACCGAACAGGCTGTTGGTACTCGTGGGCCCGTCGCTTATTGCACGCGTCGAGAGCGTAAATCTTACGGAGGGGGATTCGCACAGAGCCGACTGGGGTGAAAAATAGATTCGCACTTACAAAAATTAAGTAACTACAGTCAACGGTGATGGTATCATTCTGAGGTGACAATTGTGCCCAGTTTTATCTTTTTAAAGTGCCAGGTTTATTTGTAATTATATTTTATTAATTGGAAAATGAATTATTCCCCATGATATACTCATTAAATAAAGCAATATATAGGTACTAAGTTAAAAGACTGATATTCTAATATTAGTCAGTGATATATATACCAGGTCTTTTATGTCAAAAACAAATAATTTAAAAAGGATCCAAATGGCTTCAAGGTTTACAAACAAGGAAAAAAACTATAAACCAATTTTCCGATTCAACCGGCTTATTCTCGAAAAGCAATATAACGCTATCATCGACCACGAAACTCTTAAAACTTTCATCAGAATCGTTCTCTCCATCAAAAAGTTTTGGTTAGTTTTTTTTATATTTGTCCTGAAACTGTTGTGTGCATTGCTTAAAAAGAAGATAGTATTTGGATCAATAGCGGTGATAAAGCGCAAGAAGCATTATATTCAAAGCTAACTATTCGTTACGTTATACGGGCGAGTTTATCCCATCCTCTTTATTTGTGAGGCACGTAGCGCATGACATTTGGTACGAAATTGCCTCAGGCAGACTTCGTGACGCTCCCAACACCCATCTCTACCCTTTTCGGGCCTAATGTCCTACGCACACGTACGATATTTTTTGTATCCGTCTTGAAAATATTGGCTATTGAAATTCATATGACTCGGCTTTCGCAGTTTTTTGTTTGATACTGAAGTATAATATTAAGTGTTGCATATCAATATTTCAGTGGTAGCAATCAAAGGGTCTAGGTTCGATTTCCTGGTTGGGGTTTCACTATTTCTTTGAGATAAGTAACCGAAAGACGGGGGCAGTAGGTACCCATGAAAGTTGTACTTACAACCTTGTAGAACTGTTCCTTTAGCTTGAGAATAATAGTCATGGTTGTTATCGTTAATCGTTTTATTTTCATCATTACATTCATATTATATGGATAAAATTGTGTGTAATGCTTATATATCGCTTATTTGTTTATTTATGAAAGTATAAAGTAAATAAATATTAAAATACCTAACTAGAAAGTATGTACATACTAGGTAACTATCTATAGAGGTAATAATAAACATTTCAAGTATATTTTATTAATTTTAAGCTACTTGCGGTTAAAAACGTTGGAATATGTATGGAATCGAAATCAGAAATGAAAACAAAATAAGTATATCAAATTACAGCTATCTTGTTACAAATTATGATAAATTGCTTCATGTTCAACAGCCAATACCAAAATACACTAACAAAATTCAATTTCACTGTTTTTCCGTGCTCAGCGTTCCGGCAAATGGCGTTGCGAATTTAATTAAAGCATTAATGACATATGTTACGTATGACTACGCAATAACTTAATTGCCATTACGTATATCTTCTTATGGAAGAATAAATCTTACATGAACACTATTTCAGGACATAAATGGAAGTTTAAAGCGAGCAGACGGCAGTGTTTGCTCGAAGCACTTGTTGCCCGCCGCTCTAGACGACACAGGACATGTTTACAAGATGCAAGCAAACTTTATGCACAAAATGAAAAAATAAAGATTATGTTTCCGCTCTTATAGAAGCGCTCTCGAGCGATATTTAAAAAAGACAAAATCTGTAGACAAGTCGGTAAAGCAAAACATCAGATCGATTAGCCAATATTGGCTTGTAGCTCATCGTTATTGGGCTTCGGAGTTAATAGTTAAATTCCAATCAAAGCTCCACCTTTACTCGACGATGAAGTTCTTAACGTAATCACGGCGTGCAATTTGTTACGGATTCAACAATGCACCTCTTAAGTTCTTTGCTAGGGCAAAATAAAAGAGTCTCCTTTAAGTTCGCTAAATGAAGTCGACTACAAAAGGCGGAGCGAGACGTAATTCAAATGAACACGGGCGGCGCCGACCGCTTCTGGCTTTGATTCTATACTTTCAAAAGTTTAATTTTTGCAAAGTTTCACTGGTAGGACTTTACAAATACTCTTAACTCGGCGTCGAACTTTACCATCTGTCGATGATTTCACTTATAGTGCCCCCTAGTGTGCGGGCGCTTAATGAATCACAGAAAAAAAGTACTATTTTGCGGAAATCTACTTAATGAAGTCGTATTGTAACTATCAAGAACTCGGAGTTAAATACTGAGTATCGCATAACAAGGCCAACATCTTGTAAGCTGTTAATATAGGTAGATATATTATGTATGTCTGTGTATGCGTGTAGTTCGTTTAAGAATAGGCATTTGAGTCTATTGTTTCTCGTTATTATTACGTTGTTCTGTTTGTTACCTTTCACTGGCGTTTATTATGACAATTAGAACCAACGGCAAGGTCAGGTTATTCACCGAAATGCCTTTAATGGTGTTTATTTGACTTTGTCTTGTCATGATTTTAACAACGATTTACTATTAGACTTCAAGGTGCAAACGTTAGTTAAGGTTACTACGCTATAACAAGTCAATTGGACCAGATTACAATCTTAAAAACGATTTAATTGGTAACATAATGGTCATTCTCGATGTTATGACACTCATTATTTTTTTTATTATAAGTGTATTTATTTGCGTGAAACAAAATATTCTCGTACAAACAACTATAAATATTAACACTTCGGTAAGTAAGGGTCTTCAGCTGTCTGGTATTTGTGAAGGTTACGTCCTGTTCGTGTGGAGTAACGAATGAATCAATTGCTATTACGGTGTTAACTTCCCAAGCCGCATTAGTCTTGAAAGCTTGCATTTCACTTTGCCGTAACTGAACTATTCGGTAGCATTTCGACTTAAATTTAGTCTCTGTTTTAGACCATTGCTTGCAGTATGTACTAAATGATATTTTAATATATATAATAATATTTTAATATATATAATTCAACTGTGTTTTTGTCACCTCGGTTGTCCTAAATAGATAGACCGATTTGGATAAAATTTTGTATACTTCTCTTTTCCGGGCAAGACGACGACTCGGGGTCCGCTAATATGAATATTAATTAATAAAATCCATGTAATGGGAAGTAATAAATGTTTATATAATTTTTTTTGATGTCCCGTAAAACCACCATTAGTTTATTATTATTAGAGTTATGAAGGTCAAAGATAATAAAATGTCCTAATACCGTTTTGTTTACCTACTGAAATATTATCACCGTAAGGAACAAAACATTACACTAATCTGTGTCTTTCAATACGGTGCGTGGTGCTGGATAAATTGCAGATATACCTATTAGGCCAAAACGCATAAGCTTCTAAATTGCAAATGTCCATAGGTGGTGGTGACTATCTACTTTAAGGGAGACATAAACAACTTTACTGAGCTTTGATTTACCTGAATCAAAACTCCATAATCAGACTCTCCAGTTAGATAAGAATTATCTACTTGTTGATCGTTAAATCTCAAGAAATATATCGTCCGTATAGTCATTAGCAACCTGCAAGTATTAACTACCGCATTCTTTATGATAAAACTGTTGCTGTAATAAATATTGCGTACATAACAGCTGATCCAATCTCAGATGGAATCATCATTATACTAACTGCTTAGATACATAGTAAAATGTTCATCAATCATATTATTTTCGAAATACAGAATAATTTCATTACTCATTAGTTCACTTCGGGTAATATTCAGCCAATTCATTATTTGCGGTTTATAATGAAACAACCGCAACTTTTGTCCAGGTTCGATGTAATTAGTGGTTTTTCAACTGGAATTAACATTTTTATGGCAGCTATCTGTCATTCGAAATTTGGAACATGCACCAAAAAGTTTTGAATCATCAAATTGACATAAAACTGTTTTACCGTAATATTGGTATTTGTACGAAAATAGTTAATCTATTAGGCATTTTTCTACCCAATTTTATTTTATGCAACAAAAGCAATGAGGTAGATAACCGTGTAACCTCAGTTGAGTATTACGTAGGCTAATCTATGAGCTCTACTGACAGTCACGAATTTATCCAAGCCAACGCAGCCGCATTCCAAGTATTTTGTTCCGAGGTGCCACAACATTTACACTTACGTCATTAAAAACACATACTTTACATGTTGTAATATAGCAGTAGTTTACATACCCTACTAGGTATCACGTTTGTGAATCTGTTATTTAAAATATAAACTGTCACATCACATTATCTCGGCATAACTTTATAAAAGGAATTTATTTACGTATAAAAGTAGAATGAGAGTACTTTGTGTAAAGTCCTATTGTCTGAAATCTCCTTTGCATTTCTAAATGGGAAAATAATAACGAAAGTTTTCTTATACAAAAACTTCAATAAAACGCCAAGTGGGTTTTAGTCTGTGCGTTTGAAACGAAATGAATTCCAACACTGCTCTAGGAAGAGTTTTACCATAATGAAATTCTTCAAATACTCCCGCTACCCATGAGGATTAAAATTCATGTAATTGCGCGTGCGGTTTCACATACAGTTGGCGCACGATTCCTAAGAATTTAATGCAAAAATTGCAATAGAATAATATAACTAGGACTCGGGATAAATAGAGATACTCATATAAGGGTTAAAGCTACATATAAAATAATGTAGATAGAGATTTAATTGTAAAACGTGAATCTAAGAGTAAATTAATATCACATACACCGCTACACTACACAACTACTCGTTACAGTCAAGTTGCAAATTGAATTTCAGGGGATTACAAATAGTATATGTAAAGTTTATTGAAATTTCAAATATACGGAGTACGGTCGAGTAACTGTGTCCCGACTATTAGCCGTCCGAGGCACGTACGGTTTACAACCTGTCGTGCAAATATTTATCCACATCGGATTTACGTGTTAACCGTCCGGAATTGTAATCAGCTTTGATTGGGAGCACGACGGTGATTCCGATGCTAGCGATGCTAATGATCGAGGGTCGAGAGTATTTAACGATCAGGGCCTTAATAGTTAACTCAACAACTGGTCGAATATTTTGAGGCATCTCAATTGGTCATAAAACTACTACGAGGTGCTACGAGTGTTACGTGCGTTACGTTAGTGCTACGAACGTTTTTTTCGATATATATAATTCAACCACGTTAAAATGACTTATTCTAAAAATATCAATCCTATTACATTGGTGGATAAGTGTTAGTATGGGTATTTATCATCGTGCATCGGTTCCAACTATTGAACCCTAAATTACAAAACGGAGTTGGGAGCAATAGCGTCACTTCAATCCTAAAAGATACAATGTATTTATTTTTTATTTCCCCTAAATATCTGGCGTTGAGGTTTTCTTAAGCAATAAAAGTGTCGTGGAATTCGGACGGTGCCCCATTCAGGCATTTGTCACGCCAACCGCGAGGGACGCACGCCGCTTTTGAACAAAATTAAATTCGCGCTGCGACGAAACGACATAAGGTAAGGTGACATGCCACAGAACTGTTTTGTATAATTCCAATTTCATGGCAATCACAAGGTACCGCCTATTTCACTTGAGAAAGTCCAACCAGACAATGGGCTAAGTGTGTAATTGTTACACAAGCGCCATTGATATTCACGAACATTACTGAAACACTCTTTTACTACACTTCCGTATTTGGGTATATTGACCTAAGAGATCCGTTTTAGAGTTCGTATTAGAATAACAAATTGTTTTTAGAATAAAGAATATTATTTAACAATAATTCTTGGATAACTTATAAGTAGGCGGATAGCTTTTTTTGTCATCTCATTTTACCACCAATTTAACACGTTAGCTGCGGCACCAATTTTTGCATACTTTCCGTTCCTGCGGCACGAGGTATAATCGGCCCGTACCGTGACCAGACGTTAGGGCGACACGCGGTCTATTAGATCCCACCTCCTTTTACAGACTAAAATCCATTTTCTGGCGCGAAATCAAAGATAAATGAGAATTTTGGTCCTTATTGATATAGACAGTGAATTGATGAACCCTAATCCACCGTCGCCCCGGGATCTGATGGCTAGTTTAGGAATTATTAGCAAAACAAAATATGGGATCTTATACACCTCGTAACGCACTGAAATAGGGCAAATTTTCGCTGCGATTAGTGATGGGAAAAATAATATCGACGTTTTTAAACTGTCTTAACTACGCAACGACTTGACCGATTTTGATCAATTATATCTCATTAGATCGTTTTAAGGGCAAAACCTGGCAAAACAACACAAAGCTATCAAAGGATACATTTTTTTTAAATAATGTAAATTGTGCTTGAAGGCGCCATAAAGAAAAAAATGCCGGCCAAGTGCGAGTCGGACTCGCGCACGAAGCGTTCCATTCTATACCATTAAGAGGCACCTATTACAGACTTATTATTGGAAAATAATGGATTACGGTTTATGCATAAGGTTTATCTTTCTATTTGTATATGAAAATCTTAATGCGGTTCACAGAATAGAAAAAAAAGGCAACCAGAAGTAGAAAAGAAACTGTCCTATTTATTCTGCCTCGGGCTTTAAAAATACAATTATTAGAACTTGAATTAACATTAAAAAATCAGTATCAATATACTTTTTTTTATAAAAATCCGAATATATATGTTGTACTTATTTATGAGTGTTTTTCATTGAAACAGGGTAGACAATAAGATTTTTTGCACTGAGTGCACTGAGACAAAATCTTTTTGGATTTTTTATCAGCTTCACGATATGGTAAAAATGTTTCTGGGTTTTTTAAAATTAACTTCTTCCGACATCGTTTAGGCATGTTCGGCGCTGTAAAAGGACGTGCTCTCCAATCGACGTGATGCACAACACTGGTCGCGGGAAGCTCGCGTTGAGTGCGGTACGAGGTCAGGGGGGATATGGGACGTTTTAGCCTCGTTCCGCACTGCATTAAAATTATATTAATTCAGTGCGGCACGAGGCCTAAGACATCCGGTACCAAGGTAGGTACACCACCGAGTCCGGAAACCATTAGTGATCTCAAATATATATTTATCTCTTTCCTACACTGGACCAAACCAAAGCTATGCCATTCGCACGACAGAGAAATTCACTTTTTTGCTTGCCGCACCACAGGGAAGTTGCATCAGGGGTGATTTAGGCCTCGCTTCGCACTTAACGTGTTAAATGCCATTGTTGATTAAAAACGCTAAAATTGTATTTGGACGAATACGCAGAGATGGTTTCTTGAGTAGAAATGAAGTATATTTATTCGTACAGATAGCTGCGGTATGTCTTATTTCATTTGTTAGCTAGACGATGTCGAAATCTTTTAAAGCAAAATATGCTGTTCTGTTTTGTTTCTCGGCGTGTAATTAAGAAAATATTTTGCGCACGGTAACTAATTTCTGATGGTTTGAGACGAGACGAGGCACAAACTGAGATGGTACAGAATGTAGGCAATTACATAAACGACAATCAACGCCGGTACAAAGACGTCAGAAAGGGAAAGTCGGGTAATATAATTATACAGATATGCCGTGTTAGTGCTGCGCAATATGGCTGATAAAACGCCGCGGCACAAACGCTGTATTCTCACTGTAATTTCTAACATCAATAAAATGTTATGTAGTTGAAACCATAATTTATTGAAAGATGTGACGTTACTTATTACATAACTAAAGTACTCAATAATCTTCATTTGTGGTAAACTAAATAAAAATCTCACACAGTATGATATTTTGCTTACAGGATTTAACTCATATAGGTACCTACTTACTAGTTCCCGTTCCCCTAGATATCCTATGAATATTTGAGTAATAAAATGAATTATAAATTCCGCGCTTAAACTGCTTATCTACGCGGATTGTAACATCTCTCGGAGCAGCAATAAGCATTAATGTAATTTGCGCAAATATGAAAACGGCTGAATTTGCCCTTATTAGTTCAGCGTCACAGTTGTGCGGAGACGTGCCCCGTGTCGTCGCCCTAAATATACAGATATGATTACATTGTAATGCGTTTGCAGACATTTCCTCGCATTCTGAATTTTGCTTTCCTTTAAAAGCAATTAAAACATTTTAATTACATGATCCGAAACAATTTTGAGATTATGTAATAACATTTAGAATAAAATTAACAGGATAACACCCAAATACTCTAAAATAAATTCCTTTAATTGTGAATTTATAATGGTTCCGCAAATTTTTAACAAGATTAAAAAGGTTGAGTCAAAAGTTAAGCGGATTGAGAGACAAAATTTACGTCTGTTTACAGGCAGGCGATGTCGAGGACTGACAAAACGTAAAAACCCGGACTTTTATGTATAATCGTGCTTAACGTTAACGATTATACCTACAATCAAGTAGTAAGAGCATATAAATTTTCACAATACATTTTTTTCTTTTA
The DNA here is from genome assembly GCA_905147785.2 of Thyatira batis. Lineage (NCBI taxonomy): Eukaryota > Metazoa > Arthropoda > Insecta > Lepidoptera > Drepanidae > Thyatira > Thyatira batis. The sequence goes on along the minus strand of LR990496.1, from coordinate 4,970,653 downwards.
GGTACACTTAATTTAATAATTTACTTACATAATTTAACGCCATGCCAACTACAAAATATATTCAAATAACTCCTCCAATTGCTTTACTTTTTGTTCACTGAATCCTATCGAAGCAAGGTGTGTTTTCACCTCGGGGATACAAAAAACAATGTTTATTTTTATACAACAAAAAGAAAAGCTTGCTGCGAGTTAGGCTGGCGTTTATAAAATAAATTTTCGCTGTGTTTTTGTTGAGGGTGAGGGTTTAGTAACCTCAGAGGGTTTTCTGATCCATTGTTGTTAAATCTTTCAAGGCATGAATGAATACTCCTTGCACATCTGTTTGATTCTCGTCTTTGAGTCTACCATGACAATAATATCAGGACTTAATCATTGTTGTAGGATTAGAGTAGGTATTACAATGCTTGTATGCGTAGCTATATTAAACTATTAACGTAAACGATAGCTTATTGCGATTTACTGCAATAAGGCATCTAATATTGGTATCATGCCAATTTAAGCAATCTTATTCTGGTATTAGTAGGTACATTCCATTTAGGGTTATTGACCTTCCTGCTAGTAGGTCTACTTATTCTCCTTTTAAATATAAATCGACAACAAAATATGAATGTGGATCAAAAACAACTAAATAAGTAGTATACTGAAACTAGTTCGCGTATCACCCTTTTCGCAACTGGTTAAAAATTTCGTCAGCAAAATATCATCTCATTTCATTTTGAATTCTTTTTGTAGCGAGTCAGCGAGCGGCACTCCGCAGTCCTAATAACTGTCATCCAGATTTAATATCACATCTTCCATTTTGTACGGGTACTACGGGGAGGCAATTTCCTTGCTAAAATTGTATTTGGATTTACGCGTAAATTTAATACATATGCGACCCGAAAGACAAATTTTATTTATATTCTCTCTCTGTGGCATAGATCTGATGTGCTCCTGTATTTTACGACATGTTTTATATTGATGGCTTTATGTCGGCATTTTTTCCGAATCGCATAAAAATGTTCGTGGTGTAATTTACCTTATTTAAACTTCATTGACTTTTAAATAAAAAAGAACATTTGAAAACAAAATTTAAAAAAAGAAAACGTGAATTAGTTACTAGCTCCACAGTTTCATCCACATTTCCGGAATAGAAATATCGCCATCGGCCCCCAAGACAACCCTCTACAAATTCAGTTTGGAAATTTGTAATAAAAACGATGCTGATTTCCATAGTTTTATTAATATATTTCCCTCTTACAGTACTCTTCTAATTTATGCATGCAGTAATTAACTATTTCTATTAAGAAACGTATGCATATTCTTACGAGTATCTATATTCAACTAAGTATTTCACATGCTTAGAGTGCAATTTTGTTATAAACGCCCGAATTTGGCATCTCTACTACAATTTCGTTTTGTTTAAGCCTGTACAGCTCGGTTATGTGTAGGGATTTCGTAAATTCCATGCATTACTTTTTACGGGTATGTACATACAAAAAATAACGTTATGATTGTTAAGCATGCATTGATTTTTAGGAAAATACGTACCTTGACGAACAAATGTAGAGAAAATTTATACATAAAACGGTAAGAATTGAGAAGTCAATTTTGTAGCCGGTTCACAATTTATTTAAAATCGCGAAATAGGTGATAACCCTTCACAAAATTTAACTTGAGGGTCCGCTATTGCCATATTTTATATTCTAGGTAGGTACTAGAAATATAGTGTGATGTACGCTCCTCAATATAAGATGTGGCGTAAGACGTAACTTATTTGAATATCCGACCATCAGAGAGCCGGAGCGTGATCGTTCTGGCTAACAAATCGACCTTCTCGCCAGTGAGGGTGCCCGCCGTTACTCAATCTAACTTCCTTCAGCTATGTAAGGTCCTTGAATATGAAACTGAATATGTGAAAGGGTTAATAAACGTTTAGTTACACTTCTAAATTCTGAATTTTAATTTAGTCTCAGACTTATGCGTTAGACATTTCACAATTTATTGTCATAGGTACTAGTCCCCGCGGTTTCGGCCGCGTTTCTGGGGGACCTTAAATTTTCCCGGGATAATAACTTGCCTATGTGTTATTCCAGAATATATTCTAACTCTGTGCCAAGCAGAAGCTGTGCCTTTCGGGCGTGAAAGAGTAACAAACATCCACCCACCCATCGTCACAAACTTTCGTATTTATAATATTAGTAGAATTATTTATAATTCCTATGACCAAAATATGAATTAAGATATTACGCGTCCAGCTAGATGACATAGTGGGCACAGTGAGGTCGAGCGTCTGCCGCCGTCACACGGGATTGCGGACCTGGCTATTCTTATTCAAATAAGTCATGGCAGCGATTCACCCACGGGAGCAGTGACAGTGCAATGTGGTCGTACTGAAGCACATATCTACCACTAGGTATATTATAATAGACTTAAACATCGCTTGTATACATAAAAGCGGCTACTAAAAGCCCGTTCTCCCTCATCCGTAAGAAAATATCATTATGGTAGATGAGGCTAGATAAATTATGAACACGGCACTGCAATTTTTTATAAATACCCGTATCGTTTTCTTAGACTTAGTCAATTAATCCAGAACTGTTCAACGCTTTAGCCAAGAAATAAAATGCAGCGTTAATTAGCCATAAAAAGTTGCATCATAAATAACCTTTTTTGGATCGACTAATTGATCTTTAGCTCGGTTAGGTGCTAATGTACGTTAGCTATTGATTTAACAAATATAACGGGAATTAGGTACCGTTCGTTTAACACCTATTTATTGTGTGAAATGTGTTCATCGAAAACACAACTCAAACTACGAATAGTACTTATATATTTCAGCATTTTTTACTAGACAATACCAGTGAGGATGTACCGGGAGCAAAGTTTAAATCTATTTATGTTTAGAACGCAGTTACCCGTTCTAATTCCGAATACTTATTTAAAAACTTATTTTTTACTTATATAAAAACAACATATAAAGATTTTCAGTTTTACCTACAGAAATGTGGATCACTTACCTATCATTTCTTAGTACCTACCTACATACATTCAATATGAATCATATCAAACCTTCTCTAAGACTCAGAACACATGATGTATCTGAGATCTTCAAAATGACCGAGAATAATATCACGCAACACCACACACAAACATAACTACGAACAAACAGACGACATAACGACGAAAATTTACATTGGGCGGTTTAATGTCGCGAGGCAATCTCATTCTAGGGAGGAAATTCACACGACCAGTGAACTTTGACTTCCAAAATATCAAATTTTCCTTTACCCTACTACTACTGTGTTTCTAACAAACGTAGGTCGAGATCTAATAGATCAGTTGTTTCGTACCACCGAGTTTTGTAGGATGCGTCACAAGATATCGTAACAAAGACAAATGTGTTGCATATCTTGAAGGTATCTGGTAGAACCTTGACTTTCATATTTTCTTGAGAGACAGTAAGTGTATAGAAAAGGTGTAACTGAGGAATGCGTTAACTTAGTTAATAGACGTCCATTTACAGTTGTTTTATTTATTCATGAACTCTGGCGGTTCGTTTCTCTTAGTGTTTCACATAAAATTGATAAGGTTCGTATTTTTTTATCTTAGTGAGATATTTACAAAGATTACTACAAATTGGGAGTTAATAAGAAGAAATGGGATGAGTTATCTTAGTTAGCGAAACGTTCGATAGCCACAACACCACTAACGAAGCAGAGACTCCTAAATACAGCTATTAGCGTCCCAAAGTAATGTACTCACAACAACTAATAAATAAGCATGTTTTGCTTTATTTGCACCGATTTGTGATTTATTGATGAAGCATGATGATATTTCCACTTAGGTCATTCCTTAAGAACCGTACTTCCTGTTTTAAGTTCATAGATATTAATATGTGATAATGTTTTTATAGTACTTTAAAGTCTATATTTTAACACTTCATAATATAAACTTGCCATAAAAATAAAAACATGAACCTCACTCTCATACTTCACCGTAGCTTAATGAGAAAGTTTCTGAACGTTGTTGGTATTCAATTTCAGCAAGAATGAACAAAGGCCGGCTATTAACTGGGTGCTTTCAACGAACGAGGCGGCAGGTGAGACCATTTGTGTTTCAAAGTAAAATGTTAAAGGCACATAAGTCTTAACAAATACCAAATGGTTCTTGTTGAAAATTACGAGAGGATCATTTTTTACAATAAATGCCACTCAGTACGATTCAGGGACCACGTAATTGTGCTGTTGAGGCAAAAAGTCCTAATTTTTCCCCCTCGCATTTCCTTTTAAGTGACAACCAAGTGAAAAGTGGATAAATTTATAACAACTACGTCAACCGTTATCATAATTTTACATAATAAATTTATTCATGACTGATTTCCTTATGTTATTAGGCATCCCAATTAAATAAAACGATCCACATTCTAATGATAAAATCATGGATAATATAACTTTCAACAGTAATTAATCTACATTTATAATCCATAAATTCTATGCCTGTGTTCTTATTGTATCAAAAGGCCAATTTATAGGATATTTATATCTGTATAAAATATTCCTTCACTTAATCATTACCTACTTTTCCCTACAAATTGGTTTCAATTATTAAATTAAACATCTTTGTGTACAATAATATTTCTAACGTTGGTTGAGCGTCAGGGAAAAGTACTTGGTACTGTAACAATTCAATCAGTCAATTAAACAATCTTACCAGCCCGCGCCGTGCCAGAAATATCACAGAAATAATACACCTAATGAAATTAAAAGACCTCAGAAGATTGCCCCAGCAAGGAATATTTCAGCAGTCGGCGAAAGGTTTTCCACTTAATAGCAACAGTAATAATATTTTAAAGTGAATTACCGAACGAAGAACTTAATGAATTTTATATTACGTAAAACAATATATCTCATTTACAGACATTAATTACAATTTGGAAAATTAATATCGTAAAGCACCGTCTGGTATTATATAACGCTCAACCACTTCTTGTTACATTTATTTCTTGAGTTCTATACAAAATTAATAAAATATCAATCACTTTCACCGGTCGGTTTCATTAAAATTTGACATAATATTCAAATTAACGATCATATATTCAAATTAATTAGTTCAATATACGGTTTTTGAAAATGATATATTCTATTGATATTAGCCGATTCAAACATAGTTATAAATTACAAACGGTCACTCGATTATATAAAGCATACCGGCCCCATAAATAATGATTGGAGAAATTAAAGCATCCATCTAACGAGCTGTAAAAGCAGAAGTCAATCTAGAATATGATATAAACAATATGTTAATGAAATTAAAATAACCTCATATTATATTCAAATTAATATTTAGAAATTAAATAAGAATATTGACCCTAAGGTTGTTTTCATATATGAATTATTTATAAAGAAACCCGGACACATGATCGAACCTTTTGCCTTAACTTGTATCATAATGGACACAGCATCACAAGGCATCGAAACGAAAGTTGCGTATGGAATGCGTCAAATATACATATTTATACAATAAAGTCGATAGAGAAATCGACTTGGAATGCTATCGTCGACATTTAAACGGGTCGGTTGAACATTTGACCTTGACATTTGTATTTTGCAGGTGTACACCGCGAACATCCTTTACATGAATTAAAGTAGGTATAACTATGTGCTTGTTCTATATTTGGCACATTTTGTAACACCTTAAATTAAATACCTATAGTGACCAAAATTAGCGACCGTGAAATACTTCGCCAAGTCACGTTTTACTTTTAGTCCAGCTTGGCTTGCAACGATTAGGATCTTTTTTGGGTATTTTCAAATGACCGTCGGTGTCGTAAGTAAAATAAAAAGGATATATACCTATCAGGAATTGACGTTTAAGTCATCATCAACATCTATTTTAAGACATGATAATTTGTAATGTTATTAGTTTAAATTACTGTTTTATATAGTAAGAGAATAATTCCTTACCTTATAAATGCCATCGACAAGCTTCGTCAGCTCCTCGGTCTCCATGGCGAAAAATGTTCAGTTAACCAATTGTGAAAACTGTCGTAATTACACGTGAAACTTCATTGGGATGTAAACAATAAACATATGAACTTAGTTCGAATTTAACACTAACAACACTCAATTCACATTTCAGTGCACAGTTTTTCAAGCACGATATCCTTTTGATAGTCAAATCACTCAAGCGAACAAACTCACTTTCGAAGACATCTGAAACAAAAGAGGAACACAATTAACTTTTCACATTTAAAAACAAAAGTGACTCGCGAATTTGAAAAGAAACTTTTTCAGTATTTTCCGGCTTAAAACAAAAGTAATTTACTTTATAACTGGCCACCAGGCTTTTTGAAACAAAAGTGTTCCAATTTCAATAAGTTTTTGTTTTTAAAATAAAAGAAAAACTTTTTATGCACCTGTTATTTAAGATAATATCAATGTGGCGGAGCGTGCGTTCGGAGCGAGCCTTGGCTGTAGAGTCACCTATCGCCTCGGTCGGTCGGTAGGTATCTCATGAATGTCGATGTTTAGAAACACGAAGTAAACGGGCAAGCACCAAGCAAGATCACTATGGAACCATTGACGACTATACTGGCTCGTGTTTACTGTTATAGGTACCTATTTGTTAAGATTAGGCGGATATTTGTGTGGTCACTTAAAATATCTTACAGTTCGATGACACTGCCAATACTTAAATTCCTTAAGGCAAAGTTATGTGAGTGGTTAATTGAATACCATTTATGTTATCTTGGATATGTGTTTTATAGTTTTTTAGCTCTTAATGAATCTTTTTTTATTTTTATGTGTATAGTTTAATCATCACCTGCCTGCTGTGCTTACAATTAATTAAAGTTCGGTGCATTATGTAGGTACGAGAAACCAGTGGTTTGGTATTTTTTACGATAATTTAGAGAATTTCTTGTTTTTTTTATAAGTGCTATAAATATATATAGTAGGTACGTGATAAAATCGATGTTTTTAGGCCGCGCACACTACACATTTGCCCTTTGTTACGCTACATTAATACATTGCGCCTACGAAAGCTAGTTAAAGATAGATTAAATGATAATAGGTATTTAATACCAATTTTGAAGTTACCAGTTAGTCTTACAACAACAATAAAGTAAAATGACAAAACACAGAGATCGTGACAAAAAGTAGGTATTATGACATGTTTCGAAACAGTTTAAATTTCAATGCCACAAGCAAACCAATCAGCAGCGGTACTGAATGCCTACATAATTTGCGTGGCAGGTGTTACCTGCATTGAGACTGCGAATACAATAGATGTGTGGGTAGGTATCATAGCTATAAATGTATATGTTTTACAAAACTTTCATTTTTATCACAACCCACTATCAAAAATAACTGGGATCGAATCGCCCACAAACGCGGCCGCGGCTGTCGGGAGCGAAGTGGCGACGAATATAAGAGGCTTAAATGACTGTCGAAAAAAGCACAGTTTTCTATAATTGGCGCGACCAAACTTTTACTTTTTAATTTATGACATTTTCATTTTATATAATTCTTTAAGAACCTTGTCAAATTGTCTGAATTAATGAGAGATGTTGGCGTTGATTTCCATATTGCGCAAGAGTTATGCAGGCGGCCATATTATTATCATAATCTTATGCACAAATATTTATCCTACGCTAGGTCACACCTTGAATTGTTACTTGGCATTATTTAATTAGTCGAAATATTGATTTTATATTTCTCTGCTCTATTGAACACGAATAAATATTGGACGCACGAAGATCGATGGTCATACTGTCTTTATATTTGACACTCAGTATATCAATTACGTATATTTTTTACAATTTTAACAGTAATAAAGTTTAGAATTCATGTTGAATTAAAATGTGTCAAGTTTTTAAATCCTTCCTCTTAAAGAACACCTATCTATCATATAGGTACCTAGCGAATATTTGCATAATTAAAGTAGGTACTATGTACCTAAACGTATGTTACGTCTAGATTTGGAATATTGTTATTTTTTTATGTGGGGAAATATATAATTTTGTTTATCTATATTATTCTCCAATTATACGCTGAAGGCGCTCAGTGCCCTGATAGTTCAATACAATAATGGCTTCAGGATTCTGTTGGGACTACCAAGATATTGCAGTGCCTCAAGTATGTTCGCCCAGGCCAGAACCGATGACTTTTACGCGATAATTCGGAATAAGAGCGCTTCAATAATTAGTAGGATGCGGTCTAGTTCCAATGGTGTCCTGAAGTTATTATCAAGTAAATTTGACACGCCTCTATTAAAGCGTGCTATAGACACAATGGTGTGTAGAAATTGTAAATGAATATTTTTGTTCAACCTATTTTTTTTTGAGTTACTAACATAGTTTTTAAGAAAATATTGTAATACTAACAAGTGGGCCTCAGTTGTCAAAATAAACAATATTATTATTATTATTCTATACCTACTCTGACAATGACATTGAAACAAAAAAGAAGGTATACCTATAAGAAGAATGGATACACCCGACCGCTAAGAGAAAAGGGTCTGAAACTATATGAAAGTTTTTTCTCGCGTCACATGCTGAGGAAAAATATAAAACACAATTTCTGAGCGGATCCGTAACTTCATTTTGAACAAGAGAGATTTGCGCCCTGACCCCCGCCGCCGCGCCCTCCCGCACACCGCCGCCCATGCATATGCACTAGTATGTGGAAACTGAGAGCGGGATTTCCACTTTTCTTTCTTTTCTCGTATCCCTGAGGCGTAAGGAAACAAGTGTGCGACGGGTGCTTATTTCAGTTGGAACTTGTTTAGCCAGGATTGGACATGTTGGATCCGGATTTCAGAGTTGCACACGTAAGTAACGACACACGAGGGCTCCACGACGAAGTAGAAGTCAGTGGGGATCTTCCACCTCTAAGTATTGATAGTTGCTCGAAGACGGCTTCATACATAAGCTCAGTCTCAGTCTTAGAAACTTATTCCTATTTCTTTTCTTACCACAGTTTCGAGACAAATCCCGATCGGAAATAAATTCGATGTGGCACTAACGAATGAGGAAAATATAATTTCCATGTGAGACGTAATGTGATTAAGCAATTATGGTCGTGTGCCAAGACAAGGAACGGCATGAAATAGTGGAAAATAGTCGAGTTAACAGAAATCGGTCGCAAGCGAATGGCGCGACGCGAGCGAGACGATGGTTCTGCTGACGAACCTTGTTATCGTGCATATAATATGGAATTGCACGTTGCAGCTGAATATTCATATTTGTATTCTTGTCTGCGCCGCTAGTGCTTCAAGATAAATCGAATTTATGTAAGAGTACTCAGTATATCTTCTAGATATATGGGAGTTAAATTGAAAATAATATAATGGTCAACTTTATGTGTGGTTGTTTTTTTGTATTGTGTAACTTTTATATTTTGCTGTTTTCCTTTTTAATGATAAAGGGTATGTTTATTCAGGAAAAGCAATAACTGCGTCCAAGTAGTGCGAATGTATGAAATCGTTCATCTGTCAAGCGCACGTGTGAACTTAAACAGTAATGAGATTCCCATCCACTCTTGGGAAATTCGCCGTAATGTACTTTGCACATTCCCCGTCAAAGTGACGTGACTACAGTTCAATCATTCACGATGCTTGCCTGTCAAATATTGGATTGGAAAATATTAATTAAATACATATGTCCTAATATATACATACCAATTAAAATAAACTTTATTGGAGACTAAATTAGAACTAATAGCATCCATGAAATTTAGTTAATTTAGAATAAAGCTTTATTCTTATTTATTTTTAAATATCTAAAAAAATTACCACCATGTCCTATTTAATTTAACGAACCATTGAATAACGAAGAAAATCTCTTTGTTAAGCATCTGTCGAGAAAAAACATCAATTTAATTCCTTACACCGTAACTTTCTCGTTTTCCCTAATGTTTTGATTATATGAATTTAGTAAGGGGAGATTCTATTGTAACATTGGTACAAAAAAGTAATCTTCGCGAGTTCTAACGCTATTATTGGCCAGGCAACAAAGCCTGACATTGTGTGGCCACCCCATACACATTTCAAATACAATTTTGCTTTTAAAAGAGGACAGCAGATGGACAAAGCTTCTTTTCCCAATGTTTGTGTTTCTAGGAACAATGTAGACTAATAATTCTTTCTATTTACAATATCGGTAAGTACTTAGTGAAATCTATAAGTGCTCCATACTTATCTTGGTCCCTACATATTTATATTATCGAAAAGCTACTATTTACAACAGATGGAGTAATTTATTTTTGTGTAATGATGTTTAATGTGGTCAACCCCAATTCTTTATAACAAGTAAAGAAAACTATACGAGCATTTTATCTATATATACCATATATTTTCCATATTGTATTGACCTTGGCCTATCTGGTCTAACGAGTTTAAAATATGAATAAGTTCCTGTCAAAGCGTAAGACATTCCAGCGTGATTTAAAGGTCAATTTCTAAGGATACTTGTTTTTTTTTTGTTACTTAAATAAGAATTCTGATATATTCATACTAAATTATTATATCAAGATTTTATCTTAAAGTAGAATAAATATCAGAACAGCAGGTACTAATATACGAATATGCGTGGAAAACAGCGGAATGGTCTAGGTGTTGTGTATTTATGCCTTCAATATCGAAGACGTAAACGATGATGTTGAAGGAGTTATTGGAGTGATCCCTCATACATGTTTTTGGATGAAGCGACAGTTAATACAGTTTGAAGGCAGCAACACGCCCCCGACACGATACGATTGTTCAATTGGCGAGAAATTGCGACGCGACTAAGCTTGCGGAAAATTGGCGATATCGTTAATATTCACCCGAAACCGGCGGTTCACGTGGCGACTACAAATAACGAGCAAGCAGCCCCATAGATTTATGCTCTGTCGTTTTTAGTAATATATAGGCCTCAGCGATCCCACCCGTCTCGACGATCTGTCGAAGAATATCTCAAGTAACTGTTTATAGTCGCAATCCGACGCGATGGATCCCGATTTGAATACGGGTCCCTTAAATGTTCGGCGGTTCGCTACATTGGGCGGATAAAAGTTAATAAATTTACATTGATATTTGATATGGCTGTATCAAACCAAACCTAGTCATAACATGTCTTTAGATATTGCTTTTATTTTCGTCAAAAGTAATACAGTAGCCGTTGAGGCAGGACTCATAAAATATAAGATATCTTAGCAAGGTAGTCTCAGGTAAGTTTAAGTAACTTTTTCCGGGGTGTTAAGCCGTTCGCCTGAGGAAATTGGTGACAAAAATATTCCGGTCATGTAGAGGCCTCTTGTTAGTGAACCCCGAAAATACAAGAAAATTCCCCTACTGACACGGCTTGTTATGAAGGCTCGTTGGTCTCTACTAAGTTTTTATGACGCGCGCAAAAATTGGCAAACTCTTAAATTTTATGTCAATAGAAGCAGCTGGGTGCGTGTATGGCTTCTTTATAACCCTATGAAAACAAGTAATGTTCACATGAGACGCTTCGTGTTTGCAACAAAATGTCGCTACATACCTAATACTCGCAAAATTTTACGGTTCTTAACCTACACTCGATGTATTTAGAAATTGAGTTGTGGAAAATATCAACTTTGCACGCCATCCACTCGATAAGTAATATTTGCAAATATGTGGTAAATATTGGGTGTATTTTTTTAAACGTGTAAAAGCTTGTTAACTTGCTTGCTAGTCGGATAACCCAATTCAGTGTAAGCCGAGCATAAATCGGATGGAATGACCGCCGGCGAAAGCTTCAATGTAATTGCCAGACTTTACTGTGAAGTTTGTATCATGTTTTTAACGTTTCACTGTTGATATTTTCTATTTACACAGAGTTTCATTTAATGCATACATTTGTGTGTAATCAAAGTTTTAATATTTAACATAATTTTGCACAATTAATAGGGTTAGAATATAGGATTAAAACAGCTAGGCCATTGTTGTAATGTAATACATTGCCTCGCTTAACACGTTGTTTATGATTGTTTATATTTGCCTGCGTCTCCTCTGTATGTCACTTCTATAATAAATGTTTATAGCTCATATCACGCATGCATGCGTCAGGAACAACAGCTCTGAATTTACACATTTGTGCGTATATAATATATCCTATATAAACAAGATACATAAACTTTGCGTGAAGCTTTTATGTAACAAGCAAAAATCAAGTTTAGTAAAGAGCTAGACAACACGCATGGTACCTATTCACAAACAACTTTGGTCTACTAACTCGTTAATATTGAGTCTTATTTAAAGTAATAACTAACTAGTTATATATAAACCATTATGGGTTAATAAATAGAGATTACTTATTTACAGTAATGGAAACCAAATATTTAGCTAAGTAGTCTACAGAGAAAATCTCGTCCAAATTCTATGAGGTATTCTAAAGTGGTGCTAAATCAAAGTATTATCATGTTCCGTTGATCGAATGATCATGCATACCTATCTTTATGTAAACGACGCTATTCAATAAGAAAATAAAATAAATATTTTCTTCCTACCTTTTTTTTCGATAAAACAAGACAAATTAATTTTGAAAAAGAAAAGGGTAATAAATATCAGTTGTTACGTGTCAAGCACGCCTTCGAACGCCATGTTTCACCTAAAATAAAGAATAGCAAGATAGTTAATTGCACGAGAAACTTGCTCTTAAGCAGCAAAAGTTCGTGATTTCCCACAGTATCATTGCAAGGAACGTTTTCCTTATTAGGAGGTTTCCCAGACCCTAATAACATCACCTAACAAACGATACATTGCTACAACAGGACTCTTAAGTTGTTTATTTGATAAAATCCGAAACCAGAAAAAGCTAATTTTGATAAAAAAACCTGTTTTGAAGATAATTTCTAAACTAGTGATAACTACAGAAATACAATAAATCTTTATTTTAAACCAGACACCGTGTTCAGAATTACACAAGGTGATGGTGAACTCTGTATAGTAAAAAAAAACACAAATGAAAACAGAATGCCGAATAAACATTCCCTACAATCATACCCACCGTGTTTCGTTCCCATGTCACCTTCCGACATGACCAAAAATTCAGCCCCGGGGGCGCCAAAAGTATTATTGCACCAATTTGTGTACAATCAAGCTTATAACTCGACCAAATAATATACTTACAATTGAGCAATACAAAGGCGGGCAAACCCGCCTGCTATTTACCGGCTGGTTAAATACGACGTTTATATCCATTAAGGGCACTTCCGACACGTAACGGGTAATCATATTCCGAGCAGGCGCAGCATAAATCATGAGAGGATAACCGGGGGCAAAAAACAACGTGGCTGGACTCACGCACTCGCCCTAACCACTGTTTATTGTAGGTTTTACATTCACTTTATTGCATCTCGTATCAGATGTAGATTACACGCCTATTTGGGTTGTTTAGGGGGCAATTCTTGATATTAGGCACTGCGGTCTAGACGACCTTCGTCCAGAAAGTGCCTTGTAAAGGAGACACGTTTCTGTTATATAATGTTTGGTACCTACGCTGTAACACCGCCGTTATCTCTAACTTTATGAGGTTTTAAAGCGTGCTCTTTCGGTAATTTTGATACTTTAAAACTGGTTTATGTGTTATGAAGTTTAGAAAATAGCGCCCCAGCAGGTTTTAAAAGAATCATTTAACACGTTAAGTGTTTTAAATATGTCGTTGTTCTATTTTAAAAGCATGTCGTTTGTTGTTAGTTGCTACATACTTTTAAGTAGATACTTCCTTAGCGTAGGCTACATTAGAAAATACTTACGGCAATTTAGAAATGTAAATGTGCCTAGTTCATGTTACATAACATTTGAAGCTGGTACAGAGCCAAATCTCAAAAAAGAAGTTACATTTAGTTCCAAGGAGACAAGGAATAAAGACGTTCTAGGAATTTAAAAATAAATCCCCAAATAAGTTGAATTTACTATTAAACTATACAAGAATTATTTTATTGTACATAGTATTGTTGAAAGTTCATCATTATTTCTATTCTTAGTGACTGAAAATTATTGAAATAAATCGCAACTGTCATATCTACCAGGGAGAAAGTAGGGAACTTATTTACTTAACAGTGTAAAGTAAATGTTGGTAGCAGCGTTAAAAGCATAGAATAACGATGTAGCAAACTAAAAGCTAAGATTACGTGTCAGTGTCGGCACGAGATTGCATACTCTTACGTGTTGCAAATATGGTAAATAGAATGGAACCGGCGCGCATGGATATTATTTTTACCCAGTTTTTATATTGAAATATTACGCTAAACATTTCATTTTATTCAACATATTGCACCAGATTTAATTCTAGCAATACCTTATGTATACAGAGCTATGAAAACTATAAAACAAAATAGTAGAAATTGTAAAATATGCACCTAACTAATTAAGTGACAGAATCTTAATTTTATTTTTGTTTATCCTTCCTTCCGTAATTTATCAAATACCTAAGCATGATTCTTTAAACAGGGGATAGTTGGGAGTATGGACATAAGCCTATTTTTTCTCGTATATCATCTTTTCAAAAAGCTTACAGACATAAAGTTTGAAAAACTAAATCATGAAATGAAAAAGCTTTATTTTAAAATTTAACATCAAAACTTTTTAAGCCTATTCCAGTCGTCTACTATTCCATATTCCATACGGCGGGCGAGGCAGAGGGCGCGCACTCTTCACCTGTCTACTTTCACCACCTGCCGAGTTAAACCGCTTACACTGAAAATAAACGTTGTTTAACGTTTATGTGGTGGAATCTGAAAATATTTTACTTATTCCAGCGCTCATTGCCAAGCTTAGCGCGCTGTCTTGCCGTATCACGGCACTAATGGTTAAAAATGAAACGGACTGGTCTGGACACTAACAGCGTGAGAGAGCTACGTGTGCTTATTTTAAATCGGCTACTTCTTTGATAAACTGCCATGAACTATTACGTTTCGACTCTGTGGTTTCGGTGTTAAATACATTTACAGTTTAGGTACTAGGTAGGCTTATGCGGTATGTTACTTAAGTTTATTTTAATTTTAAAATGGAGTACAGGTGGTGTTAGAAGGTACCTAATAGACTTTAAATAATTTAAATGTAGGTATTAACAGTTTAAAATAATTTCAGGAATACCTATTCATACTGTATTGAAAGACTTAAAATACGCTCATCCCTTCAAAATAATAGGACCAAGGTTAAAACCGCAGAGTGTAAAGGTATGTATAATTATAACAAAAATTGTCTTTCAGATATAATGTCGCCAATCCTTTTAGATTTTATGTCGCCAATAATAAACAAATACCTATTGGAATGAATCCCGTTGCCAATGGTTTTGGTATTTACCTTTTGCCAGTATATTTACCCATGTGTGGATGGTATAGGTACAGTGATTGTTTAAAGCTGGTGCTACTAATCGGATTGCTATGCAACGCGACAGCGCCGCGATGCACGATGTGCCGATTGAGCACAAATACTAATGGAATTAAACACAATGCAATTACAGACAATACTGTGCGCGCTAACGTTATTATTTGATACCTATTATTGCCTGATCGATCCTACTAGGCTGCTACAGGTTTCGTCAACAATTGTATATATATTTTATTGTTTCATATAGGTACTTAACACAGTATTGAGATAGAATTTTACTTTAGTTAAACTTACTGTGTAATATAGTTGATTTACCTAAATTATGTATTACCTAGTGCTGCACTTTTATTAATGTTTTACAATAACTGCAGATCGTCCAATCATGATGAATTTAAGAAATTCATGGGAGAAAATAAGATGAAATAAATACCTTCGCGGATTTCCGTGATGTTTATTTACTCTTATCTATGAGATTACGTTACCGCAATTTAAATTTAAAACTCTGCTCCCGTAATACTTGTTTGTAACTGTATTTTCACTGCGGGTGGCTGTAATCGGTTTAGGAGGCGACCGGCAGACGTGCCAGGCCTACCAGTTACAAGAGACGGTACATACCACGTGACTTAGTACCTACTATAGTTTGTTAAATCCTTTGTTCGGTTAAGCGATCAACTTTTATCTCACCCCGGCTTAAGAAATTGCGTTTGCCTAAACATCAATTTTTTTTGGCAGTAGTATGATCATAAAGCGAACAGCCTTTCAGGCAGCTGACTGGTTTTATGTGGGTTTTATGCGAATAATAAAACAAAAAGGCGATTAAATATAATCCTACTCTTGTGCCGCCAGACATCCGCGATTCGCAAAGCTATCGAAAGTAGTGTGATAAATTAACAAAATAAGCTCCCTGCGAAACTACTTACGAGTTACGCGATAACTTATTTTATGATTATTTGTAGAAAAGAAGTAATGATAATATGATTTTTTATCAACTCAGCCATTCATTAAATTAATGGTATATAATATGTATGTAATGCTAAGCCCAGTGTGCAATTAAATTCTTGTACCTACTACAAAATATTACCTATCTATCTACCTACTTACTAGTGATAGCTTTAAATTATTATACATTGATTCTTGGAAGGTTGGGTGAAAACTTGTAAAAGTATTAACAAGTAAACGTACATCAACAAGCAGTCCAGTTAACCGTGTTAGGGGAACTCTAGCCATATCACAAATTCCGGACATCAAGTCTGTTCACACGGACTGCATTGTAATACCTGCCGACCTGCCCCGCTCGCACGCACAGGCATTTTGTCCTTATTATATATCTACCTACTTGTTTACATGTAACAATCAATAAATTCATATAATTAAAATCACCTTTACACACTTTCTTTGCCTGTTGGTATTTATTGGCAAATCCCATATTTAATAAGGAAAAAAAATCCGACTCTTATTTACAACTTCGCACAGATGTTTGACACTGGTTTTTATTTATTTTCTAGCTATATTCCAATTAAAGTATGTATGAACATACAAGTATAGTCAATAATGATGACTACTGATAATGATTGCGACACCAATAAGTATATAAGTAGGTATAAGATTTTGCAGCCTTAGATATAGGGAACGCTTTGACCTATTATTTTTATTTTCCTCACTTTCACAGTATACATATATTTTGGTCGGACAAAGAACCTCACAGTGCTGACAATGGTGCCTTGGAAATTTATTTCCCGAGTTTCCTCAAAATTGCGAAACAGCCAATAGCGATTTATATGTATATTCTGAACTGTCACGTAACATTCACTTTTTTGCAGAAATGGTAAAAGTGAAAATATGCACTGCTCTTCAAAACAGCAATGAATACCTATATATAATTCATGATCATATTTGTATGATAATGTAATAGCAGCCTTCCTGAGTAATACGCCGTCTCAGCAGGCTTATAACAGTATTATAAAGTTATTCATAGAGTTTGCTTATTTCCCTATGAAATAATATGATACAATATCAAAGTACAAAGGAAGGGCCCGTCGCGGCTGTGCGGTTATCACTCACCTTGGCACTAATATTGAGTTACGATCGCGTTTCTCGTGCCCCGTCCCGAGATTCTAATGATAATTGACGGCGGCGCAGTTAAAAAGATGGGTTGCCAAACTTAGATCTTATCGAATGGAGAAACGGGGCCGATCGGAACCCTACTTCGGCACTTTTTTATTTGACCGTTTTGAATAGGAAAATTTTCAGATGTTCATTTTTTTTCAGATTGCTTTTACAAAGTTCTTTATTTTAACCGAAGCCGTTTCTTTCGTAGATATTTTCCTAACGAAAACATTTCTCTTATGAAACTTTTACATTTAAAAAATGTTTTTGAAATACCTGCAAATAAACGGTTTTTAAAGATAAAATGGGAGCCAGCACTGGACTCTTGACCAAACGACATAGAAAGGAAATAACATTGCGAGTGAACACCAATGCAAATAACAGGCAAGCTGTTAAAAATGTGACTTTACTTTTATTTAACCGCTGCATGCAATTTCGAGTTGACATGAATTAATTTAATTTTGTTGCAACGTCATGAAAACGTAAAAGGGAATTTTGCTAATTATTTAATTCAATTACATATCAATTCAAAATATCCTGTCCAATATAGCCATATATTTTTAGAAAATCGTTTTAAAATACAAATTATTCTGTCAATCCCTCAGTCGTCAATCAATTTGAGGATCAAATTGACCGTCTGGTTCCATTATTGTGGTTATTTTTCATTGGTCACAAAATTTATGTAACAACACAATCGACATATTGCCAAGCTGACAAAACTTAGCTTGATTAATCCGGTGTTAGATTTATTGCGTAAATAAATCAGTATGGGTGCGACAAACAAGCCCATAGCCGGCCGACCCGTTCTGTGCCTACCGCTTTTTTTGTCTTCCCTATAAAATTTATAGCCCCCATGCAATTAGGTACTGCCAAACTCCTTGCCTAGCAAATTAAATATTCATTTTCATGCATTTCGTAAATCGGGCGATATTCACCGAACTATTTAGCGAATTCTTTAAACTTATTTAGTACTGTTTCAATTAAAATCGGGAGTTTATATCACATTTTCCTACATTACACCTAATAAAATAATTAAACCGAGATATTTTGATAATTTCATAAACGTTATACGTTACTTATTTCTTATATTCAAGTGCCGTCATGCCTACCTATGTAGGTACGTTTTCCTGTCATACATATTATAGACTTCGTCATAGTGTCCACAAAGGAATTTTGTTTAGAAGCCAAATTGTGTAACCGTGCGAAGTACCTACTACCTAACATTTTATTACTTGATAAAAACACCGGTGGAAAATTCTGCCCTTTATTCCGGAATTTTATAGCTTCTCGTAAGCCAGGCTAAATGCACAGAGCAGTTTCACAGTAGGTACCTACCTTGTCAATTCAAACGAGTACAATTTAGTTAGTCATAAACTTTACATAGACTTGAGATGTATCTCGAGCTTAATTGATGTAGCTTTTATTGTCTCTATTCCAATCATTTTATTTGAATAAAGTATTACAAAAATTTAAAAAGCATTTATGCAAATGCAAATTTGGAGTGACGGATTAAATTTATCAACAGAAAGTGGAACCCTAAATATTCCACGAATAAAGCACAAATTAGCTGTCACTTCTAACAAAGGGGTTCGCGTGCCGCAACACCAACAAAATACCTTTCGCGTCAATTGTCTGGTCAACGAAAATGGCATATAATGTCGTAACAACTCTGTTACCGCGTAGTTTAAGACATCGGTATCAAAACAATAGGACAATGGCAGTGTCACACTAGACCAGTTGATGTGTAATACCTAAACGTTTACTAATTAAGTAGCCAACTGCGAAGATTGACTATACCTATTTTAACACTATTTTCGTCGTCCAGACATGTTTATAAACCCACCTCATAGAAGCCGCATCTAATTCAAAATGTCCACTAGTATTCCCATTGTTACAGGTACGCTAACATGCTGTAATTGAGTCTAATTTGATGTATAGCCCATCCATAGTGTGGTAATTTAATTGCTAAAGCACATACGGTTGCAATGTTGATCAAATTAGAAACAACCTGCGCCGTTTGTGGTCAATTTGCGGCAGAAATCTATGGATCATCAAGACATTTGTGACATTACAAGTAACTAGTATATAAGCAGTACAAATGCCCGAGGCGTGAGGTCCTGCTGACCTGTAATACAGTCCAGTGTCTACAGTGTCCTAGTACAGGCACCATTCTCTCACAAAGAAGTTGAGGTGGTAAACTGTCCAATGTTAATTTTAACTACATACCTAGACCATACTAAGAACCTTTGTAAAGAGAGAAAATAAATATATTTATTATTATTTTTTGTTTTTTTTCCTGGCAATATATACGGTTTCAACTTTATATACCTCCCTACATTTATAGCTACAAGACGGATGACATCAAACCTACTCCACAGTGACTTCTTAACAATATGAGGTAAACCATAAAGGGGTAACTTTACAGCATTTATTTCGGGACGAGATTAACACCAGCCAACGCTTTTATCTGTCCTAAAACAACACACACTGTAACGAGTTTTATATGCGTTTATCTCCGTATATATTTCTTTGCCCGGTGTAACGAGAAAATATGAAAATCGCCGTGAAATACAGATAATAATACCCACATTACCCACTCTGACTTTATTGTGTTTACAACTGTCTGTTCCCATGTTACTTATAGTTTATTAATGACATTGTAGTTAACTGTTACTGTTTATGGAAAGTGATTTTCCTTCATTTCCGAGAAACGCTTCATCAAGTCGACCTACTTTCTAAAAAACATAAATTTTCTTACTTATTGTTGGTAAGACAATATTATTTAAAGTAATGCCATGTTATAAAGGTATGTATATATCCATTATATAATCAGATACAGTTGTTTATTTTAAACCTTTTCCACCATTATATTCTATATATATAATGATACAAATTGCTTCAATTCATAAGTAAATATTTGATGAATGAATCAGGAACTCGGATCAAATCTCGACAACATATCAAATGTACCTACCTATTGTATTATATTTTGACATCGGTATGTCATACATATCAAGCAACTCTAAATGTCGACATTAATATGTGTTTGTAGAATTTGAAGGTCAAAAGTATGAGCAGGATGTAAAGTCCAATCCATACCGTTTAACCGGGATTTAACTACGTATATTTCGCTAAAAGCTACTTACCTACTCCTTATATGTATTTATATTATTATTTGACAGAATTATGCTTCATCCGCATTTCCAAGGACATCAAATATACCAGTGAATAGGCCACTTCAGGATCAATTAAATAATAAGGCATAATAAATAAAAAAAAAAAAAAAAAAAAATGAATAAAGGAGTAGGAAACTACATACCTACCTAAAATTTTTTACCAAATAATTGTATCCAAAGCTTTCGA
Organism: Thyatira batis; assembly: GCA_905147785.2. Classification (NCBI taxonomy): domain Eukaryota; kingdom Metazoa; phylum Arthropoda; class Insecta; order Lepidoptera; family Drepanidae; genus Thyatira; species Thyatira batis. Next base: position 4,949,866 of record LR990496.1, on the reverse strand, counting down.
TAGTGTGGGGTTAATAGTTTGCTTGCATACGCTTATTGTTTCAAAGCGAGCAAGACATTCAATTATAACATAATAGATTTCTGGTTACTAATCTGGAGTTAACAGTCCATTTGCGCTGAGGTGCAGACACGACGTTCAATCTCAATATATTGTGGTATTGGATAATATGCATTGGCAATACAATTGGTAACAACATCTGCCAGAACACTGCACACTATTATAGGCACTGTCTCATACGCTGAGGATTGAGAATAGCGTGTGCAATACGAGACAATATAATTTCCGTCGGTGGCAAACAGTTGAGTAGCTACACCACACCTTGACGCTTTGATTAGAGCCTGTTCCTGTAGTATTGGAGGAGCGTGAACTAAACACGGCCCCGAACGCTCTGATGTCCCGAACAAAAGCGCGCTAATGAGGAAATCGTGTCAGTACACACCGCTCTCTGAGATTCGATTGAGAACAGAATACACTGATTGAGTGAAAGTAAGCATAACAATTGCTCCGACAGTAAAACCTGTAATAAGACATGTAGGTAGGTACTTACAACAATATTGCGCAGTAAACGCTGTGAACTTGAGAGAAAACTGGAACACGTCTGTTATGACACGTTTGCAATGTTTAATAATAGATATGTAAGTTCGACGGCACCTGGCTGCGTGATGTTTTTAAAACGTTGACGGTGAACCTTTTACTAAAAAATATCCTGTAACGATGTCATTTAAGGAATTGGTTTCATTTTGTTATGTTACGTTACAAATCCATTGGCTTATTTTTGTAAACGCTTCCAATTTATATGTTACAAGCTAACTTGATTGTGTATATGTACCAGAAACTTTTAAATCCATTTACCATGATTGCTAAAGCTAATTGAAATGTCAGAATGATTTTTGGTGTTTTTATTTAGTGTTCTAGAAAGTAAGGAAAAGGGTTACAGGCAAATAATTCCGCCGCAAATAGAAACCAAACTAAATAACAAAACATTCCAATAGATTTCAACCTCACTTGGTGAAGAGTTAGCACCTCGTCAAACAACAAATATTTAACTAACAAGCCTCACTCACGTTAGCAACTATTGAATGGAAACCAATTCCGATAGTTGCGATTACGTTGCGACGATCGTAAAGCTCGGCAGTTTAGTTTCTCATGCAAATATCACTTACGATGAATGCTGGTTGCAAGACGCATGCAATGCTTACACATGTCAGTAATTGCTTCACGTACAGCTTTGAGTTATCGACTTACGACACTCCAATTTGCCATACAAATATTCGTTATACCGAAAAGTTATATATTAAATCACATAATGAATAAAAATAACGTAACAATATATCTTTGACATTTCGTAGAAGCAATTACAGAGCGTAAACGTTAATTGCTGTCTCAGGAAAAAGCGTAGGTAGGTGTATTTGTCAAATGGAGTATTGGAAAAATATATTGTATTTGTGTTATTTAGCAGTGCAGAAGTTTCATATAAAGACATAGGGTATGTAAGAGCCATTTTATTTTTGAGGAGAAAGAACTTGGAAAAATGTTGCCGAATTTTATTAAGCATCGTCTAACTAAAACATCCGAAATAAGGTTAACTAAATCTGTTTCTAGTTGAACAAGTTGAAAAGAAACGAATCTGGAAGTTATTTTAGTGAAAACAATGAGTTGGTATACCTACAAAAAATGAGCTTCATTTAAAATAGATTAACATTTAATTGGCGAGTTATAAAAACAAGATGCTCTAAATCAAATTTCAAAATCAGATATCCAATTATAGACATGACACCTTTTTAGTCTAAAGAGCATATTGCTAACTCGTTGACTATTACGATAATTATATTGTTTCAAACAATTTCATTGTTATCTTTCATTGCACACAGTTCTCACACGAGTTAGGTTTTAATATGGAATGCCATTGCGCTCATTGCTATAATATGTTACTTAATTTGCAAGCTCTTTGTACCGACTCGCCGTTTATTCTTGCGACCTATAGAATAGCTATATATGTATAATAAAATAAAGTTAAATGATCTTACTGATAACATAGTGTCTTTGTGGTTTTGTTTTTTAATTATAAATAATAATAGTAATATATTATTTATTTGCTAGGTAGGTATTTCCTTTGACTTTTGACATTCCGATATCCCATTTCACCATTCCTGGTCTGCCATTGTGTTCGCGAAGTTCTAAACTCTTTGTCACAACAATGTTTGCAGTCAATTAAGAATTAAGATAATGTGATAACCATTAAAAGAACATTTGACGCTTACGTATTTTATTTAAATAAAATTTTTGATTAGCGACTTTATTCTCATAATCATCATGAATTAAGGCACCCATGCAGAAGTTATATCTACTTAGTTACTCGCTAAAAAACATAATTCAGTTTTAGAATGTAAAACCTCAAGGTTGAAGTAATCATGATTTGAGACTGAGCTTGAGGGCTTTATGTAATTATGTACAAATAACTTTGATTACCTGCAGACACAAAAACATTGTACAATATACAGGGTGGTAAAAAACACGATGATATTTTATGCGTAGCGAGAGCCGTTGTTATCGGAAGATAAAATTCGCTGCTTCGCTGTCGTAACTGCCGATGATAACTTATTCGAAAAGCCCATTTTGGGGTAAATTTATGGTTGATTTAACTCGTTTATTTCGAAGAACTTTACATTCTTAGCTTCGAGATAGGGTTACGTACATTTTTTTAATGTTATTTTTATTAGGAATCCGCATGAGTATATAAACATAAAAATATAAGCTTGAAGGATGTATACTGATGTATTTGTGCCTGTCCTGATGATAGGCATGCTTAGAATTTTGGCAACTCCACTGGACTGCAATGCGTATGCTATGTCTGACGTACTCATAGGAATACCACCTGGTAAGTGAATAACTATTGTTTACAAGGTTTAATCATCAAACATATATATAATAGGAATAAATTGAAAAATTTATAATATTTTACGTTATAAATTTAAACAAAAGAACATCAGCTTCATGACCAAAATCAATGCAACTTGATCGAAATGTAATGGTTTCTTGTTCGTTGCGTCGATGTTAGTATTTATCTACCTATCTATACTAATGTCATAAATAGGAAAGATTCGATTTTTATTTGTTTGTTATCTGAAACTATTGGACCGATCTCAAAAATTAATTCACCAATGTTGTTTGTGAGTGTTTATAGGCTATATTTTAATGCCTGTATTCCTACAGCTGAAACCGCGGGCGGAAGCTTTTTCATATGAGCTATGTGCAAAAGGACCCGATACACATATAATTATAATTTCACTCCATTGAATAATACAAGTGATATATTAGTAATAGAATCGATAATTTGATATCGAGGCGGTGATAAAGATTATGTATTGAGTATCCGGGACAGTGCAGGCGAACACGTACTGTGTTCCGGACAACTTGTCTACGTGATGCGAATGTTGCAAACACGATCCATTTCAATTACCTAGGCGATCAATAGCCAAATTCTGATACGTCTCAGAGTTGTTGCCAACGCCAAGATGAAACCGTTATTTGAATTTAATTACCGCATCTATCTTTAGAGATAAGATTCATTATGATACTGCAAATTAAGTGATTATCTTAACTATATAGTAAACATAAGCAGCTCCCATTTTTATACCCTCAGAAACCTACATAAAATAAGTATATACTAGGACGGAGCACAATGTTCGTTTGTTAAGCGACAATGTAGAAATGAGTTAGTGCAGTTAAGTTTTCCTACAAAAGGGAAGGGAAGTTGCATAACGGTGCATTAAATTCTGCTCATCCGATCAGACTGCATAGAACCACGGCCTAATTGCAAAGAGCTGCGTCAGCTAAGATTTACCAATTAAGGGAATCGGAAGCGGAACCACTTGCCCACTCAGCGGAGCTCAGCCAGCTCAGCCGAGCACAAACTCCATGGAAGTAAAACCCATGTGAATACATACTTGTGTTCAGAACCGCCGAATACGCCACAAAAGGGCACACTAGTGAACGAATAAAAGGCAAATTGGATTTTTTGGTCTCTATTTTAAAATTTTATTAAAATATACCTGTTTTAGTTTTATACTTATGCAAATTATAAGCGAATTGCCGAGAAAGTAATACATTTGTGACATAAATTATGGAAAACGACTGGAGACGATAACAATAATATTCAGTTACAAAAAAGAGTAAATAATCCGAGTTCAACAACCTTCATAACACCTGTCACGGTGAAAAGTAATTCGCTCCTGTCTAACGACGATGCTGACTCGTTGTAGAATTCCCCAATAATAATGTTCTCCTGATCCGAAACAGGTCACAGTTTTTGCACAATAATGAGATTAAAGGAAGCGTTTCTTTTAAACTTATCTGTATTACGGGTAACTGAACCCCCGCCCGGTATGCAATAAAAAGACAAAGGGAAGGGAACAAAGCAAAGGTAAATTAAACAACAAAAATAAATAGACAACACGTTTGAACGTGATTTTTTAAGTAGTCTAAAAAAACGAGGCCTGTCTGTCTTTGAATGACATTTTCCAGAGAAGAAATATCGTAGTTGACTATATTTTTTATAAGTTATGTGAGATGCAAAGTAATCAGATAATACATCTAGTTAACGTTATATAAGGATTAAAACAACACTAATATCATCTACATGCAAATGTTGAAAAATATTATGCAATGATTAAATAATCTAAACTCATTATCGAAAGTCACCAGTCTGAATAATCTATTGAATTGAAAATTTGCCTTGCTGAGGGCTTACTCCCGAAAACGATTCGAATTTGATTTTGTTTTGATTTCAATTTGAACTCCTATTGGTTAATCCTGAACCAAAAAATTTCATCTTGGACTCCTATTGGTTAATCCCGAACCAGTACGAATAAAAAATCAAGATGGCCGCTAAGATTGACATGTATTCGATCGGTAACGGTGTTTGACGTTTCAGAATTATAAAATAAGTTGTGTGTGCATGGTTAGTTTCTACAGAAATAAATAAATATTCAATTCTTTATTTTTTTCTAAAACGAAATCTCGTACATTAGATGTAATTTTTTAGATTAGATAAATTTATCTTATATGAGATAACTCGATCCTGAAAAAGTACCTTTTTACTGATCGTGTATTTTGACGTTTAAAGTCGTTCCCGCCATTTTATTCACAAATGTCAAATAGTGCCAGGAGTACGGACTTTTCGATTCGGTTTCGATTGTAACGAAATTCTTGATCGAAGTTAGTTCCAAAAAGTGTCACAGCACGATCGTGCGCTAGAATCGCTATCAAAAATGTATGAAATGACATTTATTCGATTAGAACTCGTTTCTCGAAAGCGTCGGGAGTAAGCCCTCTGGTTTCCGCAAACTGAATAATTTTACTGAGCGGTGGGGGAACAGTTTAACTGGCTGTCTTTCAGCCCAAACACATCTATTGAGTTCAAAAATGAATTCAAAAGTTTGTTCTAACTCAAGTACGTCTATATAAATTTGTCATAGAAACTTTGTGAAGTAAATGTACAGCGGTGACATTTTTTTGTATATGGTCCTACTTTTAATCAGTTAAATAACTCTCAAAATATTTTTACAGTTATTGCTCCCAGACATATCCAAAACCATAATCAATATTATGCACACTAGAGTTCGAATCGAACTGACAACAAGCGGCTCGAAAGGAGAACTACTTAACACAAAGCGAACAGGCTCATCAATCAATCTTAATTAATACACATAAACACAGGATTATTAAATTTTTCCCTATCATAATATTTTACCAAACGTAATATTGATAAAAGTATAACAACCGAAGACTGCCCGTGCAGAGCATTTTATCGTATTCCTGAACCGAATGGTATCTCCGTTGCAGCAAAGCCAACGGGTGCATTCTATCGGAGTGAGCCAGCCAAGTGTAGCCCCGCCTTAACAATTCTATGCCTATTTAGAATTCAGTGTGTTCGGAAGCGATAAACTGGCCGAACCTAATAACTGGCAATAATATCCACTCAGCGAGCCTGTTATTGCGAGCCCAGCTATTCAGCCTCGTTGCTACAATAGGTACCTCCTTTAATTGAATGTCCATTGTTTATTTTATGTTATGACATCAACCAATATAAATTGCTATTACTTTAGCCTGTAAGGATTCGTTATATGACCATGTTTATTGGTCTATTTAATTCCCCTATTTTAGTAGGTGGCACTAGCTTATGTCTACCTAGATATTTAAATCCTTATATGTCGTGCATATATATAGGCTTACATCAATCGTAGATATAGAAACATTTATTTGTTCCCTGTAGTTCCCCTACGTTTACGCATACATACGAAATTTCCAATCGCTTGCTACAGAACGTCTATAGAACTCGGCGTTTGTGGTAGTGTGTGCATGTTTACAATAAGTGTAATATTGTGATGTGGAGGCCGCCCTCTGTGGTGTCAAATACAGGTGTCGCGATGTGCAAAGCGCAATAACCGTATGTCAGGCAGGGGACTCGATTTTTCACAAACTGTTTGTGGCTCAAACTTTGCTTGCAGCGTTGACCAAACAATTTGTTCCTACGATATTGCATTCTCTTTGTAATTTTCATATAAATCTTTAATTTAACTAATCAGATTGCCCCCTGACTAACTTATATTTAATGGACTCAGTGACATAATCAAATTGACCCTCTACCCAGGGGAACCAATTGAGGGGTCGATGAATTATGTACACGTTACATTCTGTCGCTGTTATTTTCTATTTGAGTAAATGGATGGTATTTTATTTTTGAGAAAAATAAAGTTCTTCTGTGGAAGTATTACCACTATATTAAATTAATGACTACCTATTTAAATGCAGGAGTGCACTAATGTAGGCATTGAAGAGATATTACCCTCATGATTTTTAGATTTAACAAATTACTGTCTTAGGCATGGCTCCTAGAATATATACTATCAGCTCCATAGGGGGACAGTGACTACACAGAATATATAATTAGACAGTTAACCTTAATAAAAGATAAAAGGTTATTAGAGCAATTAGTAAAGTTTGCATAAAAGTGCAAATTTATCTAGATACGAATTCATTGAAAAATCAACATGCAATGTTTGTAAAAGCATACCATTAAATTCGTAATGTATTTACCTACCTTCGGGTGAAATGTATGTTCGTAGTAACAGGTACGGCGGTTGAATTGAGCTCTTAATTGCCAGCGAGCTTTATCGATGGCATTCCACTTTTTAGATTACCATTTCCAAAGTTAAAAGGTGGAAATCGGGGTTCGAGTAACGGTTTATTACTGAAGTGACTAGTGAAGTACCAAATTAAAAGCATAGGTACGAGTTTTTTACGATTACACAGTAGACTTCTACCACGATATATCCGTGTTTCCAAGAGCTCTTATATTTTTCCGTCATGAAATGTGTCGTACCTACGTATAAGTTAAATTTATTTTACGAGCCAAATTTTACCATAAAACTTCCAAATATTTATAATTATTTCTTATATCTTTTATTTTTAATGCATACTTTAAAAATAAAAAGGATTTGTATCCTTATTCACCTTGTCAGCTATCACCACGCAAAAGATCAAGTCAATCAAACATTTTATAATTTATATCCTACTGCGTACACTCTTTACCGTTTCAGAGGTTGAATTTTCGAACGCCTTTTCGTGCTTTTAATATTCAGGTACTATACTTATTTGTTTTTTGTTGTTCTGTGCAATTTTCGTGTTCCACCAGTAAGTTGACACAAGAATAAAAGAAAATAATTTATTCCTTAAAAATATATTTTTATAAGTTGCTATCCTGTGTATCGCCAGTCAGAGAAGGGTTAGTTGTCTCCGACCAATCCGACCATGTACCAAACGAAACTTTTTCAGCTTCGATACATAATAATACTTACATTTCCCGAATAGTAAAATAATAAAATTCAAATAATAATTGATGGCAATCAAGTCACAAGAGCATGTTAGCTCAAATTGGGGAAAAATACGTGACAATTGGTAGGGAAAAAAGAGGTTTAATTCGCTCAAAATCAGGCAAGTATCGGATAAAAGTAACCCCGCGTTACTACGCCGCCGCGCCGCACTGAATTCACAAGCCTTTATAGGTAGTTGGTAGTTTGATTCGTTTTATTTGTTGCCGGGTATTTTCCGTTCCCCATTCGCATGAATCAAACCGAACGGACTCATTTATTTGATACTGGCCGACAAGATATACCCTTATCTAGTATGAACCTGGTATACGTTGACAAACTAGTATGGGATGATAAAGTGAATTGGAAATGTATTAATTAATAGATATAGTTAGGTTTATTTTTATAAAAAAATATATTGTAACATATAAATTTATGATATATTTATATATTGTTGTTTTATGTGCATATAATCAGAAGATTAATAAAACTTAGACTCTATTTTACGGCAAATATTTAAGAAGATTGCAGAGAGATAGCAATTCTTTGACGGTTAAATAATAATTTACGGAAGTATACAGCGAGAGCTCAAAACCCATTTGAATTTAAATTTTGAATACTACCACAATTAAATTAGAAACAAATTGGGTTGGCTCATTTACAAAGCTTGACTGCGATACGAACCCGGCCGAGACAGCTATTTTCTTCATTTTCCTATTTAAGTATCATGTTTGATAAAAGCTATCTTATTTCATTAACTTAATGATGGGTGTACCAGTAATCCAATCCTGTTTTCTAATTAACACCACAGAAAATTCTGCATAGATAAATTAGACCTGAAACCTCAATAAGTACCCAAAGTTTTGCTTTGACTTCTACCCTCTAACATAATTAAGCCGGTATTCCTTAATACGATGAAAAGTTTTGTAGGCTCCGTTTTGAAATATATACCTTTTAATAATGAAGTTTTTTGAGAGGAAAAATGTGCAAAACTCGTAGCAGTTTTGGACGTGATTAGCGATAGAGTTTTTTGAAAATTAATTAAAGTCACCGTAGAGTCCAGGCTCGGGGCGAATCACGAGGGTGGACGTGCTCAAAATACTTTTAAACTTCCTCTTTGTTCCACTATTTTTGTCTGGGTAATGGTAAATATCTATACTTTTTAATTCAATTAAATTTTGGATGTTATGAAGATAGCTTAGTCTCAACAAAGTTTAATTTTATATCAGTAATTTAACAGAAATTTAGTCTTCATTTAGATAACAGTTAAGTATTATTTCATCGACAGTTAATGATGTTTATCTCATTTATAAAGTAAACCGTTGGCGGACCATGACGCTCCATGCTCTAGTGAATCCAGACGGCCCCTGCGCCACAGGAGTAGATAAACGGAACAGAGACAAAGCTTCATACAACCGCGCGAATCGGTTGCACCACTACAAGCACGCGGGGCGCGTGTGCGTGACCACTGGCCGCTTGTCGCGTACGCGGCGAGACTGACAAAAACCGGTTTGCCCCGGCACAGCCAGTTGACAATCGCAGGGTCTGCACGACGCACGTTGTTTGTTTTATTATAATTTTATCGCATTTGTTGAATTGCTCGAGCAAAAGTTTCGGGAATATTTCGATCTTGAAATAAATATTGTTAATGTTGGCAACGAAATACTTAAACGTATTAAATTACTTAAAAAAACTATGTTAGATTCAGAATTTACCACACCATTAAAAGAAACAATAAATTGTTAAAAAAGAAAATTATTAGAGTAAGTAATTTGTAAAGTATTCCATCATACTGAATGATAAAACTATTTAACCAATGTTTAGTTTAATTTGTCTTAACTTATTGTGACAACCCTACTAAAATAGGTAACAATTTTGCACGTTCTTAGGAAGCTTTGCCTCTGTTCCGTTTATCTACTCATGTGCCTGCGCTCAACTAATAAGTCCCAGTGCCATACACAATACAAACTCACGCAATTAACACTGTTTATGTATATAATACACTAGGTATTTACTTACATTTATATTCCGGAGTAATTCACTTCTTGTAATGAGCAAGATTGTGAAATACCTGTAAAGAGAAAAACAAATCATTAATTTATTTACTTCATATTTATAGAATAAATAAAAAAAATATATACGTAAGTATATATCCTACTAAATCCCATTTGAACCGATATTTATACATAAAATCTACATATCTCGTCTAGTATGATTAACTTATATTATGAAAAGTTTAAATCTAATGAGGTTGATTTCATCCTGAACCGGCTTTGCGAATTGCTTATCTAATAATGCTTGTTGCTCCAATCAGCAATAAATGCCGTAAGCTGGTAGACGTTAGTTAGCTAACAAACGATATTACACATTTAATAAATTAACATCAAATTAATGTTGTTTTCATCATTGGAAATCAGCGTCCGAAATAAATCGAATTCCCTTTTGATAATCAGTTTAATACCCAAATTACCACCCTTCATAGTATTCATTGAGCTACCATGTGAAATATTTCGTTTAAAATTTTAATAAATACGTAGATGTAAAAATTTTAATTACATTGTCATTGTTTCGACGTTATACTTAATTAACTTTTCATGTGTGGATGTGGATTAAACATTAATTTCGAAATCATGTTGTGTTATTTCAGGTAATTCAGTAGTTGACGCGATTTTGGATTGAAAGACTAATTACATTGTGACAAAAAGTACCTAATATTATTCGAATTGTATGCATATTATTTAAATGGTATCAAGCAAATAGGACGACGTATTATATCTTGTTTCCATAATTCGATAAAACATTACCATACAAATGTAGTAACAAAAATTTGATAGAGCAATTAACCAAAAACTATTCCACCTTATTCCAGAAAACGTTTAAATTCCCACCACAACTTGCGTTTATAATGAGATAATCGGTCAGGAATCCATTAATATCAATAAAACATGGACAGTATCCCGGAGCTCAACGTTTTAATTTCGCTAAAAGCGTCCATCTCATTGTGGTTGGACCGATGATTCGGTATTACTGTGAACACATACGTATGTCTGTTCCGTAGGTGGATTTAAAACTCCCGGTAGGTTCTTAACGACTATTGTGGCTCAAAACGAGAGTCATTCATTCTACCTGATCTACCCAATCCTTTTGTAGTCGTACTGTATCTACGTAAAAGCTTAATACGGTTGGATTCAGAACATGAACAGCTTTTATTTATATCGATGTAGGATATTGCAGGTTGTAACCATATTTGTTCATACCAACAAAATGTTATTTAATCGCTACATTGGACATTAATTTAGTTTGTTTATGTTGAGTGTAATGTGAATTAATCAGCCAAGTACAAATCGGACTTGCATGCGGATGGTTACAATTGAGTACATGGGGCATACTAGATTTAACAGCAAACATTAATTTTGAGGACGCTAACATAGTTTAGTACTAGTATTAAAGTACCTACAGTTCTCATCTGTCAATTATATGGATTTTTGTAAAATATTACCAATATTCTGGCTAAAATAACATAATTTAGTTTTGGATCGATTCCTAAAATTGCTTTTAAATAAATCAGTTAGGTAGATATCTAGTATCCCTACTTACCCATTCATGATTAATAAATATATGTTTGTTCAACAAAAGCAATGATAATATTTCAATATATTACAAAAGGATTGTGTAAACTTTCAGATGACGTTGTGAGGAGCTTAATTGTAACAAGGGAAAACAAACAGTGTTCGCATAAATTACACTACACACGACCAGACACTGTTTAATGTACTCCATTTCAGCATCATATTAATATTTGCATAATGATGATACTTATATTAATTCCAATATAAATAAGAAAGATTTTCACTATAATCAACAGGTAACTAACACACCTGATCAGTACCTACTAAAATAATATTTTGCCCACTATATCTTTTTAGAAATCTAAGATACCTACCATTTATTTATATGCTTGAATATGCTTACCCTTATTAGGTTTCAAATATTAGAAATTGTGTATCTATATAGTAGGTACTTTTAATGAAAATATTATTTTATGTAATACGTGAAATAATTATAAATATCTACCGCCATATAAAAGTGGGGTTGTAAATTATATTCACGTACCCGAGAGGAAAATAAAGTTAGGAACAGTTAGGAGTAGGTACCTAATGTTAAAGTTATAGCAAATGTATTCAAATTTACAACAGCTGGTATCCCCGTAGCGAGAATAGCTATAATAGGCCGTAATAATAATAATATGATAATGTAGTTGAGATGTTCATTGGGATTTGTTGTCTTAATCTGTTCAAAATTATTCAAATATGCCTACAACACTTACGCACTTACTAAATGCGTGGGTACGTAAACCATGGAAACGAAATCTCAATCATATATACATTTATCAAACCTGTAAAATTGCGAATTTGTTCGTACAAACTAAATTCATACGCGATAAAGTGTAATTAAGTGCAACATAATTCTCAAGTGAGAGCGGAGTATCGTAGCGGTGGTAATAAAGAGTATAATGTTACACAATAATCGTGTAATTAAACCATTATTCTCATAATAAAGAAGAAGAAATAATCCAATATGCAACTTTTAATTTAATTATACTCTTAATAGGCAAACGTTAGCCGAGAGGCTCAGCGTATGCAGCAAGCATTCCAAATGGGAAAACAATTAAACGAGCAGAACTTCTGAAACGACCACACTTGCGTTTGTGCTTGTGCTTCAAACGATATGGACTAGCGCTATTTTTGTAAGCAAATTGAATGTAAAATTTTCTTCCTTTGCTTACTCTGTGTAGTCTTTGCTTACTGCTCACTTAATTGAAAAAATACTTTCAGACTTATTCAAAAACGTGTATCTTCAACAATTTTATTACTGCGTTTGCAATGTGAGACTATTAGGATAGGAATTTGATTATATCTCTCTCCCTCTATCAGAATGTACATTCAAAGAACCCAAAGCGAATCACTATTTTGTACAGGTTCTTTTTTTTAACATAGCGTTTAAGGAAACTACACAAACAGTAAAAAAGGAGAGTAATATATCTCAATAACCTTAATTCAGTACAGTCCGTAGGAGATATCAATAATTTATTCTAGGGTAACGGCTATCAGCCGTTACTAACAGCTATCACTAGTTTAAAGGCTTAGCAGCTTCGCATATAGATATGCAAACTTATAGTCACGGGGTCAGCTCCCAATATTGCGTTAGGTCAGACAAATTGGGATCAGCTAGTGAATATATTACGGTCCCCTGTACCAGGCATCGGTTTGTTAATCGTTTCCAGTTATTTATGGATGTTTTAACTGTTTATCTTGGGGTTCGTATGATACAAATAGTGTTGTGTTGTTCCATTACATTTTGATTGCTTTTCGGATACAATAATGTGCAAATTGTCACTGCTTGTGCTAGGTAGGTATTTAATAACGTATACGGAGTTTTATTCGACTTGTGTCATCATTATAAAGCTATTAAGGTCTCGCTTATTGTCCATATTGATTGTATGATCTTTACAAAATATTTTAATCCTCAGTACACGAAATAACAGTTGTGTAACTATGTTCGGTTCTGCATAACATGCGGTTTAAATAGTAAACTCAATTTTAAATTATATTGGACCAACAAATTGGATTCGGTTCATGAAAACGTCAAATAATTCCAATATTATTTAACTTCGTGTTGGTATTTCAATGGGTTTAATTAGTTATTGTATCTTATTGTCATCACAATAACATCATATAAGTTCATATACTTAGGTAAACTTTTTATTTTGGTAAGGCGTATGGAAAGTATAAGCCTAGTATTTTAGTAATATTTGTCAGGTTCGTAGCAGGTATGTAGCTGGTGGGTTATTTCTTTGAAATCATTAAAATATACTTTTTATTACATTCTTGGCAAAAAACAGGTTGCAGACATAAATTGTAGGGTCGGGACAAATTGCGTTCCGCTAGTAATGTATTCCGTACCGTATTGCCGCACACACATTCGTATATGTCAGCTGAGTTCTGCAAATGAAACTTTTCCTGTGCCTTTCACTTGTGTTGCTTTTAATCAGTGAAAATTAACTTTCGATAATAAACAGAAGTACCTACAACATAGCTTATTAACTTCATGCTTGTTCCTCCCAATTTACTGACAAAACTTTACTCTCTACGTCGTAGCATTTCGTAGCACCAATAAATAATTTTAAAATGAAATGCAACCACAATAAGTGTATACCAAACGTTAAATTAATTAATTATATCGGTGTGTGGTACTATGCTACCAATATTGTCAATTTCCAAACAGGATATTGACTTACTTTTAGGTTTAGTTTAAAAGGGTACTTAAACAGTCCATAAATCAAAGCGATATGTCGGGGAGGTGCCCTGTTTCATCGGGAGCTTTAGTTCTGTGAAATATTACCAGGATTATACCTTCTTGCCGACGCGGTTTGGTGTGCTGTAATAATTTTATCGCTTCGCTTCTTCGGACTTATCGGATTTCCCAATTTCAAATTTTCTTTTACCAGTTCCTTTATAAGATTCAATACAATTCACAAGTAATATATTATAAAGTTATTATGTAATTTTCTTTTTCTTTCGATTCTGTTTCTTAAATAGATTATCAAAATTAAATTCCCTTAACATTAAAGGTTATCCTTTAAAATACAAAAAAAAATTCTTACAACAGGATGTTGATCTGTTAGGTACCTTAGTTTTGTGTGTCTTTGTAGAGGATTTTATTAAAGATAACTGAGCATCTGCTCGTCAGGCTCATGACATGACAAAACAGAATGGTTGAGTTGGGTTAAATTGATATGACCACTAATTATACATTTTTTAAAAAGAGTAGGTATTATTAAAATATCAAGAAAACCGTTATTAAGGAAATATTGCGAAAAGTGGTTATTATAACTTGGATAACAAGTTAAATCTTAGGTGAAGAATAACAAAACATATTACCATAGTATCGACATGAACTATCGGATATTTATGTAAGAATTATGCGTCTAACTAAATATATGACTTTTTTGTCATAGAATTAGTCCTTCGCAAGAAAATGTAAAAGATGTGGTGCAGTTATGACTGTATAAACTAATTATATGAATCTAGAATGAAATAATAAAAGAGTAGATAAGGGCTTGTTAATGAAACGGAAAAAAACTATTAACCATTCAAAGTGAATGGGTTTTATTGTTCGGCGGAAAGGACCGCCGCGTGGACTTTTAATTAAAGGCCCCTCCACATTCTCTATTATACAGGACATTTTTACAACCCCTGCTTTACACCACTACAGCATAAATACACGTACCTACCTACCAACATAATTTTATATTCAAGACTGAATCGAAAATAAATCAGGTTTTCGTATATTTATTATAAAATTTCCTTAGCAAACGTTACCCATGTCGACAAGGTCCTGTCGAATTAATTTATCGGTGATTTATTCCCAAATGTCCCTTATCGATTCTATGTTAATTTTGAGCAATTTCCATTTTACTCATAAATTTATCTCCGTTCAATTACAAATTAGAGAATTTATATTCCAAGCAAATAATAATATAATCTAATTTCAATAGTACAATATTATGAGAAATAATCGTGACACTATCTAACACAATTCTTATGTGTTCATTTATTATATCATTACATAAAACCATGTATAAGTGAAATCATAAGCCATAGGCCAATTCCATTATGAGAAACGAGGTTTTCGTTATACGTACCTACATGTAAAGTTTTAGCGACAATTAGTACCCGCTGTATGGTGCTGACAGCTGTTGTCTATCACCCCACGGAACTCAGCAACGCTTTGATTGAATGAATTTTGATTGGAAAAACTTCCGCACGTCAAATGCAAAGTGGAGTCTGAATGTTGTTCAACATTATACATTAGCTAGGTACAGGTTCGCTAAGCTAATATCATCTACTGAAGCTGACATGTTATTCCTAAGGAAATGTAAAACAAATATTCGAGCTTGAATTTCATAAAGAGTAGAAGGTATTAGTGTAGTAAAAAATCGCTATACCTAGTCGTTCATTTAATCTGTAGGTATATAAATATGGCATCCAAGTACTCCGCAACAAACATAATATCTCGTTTATATGATTTATGAATCATTATTTTCAGTTTGTCTCGCTAAAACATTAAAACAATATAAATTAAGAATTTGGAATAACATTTTAACTCATAGGCTACACTTCAGAATATCTAAATACTTAATGTTTCTTGCTACAAAAATCTCACGAATGCTATCTCTAACAAAGTTTCATTGGAAAACATTTCATTGAAATACCTACCTAAAACTTACCAACATACGTCCAAGAAAGATAAATGAAATTGGGGTAAATAAATGTCCCGATAGTGAAAAAATCCCATTCGTTACGTTCTTTAGGAATTCACTGAGTCAGGATTAGTATAAATTGAGCAAGGTTAGGGAGACCTGAAGCGGGGACTGAAAATTCTCGTACCCTTTTTAGTCATTACTATCTACTATCTCTACGCCCCAATGCTCGACATTGGAAAATAGTTGGGTTTTAGACAATCGAAGGGGTTGAGCTGACGACCACACATTTTCGACTATCATAGATATAGAGAGTTCTCTCTTCCTTAGACCCAATATATTGTTACAAAGACTCGCAGTTTTATTGGTAATTTATCAAGGACATTGAGAGTACCTAAAGTAAACTCTTATATTTATCTCTCATTTTATTTCATTGTTTGTAGCGAGTATTATACAGCAAAATATTTTTAAACAGTAATTTCTGTAGGTATTGTTATCACCGCGGGAAGCCAGGAGGGCACTCCTTGGTCCCTTCGAGTAAATTGAGCATTACGCCAAATGCCTCCGGTAATTTCGAGCTTTACTCCAAATTTAGTATCTAAGCTGCCAAGAAATTTGATCTCGTTGGAATTATTTTGCCTTTTTTTAACACAATACTGAACAACCGTCGGACACTTAGGTATAATCAGAATGAAGTCTTCTATTATTTCTTCTACCTATATTTTCTTTTTGATCAAAATATATTGTTATTTTTAGGTTTCGACTATAATATGTGATCAATAGTTGAATCTATCAATTTTGATAGACTAATCATCCGATACATTTCGATTCCGTATGGACACACAAGCAATAATCAACGAGGAAATTTAATTACGATGAGCGGTCATCGTTGCAAATATCTAACCCGGTAATTTGGGGTATGGCTGGAAATTTGCGGCCAAGCGTTTTAATGAGCTTTAGTCGGTTTATTAGCGTTCACAAATAGTAACTACACACACGTAATTATTTATGTACCTAAGAGAATTAGTTACTATGAATTATTGTCAATACTAAATAATATTAAAATTTTTAATTATTGTAATCACGTCCTACTTTTAAGTAATAATGCAGATTTTAAAATATATCTTGAGTATAAAAGCGATAAAACTTACGCGGAAAAGAACCACAAACTTTGTACTACACTTAATACCCATTCATAGTTACCCCATCGTTCTAAACTTCATATACTTTAGTGCATCGTTGGATAATTTCAAATTTCACTTAACTCTCGTCGAAGGAACGGCGAATTTATGAAAAGGAAAAGTTTCATAATGTGTTACAGTGGGAACTTTAAAGTTTACATATTGTAGTCAGACATATTGGATATTATGGTCGACGGCCGCTCGAAAAATAAGATAGTAAGTAAGTAAGTATATACTGATGTTTCTAATCTTATAAACATAATCATGCAATAGAGTCAAGATTCTAATTATGATAATGATAAGAAGCCTTTAGAACCCGGCAAAGTTGAAAGCTCCAATAATAATGTTATTTCAGTACTGAAATCTGTTATAGTTGTCAGAATTGGATACTTCAAATCCCAATTGATATTCAGCAATCTCGATTGAATAATATCTCAATGGAGTAACAGTTGGAAGCAGCCTTATAATTTAATTCATCGGGTTACTTACTTACTGTAGAGACATCGCTCGGAGTGCTTACGTAACTGAGTTACGTTCAAAATATTTCGTCTGAACTACTCGAATACTTACTTAAGTTGAACACCTGCTATCCTATACAAACAACATACCCCGTTTTGTTTTAATCCACTTGAATAATTAAAATAAATTATCATCTAGAGTCGGTAATTTTGTCAACTTTGTTATTATCATGATAATAGTTAGGTAAATAAATTAAGTAAAATGTAATTTTATAGTCTAGTAATAACAACAAACTACTTGCTCTTGCTCCAAGCGCCTACCATCTAAGTAATCTGAATAATTAATCCTGATAAAATACGCGTAAGTTTCTGACATTTAAGTAAAATAAATAAAAGTATTCCCAAAGAGTTCCATAGTAGTTGTTTAAAGTAGTTGTTTACTGTTATATCAATTTAAATGTATTTTAATACCGTAATATATACGGGTATTTATATTTATATCGAAGTTACTAAATGATTGGACCTTCAAACTAGCGGATCAGGTTCTTATTCTAGGTCAAAGTAGTCAATGCGTCATATTCAACTTTATTATTGTACGTACTGGCACAAATATTCATTTAAGTAGGTACTAGGTAACGTAGTATTTTTTATTGTTATGGTGAAACCTGGTGCAGATGTATAAAAAGTGTTATTTTGATATAGAAATCATCTGAAGTAGTGAACAAAGGAACAAACACTTTAGACTAACCTCAGAATTCAGTCTCCAATAAAGCTACTGGAAATAATATAATGGCAATTTAGTAATATCAAATGCTGTATTTGTTACTAATACGAAAATGTGCGCAAACATCGCCGCACAAAAGTACATAAGACATAGCAACTTGTCGAAGGCTAACTTGTTCTGCTACAATCTCTTTGATAAACTTGTTCCAGGAAACTTGGCTGGCTCCTCGCACGGTTGTTTGCAAACTTGCACTTAACGTGCAGCTTAATTGAATTGTCCAGAAGTCAATTTGATTCTTCATTGCAGTGCTTCCACGGGAGTTTCTGAATTCCGTATAGACACGCAATTTCAATGTGCATACAATGTACCTACTATTCGCAGGTAGCTAAAGCGAATATTCAAGTTATTTGATACTTATATACTAGAAATGAATTAATTATTATACTCTTCTTCTCTACTTCATGTACGTACGTAGAAAGGGCATTTATAATGCAATATTATATCAGGAGGTCAGTGGAGTGAGGAAGTACAGTGACATAGATAACAACTTAAATTACCATCATCAATTTTTCTATAAGATAGAAAATTCATGTAAACTAAAAAGTTTAGGCTTTTAGGTAGACTCATGCCGTGTTCCACCTCAATTATTCATCATATCATAAAAATGAATGTAATTAACGAGTGCCTTCAAATTACATGATAACAATCACCAGGTGTCGCTTATTCTAAGCTCTAACACGCGATCGAGGTGTTTGTTTTAATAAATGGCTATGAGAATAAAATCATATACCTACCTACAAATATACCCGATTTTTTTTAAACTTAGTAACCTATTATATTATATGTTTAGGAGTGAATTCATAAAGATGTTAATAACACTAACGTTCTTAACCAATGCCTTGAGATTAAAAATTAATAGCTAATGATAGTTTTGTTTTACTTTTTAGCTTTGTAAACTACCTAATAAATTTGGTTCAAATTATAACCGAGCAGTCAATTAGCCAAACTATCTTCGTTTATATAAGGGGAAAGCCAACTCCGTTGAACTACCAGCAATGAAGTTTCAGTGCTTTGAAACTTGTTCGTAGATAGATACCAATTTGCAAACAATGCGATTTACAAGTAATAGTTTACTCGTCCACTATAAATGTTTATAATTGAAACTAAATATATATTGCAAAAAGAATCCTTTTAATCAGGCCCTTTCTGTCTGAGTTAAAAAGGATGAGTGACATTCAATATATTTGATTGGACCAATTTCAGCTGTAACATAGCTTAAATTCTTCTATTGCCAAATTAAATGTACCTATTATTTATATCTACCAACAAATAAATTCAATAATGACACACAAACATTCGTCAATAAACAGTATTGTTTACGGTTCGCCTAGAAATTGCTATTGGCAGCATTTCAACCGCCATCCGCGGGGTAAAACATATTATTGTTTCATTAATATTCACGGATGCTGCCAAGGGCGGGGTGAGTCAGCATTGAATATCATATCACAGATCAACGACAGTCTTCATACATAACAATACGTATGATGAATCCCACTAACGATGCTCAAGACTGATTTGTCTCCATAAAAACATGTCTACCAACTATTTTGAAGTCACGTTTGAATGCACAATAAATGTCACATTTAAAGGGCTCTAAATTCGTGAATGTTAGTGTTGACACATAAACGGGTCATGTTATTACCATTTTCACAATATTGTATGCAATATCTGGTTTATGATTTCTCCCATTCACAATTTGTTTACCGTTTACAGGAAAAATGGTGGTGTATGTTCTTTTGACATTGGTTGGAGCGGTATTGAATAATAATATTTATTTTGTGAATCAGAGTAAATAATAGTTCAGAGATAATTTTATTAACGGTATTGATTTATCAAATAAGGCATTTTATTGGCATTCCTTGGCAAGCTGGAAGTAATAATTTATGTAAGTAGTTGCTAAAGTGTACCTGTGTACCTATTAAATACTGTAACAAGACAGCCAGTCACCGGAAAGGGCTGGTCCACGATTTATGTGATGGTCCCAATTAATTTAACTAGGAAAACTTATATGACTGTCAAAACCCAGAAATCGAAACGAAATCGCGGAATTTTCTATAAAAAATTAAAACGCTTATACTGTATCTTTCCAAATCCCTAAGATCGTTTATAGCGTCATTTGTTTATAAGGTAGTGAAGATTGCAAACGAATTCTGAACCCGCTACTATCAATTGTACACTGGAGAACAATCTAAAAAAGTCCCGGAAACCAATTTGGCTAAGCTTTTTAGATGTAGTGGCAATCATGCGCCCCACTTTGATACATTCCGCGCATATTGAAGTTTCAATATCCAATGTGGAAAGGGAGGTAGGTGTACAATAAGTATAGATTGATTGGTAGGTACTCTTAATTTCAACACTTTTCAATGTTTGGAACATTACATACAATGATTTTAAATACTAGGTTTTAAAACAAATCAACGAATCAATTAAAAAATTATTACAGTTTAAAACATACAATTCATATTTAATAATTCACGTAATTATCATTATAACAACTATTATTTGTGTGCAAACATCCATAGATCTACAATCAAATATCAATAATTTGAAACCAACTGTAATTTAACACTTGTTTGTCCTATTAAACGCAAATACCAGTGAATCGATTAATTTAACAGTGCCACTTAAAATACCTAAGTTAGTCAATGTATTACAATTATGTCTCTGTGTATCAAAGCTAAGGCACACAGAACATTTTCCAAGAGCACGTAAATTGATCTAATTATTTAACCGTAGAAACATGTTCTAGTAAATCTCCGAGACATTCTTGGTGACATTCTTGCTCACGTAACGTTCGTTCGCTATAAATCTTTACACGACTAATCCAAACAGTCCTTTAAGAAAAAGCGCTCGCGAAAGTGTATCACGTACCAGGGTTTTTTTACTAACTGCAAACGTTTGCGTTTAATGGTGTATGTTGGGGAACGCGGATTTGGGACTTACGGGATTCCGCAAGATGGAAAGTAATGCCGATTGCTTAGACACGTATGACGTTATTGGACTCTAATTTGACAAAAGAGATAGTATATTTAAAATAAATGTGCAGCTTAATATATACCCAACCGAAATCCATGTAGCTTTTTAATGAGGGTACTAACTCTTACTAAATGTATCAAATAGAGTCCTTTTAGATAAAGATAAACCGCTGGAAGACAGAGGATTTTGTAGGGATTGTGGATCTAAATTGTTTTCTTTTTAGGTCATAGTACCTACTCTACTCGTACTGCGGAATGAATCCCAAAATATGCCCAGGTTTTTATCCTTAGTCACGTAAAATATAACAATGACTATATTTAGTTCAACAGAATTTACAACATATTCAGTCATTTTAAGTGGAAAATAAATATCAGCAAGAGAAATAAGTATTATTTATAACTCTGTAGCTATTATAGTGTATATCTGTATGTAAATAACTGCCTACTTAACTATATTAATTGCTTTTGCGAAAATCCTTGCATTCTTTTCAATGCCTTTATCATTTCATTACTTAATTTTAATGAGTGCATGTCACTATTTCGTGTTGCTTTTATTATTAATTGTTGGTTTTGTAAGAACGCAGCAATTGTAAATTACGTTTTTGATATGGTAATTGTAAAGCACCTGCCTGCGCGTACGCAAGCTGCGCAGCATTTTATTGTGCAATGCGTAGTTATACCATTTAAATTGATATTCCATTACGTCCATTTATCTTAACTTGGTGTTTCAAAAGAGTTATTTTTATTTTAAATAAACTCACCAACCTGATGAAATTGATTAAGTAAAACTATGTTTGCTATGTGTTTTGACACTTAAGTAATTGATTGATTTAGTATTGTTATCAATATTAGCTAACCAAGATAAATTACCCTATTTATAACAGACGTTTTAATAGCCTCTGACCATACGTAGATGCCTAAGTGAATAACGAAATTTTAATGATGAAATGTATTTTACAATAGAACTATTCGCCTTACCTAATGTGAATTTCACGCCTCTTCTTCAACACAATGTAAGCTTGTTTATTTTTAATTTAAAATTTAGTCATTGCAATGAGAAACTTGTATGCAAGTCAGCCCGGTCGCCCTTGACATATTGTTGGAGCGTTCTACCTTTAGTTCGCATATCCGACCATGCTTCTCGTGGGGCTTGCATACTATGTTATATACCTTAATCTCTGAGGAATAGGGCTCATAATAGTAGGTATAATAATAATTAGTTGGCTCACTGCCACCTCAGCAAACGTT
Organism: Thyatira batis; assembly: GCA_905147785.2. Lineage (NCBI taxonomy): Eukaryota > Metazoa > Arthropoda > Insecta > Lepidoptera > Drepanidae > Thyatira > Thyatira batis. Next base: position 4,927,086 of record LR990496.1, on the reverse strand, counting down.
GACAGGTACTTAAAAGCACTGCCACGCTCCATCAAATATGCATAAGGCCGTCCGCATCACTTATGAAAAACGCCTTGCGCTCGCGTGCTTGTAACTCGTTAATGAACCCGACAACTTGCAATTTATTGTAATAAGTGCTGGCTTTGGTGTAAGACTACAAAGACCTTGTAAATCACGTTGATTTGTTACATTTTATACCGCGTTCTCTATTGTTTGGTGATATTGGTGATGCACGATTGTTGGAAGTTTAGAATCTGCTATCTACCATTATATTTTAATGTTATTAATGGTTTATATCGAATATGTGTTTATTAGTAGAAAAAGTCCTAAATCGTGTTATTTCAATATGGTATTATGACTATTTATGTGTGCTATCTAATTGAAGTGAATATAGACTATATCGACATTGGAATTGACTATGATAAGGTTTGAGACAACTTTATTTCTCATAAGAATAATAATATGATGGAAATTAAAATGATTCCTCATAAGGCAAGGTTAGAGTCACGTCAAAGGAACTTCGTGAGTCGAAGATGGGATCTTTAATGCATATAACGACTTGCAATTTAAAACGACTTGCCGTCGGCAAAAGTAAAATCAGCAATTTGCGAAATTGCAGTAGCGTGGGGTCCGTGGTAATTGTGCCCTCTTGCGAATACTATCGAAAGCGATAAATAAATATAAAGAAGAACTCTCTCGCGGATGTTAATGGTTGTTGATCCTCCGCAATCGTATCCACAGACTTTAAAGTAGCACAAATATTGCTCCAGATGCGGTTTGAAACTTTTGACTCAAGTTTTAATAGAATTAAATCGCTTATTTGAATGTTTCAAGGATTCAAACTACACTGAAATATTACTCAGCAAACTTATCATAGTAATTTTGTCATCGTATATCAGAAACATTTCAAGATGCCAGAAATTTCGCCTATAATTATTTAAGAGTTTAGTTAGTTATTGATCCAAATTGATTTAAAACTTTGCCTAAGTGTCTATAAACATCGGACTTATCTATGTCTACTTAAATATCTTTCTAATTAGTTAGTCAATAGAATCAATTTAATAGGTCTAAGCTGATATAAATCTATTAAAATAAATAAAACGAAAATTATTATCACGCACATTTAAATATCTTATTTATAACCAGAAGTTAAATACACTATTTTAGCTCGGACTTTAATACAAACTTGCCGACATTTACTGACACATTTCATTAGTTTTCTTACTCTATGTTAGACGTAAATCAGTGTTTACATATTAATTACTGCAAGGTGAAGTCCAGAAGTTTAAATGGCGTTAAACCGCAACACCTGTGTATGACATTTGAAAGCGACGGGTCTCGGGTCCCGCAATATAACCAACCAAGCTAGGGTTACCACGTAGATAATTTGCAACCATATTCGTATCCCGAAACATACCGACATAGCACATGTACTGGCAATTTATCGAACAACAAACTTTTGTATAATAACTACCAATTTCGCCCCGAGTTTCTACATAATCAAATAATACACAGTGTAGAACAGAATTTCTGTGGAAATAAATATATTAATTCCTACTTTACCTAATACTGCATACAGTAGACAGTTTCGTTAAAAATAATAGTTGGCGAGTATTATTGAATAATACTCGCAAAGAAAGGGCAATTTCACCAACGTGACCACGCGCTGTGATGATACCAGCCAACACTCAGGCAGTTGGATACGAACACAACCTCGGAACCTGGAAGTCTTGGAGAGGAAATGGAAGGGTACTCACCTCTGCACCTCTGTCACTAGTAGATTTCACTGGCGTCTAGTCCTTGTTTTATCTCACACCTTTTCGCGAGGAATATAGCGATTTTTAATTAGTTTTTAGATCACGATTGCACAAACGCAGCACTCTCGCACAACGTCGACGCCATATTAACTTTTTTGTGGTTGGACATTTGGTTCGACCAATCACAGCGCACTAGTGCTTTCTTCAATGGGTGAGTATTTTGATTATGGAAAAGGATAATTTGACAATGGATAGGGATGTAGTTTCAGGAGTGGCACGAAGCCGGAACATATTCCCCCCACTTGAAATTGACCGGAATTTCACAAAAAAAAATTAATAATTATGTGCTCGAAGATGTTGAGACATTACTAATATAGAAACATACTTAAGACTAACCTAACCTAAAGACACAGAATATGAAACATAGTAGCTTAGGCGTCCAGGGGTAAGGGGCAAACCTTAACCACAGGTCGTCGAAAAATCTGGCCGTTGGCAGAGCGAAGAGTAACGACTCTTACCACATTGTCTCGACCCGGATGAACATTTTCAATCGTTGCCAGCCTCCAAAATAGGGTAGGCAAATTTGGTTCGATAAGGACTACTATGTCATTTAATTTAAGGTTAGGTGCTTGATTAAACCACTTGCTCTTTTGTTGTAGAGTGTGTAGGTAATCATGTTGCCAGATGCGCCAAAAGCCCTGGGTGATCTTTTGGAGCATCTGCCAACGAGAGCGCGGTGTTACACTGTCATTCATTGGGGACTCCGGCAATGATACAAGTGGACCGCCGATGAGGAAGTGGCCAGGAGTCAAGACGTCAGCTTCCTGAGGATCTGTGGAAGTGACGCAGAGCGGCCGGGAATTGAGAATGGCTTCAATTTTTGACAAAATTGTTGCCATCTCTTCAAACGTGAGAGTCTGAGCACCAATCACGCGCTTTAAATGATATTTAGTAGACTTGATACCACTTTCAAAAATCCCCCCAAAGTGAGGTGAACTGGGAGGATTAAACTCCCATTTAATACCGCGATTTACTAGTCCGTCGGCGATGTCCGGATAATGATTACGTAGTTCATGCATTATACTTTTCATATGCCTATTCGCACCTACAAAGTTAGTACCGCAGTCCGTAATAACAGTGTGACATATACCGCGACGAGAAACCATTCGGTCTAAAGCCGCTAAGAAGGCTTCTGAGCTCAACTCTGTTACCAATTCTATATGTACCGCCTTTGTGCTGAGGCACACGAATAAACAAATATAAGCTTTAAATGTACGTGCATTACGTCGACGGCTTTCTTTTAAAGTATATGGACCTCCGAAATCTATACCAGTTGTATAAAAACAACGACTAGGTTGAACCCTGGAGGCAGGAAGGTTTCCCATCATAGGCTGACAAGGAACTGGCTTGACCTTAAAACATCGTACGCATTTTGAAAGTACGGTACGAATCAATAAACGCGCACCAATGATCCAAAATTGTCTTTGAATCAGGGATTGTAGGGTTCTGGGTCCACAATGTAGATGTTTGACATGAAGATAACTAACAATCATACGCGATAAAATAGAAGCCTTTGGTAAGAGAAGAGGATGCGAAGCTGAATAAGGCAATGACGAATTATCCAGTCGTCCCCCCACTCGCAATAATCCTGAACTGTCCAGGAATGGGGACAGTTTCTGAATAGGCTTTGAGCAAACTAAGCCCTGAGCTACCCTGTCGAGCTCATCGTTTAAGTACTTTTGTTGAGTATACTTAACAAGTAACTTTAAAGAGGTATCTAATTCAGTGGTGGAAAGAGCAGAAAGCCTTCGATGCTCTTTCTTGCACCTAATATTATGTGAAAAGCGTAACATCCACGCTAAGATTCTGATAAGTTTGGAAAATGAGGAATACTTAGTCAGAAGCGTACAAATTATTTCATCTCCTGAAACCACAGAGATAAGGGTCGACGACACAGGCTTCATCTCAGGTAAGTCAGTACATGCCGCTGTGAAATTAACTGGCCATGACGATGGCAGTTGAGACAGCCATGGAGGACCTGTCCACCAGAGGGGGTGGTTGATCAGCTCAGAAGAACTAGTGCCACGGCTACAGCAATCCGCAGGATTATCCTTGGTTGAAACATGACCCCAACATTGAATATCAACCTTTTCAGTAACTTGGACGACCCGATTAGCGACAAACATTTTTAATAAATGTGGAGGAGTGTTTAACCAAGACAATGTAGTAGTGCTGTCCGTATAGGCTCGAACAGAATCAATATGAAGTTTAGGGCTGAGAAGCTCATACATATGACTGAGGACTCGAGACAGCAGCACTGCTGCACACAATTCAAGCCGGTTAACGGTGAAAGGCTTCAACGGAGCGACTTTAGACTTGCCTATCAGAAGATGAGGTTCAATGGAGTTTGAAGTAACAGTACACAAATATACGCAACAGCCATAACCTTTGGAGGACCCATCACAAAATCCGACTAAATGGACTTCTAAAGGGTTAAGAGGTAACACGCTACGTGGTAGCTTAATGTGTTGGATGTCATGTAAATTAACGGCGAGGAGATGCCATCGTTTTGCTAAATCAGGTGGGATTGGTTCATCCCAATCTAACTTTAATTTCCACATATCTTGTAAAAGCAATTTTGCTGAGAATATTATTGGAGCAATCCATCCTAACGCATCAAATATTCTAGCTATAACTGACAGAATTGAGCGTTTAGTAAACTTTATATCGAAACTGTCTGAGAACGAATACGAAAAATTATCAGTGGTGGGATCCCACTGAATACCCAGGATCTTGATGAATTCTTGACTATCTTCGTCAAAAGATTTTGGAGTTTGCCGATGCTCAGGAGGAATATCTGACAACAATTGAGGATTGTTGGAACTCCACTTCCGAAGTTCAAATTGACCTTGAGCCAACAAAGAGATTAAATCGATCTTAAGTTGAATGGCTTCACTTAATGACGAACAACCAGTAGTGATATCATCCATGAACGTATCTTCACACAGGACTTCACCAGCGCGAGAGGAATAATCAGACCCATGGTCCGATGCGAGTTGACGCAGCGTACGGATTGCGAGATAAGGCGAGCTACTTACGCCGTAGGTGACGGTGGCCAAACTATACTCAACTATGGGAGCGTTTGGCTGGGCACGCCACAGAATATGTTGATAAGCCCTATCTTCAGGCTTGATGAGGATTTGCCTATACATTTTACAAATGTCGGCAGTAAAAACAATAGTATGAAGTCGAAACTTTGTGACTAAGTCGATAATATCGACTTGAAGTTTGGGTCCGATATGAACTATGTCATTGAGAGACTGATTTGTTGAAGTCTTATGACTGGCATCGAAAACGACACGCAATCGAGTAGTTTCACTGTCTGGCTTCACCACACAGTGATGAGGTATGATATACCGAGCATCAGTAGACGAAGAAGCTGCTGGTTCCATGTGACCAAGGTCTTCGTATTGATGCATGAAACTTGTGTATTCAGATTTTAATTCGATGTTACGAGTGAGACGTTTTTCGAGATTCAGGAAACGATTTAGGCTCGACTGACGTGAGTCACCTAGGGGAGGGACATCGTCTTTCAACATTATAGGAACGACATATCGACCTTCCGGAGTCCGGTAAGTACCTTCTTTATATTTTCGTTCACAGATGTCATCCTCAGGAACCGAAATTGTAGACCGTGGAGGCTCTTCAACCTCCCAGAACCTTTTCACGGTATCCTCGAGCGAGCAGGTTGCCGTCAAGAGAGACGTCATCGGCTGTGACACTGCTTGTGACAACGAATGTTCCCGATACTGACCACTGATGACCCAACCGAACACACTAGCGAGCGCGCACGGTAACCCGGGACCAGGTGCATAACGAGCGCCTGTGTATATACGATCGAAACACTCAACACCTAATAAAAGGTCCACGGCACTCGACTTATCAAAGGTTTCATCAGCTAAGTCAAGATGATAGAACTGGTCGACCACAGTAGATGGTAACGTAGAGGAAGGCATCCAAGTGGTTATTTTAGGTAACACCACTAACGTCAAATCAAACTTAGGAGTGTCACTTTGACGAGGAGTTATCGAGCAAAAAGTGACGCCCTTAATATCTAGTACCGAACTTTGACCTAAACCCGTTACGTTCATTTTACACTTTCGTATAGGTAAACCTAACCGACGAGCACAGGAAAGTGTAATAAACGAGTCCATCGAACCACTATCAATAAGGGCGCGCGCACACTGCGATGTACCATTCGAGAGGCGGGCGCGCACTATAGCAGTACCTAATATTTTCATACCCGTAACATTTGAATTTCCCGCGCTTGGCGCGGTCGCTATGCTGGTGAGCGCAGCACTTGCATTTTTACAATTTAAATTCACTTCCTGAGGGGAAGAAGTACACGGTTTATCTACATGTAACAAGGTATTGTGTTTAGAGGCACAAAGTAAACAAGTGTTATTACTAATACAATTTTTCGAATCATGTCCCGAACGCAAACAATTAAAACAAAGTTTTAATTCGTTGATTAACTGCCGACGGCTCGGAACATCCATAGACTGTAGCTTCGTACATTTATAGATAGAATGTGTAGTATTACAGCATGGACATAAGGAATGTTGTTTACTAGTGATAACATTATTCGTACGCGAGGTGGATGCGACTAATGTTGTTTTAGATTGAGTGGTGAATTTACTGTTTTTATAATTATTACGAATTTGTTTGTTAACGGTCGTTAAAGTAGAAACGGGTGTCGTTTGACTAACTTCTAATATTTTAATATAATTTTGTAAATATTTTAACAAACCGTCAAAACTAGGTATCTCGCAATTATTTTGTAACTCAAACCGTTTACGAGTGTCGGTATCGAGCGCTCGCGACGCGATATAAAACAATAGAAATTCACTCAGGTTATCTATACCTAAAGACCGCAACGCACTTACATTTTCATAAAGAGTATTTAGTAAACACGTTAAGGAATCCACAGACGGGGTTTTTACGGGAACAGCTTGAAACAACTTATCAATATAAGCGGTGGCGAGGACTCGCTTATTGTCGTACCTATCCAATAACGACTGGTAAACAACAGAATAGTTAGCGGCGGTGATAGGTAAACCCTTCGCTATCGTTAAGGCGAAGCCGGACAAACAAGAAATTAAATAATGAAACTTTTCGGCATCGGAAATTTTATTGTTTTTATGGACTAAAGGCACATAACTGTCTTTAAAACTTTGCCAATTTTCGATATTCGAATCGAACTTAGGAATTTCAAGTTTCGGTAAACGAACTCGGGAGTGCGTTTCCGACTCAAGGTTTTCATGGGAAGTGTTAGATGTATGCACTGAGAATAAGGAGTCCGCACATTCCACTACAGAAAAATATAATTCATCAAATGACGCTAAAGTCGAATTGTCAATAACCGATTTCGGTCTTAATGTAATTTCCAGTTTATTAATCCGGTCACTAACTTCAAAGAAATTTTGTTTAATCTGCTCAACAGTCTTATATCTCGTACGAAATGACGATAACTTCGATTTATCACCTTTAATAATATTATTAGAAAGGTCATACAATATTTGCATACATGTAAAATCATATTCGCGTCTTTTGATAAGCGATTGTAGCTCAGCTTCAAGTTTATCCGTCATTGTGGGAATTGATTACACAACAAACATTAAATTATAAATTTCAAGTAAATAAAACTTCCCCTTAATACAAGTGAAATAAAAGTTACACACCACAGCTACTATGTTTCACTAATTACCTACTGAGTAACACAATTTATTACGAATAGTTGAAGGTAAAATATGAACACAGAATAAAAAGTTTAAATAGTGGGTAAGTATCACACACAGTTAATACTTATTCGTGTATACTACAGAGATACACAATGATACGTAGATATCGAAATACGTTATGAGAAATGTTATTTCATGTAAATACCTAGACTCGAGCACACAATTACAAATTCATTTTGTTCGACAACCACGTTGAAAAATTAGCCTCCCTATGCGAGTGATGACTGTTTTAGACAATTATGGGATTGGAACGAATTTAAGAATTAATTTATCGAGTAGGCAAGCATGAATGTTTTAATCGAGAATTAAAACAAATGAGAAATGTATAGGTAGGCATGTACGCGCGGACTGCCGCCGCTTGCGCGCCTCGCCGAGCCGATCGATACACGAGGTGTGTACGTGACTCGTACCTGCCTACTTACTACTTTCATTGATTTGAACAGACAATAGCTACTTTTATATAGAAAATGAAGATTAATTCCTCACAGGAGGCACCATTTATGAATAATACTCGCAAAGAAAGGGCAATTTCACCAACGTGACCACGCGCTGTGATGATACCAGCCAACACTCAGGCAGTTGGATACGAACACAACCTCGGAACCTGGAAGTCTTGGAGAGGAAATGGAAGGGTACTCACCTCTGCACCTCTGTCACTAGTAGATTTCACTGGCGTCTAGTCCTTGTTTTATCTCACACCTTTTCGCGAGGAATATAGCGATTTTTAATTAGTTTTTAGATCACGATTGCACAAACGCAGCACTCTCGCACAACGTCGACGCCATATTAACTTTTTTGTGGTTGGACATTTGGTTCGACCAATCACAGCGCACTAGTGCTTTCTTCAATGGGTGAGTATTTTGATTATGGAAAAGGATAATTTGACAATGGATAGGGATGTAGTTTCAGGAGTGGCACGAAGCCGGAACAATTATAGTATACTAATTTCTGTTTATATAGAAAATGAACTTCAGTATAGAGCCAACTTAGTCTGCTATTCGTAGTATTTTTTTATCATTTGCTATTTTATTACTATGGTAGCCCTACACTACGCGAATACTCAAAATTGAGTCCCGTATTGTAAGGATAACCCAATTTGGTGACACAGTAACTTAACCAAGGGTCTTTGGATGTATACGTAGGTTGGAAAGCTTTGTGGTTAATCTGTATCTACTAGATTCTTATATCTTAAAGGTTGTGAAAACAAAGTTAACACTGAGAAGCTTTTTCGTTAGAGGTTCCCTCACATTGTTAACTTATATTTCACATTCTCCCTTTTTGTGCTTTTATTAGATCTACTTGCAGTAAGTAGATTCAAATTGGTCATCTACTAATTCAGACAGTACCTAGCTCACAATATTTATAATAGTCTTCTGCTATTTTTTAAATGTAAAACTAGTGAGTTTCTTGTTGGTAAAATAATTAATTTGGGAAACTGACATAAAACAAACTCATGAAACCAAAATTCGATCCAAAGAATTCATTGAGTTAAATTAATTTTATGCTCAATTACGTTAAAATTCCTGACACACATGATGGGTTTCAGCAAGTAAATATATGATTATATTGCGTTTACGATCAACAATGTGACAATAATTGGATCCCGGAAATTGACGTTGGCTTCAACAAATTTCAGCTCATCAACCTCTCTTTGTTGCGGCTTCCACTCATAGAAACCTTATTACCAAGGGCTCCATAAATATGGATAACTTAAAATGTTTGCGGGCAATATGATTAAATTGGTAATTTTATATAACAAACTCTTGATTAGATTTTTATTTCTTAGTAATACAACAATAAATCGTAATTTTCTTGTATACCTTAGCACTATTTATTTATTTCAAACTTGATTTACTTTTACATCCCTTAGGTTATTAAAATTATGATACTAAATAAAATATTTCTTACCACGGAGTTTTATATTCACTGCATACTCATTTACCAAAAATTACAAAACTTCTACACTCAACATTTCAAAACATAACACCTTTAGCCTAATAGAGTGCTTTAGAGAGGATTAGTTGATGTTGAAGAAGGATGAGCCTCAACTTTACTCGTTAGTTTAGTAGTGTTCACACTAACTCAAAGTTGGAAAAGTGAACTGAAACGACGAAACGACTTAGTAATTTGATATAAAGTATTGCCACAATTTTATTTCTTCTTAGTATATGTTTTCCCATACCCACAGTGACAAATTTGGTAGAAAATTCACAAGAATAAATTTTAAAAGGTTCCGAACACTTTATATTACAAGAAAACACATTACATTGTTACTAATTATAATAAAAAATTTAGATTTGTCAACATTACAAACTTTAATGTTTTAAGGTACCCATGTAAATGGTAAAGAAAGGTCCACCAAATACCTGTGTCAAGTATTGAATAATAAAAGTGGCTATTTGGCGTTAATTGCGTCGTAACTAACTGTCAGTGTACACCGGATATGCCCACTTTTACTACGCGTACTTTAACTGCTGATTAACGACCCATAAATGCCTTTTTAAAATCTTAAACGGTTTAAATAAACAGCCAAATGTTAAAAGTGAAATCTGTTGTAATTTGAGGAAATTCCGTAGTACCTAACAAAGATGCAGAAAATAAATACAGGTAAGTATGTTTTTAAAAAGAATGTTGCACTAGTCCCGTTGACGTTGGGTGTTTTTGTATGTATAGGTTACTATAGTATTAACGCCTCCCAAGACTGGTGAAACCGTGAGACAGTGCCTAGATAATGTATAGATAGATATAAATTATTTAAATAACGACGCTAGAGTGAATGTAATGCTGTAGAAGATGTATATAAGTAACTTTAGTTACAATTATTTTCTTGTCCTTAATAACAATAAACCTTCAAACAACACTCAAAAGTTGTCTAATCGTTATCAGCGAACTTCAAAATCAATAACGAAATTTGAATATCTACTTAAAAGTTATTTACTTACCAATATTAAATTGGACGTAAATACGACTTGTTTGCCACGGTACAAGTTATTTATTTTACTTGCGGGTGTTCATAAAATGTATACTGCTGGCACCTATCAAAAGGGTTTCAGGAATATATTTACGAAAATTTATGCGAAACAGAACAGAGAAATTAAGCATTATTTTGTGATCCTTCCCTAACTGAAATTTACATATTTATCGAAGTCTAAATTCATTATTTGTGATCTACACGGAACCCAGAGTACCGAGCACCTTGCGTTTAAGTTCTTTTTACCTGACTGTTGAATTTATATATATTGTTCTTTATGGAATAAGTAGCTAATTATTAGCTACTTATTCCATTTCAGCTAATTTGATGCTCAGTTGAAATATCTAACATAAATGATGCTCTATTCCAAAAGCGTTATTAGCAAGTAAATGTTGTAGAAAATAATACTTTAAAATTTTATTTTGTTTTATATATTGTAGTCAAATAAGTACCTACTAATAAGTATCCGCAAGAAAGTATTATTAATTTATATTTTTTTTATTTGCAATTCCTTTATGTAACCTTAAAAATCTATACTAATATTATAAAGGAGTAGAGTTTGTTTGTTTGTTTGTTTGTTTGTTTGTTTGTTTGTTTGTTTGGTTGAACGCGCTAATCTCAGAAACTACTAGTCCGATTTGAAAAATTCTTTCGCCATTAGATAGTCCATTTATCGAGGAAGGCTATAGGCTATATATCATCACGCTATGACCAATAGGAGCGGAGCACCAACGAAGAATATTTCAAAATCGGGAGATTTATTTTCCTGTTGAGAGCTTCCGCTGCGTACGCTGCGTAAACGGTTAAAGTTACGCTAAAATGATGTACCTATCACAGAATTGTTCCACTTCAAAAGTTCTAAAAAAAAGTCCGCGATAGCGTATGTCTATCTGTTAAGGTTGGCTCACTGTGACCATTTTTATAGTAACCAAATTTGTTCGAAAATTAAGCATTATTTCTGACGGTGTTTTTATGAAGATGATATTAATCCTTATCTAAATAAATACGTTATTCATCACAAGTATTTAATTTAAAACAAAATTGCCTTCTCATCATTCGATTTCAATTAATATCTTAGGAGATATCACAAATTTAAAATAACATACCAAAATAATGTTCAAGTACTGTACTGCGCGCGCCTTTATCTTTATGTGGCGGGCCGGCGCGTGCAGTCATCAGTTAGCTCTGCGAGACCATCCTTCTACGTATACGAAGGGGGTTGAAAGTTAGCGTTATCCCAAAGTAACTATTCCACGCGGACGGAGTCGCGGGCAGAAGCTAGTATTAAATAAACTGAGATTTATAATAAGTATCTAACGATTCACAGCTTTATAAAGCTGTGCAAAAGCCATTATTTACTTTCTATCACCGTTTCATATAAACGCTAAGCTTTCCTTACTAAAATATCACTTTAATAACATTACAATCAGAAAGTTTATATTCCATGAGACAAGCCGCCGACTAGTTGAATGTTTTTGTTGTGGTGTTCAGCCATTAGCATAGTTATTCGAGCATAAAATCGTTTATTGACTCTCACCATGCTGACGACAGCCTTCAACAAACAGAAGCAAACGCATCTATCAAACTTCAGTGTATAAACAATGATTTGATGTACGTTTGTAGACATAAATTAACGAGATGTATCACAGTATATCTTAAGGTATAACAGTGACCACTGTTAAGGAGGTAGGTACCTACGAGTATAAGTAAGTACGAATACTAGGTATATTATTTTTCAATGCAACGACTACAACTATTTAATGATTATATTTTCGCCGCAAAATAAGGTTTATATAATATCCTTTATTTTAATTAAAAAACTTGAATGAGACTTTCACTTTAGTTACTTCAAGGGATAACAAGGGAGACGTCCCAAATAAACTTATCTACTCACAAAACTAGATAAACTTTTACAATAAAACGTGGCGCATTTTTAATTTCCGCTTCAAGTTCGTGCCGCTTTACGAGATTTAAATGAAATCTGGCAACAAGTTCGCGAAACATTTAATTAGTGGTGCCAAGAGTTGAGCGGAAATGAAACATCCTACGAGCAGTGTCAGCCGTAACACCTCCCGTGCGTGACTCTCTTCACTCACAATACGCTTTCACGCCCCTGATTCGTTCCTGAACAGATTTTCTTTATTAAATTTGCGAGGAAAAAATGAAAATCTGCTGTGCTTTATTATTGCAAAGATGTTGGCAAACTAGTCGAAAGACTGACGTGAAAAATAAAATAGCACTTTAGATTCAGAAAAGGAAAACTTTAACAAAACGTTGCTTTCTCTATGCAAACGAGGCGCCAAGCGCCACCAGCATACGGCGGGCGGCCGGGGAAAGTTTCCAAGTGTTACCATGTCTGAGATGACTCTGGCATCAACGGTTACTCCACCACTAGCCACACTACATAATACTTGACCTCACGTACTCGACATAAGATTATAAACGAACATCTCTAGCACACGTTCGTCGTTGCGTATTAGTGTGAAGAAAAATTACATTCATATTTTTATTACATCATCTACATAATAGGACTGTCAAATACTACAATTGATATTGCATCTTTTTACCCGACTGTCTCCGTAAAAGGATAAAGAAACACTAATAGGTGCTTCATATGTAATAAATATATTTATATGTACTAAACCAGTTAAAAAAATATAATTTGAAATGTAAAACGTAGCCATAAATTTATCAAGACTGCATTGCGACTATTGGAAGCCGTAACATTGTGGCTATACGAGTAAAATATTGCTAAAAACTATTGGCATTCTATCAAGTCAAAAATTATTTATACTGTCAAGAGTTCCGAAATGGGTATTGTGTTAACAATATACCTATTGATTGATATTTTCCGCTGGAATCATTGATGACAGAGAGATTTTATTTTTATTTCTTTATTTTTAACAATTACTGGACTTCGGACCCTTCGGACATGAGGTTGAAAATTGGAAAGAGAGAAATATCTAAAATAAGAATACAAATTAAGAAATGAAAAAGTGATCCTATTCGAATACAGCTCGAGTAAAATAGAAAACGCATCAGTATCGAATGGTACAGATTTTTCTCGAGAGCGTTCATTTTTCGCAAAAACGATTTAATAAAGCTCAGCCCTCGCGTTAGTTATAACATGATTTATATCTCAAAATGAAATGCCTTACACATGTGTTCTGTAAGAGAAAAATTTATTAAATTGAGAACTGGCTAGATTATTGCAGAGGATAATTCACCATATATATTATATTTTTTGGTGATAGGGATATTCTAGATATGTTTGCAAAAGATTCAAAAACAAGAGTAAAGAAATCATAATGCATAGGTACATAACTATATTTTTATTTAGATACGATCATGTGTTTAACTAAAACATTCTATTCAGAAATAATAATAGAAATATACGAAAACAAACAATTGAAGGTACAAAAGTAAAGAACCCTTCACATCAGATGTTACTTCGTACATGCGACGAAATCTAAGCTCACATTTATTACCTGCTCGTGACCCGAATATTAAACATTAGGTTATAGGTACTGTAGTGAAGTATGTACATTTAATGATTCACAGGGGAACTTCTCTAATCTTGTATTATTCCTATCTTATCCTCCACTTAAGGCCAAAACTTCGAAGTCATGTTGTAATGAAGATCCAAAACTGAATTACCCTTAACGTTTCCCCGTGACAGAGTCTGTGTGTTATCACTAGTTCCTCTCCCGGGGGACTTGTATTTACACTTGCTGTGTTATTCATGAACGTCGTTTGAATAAAGATGAACGAACCGTTTCTAACGTTGCACTACATTTGAAACCTATAAACACAGAAATCCTTCTTCCTTCATTCTCTCTGATGCATAAATTAAAATTTAATGATAGCTTTTTGCTGCCTGCAGCAAAGCGTATGAGATAATCTAGATTATAATATCTAATATGCGGTCTAGATTGGCAGCCCTTATATGGTATTTTTAATAGACTATATCCATTGGATGTAATAATCGAGTACCTATGAAGCGGATTTAATTTCCTTCGAAGAAACGTTATTATCTAACATGGTCTGATACAAGAAGATCGGATTCTTTATATTGCAAAGTAAAAAAGCTCTATAATCTCGAGCAAGTACTGCGCGTGAGGTGTGAAATGACTCTACGGGGGGTGCTCAAAGAGAAATTATTACTCAGTGGAATTTAAAGGAAAAAGGGAAAACAAAACCCTTTTGAGACTTCTTTTGCCGGTTCCCGCAGCATAACTTTCTTTTTAGTTAAGGAGTTGAGTATAATTTCTGGAACGGAGTGGAAAAGCGGATGGCTATTAATTTTCATACAGTTTATCGGTTCAGTCGAACGTCAGTGATAGTGGTGGGCTGGAAGCACTCACGTAGGCATCTCGTTATATTCACGAGGCCTCGAATAAAGATGACGCCATTAAAGTAGGAGAAAAGCGGACAGGCGAACCAACGTTCATGTTGACTTTGAAATGCGGAAAATGACGGAACGGAAAAGTATCTTTGTTTGCGTGAATACATAGAATTTGTTTGACAATCCTGTTGTTTAAATAACATTAGTTGAGTTTACTTGCCTTTATAGATTCATCACATTAACTTGAGATTCATATTTATTTACGTAAGATAAATACCATTAGATATATATGTAGGCATATGTTAAACGTGTAAACTTACAATGACGTCACTTAAAGTGGTAAATAACAATCTGTAATTATATTATCATAGTGTCGATGTAAACTCGGGAGTTAACTGGTGGGGTCGCAGTACAATGTTGAAACAAGTGAAACCGACCGACTGTTTACGCTCTACCTCTTCCCAACTTAGTAGTATCTTAGTGGAGCGACCGTAACGGGCACGTGGCGCATACTAAAACTCCGACAACACTCATTTATCAAGAGAGATGAGAGGCATAAGTATCTGTAAAAGTGCTGCCCGTGCGCCCAGTTAAGACTACCGCGTTGTTTTTCTTTTTCATAAACGAGGATTGATGGACCAGGTGGTACATCGAGATGCATTTGTGATGGCATTTAAAAAATATCAAAGTATTTTTATATTTTAAAGAATCTTATCACTTTGGCTTTTAATAAATTGTGACTTTATCAATAACAAGTTCTACAATAAAATAATGCCATGTACCTATGCTTTTACCTCAAATTACACGTATACTTACTTTGAAAAACCTGTTCTAAATTCAAATTGAGTATTTTACAAACTTTTATGAAACAACACTCAACTGTCAAGTCGTGTACATTTGCATACAAAACTAGATTGGTGCAAGTGCTACCAGAGTCATTTAGTATTGAATCCCAGGGCGAGTGTCGAGTCCTATGTACTTCGTGAAATATCTAAACGTGATAAAAGTTTTAAACCGCCTACCCTCGGCTTCCCCGCAGACCCAGCTTTTATATAGCCGGTAACTAATTAGGGCTGTCTCGCAATTACATTTTGTTTTTCGTTATTTTTAACAAAACAGTCACGTTTCTGCAAACCGTTCTATCTGAATTTATGTTTAGCTTTCATATTTGAAACGCATTAAACTGTTGTGATATATATCAAACCCTTTACAAATGTCACTGTATTAAAAGGTATTAATACCTACCAGTAACCACTCATAGATTTGTAACTTAGACATAGTAAAAGACTGTAAGTTTAAATACCCCAACACTTAACTAAAATGTTAGGATCAACATACATATTATTTTTTCATTAATATGTATGACTATTAACCCCAACCACATTAGCCCCAAGTCGACGTTTTTCCTGGGCTGCTTTAATATTTTCATCTTTATTCAAAGAGGCCTATGAATAAAACAAGGCACACTTGCGGGCGCCCGATACGCCGACGTCGCAAGATGTTCCACTGTCATAACTTTATTCATTTTGTTGTTAAAGTAAATTAAAATATAGCCTCCTTTATAAACGAACCGTCCACATTAATTCTGATTACGTTTAATTACTGAATATTGCATGACTTACAAAAATATTACGAGGTTGCGCGTCATGCAAAATGGGTAGGTATCTTATTTCAGTATCAACATTTTGTATCAAGATGTTGTAAAATCAACAAAAGAAAATATTTATTCAATCCCGTAATTGGATTCTACCCGTATATGGATGCTATAATGGAATCACTTTCAATGAAATGCAGTTCAAAATTGGCAGTAGCGATGACAAAGGGTCCATTGACTTCGTTATTAGGTCAACATTGTATTTGCACGTGTGTAGGTGCCTGAGGCGTCAATACTCCACCCCAATAAATAAGAAGTGGCTGAGTTGCGAACACAATTTAACTTGAAATAAAATTTTGTTACCCTCCGCTGTGAATATAGGCCGTATATGGTTCGGAAGGGGCGCCTTTCCTATCGCGAGCAACATCGCTCAGAAACACTTCGCTAAGTTTCCGATTCTCTCACTTCTTTATTTTCTACATGCTTAATGACATGACTACATGGATAGACTACATGTTAGAGCCCAAATAACAAAAGTACTTGTACTGTATATAAATATCTTAGGTAGGTATATTTTCAAATCACTTTAGTTCCTTCACACTAATATAGGTATAATGCTGTGTATAAATCAATATTACATATAATATAATAGAAAGATAGCGATAGTTTTGTCATTGGTTTGCTACCTTATTATGTGTATGTGTTTTTTTTTTCATGTATCAACATGGCCTCAACACAAGTAGGTTTTCCTATACATCCTCTCTTGCGTAGAGAGTTTGCGTGTAAAAAAATAAATCATTTCCCCGTCTAGTTCGAGATCCCATCACGATTGTAATAACGATTCACTATGAGCAAACACAGCCTCGTGTGTAAAGAGCCTGATATCAATTTCACGCAACTTATGCGATATGTGTCGAACAAACACGCTTGAAGCTTGCGGGTTGGTATGGGAACCGACCAACCCTCGTGTGAAACGTAACGTATGCTCCTACACTGTTTTCCTTAGCTCCTTGTCTATATCGAGAATCTAATCATTATCATATTATGCGGAGAAGCTTTCGCTTCCTTCCTAATTAGACAAGAAAGGAAAATAAAGTATTATTTAGGTAAAGTTTTACCTCATAAATACGTACCTCATGCGTACGTACTGGATAGTTAAATAGATGTTACAAAAACAATGTTGAAAGAAATGACGAATGAGTAAACACATTCAAATGTTAACACTTTAATTAGTAAGCAATCGTTGCGTTAATTCCGTCAATCATACGAACTAGAAGGAATGACAGTTAAACATTAATGAAACTTGTTTAGCATAAACAAACATTATTATTACCTATGCATCTAGATTAATGACTTTATCGACCGATACTTATATACCTAGCTTGATGTGTAGTTTTATTAAAGACTATAAAATTTTATGTCACAGCAATATTACAAAAAAAAAACGCATCGGCGCTTATTGTGGAACTACGATGATGACTTACTGTCTTCAACCTAAAATAGAAAAGCCAGAACCCTAAGTTCTAATTTGAAAACCCTATCACAATATTTTTTCGATACGTTCATATAAATTCAAATAGAATAATGCATATTCAATGCCTGAAAGAGAACTAGCCGCATAAATCTCGTACGTTATATTCTATATGAGCTCTCTCAAAAGTTAAACAAAAGATATCGTATGCTATAAGTTTTTACATCCAATCGACGAGCTCTTCATAAGTTCTGCACTCCTGGCGATTGGATACGATCCCATATCGACTTTACTTACATATTTCTACATATTTTTGCGAAAAAATAATAGTCAATCCTTGCATTCGATTTCGAAAGCTCCTCGGGAAAAATACATAATTTTGCATCGTACTTATATAAAATAATTCACCCAGGCTATTCATTTCCCTGCGCACGGTTAGCGGACAACATGCTTACATTTTGAACGCTATGCCTAATGAAGTGAGAGGGAATGATGGATGGATGAGAACAGCCCGGACAGCGGTATTATACACCATATTTCTATAGAAAAGCCTTCTACGTTGATCAATAGGTTTCACTAGAGAAAACATATTTTAACAAGGTCGCATAAACAGCCCCAAGCAACTGTAGCAGTAGGTCCAGTCCAGATCCGGCTCGTAATTACGATTAACATAACAAGGAAACAAGATGATTTTTAGATTTACGACCTCGAATAGGGCAATAATATATTTATTTCGTTGGGGAATGTAAATTACATGTAAGTGGAGCAAATTTTTGCTTATTCATTGTCCATTCGTTTCGGTTCAAATTGCGAACTATATTCAGTTGTGTAGTTGTGTTGTGCCAAATGCAATTTATTTGTTATCCTTTGTTTTCGTCTTGGAAAACCATAATCGCTATACGCTATCTACTCAGTCGAAATGGCTTCACGGATATTAACCTACATTGCTATATTTTATATTCTGCTTTCTATATTCCATGTATATTTTATACTTTGTACTTAAATCAAAATAAAATTGTAATTTGAACTAAAGAGAACAGCATCTCGACATGAGTATTCCGTTTTAAAGTCACGTAAAACAGAGTTCTTTGGTATAGTGCATTCTCGCTCTTGGGACTATATCAATGAACCTTGCACCGAACAGTCACCTTGCGTTATTTGCCCGTTAAATGTGGTTATTAATATACCTCAAATAAGCCACATTAATAAATCCACCATACAATATACAATTCCCAATATTTAATTAGTTTGTATCAGATACAGAGGACTCAAGTGGCTCAAATACTGTGGTTCAGTGAATCGTTGTTGGTTTAATTAACGTTTCCTCGAATGTCACCATTAAGTCGGCGTTGTCTGGTCGCAACTGTAACAATGGCAGCAATGATCCTTTGTTTGCGCAACTTCGTTGTTTAGCCGATGCCGGAGCACCTACTCGGTTGACTCAATTTCGCGATGATAATTGGAATCACACCGATATTCCCGCGTGCCATTCGCCTTTTGTTACCCGTGAATTATGACTCTATGGCCAATTAAGGGAGTAACAACGCTCTCAATATTGGCACTTATCGTTACAATTTTCAATAGTAGTGGGTACTTTATTTATATTTTATGAGTCGATTGTGTCCTTAATTAAACTGCATATTATTATATAACATGTACTATCATGTTCTGGGTTAATTAGATTTTGTTGGCTACAACTTAGATCGTCATTCAGTACTTAGGCTCACAACTTAGGTCTCCTCTTAAGCAAATGTGTACCTAATAGGATGTACTAAGGATGTGTGGACATTGTTAATTTCGTGAAGAATAGTTTGCACTTAAGAGAACATGGGTTTGGTGTGGCAATCCAAGTAACCGTTGTGTTTGGTTGTTACGTAATAAATGGTACAATAACTTGCAATTGGTTAACTCGGTCATCTTGGTAACTAACCAATTTGACGCGCATTGTAACTTAGTTTTAACTTTGAATTCGATCCGTGCTATTCTGTAGGTTATACGGGGTACATAGCAAAAAAACAATCTTTTCTTGAAATACTGATGTCGATTAGTAATATAATAGTATCTTGCATGCTACACATGTATGTATCGAAGACTTATTAACCATATTTTAATCTGATTTCGTTTTGTTTACTTTGAGGTACTACCCTAGCTTATATTTAAGGGTTACACAGTATTTGTGATCTTACATAAAAATACCTCCATTTGAGAGAAAGTTTTATCAGAATGTAATAAATCATCTAGTTTACTTTGTCCCTGATCTTGATAGGCCACTGAGACAAAAACTTTTTCCGCTATCAATTATTCTGAAGGGCTTTTGAACAACCGTAGTAATCCATGGTTGCATAAAATTAGATAAAGGTGTATTGGTGTTTTATTTTGTTAAAATTTTCCAATTACATTGAACCATTTATAAAAACAATCTTGCAAAATCATACCTACAATATACAACGGTTATTTTCATAATAAATCTCATTGAAATCAAAATTGATTTTATTATTGACCACTCTATTTTTTTATTTGACTCCATAATTCCTTCACTGTCATATTTCATATTTCATTTCGATAAATAAATGCTATTCTATTCTATAATGAAAAAAAAACAAATTTTAGGAATCAGCATCAGGAAAATAGGCATTGTTTTTAAAATAAACGAATGGTGCGGGGTAAGTGGTCGGATGAAGACGAGCTTATCCAGCTGATTGCGGTAGCGGCAGTATCGGGCCGTCGCTCGCGCCCCGTCGCAAACAGCCTCATTCAGTTTGTGAGCTGCATAAGTGATGCTGGAAGTGGCATCCTGTACCTTATTTATCATATATTTAGATCTGATAAACTTGTAAATAAAAAAATATGTGGTCTATCAAAAATGTTTATAAGTACGTTTGTGACGACACATACTTAGATTGTTAGCTAATTTGGAATGTGGTAATAATTATATACATTTAATAGTTAAGAACATAGGACATTTTATTATTTCTGAAAAATGTTGTACAGCTATATGTTTAGGTATAAATGCTAGATATTATTTAAATAATTTCTTAAAAGTTCGTAACTGAACTGAAATAAAAACACAAACAAAATAAAGCAAAAAAATTGTGAAAGCCAGTGTTTATACTTTAACCAGATTAATCCGAATAAATGCGGGATGAAATAAAAGAAAATGTGCCACGGAATTAATCCGGGCACGGAGTAATCGAGAGCACAGATTAAGTAACTCGAATTGAAGCCGCAGTGTATGTGTCTTGTTGTAGTTGAAACCAAGATGAAATCCACATAATATCACGTAAGGTTTACTTGGGAGATG
The DNA here is from genome assembly GCA_905147785.2 of Thyatira batis. Classification (NCBI taxonomy): domain Eukaryota; kingdom Metazoa; phylum Arthropoda; class Insecta; order Lepidoptera; family Drepanidae; genus Thyatira; species Thyatira batis. The sequence goes on along the minus strand of LR990496.1, from coordinate 4,905,846 downwards.
GTCTTAATTTCCCGTCTGTCGTTGGTTACAGTGAACCCCTGTCGACAAGCGGATTACCAAAACGTAAGCTTCGAGAGTTGAGGTTACGAGTGACATGACCCACATCGCCTAATATACTTGGATATCAACTTACTCAAACTCATATAAAAGATTAAGAGGCTTATATCGAAATAGATTGATTTAACCGAATATTCCTCTAATCACTAAATTCAAACTCAAAAGGTTAAAGCTATTATGATATGAGTTATTATTATCCTGAGATTGTTTGAACTAAGTTTCGCGTAACGTCATTGAAGAAAAGGTTACCTCAAATATAATTTTAACTAACATTCGAGTTTAAACTCCATGTAACAAATTAAAGCAAATAATAACATGATGCTAAAATAACACGTCTTATTTTTTCACGTGGGGCAAATTTTGTTACTTAAGTGATAACAATAAATATGGAACAGAATACTTTCGTGTTACAGTAGACTCGTATAAATTGCAAGTAATTGGATAAGTTTATGCGAAAGCGAGGTCCTCGTAGCAGGCACAATGGCTCTCTCCCGGAGCAGGCATTGCGTTATCGCATATATTCGCAATAATTTGGCTCGTCCCCACCTCGAACGGGCCGTTAAGAAACGGGTGACACTCCTACACCGAGCATTCGCACGGAAATAAAATTTTGTCGGAACGGACATCGTGAACGTTGATGTCCCACTTTACGACTCCGATTACGATTCAACCTAGAGAAGCGAGATTGATTTACTTTACAGCAATAAAAACAAACACAATGTTACTCTTCGATGTTACGAAACAACCTTCAGTACATGTCACGTATGAAGTGTACTTACACTTTCACCTGAAGATGAGGAAAGTAAGTAAGTTATTTTTCTAAGCAATATCTTTTTTATTCGATTTGCCTAAAATAGGTAAAAATAGGTAATATTTAGCTGAAACCCTCAAAGGAAAACCGAGAAGATAATAAAAATAAAAGTTTTACAGTCACCGAACGTTATCTAAATAATCTTAGTGGATTCATATTTCGCCGAGCGGCCAAAGTTTTTATCTTTAGCTGTTTCATTACTACTTTTTCTTTAGCCATGGAATTAGTATCCGCCTTAATCGGGACCATATCTGCTGACATCTACGACTCGGTTGCGAAGTCAAGGGGCCTCAGCCGCAGCGCTTCCAGCAGCATTAATTCAACTCTGGTGACACTTTCAAAGACACTCAGTATATTTAGTGGCGCACGCACCTGAGATAAGTTAATATCGCGGAATTACTCGCGACCGCCGCGCCGCCAAGCCGCCAAGCCGACGCGCCTCTACGTGCTCGCCCCGTAATATATTTCCTTGTAATTGTTCTAAAATACCCTTCTCTATTATTCGATGAAGTGTAAAGGGTGGTAGATTTATAGGACAAGTTAAAACCACTAGAAAGGTATAGGTACATGCTATAATGGGTGATACTATAATGTTTAATTAGATTTTAGGTACAATGTTAATTATTTCAAGATAACTCATAATGTTTGTTGGGTGTACCTGTATGTTACTCTGCAGGCTTACTTGGTCACAGCAAATTGATTCTTACCTGTAAAACGAAATAAAAATATACATATAAGAATATTACATACGCATAGTATTGGGTAACTTCAAATAAAACATTTGACCTTGAACAGGAATAACTTTGTAAGCTACACTTAAAAGCTCCCATGACCGAGGGGAGACTGAACCCTATCAGTTATAACAATTGAATAGTTTGGACCCCATTATAAAATCCACATCTGATTTGAAGGAAAGTAATCCCAATATGGATGTCACTATAACTATCAGTATTAATTAGTACCTACCTACCTATCACAATATTATCTTGGCAAATGGGTGGCAATAAAATTAATACAAATTTAAATAAAAGCACCAACTGATAAAACTCTTGCCCTATATTAGTCCCCTGTGAGCCCCGGACCAGCTCATTTCGCAACTTCGCCCCATAAAAGTTAAAGGGCACATTACGCCAAGTAATAAGCGAACAACGAACCCCTAAATTGGACAGATACAGGTCCGACTCCTGATCTATTCGCGATTTCTCTATTTGTTCACCCACCCACAGGAGTTAATTAACTACATCTGCAAGTAGTCATAACAATACCTACCTACATAAATAAAATAGTACCTATACCTTAACATTTGATATCGCATGAACCTTTGCAGACCTCTGCAGGTTTGCTTTGTTTTTGTTTTTTCCTCATACCTACTTACCTTCGATTAGCTAGGCTATTTATACTTACTTAAAAGTCGGGAGATAAGAAACAACTTCGAAGGACGAATTATTTTACTCACCTACATGTTTTATTATAATAACAATTTTATGCATGAGTAGCTTACTGATCTAATTTTATACCAAAAATCATAGTATGTAGGTACCTACTCTATTATTAAACTTTGTACATAAATGACTTTGTATGAACATTTACACTAAAAAACCGACTTCCAAAAATACTAAAAAGCAAAAAATAACTAACGCAATTTATAACACTTTCCTCTACTTACCTACTGACTACTTATTCTCTCCGCTTACTGCTTGGTTTGAAGTTGGTGCCAAGCCACAGCATAATTAGTAAACAATATACAAAAGATCTTTGTTAAGATTCTCCATGATTTAATAAGGTCAAAAAAAACTTTGGCACCGTTTGCATTTAAAATTCTAAATTTTAGAAATAAACGGTCCTTTACAGGACCACTATAGTTGTAGAATGTAAATTACATTTATCTCATCGTCGTTTTCATTTGTTTCTTATTGTCATTTATCGTTATTTCTGATTTATTTACGTAGGTTAGTACTTAGTAGGTTATCGTGTAGAAATTTATTTGTCACACCATAAGTAATTTTTTTATTCATATATGGCTTGGCACCGACTTCAAACCATGCAGCAAGCGGAAAGAATAAGTAGTCAGTAGGTAAGTAGAGGAAAGTGTTATAAATTGCGTTAGTTATTTTTTGCTTTTTAGTATTTTTGGAAGTCGGTTTTTTTTAACGTAGTTTTATTTTTATTTTTTGCTTTTTAGTGATTTAAGTATGGGTAGGCTTATTATTTATTTAACAATCACAGAACACTATTAAACCTAAACGTTAATGAGATTAACCTTCAAGGTCAACCTAATAGCCTCAAGGAATACTATTCTCTATCCATATGCACGTATGATTTTGAAAGAATTTTCTCTGAACTCCTATCCTTTGAGGAGTTGTACCTTCCATCATCAGCTCATCCATAGGAAATCATCATCAAACGCAAATAATTGAACAAACTGTATGGTATTGACTGAAACGTAACAGTTATATGCTTATAATTTGAGTGTTCTTCACGATTTCCTTGGGATCCCATCATCATATGCTGACTAGATGACCAGGGTACCAACTTGAATATGTACCCTAACGAACAAAAAAAGAATTACGCAAATCGGATTAGAAATGTTAAAGTTATCAACATACTAATATACAAAGTATCGTCAAAATGACATCGTCCAAATAACAATAATGCTTATAAAATAAAAACTACTAAACCAAACTGAAAGAAATTTTTATGGGACCATCTGGCAGCTATTTCGCGTCGAACAAAAAAAGAATCACGTGAATCGGTCCATTAACCGCGACGTAATCGATGTACATACATAGAAAAAAAAAAAAAATAATACCGGCCGAATTGAGAACCTCCTCCTTCGTTTTAGGAAGTCGGTTAAAAATAGGTATTTTGCCGTAGTCTTGTCAGTATCTTTTTTTAATCAGTTACCTACTACTGGCTACATTTTTTACCAAAATCAAAATTAATTATTAAGTTAATACGTTTTTAGTCTTTGTCGATATTTCCGTCTATTCTACGAGATTTGTTGTTTTAAAATATGAGAGTTCAGATAAAGCCGTCTATTCTTTATAAAAGCTTTTTTTATGAATAATCATTATTTTTATCATCTTTCACAGAAATGGTTCTTGAGTTTGTTAAGCTTACGAACACGAAAATAAACTCTTTGTATTATGTCCTTATAGCTTCTTTGCAAGTTAGATTAGATGCCGAAAAATCACAAGAAAGAGCATCGCAATTTGTCAAGATACCGAGGCTCAGCGAAAAAATCTAATTATCGCAGAAGCAGGCAAAGGGAATGGTTATGATTAAAATTATATAAATGTAATTTGATGGATGTCATGCTCTTTGATGTAGAAATGAAATTACTTTGTTGAATTTGTAATATAATAAATTAATCTTGTATGCACGGAATTTTATGTGATGATAGCACTTATTTATTTATTTCGGTTAAAGATGAGTAGATTAGTATTTGAATATATTATCGGAAATGGTTATCGTATTTATTAATTATATTTTTATTTAACACGGACACATGAAGAATTTGTACTTAGGAGCATTTAAACTTAAGACCACTTTTCCATAGTGTCAGTAGACTCCTAATATGTAGTACAAGTATGTATGTAGGTAGGTATTGCGGCCCACCTCCGCCTGGTGTGCCACATCGTGGTGCACTTTCAATGCAAGTGTCGAAACCAGCCAGTGCAGTTGCGGTTGAGTTTAGGTTTGCCGCAAGACACCGTTATTATCTGTAGATTGGCACCAGGCACCCCGCATTCCGTGCCGCGACACTGATCTATGTCATTCTACTTGTTTTATTACGAAAAATAAAAGAGACCTTTAAACTTTTTCTATGTTGTATTTTATGATTTTGTTTCATGTTATAAAACGATTGTGATAAAACCTACGCATTTTAATATTAAATGAATAAAAGTTAATATCAATCGTGATAGTAACAATATCTATAACCTTTACACAAATTATAGCCCACGCCACGTCTTTAAGATAACAAGAATAATTGTCGTAGACGCGGACATGAAGGTTATTGACCTATGGGCCAATAAAAGACCGGACAAAATAAAAATTAAATCTCGGAAAGCGGAATCTGGTGGGCGCAGAAGTCATAATTTACGACGATATTGATATCCCCTGTACACCTACAATTATTAAAATTCTCTACCAATACAGGCAACATTATTTAATTTCCTCGCGAGTATTAAGTAATTACAGGTAATGAATTGGTTTTACAAACGTACCAAGCAGGCATACGGTACCAAGGTATACAAAATATGGATAAATAACTATCAGCCTTCATAGTTCACTTCCTTTCAGATAGTATTCATATAATATCTATCTACTATTAAAAATTACTCAAACACAACTTCAACAACTTAGGTACATCTTCTCTATTTTATATACCTAATAATAACCAACTGCTTTCAACCGTGTAACAAAGTTAAAAAGGATGATACGTCTCATCATACCAAACAGAATCCACTTGAACCAATTACGTTTGAAGGCATAAAAATCTACATTAGATTAACATAATACGCGTAATAGAAAGTTGTCGAGGTGAATGCTACGCAAACGTCAACTTAATGCCATACGGAAGAATTTGTCTTGCCTAAACCAGTCTGGCACATGCGTTCATGTCACAGCGCATAGGAAAGTGAACAGACTGCATTTTTGTTTTCACTGTCAAGAAGCTTTCTACGCCTCCAGGCTGGCCCGGCCAGCTACAAAGTATTGACAATTAAACTGCATTGTTACCATTTGCATAACCAATATTATAGATATATTCCAGGATTCATTAATTAGCTAGCTACTTCTCATTATAATACTGATACCATAAAAATTCAATCAAATTGATTCATTAGCCAAGTTATATTTTGTAAAATATTATGTAAACATTCTTCATTAGGTTGGTATTCATTTGAAAGTTTAATTAAGAAGCTATAAAATTAAATGAAAGATTTTTTAATACATAATATAATTAATGATACGAAAAACGTTCTCAAAAAAAATCTAATATTAAAATATTCATATCAATTAAATTATAAGGAAGTAGGAAATTATAAAATATACATAAAACATTTTGTGATTTAACTCACACATTAAAGGAGTTAACTAAAAGGAGAGTCGGAAAAGTCCTGAAAGCTTTCACCCAAAGTAGGCCGAGCTAATGTTTGGTCCATTATGATTTCTCTGCCCGTTGTCTAAGGGGAAAGAAAATATAAATTAAAAACAACACCACGTATTCTGCACCCTCCGTTTCTCGTTCTCAAATATTTGAAAACAGAAGAGGCAGCCCTTACTTCGTACGTTAGTAGGTACTCGCATTGTAACTAGATTAAAACTCACGTATAGTAGGTATGTGTATTATAGCACTGAAATTGAGCAAGGGACATCGCTATTAACAGCGAGGCAGGCTATGAGGCCTACATTGTGCCTGCACCTTATGGCGCCCGCCACGGCCCATTGCGCACCCCAGGTGATAAAGGCGTTAAATACGATTAAGAGGTCCCTAATGGGACCGCCCCAATAACACCAGATACTCTCTCTCTTATCACACTTCGACCCAATTTCCTCAATTACCAGGATCAAGGAGAAATAATGAAATGAGAGTAATCATTATCTCGTTCACTTATTCTTTTCTTCGCGCCTTCGTCGCCAGCGGCTCTGTGAAGCATTAAAATACTGCTACGGATTATCACACAATTTATTCAGGTGCTTAATTTGAGCGGCTATCCCACTTTGAGTACAATTTATTTTTATTTCACTTAAATATGGGCTCGGGTACGGTGGAGATTTGCCTACACTTTTTATTTAAGCTTTCTTTATAAATACACTTAATATCGCTTAGTGAATTAACATAGAGGTTCTCCTTTTTAAAAACCTTATCTCATTAAAATACTCATACAATGCATGTATGTATATATTCGTTTCTCATTAATGAATTCTCATTTCAAGAACTGTTCCAGCTTCTGTGACGTGCCTATGCCAAACTTATAACGAGTTACATACACGAGTCCTATGAAGTAGATAGATGCTGGCACCGAACGCCACGTCATAGAATGTTGAAACTTTCAACAATTATGGAACTGCAAATACGTATTAGATTGAACACACATTACGGGTGCAGTCATTAAACTACGATCATACATACCCCATGTACCGAGCGTGTGAGCTAAACGTACGCCGCGATTGCACTCGACCGAATAGCTGGCGGTCCAATCGAAACTTTTGATTAAAATCAAGCATACTAAGAGTACCTACTGTGCATCGATTCGAATCGAATGCGGATATCTTTATTTGAACTCCGTATGTTATGTTCAGATTGGGGAACTCCAATTGGAACTTGGTGTTTATACAATCGATTAACCGGCCACATCGAATGACCCCCGTGCCGGTTGAACTCGCGTCCTTTCATTTCCATCCTGGACGATTTTTGAAATGGGAAATTTTCTGTTCTTCTCTCACATCAGCCTTGATGACAACCCTTAAATTGGCAAAACATTTTTTTCCGAAATATGTTTTTCTTTTGCGTTTTCCTGTTTAATTGCAATCTTAAGAGGTCGTAAAAAATGTTGAAAAAAATCCTACACTTACAGTTTTTGAGAAAACGTATGTGCTACAGGTATGACGTTGCCAACTACATTAGAAAATACTTATGCCCTGTTTTGTATGTACAAACAATATATTCATTTATATACCACTAAGGTGGCAAACAGGCATACGGTACCACCAGATAGGAAGCGGTTACCGTAGCCTATGGACGCCTGCAACACCAGGGGCGTTACTCACCCGTTGTCGACCCTGTAAAAAAGAAGCAACTGTATAGGCAGTGAAACTGACAAAGCGTAATGTATTTTCTTCGAAGGGCAAGACAGGTATCATTCCTGCATACATCCCCTACGACGCTACTCCAACACAGGCCACTATTGCCGCTACAGCGTCTCCTCATGGAGCTCTGGCTACCTTACTCACCGCAGGAACACAACACCACAAGAAGTGTTATTTGGCTGCGGTCTTCTGTAAGGTGGAGGTACTAGCCCAGTCGGGCTGCTCTAAATTCTGAACGGACGAGTCCGTTGCGCCCTATCTCCTCCAAAAACCAACATTTAACGAATTTTCGATTGGTTGAATGTTATTACTAACTTGGCAATGTACTACGGGTATGACCAAGCTTATTTACCCACTAATAGGCAACGGGATACCAGTAGTACATACAGACTATCAAGCTAATAAAATAACTGTTCTGCCATTTATTCATCCGAAAACTGCTTGTTGTTATTATTTATGATGTTTCCAATCTATACAAAGCACATGGACCACCAATCCCACACAAAAATATTACCAAAACAATAAACAAACTTACCCGTGACGCAAGCGCAGCCGGTCGCTTCGGAATTATCTTTGCTTTTAGCACATAATAGTGAGATTTTGTCATACGGAATATTATTTGTACGAAAAATAATGTTTCCAACGTATTTACAAAAAAAATAAAAAAATTTTTTTAGTAATCAAGTCGGTAGAATTTTTCAAAGTCAATGTCTTACCCGTAGCACCGTGCCAATTTAAGGGTTAAAAAAAATGTGACCAAAGATTGAAATTTTGACGTGACAACGTCTTATAAATTGGTTTGCCGGGTGACACTTCAAGAAACTGCGTTACGCGCCGCTCACGTAACGTGACGTTATGTTTTAAATTGTTACTATTATTTCATCCTTCTTCCTACTATACGAATGAATATTCACATTAAAATTATTTTACCACTCAAAGTCGTTGTCACGTAAAACTTTCGCCCGTATACCGACTTTACAGGCAACCAATTTTTTTAATTTTGTTTTTGTAAATACTGGAAAGAATAAAATAATGATGTACCTAGATCTTACAGGACGGGCATAATGTAAAAAGAACTGCTTCATTCAATATTGAAACTGGTTTATCTGTAATTTCGTGCCACATTAATAAATTGTAATGAATTTTTGAAGATTTTTTGCGTGATCGTTGTGAAATGAAAAGCTTCTTTCTCTCGCTGCCGTCAATTCTTTGTCTTATTTTCCTAATAAACTTGCAAGTAAAGATTCAACATTTTCATTTATCCTGAAGCAAAAGGTCGACAATGATTGGGAGGAATTCTTTACGAGCCAGCCGTTTCTTTCATGCCCACTTCATCATTTGTCTTAGGAAAAATTTATTAAACTTGCAAGAACGAATAAGATTGATCACCACTTGAATCCGTCCCAAATTATATACTCCACTTTCATTCTCGGTTATGTGTCGAGTACAATTCTATTTATTAATATTCATAGCTCATTGTAAAACACAATTTAGGGTGTCAATTATTCCCTTCGGCGCCAAAGGTGTTAGGGGGACGTCAAAATGTAACATTCAAAAATCAACAGCGACGCTTTCTGGCGTGTGGTGCCTTTAGATTAACCGGATTAAGTATATAAACGATAGGGGTGAAAATTTGTAGCTTGATTCGCAGTAGCGTAGCATAGGATAGCACAGTGTTGTGGTGTGATGTGGCGTAGGCGAGGTCCCATGTTCCCGCTGGACGCAGCCGCGTGAGCCGCGGCGCGCCACGGTGCGAGCCTCTGATGCGGAAATTCCATTAACGGCCACGAATTTACTGCTGCATGGTGAATTTAGAACGCATCGATTTTAGATGAAAATTACTACCTATAACCTCTCAATTAGTACTACGGCTCACAAATTGACTATCGGCCCAATTGTCCCTTTACCTTATACCTACTTAATACAAAACTAACTCAGCTGATTCTATATTATTGAAAAAATATATAGGTCATAGAAAAATCTTTTCGATTTGTATAAATGAAAGTATAAACGTGATAAAGCTACAAATAAAAGCAATGGATTATTGTGACTTATGTAAAAGATTCTAAGACCGGAGTCAACGTTCCATAAATATCTAGTGAAAGGCGACTGAACCGAGCATTTGTAGTACCTATTTGCTTATGAAGTACTAACTTATAACACTCATTACTTTTGATAACACAGCCATTTTAAAAATGTATACTTATTATATACATACATAAAATGTATTTAGTAGAAGTAAAGACCACAGTGCCAATAACCTTTGCTTGCAAAATTAACATATTGCTTCGGGCTACTTTTGATTATATAGGTTATTTAAATAATTATTGTATTAATTAATTATTGCTAATTGTTGGAATTAAATATCACCACTTCAAAATCTACATACATTAAAAGTGTTTAATAACTATAACCACACATCGCATCAATGAGGACTGTTAGTCAGAGTATGCATTGTTTCAACATGCAAAACCTTTCGAAAGTTTGCCAAAATCTAACAATACAGTTGAAAACTAAGTACAATACTGCAATGAATATTTATTCATCTAGCCCAGCAATTTATTAGAACTACAATCGTAAGTTAATGCATTAACAGCGTAAGTATACATTGTCTGACTACATCTCAAACCTTACACACAAAATGAAGTTCAGACCAATAAATTCATTTGCCTATGAATGTGGATGCTTATGACAGATATTATGTTCATAAGTAGATAGTACGTGCTTGAGCCAAGAATATATTTCAGTGAAGCTTTTAATATTATCTAGACTAGACTAGGTAATATCTGAAAATGTCATCGTCTTCAAAGGCATTGGTAACCAAATTTAAATTACGTAAAAACCTAGAAACGATGTTTCAGTGAAAGTGACCGCAGGCGGAGTCTAAAAATTACGTTACCACTTACCTAGCGGTAGTCCGCTTGATGTTTACTAATCTTTGAGCTTTCACTTTGTAAAAGAGTATTATATCAGCAAATTCATTGAAGAGCCATCAATAAATCTGGTAGCATAAATATTTAATACAAATATATCTGCTGTTCGTTACCTCGAGATTTAATTTTAGGTTGAGTCATCCATGCAATAACCTCACATTCTAATAGGTATGTTATTCTTGATGATATGTTTACGCAATGTAATATAACCTCTTCGATCTCGTCGGTTATTACTTATTCTTGTTTTGTAATTTGTCCATCACTTTCATTCATGTTAAAGACAAAATCATGCGCAAGAGCACGACATGTTCCATGGCCATGGCCTTTTTTGAATAAAGAAGATGGATGTGTGTGTGTGTGTGCCTGTGCGTGTATACTAACAGTTAAGACGTATTATGAGCAATTAATGTGTGGGATTTGTTTGGCATACATACTAAATGTATATAACTATTATATTAACAATGTTTTAATTATTCTTAACTGTCCTTTTCAACTGGGGACTACTAGAAAGTTGCAAATGAAAAATTAATAAAAAAACATTACGGGGCATTTATATTCTTACTTTTTTGTAAAATTATGTAAATCATACTAGATATAATACAAGATGAACTTATAATTTATAGGTCTAACTATTTACCTTTTTACCATTTTTTACACAAGATACAATTAATAGCGGTGTTAGGCAAATTACCATAAAAAATATTTTCTTTTCATTACATAATCTAAGTTACGCAGATAATTATCAACAGCTTAATACGAAAAAGGAATACGATCATTTACTCGTCTTAAAAAATCGTTATATTATAAACTTTTTAGCGAAAAAATGATTGCACTGTATAAAATAGTAATTTAAAGTAACTGAACACTGAAAAAGGTAAAAAAAAAATCTAGAAATTTGGAACACTCGGTCTGAAGACAGCGAAAGTTTTCATTTCTATCTCAATATACATCCATCAGTTCGATTCTTCAAGGATGATGAGCGTAAACATATTGAATTGTTCATTTTATATTTTAATGATTTGTCTGAAGTACCTACAGATAATTGAGTAAAATAAATGTCATCACGCGATAAATGGCGTAAAACATAAACTCAGCAATATGGACCTTAAACATCATTGCCCTAATGAATCAAGAATTAAATAAAGAAAGATGGTACTTATAGTGTACATTTAAAATGTCATACTGATTTCCATCGCTCTAGTCGATATGGATGTACCTAGGTACATTGTTGATAAATAAATAATAATTTTAGCAAAGAAAACAGGTTTGTACTTATTGTTTCAAAGTATACATTGTCAATTTATCTCATTACATATACCTAGTCACGGTTAGATCGCGCCACGAAAGAAAGTCACACCTGACTGTACATTGTGTTATGACTGCTCGTGCGCAGAGAAAACTACGGATTTTCACGGTCAGTTGGTAATGGTATCCGTCATCGTTAGTCTTAATAGCTACAATTTGAGCCCAGCATCGATGCTGTCACCGAGAAATCGATCTGTTCAGTAAAAAAAATCGTATTACGAAAAACCATAGCAATTTTTTCATCATAGCCGCAAAATATATGACGAAAAAGAGGGAAATCAATTTCGAGCACGGTCTATAAATTATGGGCGATAGATAAGTGAAATTAGTTAACTCGCTGACTCATAAAATATGTAATAGATTTTTTATCATTCTGACTTTACTAGTGGTTCAACCAAGTTTTGCATAGAGCCTCTATTGTACCCGGAGCTGTATTGTAACCTTAACTTAATATTTAAACTATAACAAGAGTGCTTGCGTTTCTAAGAATAGCAGCAGCCGAGTAGGTACTTTAACTTCTTAAATTTTCCCACAATTCTATACCACAAAGTTCACGTTTATTATGTTCGGTAAAATTTTACAAGGATTCTTATAAAAATATGACCGTAAGAATATTGAGGCCACAAAAATACTTGTTCCACGGATGAGATCACACTGGTATTTGTGTAGAGATTAATTTCACAAAACTTGTTTGGGGTCATAAGGCTAACAACATACCTATAGCAAAAATCACTTAGCATTTGTTTGCAAAGGTTCATCAAGGCATCAAACATCGATCGCGAGTCTCGGGCCGCGGTAACGGTACCTATATGGCAAATTCCAACACGTCCACTAACGGTCCACCCTCCTGTCTCCACAGAATACTTATCATTACATCTCGAAGACCGCTCATCTGACACGCGTCAATAGAATTTAATATGATGCTTGATAGCTTCTAAATAAAAGAGAATGGATTGTTATCGGACATCATGGTCTTAATTATACGTGTATTGTCAACATATTTGGGTCTCATCTTTTGTTATGTTGCCATCTCTCTTTGCTCGCATGCTTAATGCTACTTTATTCATAGTAGTATTTGAATGAGGTGACCCCTTCTGTGGGTCGACTCTTGGTTTTATTTGTACTGCGTCCCAAATCAATCGATTGTTGTGAATATTACCTACAAACATTTCAAAATTACTTTCACCTTCTTAAATATTGCTTATTAATTTATTTAACTCTGTAATAAGTACGTATTTATCTACTATTAATTATGATACATAAATTATTCATTGTAACATTCATACTTTTATCAGATAGGTTATGATTTACTAGAAATATAAATATCTTAAACCGCTTCCATCACATTAAATTTAGTTAATGTCAATTCCTTTACAATAACCATTAAATCGTTTCCATTTAGTTCAATGTTTATTACCTACAGACTATTATGTTTACAACATGCTCATTATTCATGGCGCATTGATATCTGACCGATGATGACTATGAAACATTACGCTTTGAAAAGTAAAACAAATTGCAGTGGCACTTCTTAAATATCACAACCAATCAATCATTCCTTTATTACGTATATCGAAAATTTAACAAGCGGTGTTTCCTAGTTATTTCAATGTTGGTAATCGTTTCAACTGTAGACCGTGAAAAATTTCTTAACTATTTTAATTACTTGCGATTATATTTACTGTTTGTATTTCTTTTGCAAGAAGAATATGCCTTTCATAAAAATGCAATCCACAAACCTCAATGCGCTATTGCGATTATTGTGTTTAATTTATTTCGTCAGTTAATTACTATTTTGGAGTTAGCTCATTGTAATAATAGGTACCCTCGGTCAGCAAAATATCTAAACTAATCGAAATTCACAAAATGCTTCTAATCCATAATAATGTGTCACGAAATAATTCATTAGCAGCGTAAACAAAACTCGCCACAACGCAAAATTGAAATATTATTTTTATAATACATAACAGGATAAGTTTTAAGAGTATTTTGTAAAAGCACCAGTAATAAGCTTTTTAACTATGTAGTATATTTTCTTAGTACCTATTAGTCAAAAGAACCCGTATAGAATATGATCGGGTTCGTCAATCAGGTGTTCAATTTATTATGGCAAACATCAATAATGTTATGATATGATTTGTTATTATTGCAACTTTTAGTATAAGTACATATTGATAAATCTTTCAAACATAGCATTTGCCTTTAATGAATAGCTATATACCTAATTATGTGCATAAACCAACTTATACTCAACTGAAGAATCCATAATCCCTGTAAGTCTTAAAGACTAGTGTCTCGTTGCGTAGGTTAAGTGGAGAAAATTTGAGCTGCTCTGCGGAAACTTGTTCTTAAACATCGGGAACTAATGGGGAAAGTTCCGCACAACCGGTCCACGAATGGCATTAGAAATCACCGGAAATCCTCAAAATGAAGTATTCAACTCTCATTTTCCATAAAAGTTCACGAGATCAAGTGGTTCGCCAAAGATGTACTTAGTTTGATTCGTGACTAGTTTTCTTCAAATCGATAAAAAAGTTGTTTCGTATCTATTTGATTACATTATAAGTACGACTCGATTACGAAGGACTCGACTGCGGCCACAGCCACCAGTCACGCCCGTACCTCTGCTAGACTATATTTTTACTTTCTGTTTTTTATGGAATGTAATTTATACACCATGAAATATTACAAATCTTTGTTCCGCGGTTGGTAAATACCCTGACTTTCGTTCCCCTGGTCGTAGGCTTGAATTCCACCCAGAACACAATTTTTTGTGCAAGAATATACCTAATATCTGTTTGTTGGGTGATGATATTTACATGAGTGTGTCGTGTAGGTATTTAAAATTAATAAGTAAACTTAGTGTATTTTTGGTTTATCTCCGGTGTAATTTTATACGTCTATTACACCAAAGAGTCGTTTCGATATCGTTTAGACACACGCTGTTCATCAAGTTATGTAAAGTAGCATGATACCACAATTTCATCTTATAAATACAAGTTACCTACTCAGACTTAAGCTTCCAATATTTTATGAAAAGTTTTCATGAAGCAGTAAAATGTTTCGTCAAACACAAACTGCACTACATAATATTATATTAAATTCAACGTCAATGTTGCCATGCTAAAGAGCATTGAAAAGTGCCTCCTTTAAAACACTTCCCGAATCGAAGGCTACATGATTCACGAGAACGAAAATCACGTAATATTGCAACTTTTATCTAGTACGTATCTATATATATTACACTCGATAACATAATTCAAAGCGTCTCCTAAGTTTTATTAATTACTGATGCATATCATTAATGGTTTCACGGACATAATCCTACGTTATATCCCCTAATCCACGTATTGTTCAATATTACATTATATTACAATATAATGCCTATGTATGTAGATGCAATGCATTCATTAATTAGCAATAACAGCATCCCACGTCGATTAATCAATATAAAGTTAATAGGATGTCCAGATTGTATTAATTGAAGTATCAAACTTGCATTCACTACAAATACAACACAAAATTCTATAAAAATATTTTGCCATCATGACGCAATGAAGGTCACGAAAGGAATTGAGACAAAGGCTCAATAAGTTCATATATTCTCTAGAGTATTACCGGACATATAAGTAAAGGAGAACAATTAATTTAACAAATAGATTTTCTGTGTGAATTATTTCTGGAAAAGGAACGGTCGAACAATCGGACTGCGGGTCGGCTGTAATGTATGCGAGTCAGAGTCCATCGGAACAATCGAAGCCATCGGAAGTCGGATTCGAGAACCGATAAAGTTCGCCGCTCATTACACTGTCACGTAACAAAATGTTCATTATTGCTCGCAATTTCTTATATAGAGAAAGAAAAGTGGTTCCTTGGCATTTAAAAAAAGTTGCCTAAGAGCTTTTTGTCGACGTTGCTGCTAGTCGCTCCGGGCAGCAACTTCCGATTGCATTTAGAATGTAACGGTACAGTCCAGTGGATAGCTTTATTGGTGCACAGCCTATGAACATTGAACACATATTAACATTTTGTTCAAATGGGAATTATGTTGTTAATCCTATTATTAATTAATTATCAAAATAATCATCCAATTGAATAGGTATGTGAAAATGAAAAAGAGGTACCTATCATAACATTAAAGTTTATCTCTATATAGGTGCTACGGTTACAATCAAATTGTTGTCGCTTTACTAAGGCTTGAAATCCTGTCCATAGTTTAGTACAGTACCTATGCTGCACATCAGTAGAACTAAACGGTTTATTCTTCTTTATTTACATCAATTATCTTCATAATGACTTTCTACATAAGCATATTTGGACAAAGTTAAAGATAAATAAATTTAGATATATAAGTTTAGTGAAGATGCAGTACATGATACATGGGGTTCACACATGTGATTCCAGTGCATCGCTCGGTGTGAGCGCGGGTCGATTGAGGCGTTCCATTCCACCCCTGTCATTAATCTCATCTCTTTCGCAAGCCAAGTCACGCCGCATTTGGGGGAAAGACGCGACGGCAAAACGACCTTCCACGAAAGCTTGTCCAGTAAATTACACTGTGACCTGCGAGCGAATTACGATATAAAACTGTACCTATAGGTAATACTTCAAATTTTCATTTATAACTTCCCCCGACAATCGTTTCATTGTGTCACAATATTTCCCAATGGAGCACTTTGCTAATATTTTTGATTGCGTATTTGTTTATGGACATTTATTGTGAGCCATTATATTGGAACTGTGAAATCGTTGGTATATTTGGAATATTTTTAACAATGTAAATAAAAATACTCAGATAAATCAATTTTTATTTAGTTATCGATTGGCAAAAATATTTTTTAAATGTTTAAATATATGTTAAAGACTGACTTTGGAACCGGTGAGGTAGTAGGTATACCAGCAGCTTTGACCTTCATAAGTGCTCTGTTAGGGCCTAAACTAAATATTCCTTCCAGACACTTTCAATAAGTGAATTAGGCCTATATAGGCACATTGAATTATTACAAAATTCAATCATATATCTAATGATTTCTATAATATTTGATCATACATTCGCAGCATGGAAGATGATCTAACCAATCAAATATCTAAATGAGCTTCATTTAAAACTGCACGCTCTCAATTAAATATCAATTCGATAAGGATACACGCTGTGTTCGAAATATATGTAATATATCGCATCTAATAGCTGCTTCATTATTTGGCACAGTTCATATCGAGCAAAAAGTAAATGAGCAAAAACCACACCATCTATTACAACGTGAGCAGTCGTCACGGTTCCAGCGAGCGGTCTCGCCGCCTGCTAGAAATAGCGAAGTGTCTCGAGTGTGCAAAGAATCATCACCTCACTTATTATAACAAAAACAAGAAATAATATGGACAAATTATACCCCATTACTACCAGAGTAGAGGTCGCAATAATTTTTCCTTTTGTTTTTGTGGTAATGTCTTGAAAATGGCCAGCTTACGACTACTTCGTATGTTGGTTGCCAATAAATTTTAGATGCGATGAAACTGTATGACGGCAACAAAGCATCTCCAGTAAAATCATGAATAAAGGATTTAAAGTAATATTTTAAAAAGTAAAATATCTTTGTAAAGTTACATTTAGGATCTACATGACGTGATTGTTATTTGTAATTACGTTTTTATTCGATCTAATCAGAGCATCTGCAACGGCTACATTCAATGTGAAGGTGAGCTCTGAATAGTACATAGGAATATAATTTTATCGCACCAGTTATTATACTAAAAACGATTCTTGTGCTCGTAATTAACTTTATCTGATGGTTACGTTCTGCGTTTCAATCTTTATGAAAAGAAGTAGGTGCACTACACTTTTACTGTACCGTAAGGTAATTAAATAAAAAAGTTACGTTATCATATTTTAAGGTTATTTATATAACAGTTTTAATTAATTATGCTTTCAAAATGGATGATACTCAATCCAATCTAGTTTTCACATTAGGAACCGTATAAAATCACATAAGCCCGAATTTAAGCAGAGTTGCTGTAAAAGTATGTAAATAATGCGTACTGAAAACCTTAAGTGGGTACTCAGGCTAACCGCGGCGGACAACGTATTATCATAAATTAATTATGTATACCACGAGCCACCAAAATAACTTTATCATTTTTAGATTTAATTTTCGAATAAGAATGTGACGTTTTTATACAATCTCAGTGACTGCTAATATTGATGTCCATATAAAAGGTATTGGTGATTATTATTTGGAAAAATATCATTAAAAATAAAGTACGAATAGCATATTAATATTTCACAATTACTTATGTACCTACCTATTACCTATCTACGTAATTTTTTGTGCACGAGACTAAATCGCAGTTTTTCTTTTTTAAATATATCGATAATATTTGTTTACCTATCTTTTAATTTATCATCGGGATCTAGAATTATATGTTAAAACAAAAATAACATTAACAAGGCTAAATCATACAACAATTTTGCTGCAAATATTGTTGCAGTTTAGGGGCAGACCCAAGAAAATCTTTTCAGTGCATAACAAAACGTTGGCACGTTCGCGCTGAAAAATAACTCTAATTAAGAGATCCTAAGGACCCGCGCACAATGGAAACAGAATCCTTGTTCTCGACTAAAAGTGGACTAAGACTGTCTAAGACTTACACGGATAGCAAAATAATAAAGGCTTTTTTTAAATGTTAAAACAGGTTTTTCAACTCATGTAGCAACTTAAAGTTTAAAACTTAGACCAAACTTCAACTTCAATACTTCTATCTAACTTCTTAGACCAAATGTCGTGAAAGTTATTTATAACAATTTAACTAAATTCGTGTCTAAACTGATATTATAGTTCCATAGAAACATTTCAATGCATTATAGGTACATCGAAACACGTAGGTACCTACCTACGTGCACTTTATATTGGAAAGCTGTTTTTGCTTAGACTTTGTTTTATAATAAAACAATTTATTAAAATATATATAACGAGTTACTAGTTAATTATGTATTAGTTTTTAACGTGATTTTAATAACATATATGTAACGCTAGTTATATAATAATAAAATAATTATACATTGGTAATAAAATATAATTATAGTAGGTAGTAAATGCGTGAGTTATCTTATTTCCGTAGTAAAAGACCGGCATAGTATGAGATCTGATAACCATGTGTGAAATATCTTGCAGAATATAGGTATCTATACATTTTTAATTAATATATTTATTTTCATCGGTAACTCGGAAACGTATATTAAAGCAAACGAATTATAGAAAAATATGCTCGATCATCCGGTACAGATGAGTTAAAATTTTAACTAGTGGGAACGTGGCATAGCCTTTGTAGGTCCTACTTACTATATATTTGTGTTCTGTTCATAAATATATCAAATTGTAGTCGAAGTTGTAAAAATGACAATTAAACGTATCCTACTATGAAGTGCAGCACACATAGTGTCCATAACTGTATTTAATATAAATGATAAATCATAATATAATCCTACACAAACTGTTACCAGATATCCCGCTAAGTAAATGCTTGAAACGAAATTCAAATGCGTATAAAACATAGGTAGGTACTTACCTACCAAAAAAAAATCTCCATTCAAATATTTATTTACGTGTGTTTTATGTTATTTATCTCATATCTTCTTCCGCTTCTTATGTTAACGAATTTTTTATATAATATTTCTTACTAATCATCTTGAAGCAGGCTGCAGCGCTGTTGTCTGTCTTAATGATATTACATTTTTTACTTCCTTCCTTATGAATACTTGAGATGAGGGGTACCATTATGAGCTCTGCTATAGCTTGTTGGAAAAGCAATTTACATTCATCACTTGAAACAACAATCTTTTCACGCCCAGATTTATCATTTAGATAAGTACTTGTACGACCAATATAAAAACTCTGTATACAGAAATGGTTCCATGTATTTATCACTGATTGAAATTTGTGGAATGTCAAAATGCATTTGTGTTTTAAAGATTAAATGTGGGTATAAACTTTCAACAGCCGTAAACAGTAATATGTAAAAGAAAGCATACCGAAATACTATGTTAATTAACACTTACCGTTAATGGAAATTTTAACAGCGCTCCAATAATCAAGACACAGTTTTAAGTTCAAAACTGCGCTGATATCGAAACGAGTCCCAAAGTTTTTTCAGAAAATCAGCTTGTTCCACTCAAACCACTCAATTCAACACTATTTTAGTTTTTCAAATCCTTACACAATATGTTATCACGCCTCAATCATGCAGTTTCACTTTCTATAAAGCGTTCGTGATCTGTCACGAGCCGGGAAAGGCCGACACCGCCAGTGAAATATTAGAACGCGATCTACGTAAAACTTCTGCGAGGCGAGTTTGTGAGCAACGAGAACGCGCGCCACCCAGCAGCAAGCACGCCGTCCGACCGCCGAACAGCGACTGTGATAACGACACTTCCTCCGAATGAACCTGCGAACCTCTCCATAGACAGTAAGCTCGCTGCCGCGATGCCGCCTCTCTCTCGCCGCCACCGCCGCCACCGCCGCCGCCGCCCGTCAACGCACTTAACTCGCACCCGCGAATTCTGATCTGGACCCTCGCAGCGTCACAACAAGAAACAATTTCCAACTATACACCTTCACAAACTCGTCTCGTTCTGAACGCGTAACGAGTTTACGGTACGTAAATCGTAGTGGATTTGTTTTGCAGCCCAGCCACAGTAATCCGGTTCTTTGCCCCTGAGTTCATAGAGCGCTTTTTTCCGAATCAGTTCCCGTTTAATAGAGCCTTCTTTTTGTACGATCTGCCGCCTATGTAGGAAACGCGGAATAACCGCTATGGACAAGATGCCAACTTTCTAAACTAAACCTATGAGACTGCTGCATTCAGATGGTGAATTATGTTATTATTGTTAGAAATAACTCGAAAAGAATGATAATTAGTAAACATTTAGTAGATTGAATACAGCCCGTGGCCATAGTCAAGCAAAGCGGAATGTACATGGCGTAATTTCACGAAGCGATTTTGCATTACGCGGTCGTCACCTAGGTAACATTTTCCGCTTTATAAGTTGCGGTTTTACTTTCGGTGTCAATTACGAGGGTTGCGGTCGAAGCCCCACAATAACAGCGCGGCAAATTGGATACCAGCCCTCTGAACCAGATTAGACCACCTTCTGAAGGCTGTTTGGAATTACGCAACACGATGGCGACTAATCTTTTCAAAGTTAAAAATAGGTCGCGAACGTAGTCATCAAATTTGTTGTTTACTTCAGTGAACTCATTGCCACTTGAAGAAATGCATTACGTCAGATATACGAGTAAAGTGCGCTTATATGTAAAGGCTCCCAAATATTGAAACCATAAACCCGTTCGAGTGATCCCGTGACGATCCCGAACTGGGTCAGCAATGCGCTCCCGAAAAATAAGGAGGATACACAAAGACGATGGTATCGTAGAAATAAAACTTATTGGTTATTTAACGCCATTTTATTTTTCATACCTACAATCATTTTATTCGTCAGTATAAATGATGAAGAGAATTATAGTGATGACAATAACTGTGTAAATTTCTATCGACAGCGTCTCCATCAATAAGTATTAACGAAAGTGACTTTCTCTAGATATCTTCACTATTAAATGGTATGCATGTGCTATTTTCTTTTAACGTATCTAAGTAATAATCAGTCGATAAGCTAAAAGGTCCGAATTTTCGTTTTATCTTAAGAATGAAGTACCTAACTAAAACTAGAAAACTTAATCCGTAAGCCTTATGCTTTACAAACATTAAAACAAATACTCAAATCAAAGTCTATATACATATATATAGTAGTAGTAATAATAGTAGTAGTGAAGAAAAGATAATCTAATTCTTATGTCGTATTATTTATAAGTGGACAGATTAGTAATTAGTAGGTATATCTAGGTATATCTATTAAAAGATAGCCTGTCTGTACATGTCCTAAAAAGGAAGCTATCGCCCCCGCCTCCTTGAGGCGTCTCGCTTTTCTCCATGTGAATTCGGTTTCCACTTTAGGATGACTGACGGTAATATCAGAAGTGAATACAAGAGTTGTACTTTAGGAAGGCCAATAAAACGATGAACACAGTAATGTTGTTTGTTCGAACGAAAAATAAATATCACATATTGAATTGTCATTGTGTAGCACTTGTATAGGTATAGATTATGTAAATAAATCAAATCGCATATTCTATCACAAACACACCATAAAAAATCGTAATATATAACCGCGATTTCAACTGAATTTATTCCAATCCCAAGGGTTGTTTAAAAGCGATTGTTTCAGTGATATATCCAATTTTTTATCACGATGTGTAAATTTACAATAAAATTGAAATTGAGTTTAATGTATCATTATGGCAGCCGAAACAAACCTCTTTAGGCGGATGGATGGACAGTAATAGATGGAAGATTAGATTTATTTAGTAAAGTAAAACAATTTATATACCTACACTAGATATGAAAATTGTAAACTACAACTATATCTACATGTAAATAAATAAAGTCACCTATAATAACAAAGTAATTAAACATCCAAAGGAAAGACTTCAACGATATACCTACTATCATACATGAAAATAAGTGCAAATTATGACGTGTTTTCGTGTAAGGACAGCAAAATCAATAGCAATCCAATAGATTTGTCTGATTATGTCACCGATAAAGAGTCCGGTTTGGAGGGTGGCACGGTATACTTTTATGGGCCTGTTATTTTTTATGCTGTCAGCAGTTTGCGAGATTTACACGACAGTTTAATAAGGCTCAAGTTCAGTAAGCATTTTCAACAAAATGGATAACGTATCTTGTCTACTACAAATGGAAAACTAACTCATGCACTAGACTTCTGTTTAATTATTTACTTAAGGTAGAAGTTTCATTTCATTGGCTTTTATATATATAATATTGATCGTACGCAACGATTACAGAGTTATTGCACGTACTGCGCACAAAAATTGGTTAAGATAAATATTTTACAGAGGAATCGGGAAATAACATGGAATAGGTATTTGCGATTTCTCAACCAACCGACGGAAATTTCCTGTTTCGCAGGAAATCGAGACCACAGACGGGAAACCTACGCAGGCTTACACGAATGTTGATAATGTTTGTTCTAGATGAAATCTTTTGAAACATGTCTTTAAACACAAAATTGCTTTGTTGAAAGTTATTTTGTGGACTCTATCCAAACTTATTCTCAAGAAAATACATGGAAAATTATATTTGTAGTAACATACAAGATAATGGCAACTATGAATAAAATCATATATTTTATTCGAATATGAGGTTTAATTCTTACAAACTTTAAGAACTTTACTAACGAAGGTACCTAACGGTTAGGTTACCAAGCACTAATTGACAGAAAATCCATCTAAATAACCCTTTTTTGACCTACCCCTGGTAAGCTCAATAGGAGTTCTTGGGGATCACCAAATTAAGCTATTCTTACTTAAATATCATTTACCATTATGCTGCGATGTTTGCTGTGTAAATATACTCTACGTCTGTGTGATAATTTGAACGAGTTAGGTTAGATTTGGATTTCTAATAAGCCCTTTATTAGAAATCCAAATCTGAAGAGCAAGCACCAAATACAGATCTCTTTTATCTCTAATCGTTCGTTTATTTTCTTTTGTTTGCAAACATTCATAGGTTGATGAGGCATTTACTCCGCTTGAGAGGAAAGTATTTGCGTAGGTATTATCTACTAAACTGTATACTTTTCTAAATATAAACCACCTTTTTTAGTAAGTGTTATCCGATTTTTTTTATAAATAGTAGGCATGTAGAAATCTTAAATTAGACTTAGGTAAATGACGAACGAATTATAACACTTTTACTACGAATGTCCAAGTGTTTTCCTACTTATATATCTACTACTTATCTTAGGTATCCATAAAAAAAATAACATCTTAATTTCTCTTGCACAATTGTTATAAAGTGTTATATCGGAAACAGCAGTTTATGGTAGGAACAATGCTTAACAAATTGGTAGTTACCGACTACGTCATTTTGCCTACAAAGTCAGATAAATTTCATTTTATTGCAGGTATAAAAGCGGCCTTAATTTGCAGACGCCTGTGGGACACTGGGACTGTAAGATTATTCTCATACTGAAAAGCGAGATTGCCAATTACCTCGACTGACTGACCACTTTGGTCTATTGTTGTCTATCCGACCTTACAATCAGTTTTAATTCGAATAATATCCGTTGAAAGATTTGTGCTGTATTTGACTATAAAACATGCGTTTTCAAAGACAAATAATGGTGTTTGTCTTTAAAAAATGCCTATTATATGATTTCTACTTTTCTAATACGTAGATGGCTACATTTTAGAAAAATATCTAGGTAAATATGTATATCGTAAATGGCAACAACTTAATTTTAGAATAGTTCAGTATCATTTATATTTTATATATTATATAAAGTTGTATTTCATAAAGTTACTGCCTCTTGCATCTACATAATATTCATATTTGTTGGTGACAAACTAATTAGATGCGCTGCTGGACATTTCGCCAAGTTTAATACCAACTCATCTGCCACACACGTCACTCTTAATACTATGCAAATTTGACCTGTCTTCAAACTGAAGAGGTATCCGTATACATAACATCAAATCCAAGAATTTGCATCCTGTGTCGTCTGAGAATATATTTATTCAATTGCTTGAAAAATATAAAGAAGTCGCCTACATTTGTTCTGCCCCCGACAATACAAAAGGTGGTTAAAAGTTTATAATTAGGTTTTCGTCTTAGCTGTTCATTGAATTAACAACAGCGACGGCAATAAAAGGATTAAGTAAACAACATTTTCTTTAAAATTGCAATATTAAGTTATTTAAATATATGAATGAAATATTATTCAGAGGGCAGTAGGTATGTATTGTAATTTTTATGTTGTATTGTTTTGTATGTTGGTTTCATATAAACCGTAAGCTGATAATTTGTGACACATATTTTTGTAATTATCATATTATCCAGCATGTGTTAGATTCATGTTTATTTATTAGTTAAAAATAACAGAAATTATTAAGTCCTTATATATCTACTATATACCATGTATACATGAGGACCCATGTACTACCGGTATATGCTATTAGGTATTACTTTAACATATTATTTATATACCACATATATATACATGTACATATATATATATATACACATACTATACATATATACCACATACATACACCACACAGATACACATATACATATAAGTCAATACCAAAACTATATTCTATTTTCATCATAATTGGTATAATTAATCATCATCATCATCATCATAATCTATATATCGACTCTACTTAGCAACATAGTTATAGTTATAACTATATTATTTAAATAAAGAAACTAAAATAGAACATTTATACATATACATATTTTATATAACTCTGTTGTGTCGTCCGACAGATTTCTCCAACTCAATTATTATACTCACCGACCGATGTCCGCACAGCTCGACAGCCAACCAAGAAGTGCCGACCGCACGTCCTTTTATAAGCGGCGGTACGCGGCGCTTTCACTAAACGTTCTTACAAATACCCACATAAAATACTTTTTAAGTTTATAATCTAAATAGGTCTATAAAACAACTATTTAACTAATAACCGTTTTGAAAACATTTACTATCTTCAAATAATCGATAACACTAAATTATAACCTATTTCAAAGTGTCAAAGAACAAACAACTTATCCAATATACCATTATTCTATATATCTTAATTATAATTCACAATATTCAATCTAACAGTATTAGACTTCCAGGATGTTATATTTTACTAATGTACGTTTTCCTAATGGATCTACCAAACGGAAACACGTTAAAACCCACAAATACGGCAATTAATTTAAAAGCAATCTATCACATGCAACCTTACTAAATAACTGTACTTTTTGCACATTCGTGCAGTTAAATAAACTTAATTTGAAGACACTGAGATAAACTGCTATATTAGCTGAACAGACAGACACCGAAGTCTCACGATAAGGGTTCCTTTGTTACTTATACCTTTTTGGTAGGAACCTACAATAAAATTCCTTCCCTAAATATTATGAGATCATTCGCATTAAAATGAACGTGCCCGATAAAATATGCCACGGAAGCTTTGTAGTCAATGTCCGCAGTAATTCTTCCAAGGCGGTCAGACCGTACAATAAAATTATTACCATAAAAGCACTAAGACCAACTTGAAGCACCAAAGTCAGGCAATTAGCAAACTTTTAAATTCATAGCTCGTCTGAACTAATAAAACAAAGGCAGAAACTTTAATGGGACTAAACATATTTGACTTGAGCTTGAATTGGCGATGATTTTTACATCTATGAATATATCAGAAATAAGGCCATGGAACCTACGAACATAAGCGAAAGGATCCGGTCGTCTAGTCATGGCTGCCTATGTGTATGGGAGTACCTATTTATGTCTTATATCTACCTAGATTTAACAAAATATGACGCCGCATACCTATGCGGCTTAAGAGAATTTTATTATTATTGATTCCTAACGCCTCCTGAAGAGCACGTATTTCATTACTATAATGATATAACTTTATATTGAATATAAAGAATTATACATCAAGTACCAAGCGAATAATATCAGATGCACATTATAAGATAAAGTTTTGGCCTGAGATTAAAATGGCTCCCAATAAATACAAAGGCATAGGATAAATACCTTATAACTATATTACCGACGTACTGATGTAGTTTAATTTAACTATCCAATAAAACCCTTTCTAAGTCTCTTTTTAAGTCCCGAGTACTTACTAATCATCAGTCAATTTTAATTTGCCTAATCCTTTTAGGGTTAATCACATTAAATAGCTAGAGCATTTCACATCACTAGGGCGTTGCTATGGTAACAGGTGGAGGCCATTCATATACACTGAGGCAACATCGAGGTGGAAAGAAAAGCATTAAGGAAAACCTGTCGCTTATACATATTGTACATGTGTACCATTTATAAGACTAATTGATCGCGTATAAAGATACGAGCATGAAGCCTATTTTATTCTGAATTCCCAATCAAATGTAACGCTAGAACATCAGTAACTCAAAGTGATTTGACGTTTTAAACTGGTAGACATGTGCTAATAGGGATGTAATAAATACGCCGTTTGACACTTCTTTTATGGTTCGTGTGAAAAGACCCTTACTCTTACCGAGCATTAATTAAACTTTCCCAACGTAATTTTTACGAAAGGGTTTCCGCCGTAAGACAGATACTAAACAAAAATAGGAGGAAGGAAAGTGTTCGGGAATTTCTTTTGTTGATAATAAGGCAACCAGTGCATTGGGCAATTTTCCCCTACACAAAGAGATTTAGGGTGGGCGGGCTTCCCCTTCTTTTATGCAATTGTTATTTTTGTGCCGTCAGCATGTCGGATAGCTGTCGCGACGTTGCAGATCGATGTCTTGCGAGACGAGACACTGTAATGTTTAAGCCCTACATGAATAGTGTTTGAAGCTTGATTTCGAAATTCTATGTCCATTTTGAAAAATCGAATGTAAAACACAAATATTACGGTATTACACGTAACATACTCGCGTAAGAAATGTATTTAACTTAAGCAATAATTAACAAAAAAAAACTTAAACCAAGCCCCAGCTAACTATAGTTTAATGGGCAATTGGTTAGATCTGTAAGATTTACATTTTCGTTTAAGTAGGGTTTTTTCTATAAATAGATACTGCTATTAAAATATCTGGTTATCTTGGAGCTCGACCATAAAGTTCTAAGTTCTACACAGAGGAATGCAATAAAATTAAAAAGTTTGACTAAAATTGCACCTCATACCTACTTGTCTCTCAGTTTCAATGTTCAAGTTGATGAAGCTACACCTATATGAATTTAAACTTACCATTAATAAAAGCGGGAACTTTCAATTCTTTAAAACCACTGCCTGTATTTACAAAATCAATGGTCCCATCCGGTGTCCAACAACTTTATTTCATCGTGTTATAACTTACAGATTCATCGGAATAACATGAGGTAAAGTCTTATACAGACGACCTTACTTCAATATTTCCTTGAGAACAAAGGAAACGAAGTTTAAATTCGTTTTCAAATATATTCAGCGGTTCAAATAGGTAGGTAGGTACATTTACATATTTTCTGATTCAACATTCACGTAGAACCTAGTAAGTGGCCGCGTCAGATTTCTCGACCATATTTTTTATTGACTCAAATTGTTTGAATAGTGCATACCTAACATAAATGGTAAATTCGGTGTGCATAATACTAATTTTAGTAAATCTATAGATTTCTAAATAATTCACTACATTTGTAGCTGTATCCCAAATATCAAAGAACAATTAAAATAAATGGGAATGTAAATGCTTAATACATTTTAATTAGGTTAATTTAATATCATTGTTATCTATATAAACTTATAATAAATCTGTAGAGAGGTCAATTCTGTACATGAAATATATTTTCAAAATAACTATCAGGGGGTGATTAGTGATCGATACTGATGCCAAAAATGCAATCTGTAAAATTTTTGTCTGTCTGTCTGTCTGTCTGTCTGTCTGTCTGTCTGTCTGTATGTTCCTTATAGAAACAAAAACTACTGGACGGATTTTAACGAAACTTGGTACAATTATTCTTCATACTCCTGGGCAGGTTATAGGATACTTTTCATCACGCTACAATCAATAGGAGCAGAGTAGTGAAGGGAAATTTTGGGAAAACGGAAGAAGTTACTCCATTTTTTAAGCTTCCGTCGCGTGTGCAGCCTAAATGGTTAAAGTTACATAGAAATTATGTATGATGGAAATATTCTACATAAAATTTTCTAAAAAATATTCTGCAACAGCATATGTCTATCTTTTATAGTTGACTCAGAATAACACGTGTAACTCCTGATAGCTTAGCAGTTCGGAGCATTCTGATTATATTTGTTTACTCTTACGTTTATAATACTCTCACTCATCCCTAATTTAAAAAAGTTAACATTATTACCTATTTAATAAAAAAGAACCATAGAAATCGTTATAGAAACACCAAAATTATAGATGAAATAAGCCATCGCGTCGTCACACGTGAATACTAAATCATGCTATAAGGATTATTTAAAAAAAAAGGAGGAGGTTCTCAATTCGATCGGTGGCACCAGTTAGCTCTGCGAGATACTAACCTTCTACGTAAACGAAGTCGCGGGTTAAAGTTAGAGTTAGCCCAAAGAAACTATTCCACGCGAATGAAGTCGCTGGCAGAAGCTAGTCTATACTAATATCATAAAGAGGAAATATTCAATTTTTATATGTAACTATCGACCCGCCCCAGCTTCGCACGGGTGCAATGCTTATAAGTACATCACATTAGAAACCTTCAAAATTGTCAGTATTTCTCTATCATATTATGCATGTATTGTATATAAAAACCTTCCTCTTGAATCACTCTATCTATTAAAAAAGCGCATCAAAATCTGATGCGTAGCTTTAAAGATTTAAGAAGACATAGGGACAGACAGCGGAAAGCGACTTTGTTTTATAAAGGGAAGGTTTTTATATATAACACATAAATTTGGACCCGGTAGGTGGCGCTGGTGGGCAGAACGAAGTCTGCCGGGTCCGCTAGTGGAAAATAAAATTATTCAGCAACTGATAGTAGTTTATTGAAATATATAAAACACTGTAACCAATATGCAATCTATTTAATTTTATGTAATTTATATTATTCCCTACATAAGTGATAATAAAAATTTGAGTAGCTAATTATATCCGTATTATGATAAAAATGTTATTTGATATTAAGTAACAAGTGTAACAAGTTGTCAGAATAAATCATTCCCATCCATTCCGCTCCGCTAAAGAAATGGAACATACTGCTTCCTCCTCTTATGGAAGCTTCCTCCTCCCCAAGGAAAATCCTCTTAGGGCGTCCATAGATGGGTTATCATTGGCAGTAGGTCGTTTACTAGCTGCTAAAACTTTAGCAGTCAAGAATATAAAAAAAGTGTTGAGCTGGTTGGACTGAAGTAGCTTTAAAAAGTCGGTCTAAAAGCTTTCTTACTAGAATTAAATACAATTCATGTTAAACCATAAGACATGACATACAGTAACAATTTGCTTCATCTGTCTCTTTACTAAATGGGTGCTCTTCCAAAGTCACATTGGTGTTATAGGTATACATTATTTTAACTTTGTCGCAGCTGTATCACAAATGTACCAATTTAAATGACGAGCTGAAAATGTTGCGTAATCGCGCCATTTACATAGCGTAGACAATAAGTATGGACTAGTGTTCTGTGGTCTAGTTAAATTGGATTAATTTATTCCTAGGTGAATCGTGGATCTAGTCTAATATTCTATCGGCTTTAAGGCATATTAAAAGTAACAGGAGTACCTAAACTAAATAATGTTTCACATCACAAATTATCTTAATTCAACATGTCATATTCGAAAGAAGAATATTACACTTATTTTTTTCTATTTAATTAACAATCTAATTTCCACACGCCTGTACTAATTACAGTAGTCTAACAAATGAAAACAACGCCATCAAAGTGACTAAACAATCTAGGTAGTCGCAAAGCTTCGAAGTTGATTACAAGTAGACGATGTTTGTGTAACAAACAAATTCCTACACTACATACTGACGTTTAGTAAGCCTTTGTTGTGTATAAATATTCGTTATCTGCGTGCTTTATTCGCAATTGTGAAACTGAATTCAACTTCACCGACATGACTTACCTAGGTATTAAATTGATTGATTTTACAATGCTTCATTTTGTTATAGCAAGTAAAAGACACCCTATTGCGATTTAATATCAAACAAATCCTACTAATTTTATGTATGGATGTTTATTAATCTTTCAGGCCAAAACGGCTGAAGGGATCTGCATGACACAAGAGTTAGAATATGTTCTGAAATAACACATAGACTACCCGGGAAAATTTAAGGTCCCCCGGGAACGCGGCTGAAACCGCGGGGAGCCACTAGTTAAGTAATATATTGTAAAACAAAGTCACAAAATCTCGTCCAAATCAAATCTGAACGCGAAAACAATAATCCACATTCAAAACAGCGTTGTTTATACTCCAATCAAGTTATTTATTCACGCGAAATGTGTATCTATATGAGCATATCTAATATTGAATATTCACACTCACTGACTCAGATATCAATGATCAATGATTTTTTTCTAATTTTTAGGACTCCACTAGTCTCGTTACATTTATTCTGTTTTTGGGGTCGATAAGAAAATTATAATAAAAGGATTCTGTTACAGGTTTATTTTGGTACTAGCTTCTGCCAGCGACTTCGTTCGCGTGGAATAGTTTCTTTGGGCTAAATCTAACTTTAACCCGCGACTTCGTTCCTCGAACCTCCTCCTTTTTTTAAGTCGTTTAAAAATAATCCTTACTTATAGCATGATTTAGTATTCACGTGTGACGATGCGATGGCTTATTTCTTCTATAATTTTGGTGTTTCTATACCGATTTCTATGATTCTTTTTTATTGAATAGGTAATAATGTTAACTTTTATAAATTAGGGATTAGTGAGAGTATTATAAACGTAAGAGTAAACAAATATAATCAGAATGCTCCGAACTGCTAAGCTATCAGGAGTTACACGTGTTATTCTGAGTCAACTATAAAAGATAGACATATGCTGTTGCGGGATATTTTTTAGAAAATTTTGTGTAGAATATTTCCGTCATACATAATTTCTATGTACCTTTAACCATTAAAGCTGCACACGCGACGGAAGCTTAAAAAATGGAGTAACTTCTCCCGTTTTCCCAAAATTTCCCTTCACTACTTTGCTCCTCTGATTGTAGCGTCATGAAAAGTATCCTATAACCTGCCCAGGAGTATGAAGAATAATTGTACCAAGTTTCGTTAAAATCCGTCCAGTAGTTTTTGTTTCTATAAGGAACATACAGACCGACAGACAGACAGACAGACAAAAATCTTACTGATTGCATTTTTGGCATCAGTATCGATCACTAATCACCCCCTGATTATTGAGTTATTTTGAAAATGTATTTCATGTACAGAATTGACCTCTCTACAGATTTATTATAAGTATAGATAACTCGAAAATATAGGTACCTAGTATCTATAGTGTAGCGTAATTTATGATTCTTAGGATCAATTACTCGCGTGCTGACATAAGGGATCGGAATTCTAATTCTTTTATTACACTAGTTTCTCAAATAAGAAACAAGTTGTTACAAAAAATGGATATAGCCGTGAATCCTTACAGCACTTACAAATTACAATGTTAATATTTACAAAAGTTTGGGTGGAGATGTGGGTAGTCCCCTACAGTGACTAGTAAGATTATTTATTCGTAAAGATAGAGCTAATTGCGCTTATTTTTTGGCACAACCCGCATTGCGGTTGCTCTAAAATGATGTGACACTTATTGAAGAAAATAGCTATACAAAAGTCTGGCGAATAAATATTTCATGGAGGCAAAACATAATAATCTAATGTTCGGACGGACGTATATTTACTTTTAATGTAATTTTTAACGGATATGTCCCAAATACACTATTAGTGGTTTATTCAGCTAAATTTCAATTTACACCGTCATAATATAATTATCATAGTTCCATAACATTGTGGGTGAATTTTACGTATTACTTAGTGGTTTTTTTTGGTCTACGCATCAAAATGTTTAGAGAAAATTGACCTTAATACATAGAATAAAAAAATAACCGTGCGCTCGCACTTGCCCGTTTTTATATAACATTGGCGATATACCGTTATCAATCTCAATTAGATTATTAAAGCATCGAGACCCAATTTCGAACTCAGTATAATAAAATTTACAAGAATCCCAAACTCCTTAATTAAGAATTTCCTTCAGATATAAATACTTATACATTCTTTTTTCAGTTCTGTTATAAATTCCATTGTAAGGGACTCAGGGGGGACATTAATGCGTTGTGAAATACCATTAATATTCAGTAAAATCCTTTTAACACTCAGATAATCAAATCGTTATTTGGAGATAACTAATTCAAGTATTCTGATGGAAATAAATTATAATTTGGTTGGATATCTATACTAATTTGAGGAAAGATTAGAAGTTTTGTTTGTTTGTTATGAATAGTCTCCGAAACTACTGGACCGAACAAAATAATTATTGTATAACGTTATTTGTAAGTTTCGTAGACCATATTCTATCCCTGTAATCCTACGGAAACGATCAAGAGAAATAATAATAAAAAATACATGTCATAACTGTGTTTTATTACAGTCACAAAACTAACGCCTGTTTATAAACGAATGGCAATAAAACACTAATATGATATTTATTTAGAGAGATTGAGAGTCGGCGAAATAACCGACCCTACATTAAACGCGATCAATCAGAAGTCCATAGTAGGAATAGAACACAAAGTATCAATAAAATGTGTTTACATTTATGTTAGATAGGTACCTACTTGATGTAGGTACTTAATATAGACACTATCTGTGTTGTTTATTCATGAAGTTAATGAAGAAGTTAACAGAAACAAATTAATTATTTCCTATGGGTGCCCAACAAATATTTGCTTCCTCCTGTAAAGCATTCGACCATAATCCCAGCTTACTTAGTTTTATTAGTTTATAGGTGAAGATGTATCTCTAACCTTCGACACGCACGGTCTAGCGCTGTCTCGCGCGCCGTATCGTTCGGTCAGATGCAATTACACGGCGTACGAGCACGAGTATCACTGGCCGCAGCCCCCACTGTTCAGTCGTCGCGCCACATTCGTTCGAGCTGCGCGTCCATTCATTAACTACTCGAGTGTAAAAAAGAAAATAAACAAGTGAAAAATGGCTCCTTCGCGTGCGACGTTCGTTGCGCTGCTGTGCTCGATCGCCGCTGCCGTTGTTGTAGCCGACCTACCGCATCCGCTGTCCGACGAGTTTATCGACCTAATCAACACAAAACAAAGCACTTGGACAGCTGGCCGGAACTTCCCGACCAACACTCCATTTGCACACATAAGAAAACTTATGGGAGTTATAAAGGACGACAACTTCAAGAAATTACCGATCAGAATGCACGAGGCACATTTAATATCAACCCTACCGGAAAACTTTGACCCAAGAGATAAATGGCCGAACTGCCCCACTTTAAATGAAATTAGAGATCAAGGATCATGCGGCAGCTGCTGGGCTTTCGGTGCCGTCGAAGCTATGACAGATAGAGTTTGTACATACTCGAATGGAACTAAGCATTTTCATTTCTCCGCCGAGGATCTTCTGAGTTGCTGTCCCGTTTGCGGTCTCGGATGCAATGGAGGCATGCCTTCTCTGGCCTGGGAATACTGGAAGCATATAGGTCTCGTGTCAGGAGGAAGTTATAATTCTAGCCAGGGTTGCATGCCGTACGAGGTACCTCCCTGCGAACATCACGTACCCGGCAATAGAATGCCCTGCAACGGTGATACCAAAACACCAAAATGCCAAAAAAAATGTGAGAATAATTACAACGTGGAGTATAAAAAGGATAAAAAATATGGCAAGCATGTTTTTACTGTGAGCGGAGGTGAAGATCATATTAAGGCCGAGCTGTTCAACAACGGTCCTGTTGAAGGTGCTTTTACAGTTTATTCTGATTTGCTTACATACAAGAGCGGCGTGTACAAACATACTACAGGCGACGCTCTCGGCGGGCACGCTGTAAAGATTATAGGTTGGGGTGTGGAAAATGGTAGTAAATATTGGCTCATTGCAAACTCCTGGAACAGCGACTGGGGTGACAACGGCTTCTTTAAAATCCTTCGTGGTGAAGATCACTGCGGCATTGAGAGCTCCATAGTAGCCGGAGAACCTGCTTTGTTAGACATCTAAATATATTTTAAATAGGATATTTTGTAAATATTACTGAAGTATAAATAATTTTAAGTTTATATTCAGCGCAATAGACCATTGGTATAATATTATATTTTCTTTTGTTTCGCTTAAATATTTTTTTATTCTCGTCTCACCCTCATAGTAAAACGTAGTAACGCTCAATAAAAAAATTAAATCATTGGGATATCTATATTTTTTTAAAGACGTTGAATAGCAGTTAAAAGTACCAGATGGCAAGACAGCTTGCATCGTATCTTTTTCGATATACCTACTTACTTCAAAGTAAGAATTAAGTTAGAACATACTGCAAATATTAGCTAAGCTACCTAGGTTGATTAATGAGTCATTAACAGTCCGTCATTTAATGATAACAATGACTAGCAATTTACTTCATTTCCTGAATCGTGGTTACCTTACTTAAAGAGTGACCCAATTGTATAGGTAACTACAACTCCATCCTCTTCCTACTAATAGGTATTATAAATGCGAAAGTCTGTAAGAATGTATGGATAAATGTTTGTTACTCTTTCATGCCAGAACGGCTGAGAGATCGGGGTTAATTTTTGGCATTAGTTAGATCTTGTTCTGGAATAACACAAACTACTTTTTATCCCGATTAAAATTAAGATCCCTAGAAAACGCTCCAGCGGGGAACCAATAGTATTTTAAAAAAATGTAAGAAACAGACAAAGAGACAGAGGGTTAAGTAACAGAATTACTTTAGGAATTATAGAAATACCTTCATAACTTTAAACGGACTCAGGAATATATTTGTTTATAGGGAAAAACATAACAATTTTAAGTATTCACCTACGTTCATGCCGCAGTTTATTAGTAAATTGTACCTATTTGGGTCATAAATTCTTCCATTTGCATACCTCATCACGCCATACCGTTGTTATCAAACACAACATATTAACTATCCGTAAGGCATGCCATGTGTTTTGATAATTAAAACATGTGTAGACAATAATCAGAAATCTCCAATTACTGAACTGAAGTAGGTACTCAAACTAACACATTAAAACATTGATGTACCTACCTACCTATGTAACATTATAAAAGACATAAAATATTTGTGGTAATTTACATCTAGGTGCCTTCCAAGTAAAAGTATCTACTTGCCTACCAACTTGTAAGATACCTACCCTTCGCTTATTTTGATCAGTTACTTAATTGCGACGTGAATCACCAATATGGATCCAATTGTAGTTCGATCTAAATGTAATTCTTGTCCTGTGGGCTTCCATAATTATTGGGCTTACCTACTCCTTTGTTACCTACCTAAGATATCCACGTTTTCCATGGTTTTTAACGCAGTTATTTTTGCTAATGCATGTGTTGGGGCATGATCTTAGAAATATAAATTCCGGGTGGCGGGTGGCGGGTGCCGGGTGGCGGGTAGAGAGCCCACGGAGATGTGCCACCACTGTGGCCTGATTGTCGCGGACACGGCGCAGCACACGCGTGAGGAGTGCCCTGCTTGGGCGATCCCTCGCGCTGCCCTGTCCGTGACAGTATGAGGAGACCTCTCCCTGCCGGCCCTTCTTAGGGCCATGGTTGGCACCGAGGAGGCTTGGGAGGCGGCCGCAACCTTCTGCGACGTAGTCATGTCGCAGAAGGAGGCGGCGGAGCGCGAGCGCGAAGCAGCTGCTGACGCGCCCCTAATGCGCCGCCGCCGCTACGGTCGTCGGCGCCGGGCCTTCGAGGCCCGGGTGACACCGTAGACTATTAGGGAGGAATACTCCGCCCCTATCCAAGGGAATTCGCTCATCCGCAAAGACCCTAGGATGGGGGGGGGGTCGCTAATTAGTAATTTAATACTAACGTACCTAAGTATCTCAGGCGAGCGATAACCTTCTTCTACAAATATCTCATTAAATGTTTCTAAAAGATATTTATGAAGTTAGTTTAATAACGATGTACAAACAACACTACGTCAATGAACTGAGGAACATATTTAGATATGTACCTATAGGTAAATAAAAATAACGTCGAACGATAAAATACCATCGACGTATAGCGATAGACAAGAACGTTCATGTAAAACATTTGTTTAAAAACTGGTAAGAGTTAGAACTAAAGTTCGCTGCAGCGCTGTATAAAGCTGTGTCAACTAACCAAACTATTTTAAAAGATACAGCGCTAGATTGCTTAGAGTATAGTTTTCTCGCGACCAAAACGTCGTAAGCGCCGCAAATTTCATGGCGCTTACGCGTTTCGTTCAGTTAACTACACTAAGATGTCGTCCCTATAGAGTTCACACCGCAGATGTGACACATCTTTTTTACCTTCTAAACTTCATTAGAATAAAACTCGATTTCAAAATGTATTATATTAATATTAGGGGGGCCTAGTGCGGATTGGCGGACTTCACATGGCTTAAATGAGTACTCAGAGGTACGGGCCAGGGCTTGAATTAACATAAAACAATTATTCAAAATATCAAACTATCACTACTAATTAAAAACTCATTAACAATTAATCAAATTAAAACCTTTCTAAAAAAACATATCAAGTCTGTGTTCAGTTACATATTTTTACCTACAACCAGTTTTAAGGGAACATCTGCACGTTTTAGTATATGATTGTAGAATGGCGTGGTATTTAAATAGATAAATTGTTTTTCTACTCTGGAATTACGGAATTATCACCTATTAATTCACTTAAACAGGTAGTAATTTTACTTAGTTGACTACTGACTAGTTATTTTCGTCCAGGGTCTACTTTGATTCGGATTATCGTTGTTATTAACGCTGCTCCGTGCGCACCCGCACTGAATGAATGTCGAAGCCACACTAAAGTCGGGTGTGGGGACTGCAGTTCAGTTGAGTTGATAAAAGCGAGTGTTCGGAACGCCCTATCTAGTACGTAGTACATATATATCGATGTAAAATACATTATTTGTATCTATTAGTGTAGTTTTTTGTACAGACATATAAAAGACTAGTGGTTTCCCGCGGTTTCCTCCTCGTTCTCGAAGACCTTCAACTTTCCCGGGATACAAGGTAGCCTATGTCCTTTCCCAAGCTCTTGTCTAACTCTATACAAAATTTTATAAATATCGATCCAGTGGCTTAGGCGAGAAAGCGTAACGGACAGACAGTTACTTTCGCATTTATATTATTAGTAAGGATTTTGATTCTAATACCGTATATTTACTTTGGTAGGTACCTACTATAACCGAGAAGAAAGGCGTAACATAATCGTGTCTTCTACCACTTTCAATCGACCCATTGTAGCAACTGAGCTTGTATTCAATTGTACCGAACACAATGAAAACGAAATGATGTATCTAAGGTAAGTTCAACAATTGTGTTTGTACGATATCAAATTATATTCCACTGTGGGAATCATACGTATCTATAAGGGCATATGATATGTAATTCCTTACATAGATGCATTTATATAAGTATTACAGGAAACAGATAAAAAATAAAGATAACTGTATTTACTTCAAAGTACTTGACGTTAAATTCGATATTCATTGTTCAAAATTGATATTTGGTTTTAATGATTTTACATAGTTCGGTATCCCATATCCTTGCACAATTCTATCAGTGTATAGTACCAACTAGTTACTTACCTAGCCAATGAGGTAATAAGTACATTCATTATAAACCTGTAAAACCTGCAACAGCTGTATAAAACCTATTTTTTTCTTGAAAAATATAATAGTTAATTATAGTTTAATATATAAATTAGTTCAACAAAGTAGCTACTGATATCTAATGGACATGAAGTAGCATAATATTTATACTTATTGTAGATATCTACCTATTTAAGTAGGTATACGTTACACGATTAAAATGACTGAACCCAACGCTATTTGAAAT
Organism: Thyatira batis; assembly: GCA_905147785.2. Classification (NCBI taxonomy): domain Eukaryota; kingdom Metazoa; phylum Arthropoda; class Insecta; order Lepidoptera; family Drepanidae; genus Thyatira; species Thyatira batis. Next base: position 4,867,287 of record LR990496.1, on the reverse strand, counting down.
GCCTAGACCGCGCTCAGCGAGTTTATATTTTTTATTTGAAAACGTATAGGTAATAAGAATTCAGAAGAATTCGTCTACTGTGACGAGACTATCCATCTCGTCACAGTAGACGAATTCTAAAGTAGTAAGTTCTTTTGTATACCTTTAGATCGTTTCTAATTCATACAAAATCAAACATTTAACATAATATAAATATAAGATAATGATCTTTGATTCATGATCACCGGAGGCTTCAGCTGAAAATTTGCGCTAGGGACTCATCCCTAGCACATGCTGAGCTGGGGCCTTTTGGACCCAACATATATTTTTTCCTAATGGTTATGTTTTGTTCTATATGTAAATTGTTGGCAAACACAAACTCATAGGCTCCGATTACAGGTAGGTACAAAGAAAAAAAACGTTCATAAATTGTTAGCAATTATAATTTCCAAGCACTTACTGCTACATAGTAGGTATAATGTTCAGTTTTTATTTTCATCACAATAAATTTTCATTAATTCTTCATTATTTTGCACACGATCCTGCTTGATCTGCTTTTTCCATGCTTTATCATAATGGCAATAATTTTCTAAATTTTCATTGATCTAATCGTCTGATGTAGTGCCTATATAAAGTAGAGAAGTGCGTAGTGCCTCGCTCTCATAAAATAAAAAAAATTACGTGAGGCACTCGGGGACTGCCGCGGTAAAGCTATTGCATTGCATAGCATTTTGTATCAACTTATGCAATTATAATTTTATTTATTTATTTTAATAATAAATGCACTTTGTTCATTCATATTCAAAACACTTCATACACAAATTTTACAAGTACAGCTATTCACTGTTGTACATAAATACATATACACCTATATACTTTCTCATAAACAGCTGCTTATGTATTCGTCCGATTTCGGAGCAGCTCGTCTCGATCTAGCATACGTCTAGTCGCACGTACACAAACACAGTGCCGAAGTCTGCCGAACTGAAACGACGTTAGACGATGCACGGCTTTCAACGCTGTGCCGGTCGGAGTGGGGGGTGTTAGGTTTATTTTCGTTACGGAATTTCTTGATTCGGTCGCCGCGCTCAGAGCCCGCGATAAAAGCTATGCAATAGCTTAATAAGTAAGTATATTCCATATTAAATCGCTTGTAGAGTGGCAAGCAAGCAAATGAAAGCTTTTGAAGTCAAAGAGTTGTATGACAACTAATATACCTACATTAAATCTAGTTAACGGTGCATAAACGGGACTTATATGTAGGTATCGTATAAAATAATCTGTCTTTTTGTTCACATCATCCATTTCGCCGATGATTAGGTAAAAGGGGTTCAGTTTCCTCGTTATGTTGGATATTACACATTCGCTGTTGACACACCGATTGAATAGGCCGTGCATCTGTTATCTTGGTTTAATTCTAATTATAGATAAGTCGCGGCGCGGTGTCCGCTCGTTACCTGGGCACCGCTTCCAATGGATAATGATCCTTATAGTGTGAACGATGCAGCTCATTTTGAAATGGATAGTGCCGTGAATAATATTATATCAGTTGATATTGACAGCGAAGTTGTGGAATGCAGTGACCTTACACATTCAAATATGGAATTTGATGATAATAGCAGAATGCGGAAAAGAATCAGGGAGGATAACTCTTCGGAGGATAGTTGGACTCAAGTATTAAGAGGACGTAAGAGTATTCGAAGAATTAGTCAAGACAACGAAGTCCAACCGATTATTTGTGTCATTAGTAATCAAATTACATTACCCAAACAATTTGCTTTGGCCAGATTATTGAAAGATAACAGTATAAGCGGTATTATACGAGTCAAATATATTCATTCATATAAAATGCTTATAACATTCGATGAAAATAAAAATGCCGAGTTTTTTATGAATTGCAAGCCAATATGCGAACTTGGATGGAGAAGTTATAAAACATCAGAGGTTGGTATATCATACGGAATTATCAAAAACATAGAACTAGAACTATCGGAAGAAGAAATACTCAAACACCTATCTTGTGAGCGAGAAATAATATCTGTTATTGTTTGTGTGAAATAATAGCGATACATATTTCCAGTTACCCAGTGCACTAGATGCTGGAAGTTTGGCCACACACTGAAAATGTGCCCCTCCAAAAAGATTGTATGCCCGAAATGTTCCAAAAGTCATGAAAACTGTGAAACGACTTCATTTAGGTGCGTTACCTGTGCTGGAAATCACATGGCATTACAAAAAATATGTCCGATGTATAAAAAGCAGAGAAGAATTCGAGAGTTGATGTCAGAATATAATTGCACATATAGAAAAGCTTTAGAGATATATGTTCCACCTTCTCCACATCCAGATTTATATTGTAGCCCTACTCGTCATACCTTTGTTAAAAATAGAACTGAGAATGATCCTGAACCCATCAACCAGCCTACATATGCATCGGTACTCCTGTCTTCTGCACCGAATAACGCAACGTCCTCTCAAATGGATAACGCAACTACAAATGAAAAGGAGTCGGACAAGGCGAACAGGACAGCGAAAAGAGGAACAAGGAAAAAAAAGATCCGTTGTCAACCTACTCCTGCTCCGTCACCTTTACCAATGGAGACTGATTTTGTTAAAGCTGCTACTCATTCAGAATGCTCTGAAGCACATTCGGGTGATGAGACTAATGAGCCTAAATCAAAGACTCCAGACCTAAGTTTTTTCCGTTTATTAATCAAAATTAAAAACATAGCTTTGTCCGATATTAGTCTTGAGGCTAAAATTAAACAGATAGTAAAGATTTGTTCTGAGTGGATTTTACATAATATTATAAGTTACAAACCGCTAGATTGTCTAATTCGATTTTTCTTTAATGATGGATAATTCCGTGATTGATGTAAATGTTAATCTCATTCAATGGAACTGTCAAAGTTTAAGACCGAAGTCACTATCTCTTGAAACATTACTAATATTAGAAAAAGTTCACGTTGCCATATTAAGCGAGACTTGGTTGTTGCCTGAAAGCAATTTTTATATAAACGGTTATAATGTGTTTAGATCAGACAGAGCAGATGGGTACGGTGGAGTAGCTATTCTAACGCATAATTCTGTTAAAGCAACCCTTTGCACATCGCGTAGCCCTAATTCGGGTATTGAATTTTTACATATAAAAATAACAAACTGCAAATATATCGATAACATTATTTCAATTTATTGCCCGTCGTGTGGAGTTGCTGGACTCCCATCGACCGCGTCCCCAGGTGGTGGATAGGGGAATGCCCCCCAGATATGGGAGGTACTAGGGAAATCAAATACCTAGCGTGAACCAAAACCAGTAGGCATGGGCGTGCCTTCAGTCTTCAAGACGCGGCCTAAGGGATCACACCCCGACAGAAAAGATAAAGCTGTGACTCAGCGTAAATCGATGAAATGGCGGAATCTAAAACATATCTACCCCAGGAGGGTACCACAAACCGTGGAGAATCCCTCCCTGAGCACTGCTCGTTTGAGCAGAGCCCAGGCAGCCGCTCGGATTCTGGGGGGGGCAAATTTCGCTCTAAGAATATTAAATCCAAAACTAATAACCAGAAACCTAATCTCTCGCAACAGATCTTCCATAAGGGACTATTCATAAACAGACCTAGATCCAACTCTTACAGTGGCATGCCGTCGGAGACCCCTGCAACTAACCCACAAACCTTAGAGGCTCCCGACATGGAACAAGCTCATAAAAACGACTATAACGACACACAAAAATGGCAAGAAGAGAATAGCCGCAAGAGACCGAGAAATAGCCCTGAAACTACATCACGAAGTCAGAAACAAACCAAGCTGAACTATTGGCTGGCGGCACCAATACCTACATCAAATATGTTTGCGGAACTAGAAACTACTGAAGAACCAAAAGCTGTAGACCAAGTAACACGCCAAGCAGTAAAACCCCCACCTTTCTTCGTTGACAAGGTCAATAATATCCAGCCCCTAACAAAAATGTTAGAAGACGTGGCTCACCAAGATTATGAAATCAAAATCCTACAAGGTGAGAGAGTCAAAATCCAGGCCAAAACTCCAGAGTCATACTCGACTATTTATAAAGAACTCAAAAGCAGAAACACTGAGTTCTTCACATATCAACCTAAACGTGAGAAAAACTTCAGAGTAGTACTGAAACGCATGCATCCTTCAACTGAAACCGAAGAAATAAAACAAGCATTAGAGGAACTACACCATAAACCAAACAATATTTGGAATGTCAAAAACAGCCGAACAAAAAAACCCCTACCAATGTTTTTCCTAGATTTACAACCAAGTGTTAACAATAAGGATATATATAGCATCAGATCACTCCTTAACTGTCGTATTGAATTTGAACCACCAAGACCTAAACGCGCAATTCCTCAATGCTCCAACTGCCAACAATATGGTCATACGCAAAAGTATTGCCACAGACAACCAAGTTGTGTGAAATGTGCTGGACCACATCACACAATAAACTGCCCTAGAAAAGAACGCTCCGACAAAGTGAAATGCATTCTCTGCGAAGGCAACCATCCTGCTAACTATAAGGGCTGCATTGTTTACAAAGAGCTACAAAAAATAAAATATCCCCTGTCACAATCCAATAACAGAAAGTCTAAAAACCCAGAAAATGTAATCAAAGTAAACCAAAGAAGCGCAGTGATTAATCCAGGAAAGTCATATGCAACAGCTGTAAAAAAAGACCAAAAAACTGAATCAAACAAAAATAACACTACCGAACAACAAATGACGGTTATTCTCCAAACCTTTAATAGCTCAATGCAGACTCTCATGAACCAAATGCTAACAATGACGCAGATGCTAGCTGAACTCATGTCGAAGTTATCAACACATTCTCATCCATAAAAATATGTGTCTGGAATGCTAACGGCCTGTCAAACCACTCAAATGAGTTGAAAATTTTCTTGAAAACAAATAAAGTTGACATTATGCTAATTTCAGAAACTCACTTCACAACTAAGAGTTTCTTCAAAATCCCCAACTACACATTATACCATACGATGCACCCAGATGGTAAAGCACACGGTGGATCAGCCATACTCATCAGATCCAACATAAAGCATCATCAATCCCAATCATTTCGACAGGACTATATCCAATCCACGAGTGTAGTGTACGACTGGATAAGTAACATTATAATATCGTCGCTTTACTGTCCACCAAGACACACTATTAAAGAAGAACAGTTTAAGGATTACTTCAAAACTCTTGGCAATCGTTTCATAGCGGGGGGCGATTACAATGCCAAACATACACATTGGGGCTCTAGATTAATCCTACCAAGAGGCCGCGAACTTCTTAAGTGCGTGCAGGCAGGAACTATGAACGTAATCACAACAGGACAACCCACATACTGGCCCTCCGACAAAGGAAAGATACCAGACATCATTGATTTTTGCATCACCAAAGGCATAGCAAAAAACAACATATCCTGCTATAGTTGCTGGGACCTATCATCGGATCACTCTCCTATTTTTGTGGAAATTGGAGCGAAAGTTAGAGAAACAACCAAAAAATGTACATTGCACAATAAAAGGACTAACTGGGACCTGTTTCGTATTCTTATTGACGAAGTGTTCAACGCACCAATTGCACTTCAAACTGAAAATGACATTGCAAATGCTATTGAATTCTTTACCACTAGTATCCAGAGTGCGGCTTGGAATTCGACTGCAATACCCCAAAATACTCCAGCAGAGCAATACGTACCGCCAAACATACTTGACAAAATACGTGAAAAAAGAGATCTTCGCAAGTTGTGGCAACAAAACAGATGCCCTGATACCAAAAAACAATTAAACCATAAAATAAAAGAACTTAAGCACATCCTTGATCAAGATCAAAACGCTGGATTCCAAGCATATCTTGAGGATCTTGATGCCACCTCAGATACTAACTATTCTCTCTGGAAAGCGACTAGAAACATCAAGCGACCTGCATCAACGTCCCCACCTCTGAGAATGGCAGATAATTGCTGGGCACGTAGCGACCACGAAAAAGTTAATACGTTTGCTGAGCACCTATCAAATGTTTTCCAACCTCATCCCTATGAAGGCCCAGCTGAACATGAGAAGACAATAACAGAATACCTGAAAGCCGCAAAAACAGATGAATATACGCCAATAAGATTTACAACCCACCACCATAGACCAAGTTCATAGATTAATAAACGAAATAGACAAGTCCTTTGAAACTAAAAGATATTGCGTGAGTGTCTTTCTTGACATAATATCTCAGGCCTTCGACAGAGTATGGCATGAAGGATTATTATTTAAAATAAAATCTTTGTTCCCGAACTACGTCTATAACATTCTGAAATCCTTTTTGGAAAATAGATATTTCCTGGTTAACCACGGTGAAGCTTTCTCAGGCCTTTATAACATCAATGCTGGAGTCCCTCAAGGTAGCGTCTTAGGACCGATACTCTACCTGATCTATACCTCAGACCTACCAACATCAGACTGCATAACAACTGGTACCTTCGCAGATGATACAGCAATTTTGTCCTCTCATGAGGACCCAATAGAAGCTTCAAAAATCCTACAGAAAGGAATAAATAATATCTCAACCTGGTTCAAGAAATGGCGTATCAAGGTAAATGAAACTAAGTCCGTAAATGTTACCTTCACTTTAAAAAAAGGTACCTGTCCACCAGTAATGTTAAACAATCTAGAGATTCCCCGAGCAGACCATGTGAGATACTTGGGCTTACACCTGGACAAGCGACTAACTTGGCAAAAACATATCTTCACCAAGCGCAAACAATTGGGTTTGCAAATACGAAAATACTATTGGTTAATAGGTCGCCGGTCACAACTGTCAATGTGCAATAAACTTCTTTTGTACAAGGCTATACTAAAACCTATCTGGACCTATGGTATCCAATTGTAGGGGACAGCCTCTCACTCTAACATCGAAATAGTGCAGAGGTTCCAGAACAAAATGCTGCGAATAGTAACCAACGCTCCCTGGTATGTGACAAACGAACAGTTGCATCACGACCTTCAAGTACACACTGTCAAACAAGAAATTCTATGACATACAAAAACCTACAAAGAAAGGATCACAAACCACCCAAACCGCTTAGCGAAATTCTTGATGAAGGAAACGCACGCACCTCGTAGACTAAAACGAAAAATGCCCCAGGACATTCTTAAATCACAATAAAGTAAAGTAGGATGTGACCCAGGTCACATTCCGAGCATGCCATTACAGACCCCGACCAACCAGCTACTAAATGTCCCAGGTGTGACAGAATGTAGTGCTCAAATTGACAAAAAAAAATATTTATTGCCCGTCAACAGTTAATACTACACAAAATGACTGGGACTATATTTTTGCCCTAGCAAGCCGAAAATCGGTAATTCTCGGTGACTTAAATGCTCACCGCATAAATTGGTCCAATAAATCTGATCGTAGAGGTTCTCAAATTTTTGATTCTATGCTTGATCACAACTTTATTCATTTGAACACTGGTAAACCTACTCGAGTCAAGTACGTTAATGGCATATTGCAACAAACTTCACCTGATATCTCATTTGTATCATCTGAACTGGCCACATTGTTTACATGGAACGTTACAAAATATCCAGCACTATGAGTCTCAATCGTAATTATGTTAAGAAAAGGAATTTAAAAAAAAGCGATTGGGAATCCTACACTTCGCACATAGAGAATTCATTTTTAGATTTCGACATTCCTTTTGATCTTCAAAAATTTTACAACGTGTTTGAACTCAAATTGCAAGAAGCTGCCGAAATTTCTATCCCCATACTAAAAATCCCCCAAAATTTAAGTAATAAATTTACTCCAAAGCCCTACTGGAATGCCGACCTTTCTAAAGCGGTAGCTGAACGTCGCAGGGCTCTAGCCGATTTTAGACGTTGTCCATCTCCTGTAAATTTAAACATATTAAAATTAAAAATACAAAACGCACAACGTATCATTCGTTCGGCTAGATGTTGTTCTTTTCAGAGTTTTTGCTTTACTATTACTTATTTCAGAGTCTTTAGAGAATTCCTCCACTTCATCTGAATTGTGGCGTAAAATGAAATGGATAAAAGGCCATAATAATACTCCTAACCGCCATGTAGACATAGTTAGGGCTGAACACTTACTGAACAACCTAACTCCCACTTTCGTTTGTCCCTCTGAACCTATAATTAATTCTAGTAATTTGGATCTTGAATCCGATATTTCTCTTCAAGAATTAGAAAATTCAATTAAGAAATCAGATACTGCTCCAGGCTGTGATGGAATTTCCTTTTCAATGATTCAACATCTTCCCCCTATTGGTAAAACTATGCTAGTATTGTTGTATTCAAAATTTCTTAATTCTGGTTTTGTCCCTTCGCAGTGGCGTGAAGTTAAAATTGTCCCCATCCCTAAACCCGGCAGAAATCCTGACTTAGACTCAGCTCTACGACCTATTGCTCTTATCTCATGTCTATGTAAAATTTTTCATAATATTTTAAATAAGAGACTAGAATGGTATTTTGAAAAACAATCACTTTTCCCTGACAATATGGTTGGATTTCGCAAAGGTAGATCTTGTTTTGACAATCTGACTAGCTTAGTATCTCAAATACAAACAGGATTCTCAAAAAATTTAACTACTGTTGCTTGTTTTATAGATATTGACAACGCGTATAATAATGTTGACATTTCATGTTTAATCAAAATTCTAGATGATTTAGGTGTAGGTTTTAAAATATGCCAATATGGTCATATTTAAAACAAAGACAGCTGCTTATTACGATAGACAATAAAACATTAACGAGAAGTACAGGCCGAGGTTTAGCACAAGGAGACCCTTTGTCTCCACTTCTCTTCAACGCTGCCACTATAAATATTTGTAAAACTATTACTAATGTCAGTATTTCACAATATGCAAATGATTTTGTTTTGTATTTTTCTGACAAAAACATAGAACATTCCACAAGGGAATTAGAAATTGCATGTCAACATTTGGATTCTTTAATTGGTAATATAGGTCTTGTGATTTCTCCTCTAAAAAGTAAGGTCTGTGTTTTTAAAAAGGGTGGTTTTCGACATACCGTTAATATTAAAATCAATAATGTAGCTTTACCCTTAGAACATTGCATTAAATATCTAGGTCTGTGGCTAGATAGCTCATTACGCTGGGGCAAACATATAAAGGAAACGGTTCAAAAGGTATCAAGATACATAAATATTCTTAAAGTATTGGTGGGTCCAGGTTGGGGAATTCATCAAAAACATGCCAGGCGCCTATATATTAGCCTAATTCGTAGTAGATTTGACTATGCAAGTTTCCTTTATGATAATAGCTGCTACTCTAATCTTCTCCGACTAGATAGGATTCAAAATCAAGCGTTGCGTGTTATTGGTGGATTTATAAGAAGCACCCCTATCCATGTCATGGAAAACGAGCTGCACGTTCCTCCTCTTGTAATTCGTCGAAGATATCTGGCTGGTAAATATTGGCAAAAGTCTAAATCTATGGAAATTAAGACATACAACATCATAAAAGACCTTTCCGCGACTAGTAATTCTCGTTACTGGATGAACAAAAAACTTCCTCTTCTCGTCAATATTAATTCTTTATTAGATTCTGCACATTTACATACTAATAAACACCCTGAATTGTATTCTTTAGAAACATGGGTTAGTTATATTAATTTATACCCAGTCTTAGCCTTATCTATTCCTTTAATTGATCGCGCGAAACGCCTGTACAGCTGTATTCCTCTTAAAAATATTTGTACCGATTACATCGAGAAACAATAAAGTGGATTTCATAAGGTATTTACAGATGGATCTAAAGAACGAAATGCTGGCGGTGCGTCCTTTTTGGATCCACTGTTCAATACTTACTTACTTACTTACTTAATCAGCCCGTATCTACCCACTGTTCAATAGTTTCATTAAAATTAAAATCGAGTCCAATATTTCTATTATGCATATAGAATTAATCGCAATCTCTGAAACATTATCATATATTTGCTCTCTTAATTTCGACAAATTCGTCATCTTGACTGATTCAAAAAGCTCTTTGCAACACTTGGCTCGGTGCACTTCGTAAGGGCGAGGTATACCGATAGCCTACGAGATTTTGGAATTGATTTTAAGGTTACAGTCTAACAATAAAACAGTGGTTCTCCAATGGATTCCGTCGCACATACAATTAAAAGCAAATGACGATGTTGACCTTTTAGCTAAACAAGCAACTGTGGATGGTATTCCATTATCAGTAGCTCCACTATTCTCAGATTATTTTAATTTGTTAAGAGATCAATGCTCGGATTTGTGGCAGGAGTATTTTAATCAGAGGTCAAAAGAAAAGGGTATTTGGTACCAGACCATTCAACCCAAAATCTCTCGACTTCCCTGGATCGACCATACTTCTTTGGATAGGAATAATTTAGTGATTGCTCTCAGGTTACGTTCTGGCCATATACCCTCCAACAAGTTCGCTTTCTTAATGAAAAAAGTTATTTCCCCCAACTGTGTTGATTGCAGAGTAGTCGAAGATGTCCAACATGTGCTATGGGAGTGTGTACGCAATGACAGTTTCAGGCAGAATCATTTCGGTGTAAATAGGGTTACTGACATCGGTCTTTGCAATAGCATTTTAACTTCTCCATCATCGGACAAAGCGAAAATTTTGTATGAAATGTATAAATTAGGAATTAGGCAATAATTTGTTTAAATGTTTAATTATGTAATTATTTTTCTACATTTGTATCTATTACCAGGCGATGTGGTCGCTCAGCGACAAAGCCTATAAATAAAAACAAAAAAAAATGTTCGATATAAAAGGCATTTCGAAAACTGTATCTTAAACGCTCCACGAATGTCATGTATACAGGGTGCCCTTGACTGAAATTGATATCTGCAACGACTGCATCATCCAATATACGCCTGTAATAAGTTACAAAATATTAACCCTTTTGTTCCATAGTTAATGCTTAGTACCTTCTAAAGTGGTTGGTAAAGGAATCCGTGTGATGAATTTTGGTGTCTGTATGTTAAACTTAGTGTCACAGTGTCTCACACACATGTAAACGACTGCAAAATATGTCACAAAAATGCGTATTATTATTACTTATTAAATGAATTACAATATTTAAAACATATATTATTTTAACGGTGAAACATTGACATAATATACATACAAATTTATCCTCATCACGTGATCTTATCATAATTTTGATGAACACTTGACTCATAAATCAATATAAACAGTGGCATATGAAATAATTAGTGTTTTTGAATCGATATTCGTTACAATAATATTTTGATAATAAATATGTGTTACAAACGCTTATTATTTATGATAATGATTTAGGTACTTCCATAATATAAAAAAATATATATATACCATTATGTTTACATTTTATTTGAGAATTATCCTTAAAATGAGCTTGACATTAAGTCTACTAAAGGCTAGGTACTAACCTGGTTCGATGTTGGTGATACGCGATTCCAAACACTACCAAAATGACAGCCACTAAGCAGAAAAATACGGGCACCATTAAGTGTTTGAGGTATCCTTTTTCGCACTTTTTTGGAGATAGTAGCCGCTTCATGAATTACTTTATTTGGGTGTTCAATAGTCTCTTCTATGTCTTCAATAGTTTTTAATGGGCTTAAGAGCGGTTTGGGTGAAAGAAATTACAGAGGAGATACCCTTGTCCAATTTTGCCAAGAAAGAGAACTGGTTGTTACTAACACATACGTTCAACTTCCCGCTAGAAGACTGTATACATGGACATCACCACGACACACTCCTCAACATATTATACGCAACCAAATTGACTATCTGATGATCAACAACCGCTTCAGGAACTGTATTAAGACTGTTAAAACGTACCCTGGCGCAGATATTAGCTCTGACCATAATCCTGTTGTCGCAAAGTTGACCTGTACCCTAAAACAATTGAAAAAGAGGGACCCAAGAATTAAAGTAGATATCAGGAAAATCAAAGAACCGGAAATAAGAGCAAAAGTTGCGAATGACATTAATGAATGGGCAGTGAATACGAAGCAAGAACATCACGAATCGGTGGAGGAGCGATGAAGTCAACTGAAAGACAAGGTGGTTAGTATTAATAAAGAACACCTGACACCAAGAAAATGGGCGCCAAAACAAGTCTGGATGACTGCGGAGATTTATCGCCAAATAGACGAACGGAGGAAGTACAAAAGCACGGATGTTACTAAATATAACATCTTAGACAAAAATATACGGAGGGAAGTACGCTACACCCGTGAAAAGTGGTATCTGGATAAATGTGATTATATAGATAAACTCCACGCCAAACATGATGCATTCAATCTGCATAAGGAGATAAAATCTATGGTTGGACACAAAACATCGATGTACCAGCTGGTGGATGACAACAATTACCCAATATTGGACACGACGAAGAAAAAGACTACTTGGGAGGAGTACATAATACTACATCATAAATAATAAATCTTAAATAAATAAAATCTTAAATAATACTACATCAAACTATCTTAATTGTCTAAGTGAAATGGGGTTTTCATGTGGAATTAGACAGTACACTCGAATAGAAAAAAAAGGACAATATGTTACTAAATCTTGTATTGACCACATGTTCATACGAGACAACTATAGCTACGACATAAAAACAGCTGTTGTGGGCATCGCGCCGGCCGATCACTGCATAACCGGTTGCGCGATAAGAAATATTACCTGCACGGGTCGTGATTATCCCTTTAAAATTGTCGCCAGACTCGACAATAATAAGGTACAAAGTGAGTTAAGCAATGTCGATTGGAATAAGGCGTTAAGTTATAATAAGCCCAGTGATATTATGAACTATATGACGGACAAATTTAACGATATATATAATAAATGTACAAACAATGTAAAAATTAACGATAACAAACGAAACAACTGTGTATGGAGTAACGATAAATTAAAAAAAATGTGTAGAAACCGAGATCAATTATTTAAAATTTGGTTAAATGATGTAAGCAATATTAAAAATAGGCTACTATATAACAAATACAGAAATAAAACTATTAAGTATACAAATTTTTTACGAAACAGTTACACAAAAAACCAAATTATAGACAATTTCTCAAACTCGAAAAAAATATGGGAAATCATTAATAACCTGTGTGGCAAAGTGGTGAAAACCATTGACGACATTATAGTAAAAGCTTTTAAATTGGATTGTACCACTCTAACTAATAAATTTGCCCGAGAGTTTGATGTAAATGTAAAGAATATTTGTAATACTTGTAGTACCCCCCTGTTAGCTACAAACAATTATAAAACAAAATGTGATAGAAGTATGAGAATAAAAAAAGCCACCAATGAAGTTGTTGATTCGATAATTAAGCACACAAATATCAAAAAAAGTCCGGGATTCGATAAAATAAGAGCTCGGGACATAATATATATCAAAAATAAAATCGGGCCCGTAATTACCCACTTAATTAATAGATGTATTGAGACCGCCACATACCCCGATATTCTAAAAATAGGAATAGTAAGACCTATACATAAAAAAGGTAATCATGCGGACTGTAATAATTATAGGCCTATTACTATTTTATCTTATATTGATAAAATCATTGAAAGATATATAAGCAACGAGATAAATACTTATTTAAGACAAAATAACATGATAAATTCTAAACAATACGGATTCCAGAAGGATCGAAGTACAGCACAATTACTTGCCGATTTTACTAATGATATTAACAAACACCTTGATGACAGAAAACACGTTCTAGCTGTCTTCATAGACTTTAGTAAAGCATTTGATACCCTAAAATATGACATACTGTTTATGAAATTACAGGATGTTGGTATAGCAGGATCCCTCCTAGAGTGGTTCAAGGATTACCACAAAAACAGATACACCACGGTTAAAATCAACAATGTATACAGCAGTATGATTCTGACTGAACAGGGCACGGCTCAAGGCTTAATATTTGGCCCTACTGAGTACTTGTTGTACGTAAACGACATGTGTAATATAATACAGGACGGATCCATATACCAATTTGCTGATGATACCTGTATAATTGTCGCTCATAAAAACATAGATTTCGCTCAAAGGGTAATGCAGGAAAATTTCGATAAGCTATGCAAATGGGCCCACGACGTTGGTCTGGTAATTAACTCTCAAAAAACTAAATTAATGCATATCCACTCATCGCACATTAAAACAAATAATAACCCTAGGATAGTGGCTCACAACCATATGTGTATGCATATGACTTCTGTAAATTGTACATGCGAGACTCTGGAATCCGTAGCCACACATAAGTATTTAGGCCTCGTGATTGATGACAGATTCAGCTGGGGTCCTCACATAGACCACGTATGTAATAAGCTTAGAGCGGTAGCAGCCAAATTGGCCATACTAAAATACAAGCTTCCATTTAGAACTCGACGGCTGTTATATATGGCCCTAGCTGATTCAGTCATTGATTACGGACTGAGTAGCTACGGTAGAACATACAAGACTTACCTTGAAAGAGTTTACAACATGCAAGTAAAAATAATTAAACTAATAACTCCTAATTACATAAAAAAGAAACCACAAAACTGCTTGTTCACGCACTGCAGAGTAGTAAATGCTTTCAACAAATTTAAAATTGCTGTTCTTAAAGAAGGAGCTATACACAAAAATGACCTGAACAAAAATCCACGACCAGCGAATTTACGCCAACTATCCTATCTACCTAGCTATACGTTACCTAAAACACATAACATACATGGCTCCAGAACGTGGGAGTACTTGTTACCTACATTTGTAAACGAACTACCGGCGGACTTAAGGTCCACATACATTAACACAAATAAATTTAAATATAAACTACAACAACACTTCATGCAAAGTTCAAATTTATTCTCACATTTCTAGTTCCCCTTAATCTTAAAGAACTATACACTATCTGCAATAACGTTATTTAATATAAATATGTAACGCTGTGTGCGGCGATCGCCTACACAGATAAGCCCACAAGGCTTTTGTGTAGTCTATTATGTCATTAAAATGTAAATTGTGTTATTTTAATAAATAAATAAAAAATAAAAATAAAAAAAACATTAAATCAATGTTTGAGGATGATTCTAGAAGTTCAAAAGTAAAGTCTCACTCTGGGGATGGTCCACCGATTTTAAAAGACGAGGTCAGAAACGCGCTGCGTTATGCGAAGACAGGGAAGGCAGTTGGACCTGATGAAATTAATATTGAGGTGCTAAAACTCATTGAGGATGACCATTTGGACGCGCTTACAGACCTCCTTAACTATGTGTACGATTCTGGACATATACCAGCAGATTGGCTAAAGTCGGCTTTCATCACACTACCAAAAAAAAGAATGCAAGGAAATGTGAGGAATTCAGAACGATAAGCCTAATGAGCCAAGTGTTAAAACTGTTTCTTAACATTATCCATGCGCGGATAAGAGCTAGATGTGATGAACAATTAGGTGACAGCCAATTTGGATTTAGAGCTGGTGTAGGAACAAGAGAGGCCCTGTTTGCTGTACAGGTTTTGGTTCAAAAATGCAAAGATATGCAACAAGACGTTTTCATTTGTTTCATCGATTACGAAAAAGCATTTGATCGAGTGTTGCACGATCATCTTATTGCAATATTAAACGACATTGGGCTAGATGGCAAAGACGTACGAATCATCCAGAATCTGTACTGGAACCAGAGAGCGACGGTTCGTGTGGACAATGAGGACACTGATGAGGTGGAGATAAAAAAGGGAGTTCGGCAGGGTTGCGTACTTTCACCGACACTATTTAACCTTTACTCGGAGGCAATCATAGCGGAGGCTCTGGATGGGCTTGATTGTGGCATCAAGATCAACGGCCGTGTGATCAATAATCTAAGATACGCCGACGACACAGTTTTGATAGCATCTACAGAACAAACAAGCATGTAATAAAAGATGGACAACCAATCCAAAACTTAGCCGATCAGGAAAACCTTCCAGACAGAGTTGAACTAATGTTCGCCAAATTCCAACAAATCATGATGAGTATGATGGACAAAATGATGGACCGTATGATCCAGCTTGTCACAAGCCTAGTGACTAAATGATTAATCGGCTTTAAGGCATATTAAAAGTAACAGGAGTAAACAGGCTTTAAGGCATATTAAAAGTAACAGGAGTAAACTAAATAATGTTTCACATCACAAATTATCTTAATTCAACAAGTCATATTCGAAAGAAGAATATTACACTTATTTTTTTTTTTTCAATTTAATTAACAATCTAATTTCCACACGCCTGTACTAATTACAGTCGTCTAACAAATGAAAACAACGCCATCAAAGTGACTAAACAATCTAGGTAGTCGCAAAGCTTCGAAGTTGATTGCAAGTAGACGATGTTTGTGTAACAAACAAATACCTACACTACATACTGACGTTTAGTAAGCCTTTGTTGTGTATAAATATTCGTTATCTGCGTGCCTTATTCGCAGTTGTGAAACTAAACTCAACTTCACCAACATGAATTAAATTGATTGATTTAACAATGCTTCATTTTGTTATAGCAAGTAAAAGTGACACCTTTTTGCGATTTCGTATCAAACAAATCCAACTAATTTTATGTCTGGATGTTTGTTAATCTTTCACGCCAAAACGGCTGAAGGGATCTGCATGACACAAGAGTTAGAATATGTTCTGAAATAACACATAGGCTACTTTTTAACCCGGGAAAATTTAAGGTCCCCCGGGAACGTGGCTGAAACCGCGGGGAGCCACTAGTTAAGTAATATATTGTAAAACAAAGTCACAAAATCACGTCCAAATCAAATCTGAAAGCGAAAACAATAATCCACATTCAAAACAGCGTTGTTTATACTCCAATCAAGTTATTTATTCACGCGAAATGTGAATCTATATGAGCATCTTATATTGAATATTCACACTCACTTACTCAGATATCAATGATCAATGTTTTTTTTCTAATTTTTAGGACCCCACTAGTCTCGTTACATTTATTATGTTTTTGGGGTCGATAAGAAAATTATAATAAAAGGATTCTGTCACAGGTTTATTTTGGTATAACTCGAAAATATAGGTAATATCTATAGTATAGCGTAATTTATGATTCTTTTCTTAGGATCAATTACTCGCGTGCTGACATAAGGGATCAGAATTCTAATTCTTTTATTACACTCGTTTCTCAAATAAGAAACAAGTTGTTACAAAAATGGATATAGCCGTGAATCCTTACAGTACTTACAATGTTAATATTTACAAAAGTTTAGGGTGGAGATGTGGGTAGTCCCCTACAGTGACTAGTAAGATTATTTATTCGTAAAGATAGAGCTAATTGCGCTTATTTTTTGGCACAACCCGCATTGCGGTTGCTCTAAAATGATGTGACACTTATTGAAGAAAATAGCTATACAAAAGTCCGGCGAATAAATATTTCATGGAGACAAAACATAATACTCTAATGTTCGGACGGACGTATATTTACTTTTAATGTATTTTTTAACGGATATGTCCCAAATACACTATTAGTGGTTTATTCAGCTAAATTACAATTTACACCGTCATAATTCTTACACTTGTCGAGCTAGCAATGCACATAATAACATATCCAAATTAATTGACTTAGACATATTTAACATTAGTATCCCAATACTGAGGCGACGGCTTAGCCAGCAATTTTTCCTTTAGGCATAATTATTATTAATTTTTGTTATTAAATTATTCTGTTTTATATAGGTAACAGTAACGATTCAAGTATGTAGTATAATGTATCTACGAGTATATGTGAGGACCTCTAAATAGCTCTTCTATTTTTTAAGTAAAATTTTGATCACAATTTTGTAAAGCTGTTGGTCCCCCAACAAAAAAATAAATATATATGACGGCGCGACCGTTAAAAGACAATTTAATTATTTATGTGTTGTATATGACGGCGCGACCGTTAAAAGACTATTTAATTATTTATGTGTTGTATATGACGGCGCGACCGTTAAAAGACTATTTAATTATTTATGTGTTGTGTATTATTTAATTATTGTGGATTGTTATTCTGTTGATTTATTGATGTAGAATTATTATTTGTTAATACGTTATAAAATTGGTTGTCTATGTCGATCAGTGATTTATTGTTTAGAATCTGTCGAAAGAGTAAAATATGAGCGGGTAACCCCGAATAGAGTAGCAAGTCTGTGCCTATAAATACAGTGTCGACGGTCACTCGGTGATTCAGTTGACAGACAGCGCACGAGGCGCACGCGTGCTAACCTATTGGCTCATCGTAAATGTAGATGCAAATGGGCATCTAGTGTTGTACGTTTTATTTTGTAATTATGTGAGTCGAATTATAAGAAGTGATTCCTACTGATTACAAACGTGGTATTATTTCTAACGTTCCTGCCTTATCACGCCCACAATGGATGACGGTCGCCAAGACCGCTTCGCTGACCCCTCTGACAATCCGTTATATATATAAATAAAAAATATATATATCACAGCTCCATAACATTGTGAGTGAATTTTACTTATCTATTAGTGGATTTTTTTGGTCTGCGGATCAAAATACTTAGAGAAAATGGACCTTAATACATAGAAAAAAAAAATAACCGTGCGCTCGCACTTGCCCGTTTTTATATAACATTGGCGATATACCGTTATCAATCTCAATTAGATTATTAAAGCATCGAGACCCAATTTCGAACTCAGTATAATAAAATTTACAAGAATCCCAAACTCCTTAATTAAGAATTTCCTTCAGATATAAATACTTATACATTCTTTTTTCAGTTCTGTTATAAATTCCATTGTAAGGGACTAAGAGGGGACATTAATGCGTTGTGAAATACCATTAATATTCAGTAAAATCCTTTTAACACTCAGATAATCAAATCGCTATTTGGAGATTAACTAATTCAAGTATTCTGATGGAAATAAATTATAATTTTGGATATCTATACTAATTTGAGGAAAGATGAGAAGTTTTGTTTGTTTGTTATGAATAGTCTCCGAAACTACTATACCGAACAAAACAATTATTGTATAACGTTGTTTGTAAGTTTCGTAGACCATATTCTATCCCTGTAATCCTACGGAGACGGGAAATACGCGGGTGAAACCGCGGCGCGGAAGCTAGTGTTGGATATTAATAATTAGGGAGTATGAACTCAATAGGTACCAGCGTTGCCAGACGTCCCGATTTTGGCGGGACGTTCCGATTTTTAAATCAAATTTTAATGTCCCGCGCGGGACAGGCTCAGTTTTTCGGGAATAACTCGTCCGTGCGTGCAGCGTACTGAGAAAGCGGGGACGGGTGGCACAGACAATTGTGGACTGGCCGCCTGCCCGGCGCGTAATTCAGAATTTTTAATTTTTACTCAACTATTTAACGATAGGGCAAATTTGATTTAAAAAACTTATATTTTTATTAAAATACAATTTCTATGGATATTTTTACTATTTATTGTCACATAAACATAATTTGAATTCAAATAAAAAGATAAATATTCAGAAACTTTTGATTATATACGTTTATTTTATTATGTCCCGCTTTCGACAAAAGAATCCCACTTTTTTCACTCAAAAAGTTCCAAAATCCCGACTTGGCAAAAAATATATCTGGCAACGCTGATAGGTACCTACTTATATAACATTCACTTCATATAATTTCAGTTTGTATCAAAGTGAATTACATACTTACGTCATCAAATACTGGAAAATAGAACTCTATACTCCAATATTGGTTGATGGTAGTCGATAAAAGCAGAACAGGGCTAAAAATACGGCTAGAAATTTCATTACAGTGGTAGGAAGACCGCCTGTTCCGTGTTACGACAGGCACTGGGCAAGGAATGTCCCTAGACATATATCTAAAGCACATATCATGAAGTTTGTAACTATTAATAAATCGAGGTCAAGGCATTATGAATTGATTGGTTATTGTATCCCAAGTTCAATAACCTATCTATACTTAAAGAAATTATAAAAAAAAACATGTCATAACTGTGTTTTATTACAGTCACAAAACTAACGCCTGTTTATAAACGAATGGCAATAAAACACTAATGTGATATTTATTTAACAGTTAAACTACATATGAACCAATTTATAAGTATCTTCAGATGGAAAGAGAGTCTGCGAAATAACAACCAGCTACTCCCAGTTTCCGTAGACCTACTTATCTACTATAAAAAAATATGTGCCTATCCTAATAATCGATCATTAGTTAAGTTACGCCTGTCTTAAGTTTATGACTGCTTGCTTGCCCAGATATACAGACCTTTCATCATATGTAAGATGTTCGCGCGATTATATTTTTGTTCAATATACAGGATTGTAGGAAATTCCATATAACTACCTACAGGATTTGGTGACATACCCTGTTTCAAATAGGTACCTATATTCAAAACTTTGCTACGAACTTTTTGGGGAATAACATTTATTTTTGTTGATGAAATATAGGTAGGAACATATGGCCTGGTGGATTTATACTTCTCTATTAAAAGAAGTAGGAGTTATCATGCCTGCTTCACCGCGCGTTACGACAAGTGCTCGGAACATATAAATAAATAATACCTACCTCTTATTGTCGAGTTGCGAATTGCGATCAACTATAAGTATACCTAGTCCGCTTATCCAAGAACGCAATAAAACATTACAAGTATTTATTACCTACGCACTGAGAACCGTTTAATCAAATGTCTTCAATTGGTTCACTCAGCTATACCTATTTTATCATATTTCAAGCAGATATCCTAAGTGAAAGAGGTACGTCATGATGATAAAAATAATGTAGGGTGCTTCACAATTACTTATACGAAAACGAAAATACTTAATGAGTGTAGGTATATAGAATTAACATAAATATCTAACTGATGGCGACATAGTCAGCAAAATCAATAGATAGGTACCAACCAATATCGTAAAATCGACCAGAATAAAGTATTGTCAACAAGGTTTTAATACTTTATGTCGACGATACTGTATTAAAAATAATGAGAAACTGTAAACAAACAAATAATGAAGCTTTAGTGACATCATACTAGTAGAGTAGGTACCATTAGTAACTTAGTGTTCCATTCAACTCAATGGGTCAGCTGCGTACAACATTCGCATTTATCGAGGCACAAAATGTGCGATTATGTTCGTTTATAGCACGTTATAACCAGATAAAGCGGTGGGCCGATGAAAGGATGAGAAAAATGGCCAAACCACGCACCTAACTCGCCCATTATCGTTCGCATGACCAATCATTGGGTTTTGTACTGTTTGTTATCAGGAGACTTTTTATAGTCATGCCGTCATTAATACTCGTATATTGGTGAACCTGATTTTGTTTGCTGACCGTTTCTAAAGGTCAACGAACAATAGGTTTATTAATTTTATCTTTAGAGTCAATTCTAAGAAATGTTTGAACACAACAAACACATTGAATCAAACACATTTTGCGATTGTGTTATTTAAATAACGGAAGAAATTATAATTAAATTGTCGGTTTTGTTTCTGTTAGTATATACCTACATAATATAGATAGATAATAAAGGGAATATTTCCATTTACGTCTAAAAGCCTAGTAGGTATATTTCAGTAAATATTGGCCAATTTCTTAAGAATTCAAATAGCTTAGGTAATTAAAACTATTAAAGTTTAATAAATATCTACATTGTATACAAAAGAAAACTAACTACATAAAACGCGATCAATCAGAAGTCCATAGTAAGAATAGAACACACAGTATCAATAAAATGTGTTTACATTAATGTAAACACATATTAGATAGGTACCTACTTGATGTAAATAGACACCATATGTGTTGTTTATTCATGAAGTTAATGAAGAAGTTAACAGAAACAAGCTAATTATTTCCTATGGGTGGCCAACAAATATTTGCTTCCTCCTGTAAAGCATTCGACCAAAATCCCAGCTTACTTAGTTTTAATAGTTTATAGGTGAAGATGTATCTGTAACCGCGCGCAGTATCGTTCGGTCAGATGCAATTACACGGCGTACGAGCACGAATATCACTGGCCGCAGGCAGCCCCCACTGTTCAGTCGTCGCGCCACATTCGTTCGAGCTGCGCGTCTATTCATTAGCTACTCGAGTGAAAAAAAGAAAAAAAAACAAGTGGAAAAAATACCGGCCGAATTGAGAACCTCCTCCTTCTGTTTGGGAAGTCGGTTTAAAATGGCTCCTTCGCGTGCGACGTTCGTTGCGCTGCTGTGCTCGATCGCCGCTGCCGTTGCTGTAGCCGACTTACCGCATCCGCTGTCCGACGAATTTATCGACCTAATCAACACAAAACAAAGCACTTGGACAGCTGGCCGGAACTTCCCGTCCAACACTCCGTTTGCACACATAAGAAAACTCATGGGAGTTATAAAGGACGACAACTTCAAGAAATTACCGATCAGAATGCACGAGGCACATTTAATATCGACCCTACCGGAAAACTTTGACCCAAGAGATAAATGGCCGAACTGCCCCACTTTAAATGAAATTAGAGATCAAGGATCATGTGGCAGCTGCTGGGCTTTCGGTGCCGTCGAAGCTATGACAGATAGAGTTTGTACATACTCAAATGGAACTAAGCATTTTCATTTCTCCGCCGAGGATCTTCTGAGTTGCTGTCCAGTTTGCGGTCTCGGATGCAACGGAGGCATGCCTTCTCTGGCCTGGCAATACTGGAAACATACAGGTCTCGTATCAGGAGGAAGTTATAATTCCAGCCAGGGTTGCATGCCATACGAGGTGCCTCCTTGCGAACATCACGTACCCGGCAACAGAATGCCCTGCAACGGTGATACCAAAACACCAAAATGTGAAAAAAAATGTGAGGATAATTACAACGTGGAGTATAAAAAGGATAAAAAATATGCCAAGCATGTTTATACCGTGGGCGGAGGTGAAGATCATATTAAGGCCGAGCTGTTCAACAACGGTCCTGTTGAAGCTGCTTTTACAGTTTATTCTGATTTTCTTTCATACAAGAGCGGCGTGTACAAACATACTACAGGCAACGCTGTCGGCGGGCACGCTGTTAAGATGATAGGTTGGGGTGTGGAAAATGGTAGTAAATATTGGCTCATTGCAAACTCCTGGAACAGCGACTGGGGTGACAACGGCTTCTTTAAAATCCTTCGTGGTGAAAATAACTGCGGCATTGAGAGCTCCATAGTAGCCGGAGAACCTGCTTTGTTAGACATCTAAATATATTTTAAAAAGGATATTTTGTAAATATGATTAAAATATTCTTAATTTTAAGTTTATATTCAGCACAATAGACCATTGGTATACTTAATATTATATTTTCTTTTGTTTCACTTAAATATTTTTTTTTTTATTCTCGTCTCATCCTCATAGTAAAACGTAGGTAGTAACGCTCAATAAAAAAATTAAATCATTGGGATACCTATATTTTTGTAAAGACGCGAACTTATAATTGAACGGCAGTCAAAAGTAGGTACCAGATGGCAAGACAGCTTGCATCGTATCTTTTTCGATATACCTACTTACTTCAAAGTATGTAAAGTTAGAACATACCTACTGAAAATATTAGCTAAGCTACCTAGGTTGATTAATGAGTCATTAACAGTCTGTCATTTAATGATAACAATGACTAGCAATTTACTCCATTTCCTGAATCGTGGTTACCTTACTTAAAAAGTGACGCAATTGTATAGGTAACTACAACTCCACCCTCTTCCTACTAATATTATAAATGCGAAAGTTTGTAAGAATGTATGGATAAATATTTGTTACTCTTTCATGCCAGAACGGCTGAGAGATCGGGGTTAATTTTTGGCACTTAGTTAGGATATGTTCTGGAATATCACAAACTACCAACTTTTTATCCGGGTTAAAATAAAAATAAGATCCCTAATTAAGGAGCCACTAGTATATACGAAAAATGTAAGAAACAGACAAAGAGACAGAGGTTTAAGTAACAGAATTACTTTAGGAATTATAGAAATACCTTCATAACTGCAAACGGACTCAGGCATATATTGACTAACTAGCTTCTGCCCGCGACTCCGTCCGCGTGGAATAGTTACTTTGGGCTAACGCTAACTTTCAACCCCCCTTCGTTTACGTAGAAGGATGGTCTCGCAGAGCTAACTGATGACTGCACGCGCCGGCCCGGCACATAAAGGCGCGCGCAGTAGGTACAGTAGGTACTTGAATATTATTTTGCTGCAATGTTATTTTAAATTTGCGATATCTCCTAAGATATTCATTGAACTCGAATGATGTAATGGGCAATTTTGTTTTAAATTAAATACTTGTGGTGAATAACGTATTTATTTGGATAAGGATTAATATCATCTTTATAAAAACACCTTCACAAATAATGCTTAATTTTCGAAAAAATTTGGTTAGTATAAAAATGGTCACAGCGAGCCAACCTTAACAGATAGACATATGCTATCGCGGACTTTTGGAACGTAGTTCCGCGTTATGAAAGGGGGCTAGATGGAAAAAATTCTTACGAAAAGTTGTCACGACACATTTCCGAGCGGGGCCGAGCGTGGCCGAGCTTTGCCGAGCGGCGCGTTGCCAAGGCGCGGCCTACTAGTTCCGCGCGCACTATAGTACCTACTACTTGATGTGTGTACTTAAATAGTATATTTCATTACAAGTGCGGAAAGGCTGTCATTGCAAAGAGTTCCGACAAATGTCTACCCGAGCCGCGGCGCAGCCGAAGGCGAGGGTTGACAGTCGGAACAAGTTGCAATGACGGTTCCGCAAGTGTACTGAACGACTATTTTTAATACAGTTGCGAAAAAATAAAGCAATTTAATAAAATAATAAAAACACAATAAACTAAACTCGCAAAGAAAATTTCTGGAAAATGGCGCCAACCGTAAAATATAAGCAGTTGTTTTTTCTTCACCCATTTTTGTAGGCAAAGGGAACTATCCATACAGCTTAGTCTTCAGTATATTTTTTTTATTGATATGAAATGAAAATGAAATTAAATGAGATGAAATGAAACCCAACCTAACTCATTCCATGAAATCATTAAATCTGATATTGAAATAAATTTGTGCTTCTTTTAAGAAATAAACGTATTTGTATGAATCACAAAAACTCTTTAGTAAAAACTTCTTTTTAATAGACATTATTTTGACAGTTGGGAAAGAGACGCACGAGTTCGGGAAAGGTAAAAAAAAAGCACTAGTATGTAATAGCCCACTTCCCGAACGCTATACGTCCCTGCAATACACCACTTTTTGAGCAACTGTATTAAAAATATTATTACAACTAAAAATATATATATTAACACTTCCTTCACTTATTAATCGAAAGGAACTTCGTTCCATCCGGGTGTCCCTTGACACCTCTCAAGTTTTTTTTTTTTTTAACTTTTGAAGGGAAACAATTCTGTCATACATACATCATTTTAGCGTAACTTTAACCGTTTACGCAGCGTACGCAGCGGAAGCTCTCAATAGGAAAAGAAATCTCCCGATTTTGAAACATTCTTCATTGGTGCTCCGCTCCTATTGGTCATAGCGTGATGATATATAGCCTTCCTCGATAAATGGACTATCCAATGGCGAAAGAATTTTTCAAATCAGACCAGTAGTTCCAGAGATTAGCGCGTTCAACCAAACAAACAAACAAACAAACTCTTCCGCTTTATAATATGAGTATAGATAGGGAAAAACATAACAATTTTAAGTATTCACCTACGTTCATGCCGCAGTTTATTAGTAAATTGTATTTGGGTCACAAATTCTACCATTTGCATACCTCATCACGCCATACCGTTGTTATCAAACACAACATACCTATTATCCGTAAGGCATGCCATGTGTTTTGATTACTTTTGATAAATAAAACATGTGTTGACAATAATCAGAAATCTCCGATTACTGAAGTAGGTACTCAAACTAACACATTAAAACATTGATGTACATATGTAACATTATAAAAGAAATTAAAATGTTTGTGGTATTTAACATCTAGGTACTATCCAAGTTCAAGTATCTACATGCCTATCAACTTGTAAGATACCTACCCTTCGCTTATTTTGATCAGTTACTTCATTACGATGTGAATCACCAATGTGGATACAATATAGTTCGACCAAAATGTAATTCTTGTCCTGTGGGCGTCCATAATAATTTTTGAACTTACGCCTGTCAGATACCCACGATATCCTTGGATTTTAAGGCAGTTTTTTGCTAATGCTTTTGTTGGAGCATAATCTTAATAAATTCACATAGTCATCGGAATATCTAAGTCTTAAATAAAGTCTTTCCATGCCTAGATTTGTTAGAGTACCTATGGTATGGTATGGTACCTATGGTATGTACACACTGTAGGCAATAAAAATGTCTTAAATAATATTTATCTGCTATTTTGCAAAAACCCTTAACGTTTAATTTTATACTAACGTAGTAACTCAGTCGAGCGATAACCTTCTTCTACCAATATCTCATTAAATATTTTTATAAGATATTTATGAAGTTTAATAACGAAGTACAAACAACAATACGTCAATGAACTGAGTAACTATAGGTTAAATAAAAATAATGTCGAACAATAAAATACATTATTTGTATCTATTAGTATATATTGTTTTTATAGTTCAGACACATATAAAACACTGTGGTTCCCCGCGGTTTCCTCCGCGTTCTCGAAGACCTTCAACTTTCCCGGGATACAGGGTAGCCTATGACCTTCCCAAGCTCTTGTCTAACTCTATACAAAATTTTATAAATATCGATCCAGTGGCTTAGGCGAGAAAGCGTAACGGACAGACAGTTACTTTCGCATTTATATTATTAGTAAGGATTTTGATTCTAATACCGTATATTTACTTTGGTAGGTACCTACTATAACCGAGAAGAAAGGCGTAACATAATCGTGTCTTCTACCACTTTCAATCGACCCATTGTAGCAACTGAGCTTGTGCTCAATTGTATTGAACACAATGAAAACGAAATGATGTATCTAAGGTAAGTTCAACAATTGTGTTTGTACGATATCAAATTATATTCCACTGTGGGAATCATACGTATCTATAAGGGCAAATGATATGTAATTCCTTACATAGATGCATTTATATAAGTATTACAGGAAACAAATAAAAAATAAAAATAACTGTATTTACTTCAAAGTACTTGACGTTAAATTCGATATTCATTGTTCAAAATTGATATTTGGTTTTAATGATTTTATATAGTTCGGTATCCCATATCCTTGCACAATTCTATCAGTGTATAGTACCAACTAGTTACTTACCTAGCCAATGAGGTAATAAGTACATTCATTATAAACCTGTAAAACCTGCAACAGCTGTATAAAACCTATTTTTTTCTTGAAAAATATAATAGTTAATTGTAGTTTAATATATAAATTACTTAAACAAAGTAGCTACTGATATTTATTGGACATGAAGTAGCATAATATTTATACTTACTGTAGATATCTACCTATTTGAGTAGGTATACGTTACACGATTAAAATGACTGAACCCAACGCCATTTGAAATGCCTACACCGCGCTAAGCGAGTTTATATTTTCTATTCGAAAACGTACTTATTCATTAGAATTGGATAGTCTCATCACAGTAGACGAATACTTAAGTAGTAAAGTACTTTTGTATATCTTTAGATCGTTTCTAATTCATACAAAATCAAACATTTATCATAATATAAATATAAGATAATGATCTGTCATTCATGATCACCGGAGGCTTCTGCTGAAAATTAGCGCTAGGGAGTCATCCCTAGCACATGCTGAGATGGGGCCTTTTGGACCCAACATATATTTTTTTCCGTATGGGTATGTTTTGTTCTATATGTAAATTGTTGGCAAACACAAACTCATAGGCTCCGATTACAGGTAGGTACAAAGAAAAAAAACGTTCATAAATTGTTAGCAATTATAATTTCCAAGCACTTACTGCTACATAGTAGGTATAATGTTCAGTTTTTATTTTCATCACAATAAATTTTCATTAATTCTTCATTATTTTGCACACGATCCTGCTTGATCTGCTTTTTCCATGCTTTATCATAATGGCAATAATTTTCTAAATTTTCATTGATCTAATCGTCTGATGTAGTGCCTATATAAAGTAGAGAAGTGCGTAGTGCCTCGCTCTCATAATATAAATAAGTAGGTATATTCCATATTAAATCGCTTGTAGAGTGGCAAGCAAGCAAATGAAAGCTTTTGAAGTCAAAGAGTTGTATGACAACTAATATACCTACATTAAATCTAGTTAACGGTGCATAAACGGGACTTATATGTAGATATCGTATAAAATAATCTGTCTTTTTGTTCACATCATCCATTTCGCCGATGATTAGGTAAAAGGGGTTCAGTTTCCTCGTTATGTTCGATATTAAAGGCATTTCGAAAACTGTATCTTAAACGCTCCACGAATGTCATGTATACAGGGTGCCCTTGACTGAAATTGATATCTGCAACGACTGCATCATCCAATATACGCCTGTAATAAGTTACAAAATATTAACACTTTTGTTCTCATAGTTAATGCTTAGTACTAACTAAAGTGGTTGGTAAAGGAATCCGTGTGAGGTACATGTAAACGACGGTAAAATATGTCAAAAAATATGTATTATTATTACTTATTAAGTGAATTACAATATTAAATATATACGGCAATACAATAAGATACCTACCTATACATGTTAGAAATAAGAGATATGTAAACGAAAATGTTATTTGTTCTACGTCCCAATTAGTCCCAAACTGTTTAAATGTGTTTTTCGTATAAAAACGACTATTCCTCTATCACTGTACATTGCGTGTATATAATTCTCGATTGAATATATAAAATAATTTAGCAGAGTTTAATACTTAATCGAGAGATGATGCAGGTAAATGATTTAAATAGAATTAGTTATTCATAAAACACCTACATCAGGCTTTATAGGTACGTACTGTTACGGGATATTTTTAACAACATATATTATTTTAACGGTGAAACATTGACATATAGATATACATACAAATTTATCCTCAGCACGTTATCTTATAATAATTTTGATGAACACTTGACTCATAAATCAATATAAACAGTGGCATATGAAATAATGAGTGTTTTTAAATCGATATTCGTTAAAATAATATTTTGATAATAAATATGTAGGTAGATATTACAAACGTTTATCATTTATGATAATGATTTAGGTACTTCCATAATATAAATAAAATATTTAGCACTACTATGTTTACATTTTATTTGAGAATTATCCTTAAAATGAGCCTGACATTAAGTCTACTAAAGGTACTAACCTGGTTCGATGTTGGTGATACGCGATTCCAAACACTACCAAAATGACAGCCACCAAGCAGAAAAATACGGGCACCACAATGATTGATAACTGTGTAGTGACAGGTGCTGTAAAATAAAACGCTGAATTTTTAAAGACCTTAAGTAGGTATCTACCTACTACGAACACTTTAAAGTAATGTTTTAGCTGAAGACTTTGTTTACTTGAACGCGCTAATCTCAGGAACTACTCAGGACCGATTTGAATAATTCTTGCACCAATGGAAAGCTACGTTACTTGTGAGTTTCATAGGCTATATTTTATCCATGTATTCCTACGAGAACTACGCGGATGAAACAACGGCGTGAAAGCTATTATTTTATTAACTTTAAATTTATAAAATACATTCATAAATGATGTGTCGTAAATAAATTTATAGCCGTTTCTCGGAGCCTATTCATAGCAAACAACCAAAAATCAAATCGTTCCCCTTTATTAGTATGCCTATACTTATAACGATTTAACCATAGATTTTAAAGAAAATAAATGGACAATGGACATATACGTAACATCAAAGACTCACCTTTGTAAAAACGAATAGTGACTTTGTTAACAATCTTATCAAGATTATTTTCGATTAAAACTACTACCATATGTTGATCTTTGTCAGAAAAATAATGTACCACTGGGAACACATTTAATGTTGTTGTAGATTTGGCAGTACATGTTTCGTTGCCAGTTATATTGTATTGGCCAAGTTTATACTGTATGCAGTAGTTGAACGGAGGGGACCCCGAGTATTTGACCTGCAAGTTAATTAGCTCTTCATGCTGCAGCCAATTCGTATCCGTGATGTTCACAGAGGATTTTGACTCTGCAAAATAAAATTTTAAGACTGTTAGGATTCCTTTATTACAAAAAAAAATACATTTTAATTAATAACGATTTATAAATAGGTAGGTATTAACAGATTGTCAACTTCTAATAATAAATATTTAATATTGTTTCCAACCAAAATACGTTTAATTTAATACCAAAAAAAATTTCAGTTATTTCTGTCACTAGATGGCACTGTTCCATGATTCCTAGACCGAAGTTTGATACATTCTACCTAATAACATGACACGAAACGGTGCACTACACTCTATGTATGAACATGAATATTAAATACGTGGTCAATAGCTGTTAGAATATATTACATTTTAACGAATATTTTCTTCTTACCTCTCACACGAAGCTTGTCCCGACAGTGGCTCAACGTTATATTCGTATCAATAGGAATATTATTGGAATTGTTCCTGGCGGCATTCAATGTGATTTCGTTTTTAACCGCACGATATGCTGTTATTATTGTAAAAATGGCAGTGATTAATTTCATTATATCTACTAGAATTATTTTACTAAGAAGTTTAAGATATGTAAAGATTGAAAGAGATTATGATGTTAGACATTGCGTGTAGGTGTCTATCGTGGTACTTTATAAAATTTTGAAAAGGGCATATTGTTGAACCTGGTTGTTTTATAATTGATGTAACACGCGAATGTTTCGATAGTTCAATCGATATTTGCTACTCAATCAATCATGCCAGAACGGCTGACAGGATCTCGTTGTAATTTGGTACAGAGATATAATATTTTCTGATATAGGTAACAGATAGGCTACTTCTAATTCCGGTGATATTAAACATTCTCAGGAAAGCGGCCGAAACCGCGGGGTATAAGCTAGTCATCAATAAAAAAAACTGAATTGGTAAATGGTCTCAATAGAAAAGCTACCTAATTAAGGTTGATTGCTAAAAACAAAGAGGAAATTCTTTTAATTAATGCAATAAATTACCTGTAACATTAAAATTTGTTTGTGCTTTGAAAACGGGTACACAATCAATTATGAAATACTTTTCCAATTGAACTGTGACTATATACTCGCCGGCCTCGTACAAGCTCTTTTTGTATTCAACAGTCCAATCTGATACATTTGCAGGCTGTTCGCTCTGCAAGTACATATTGATAGAATGCATAGAAAATAACGTTGCTCTGAATATCGCTTTATTAAGCTCACACAAAATATGTACACAATAATACGGTAATTCAGAAAAAAATCAAGTATCGTAGATATAATTTTATCGTCGATACGTGCATTATAAAGGTAGGTACCTACTTGCAGTGGATTTACTAACGATCTTTATTTAATAGGTAGGTACACTTTTAAATTAAAAGGAAAGATTCTTATTAGGAAGTAAACTAGACAGTTTTCCTTTTATAATACTAAAGCAAGATAATCTGGGCTTTAAATTATATATATATGTTGATAATGTAAAATTCGATACATAGCTAATAAGCAATTCTGACATTATAAATAACAACTTTGCAGGTACCTACTTATTACTACCAACTGAAAAAGAGAACAGAAAATATAATTTACCGTGTTTCTATGATAGAGCTTTCCATTGTCACGAAATGCGTATGCTATTGTTTTCCCTTCATAACCAGCTTCAGCCGGCGAAAATGTAAAGGTAGAACCGCGCTCGGCTGGCCCGTCGCTACTCAAAGACACTACCAAGCTCTCATCAGCCAGTACACCTATAAAATAAATAAATAATTTAACAATCAGTGATCAACTGAACATAAATAAAATCTTTAAAATGGCTAACAATTTACCCGTAACCAAAATAAATGCGAAACAGAAAAGGCCAATAAAATGAGCCATAATAAATTTGTATATTACACAAAGTGAAAAAATCGACGCACAAATACTACATAGTATATTTTGTGACCATTGGAATATATTTCATAACCAAGTCCACCGTATTACACTGTAATTATAAAAAAAAACATTTGCAATACTTTGAAAACGATTTTGTTTATTTACCTTGTTCGTCTATACTTCCTTCCTTCTCCCACTCCCACCACTCATGAGTGTTGCCATCCTTAAAATTTTTAAGTTCCTAGACATTTATTGACTAATTCGGACAATTATTACGGATCTGCTTTTGCTAGAAACAAAAAAATGCTAGTATTAAGTACCAGAAAGAATAGCTGAAATATATAGCTATAATAGTATCTATTATGTAAAGGGTATCCACATGTAGAAGTTATTTAACCGCTGCTTAGCACTGAAATTTAAAATACTGAGTACATGAGACACTTAAGCAACAGTGTCACTCTAAAATGAGCTTTTGTAAATTCACACCTAAGTTGGTAGGTACTATTAGATCATACACATGAAGGCAAAAAATGCTGTAAAACCCACTTAAACCCACACACACCCACTAGTAGATAAGTAGGTACCTATCTACTACAAAAGTTGCTATAATACCTATAATAATATCGATAAGTCTTAAAAACGTTTTCCTCATGTTCAATTGATATAAAAACCATTGTTTCTTCCTAGTTTACTCGACTTGTATGTACCAGTGCGCGTGGTGGTAAGCTGGATCATGACAGATCGTGAGTTCAAATTTCAACCCAGACTAACATTTATGCGGATAGGACTGTGTCTGTAGACAATCAATGTGCTTATACAGGTACCTACTTACTCTTAAGATAATGTAGGTACCTTGTAGGTATTATATCAGTTATCTAGTAACCATGGTGAGTAAAAGCTAAGGTAAGTTTTTCAAAATTGTTCATTGATATTTAACAATTAGAATATTGATCTAATTATAAACTTTGGGCATTATATAGAAGCGACTGGCAAATTTTATATAATTTTAAGGATACAGATTCTGATAAAAAGTTAGTTTAACTTTCTCCTCTTCCACGAATTATAAATACTTGAGATTTTGAAAGCTAATAAGACATTTCTGTTTCAACTGAAACAAGGTTAAGTTGAACAAATAGTGAGTTGAGTAAGAATATACATTCAAATCATAGGAGTAACAAAATGAAATATTAAAATTTTAAATAACATTTTATTGTAACTAAAAATTAATCTTTATATGACGATGATCCATGCCCCAGGAATGAAAATATTAAACCAATTACAACAATAATTATTTATATACAGTTACTGCGAAAAATAAATCTGTGAGGTTTATTTTTTATTTGACATAAAAATTCCGTTTTAATTAATGAATGGTTTGATTAATATTTTCACTTCTGAGGCAAGATCACATGTAGATAATACTTAATAAATCGTATAAGTAGAGCTATGATTTAACCTAATATATCACAAAACATGACTGATCACATCTAAATTTCCAATTTGATAGTCGAGTTCGTAGCACTATTACTACATATTTATACTAATCATAATTTGAATTAGATATAGATTAAATAAATTATTTCATGACACAAGAACATACTACACTACCTTATTGTATCAATTGTATCTTACAGTAGATATGTTGCAAAGTAAAAAAATAGAAGCTCTTAGTACATCATCAAACTACAATTTGATAAAATGAGAAGTAGTTAGTTAGTAAATTTTAAGTCTTAAAAACTATTAAGTCATATTACTTTTTAAATGCTGATTTTGTTTAGCTGCAATTAAATTTTATATAGTTTTTTTTTAATTAAGATAGTGTAATATGTTAAGTCTAAATTATAAATACAACATATCTCCATCATCAATCGAATAATGCATCAGTCTATTGAGAAAACCATTCATAAATTTATGGTATATATAATTACGTTAATTCATACATTGTCAAACATTTTTGGTACACATATTTAAAAATACATTTACATCACGATAAGAACGACAAACAAATGCTACCTTTTATTCTTCATACCTACTTGTATACTTATTCAGAAATTGATAAAACAAAACCGTTATTCACATCGTAAACAATGGTCTTGTAGTGTTTGGAGCAGTACGGTCTCTAAAAATGTTGCTCATAATAATGTCAATTGCCAAAAACGTACACTGAATCTATTCTTTTATATATATTATTATTTGAAGTAATCAGCACATTCTTACCTCCCATTCAACCCCTGATAGTCTGTGAGCTGATATTTACATATTTAATTTCACACAAAGTTTTGCCTACATATAAAACTGTTATAATTTCTAGCCCAAATTTAAACTAAATATATCTTTACTATTTATTACGAATCAATGTAAATAACAGATAAGAGTAACTTATATAAATGGAATGAGATGCGAATTATAACTACTCATGATATATACTTTCCCTTAAGAAGTAGAGTAGGTAGGTATATATTTTTGATCCATTACAATTACGTTTTAACAACAAGAAATATATAAATTCGGTTAAAGCAAATACACTCGCGAACCTACGTATTATAATTTATTGATTTTATTATTTTTAAGTATGGACGTCGGATATCAACAGACAAAAAATACATTTCCTCTCAGGTTTTGCATACATTCATTGTTCCTGCGATTCAATACCTACTATAATTGATCAGTTTGCATTACAAGCCACTGACTCACTGATTATTTGAGCAACAGACGTGTTTAATGAGAAAAATTTAAATATAGCATTTCATATGTGATAAGATCCATCATAACTATTGTACATTCTGATGTATTATTATTTGTATTTTTTATTAGCAACGTGATCGAAAGGCCGAGGTTAAGAAGGCAATTTCAATAAAAATGTATGCTTCAGACCCGATATCATTCTAAATCTTTTCATTATGTTCATACGTTTACGTCATAGAGTCGTATCTGGTGTTAGTTGTCAATGCATCTGTGTCGTCGTGATGTCCGAAGTTAAATGCATTTCGAAAACTATCTCTTAAACGCTCCATGAATGTCTTGTAGTCTAGGTGTGCTATACCGAAATCGAAATCTGCCACTTCCACTGTATGTCTGTAAAGAGATGATACAAAAATTACTTTCAAGTAATTATTTAAAGAGCCGATTACTCTTTGTCGTCTCGCAAGAAAAAGAAGTAGAATCTGTATGCTGAGATTTTGCTCTAAAAATGGTCACACACCAAACAACGACATATAAATCCTTTACCATTATAGAAAAGTTTTAAAGAACATCTTTGTAACTCTTCCACGCAATAATAGCTGAAGATATTAAGAATAAACTTGGCATACCGATAGAATATGTTTTTATTAACATGTAAAGGGGAATGCTAAAGCCACGTGGCAGAAGCTAGTTTTAATATAGGTAATGTATTTTCATAACACAAAACTAACTATATACAATATAGTTACATATTACCAATTTTAGATTTATACTTAAAATTTTATAGTGCATTTGAAACAAGTGTCTACTAACCTGGTTCGATGTTGGTAATACGCGATTCCAAACACCACTAAAATGACAGCCACCAAGCAGAAAAATACGGGCACCACAATGATTGATAGCTGTGTATGGACAGGTGCTGTAAAACAAAAAATACTTGCTCAGCATAGTAAGACAATTCTAAGCAGTGCTAACTTCTCTGCACAAAAAATTATGTACAACATAGATGGATTTTATTGAAGGCATACCTACCTGTACCAGTTTTAAACATAGTTCAGTCTTAAATTCTATTTTAATTATGTTATTTTGTTTTGTTATGACTACAGGTTAGTGGTCATCCTAGTTTAGATATCAACTCAAATGGAAAGAAATGGCAATGTGTTGCAGATCTTTACCATATCCAAAAGGGAAGAGAAACAGTTTTTTTTTTAACAGCGACTTCATCAAATAGAAAAAGTTATGAGAAGAATTAAGAAACAATAATGTTATATGAAACTCACCCTTATAAATATTGACAGTGACTTTGTTAACAATCTTGTCAAGATCATTTTCTATTACAACTACAACAGTGTGTTGATCACTGTCAGAAAAATAATGTACCACTGGGAACATATTTAATGTTGTTGTAGATTTGGCAGTACATGTTTCGTTGCCAGTTATATTGTATTGGCCAAGTTTATACTGTATGCAGTAGTTGAACGGAGGGGACCCCGAGTATTTGACCTGTAAATTCAGCAACTCTTCGTGCTGTAGCCAGTTCATACCCGTAATATTTACTGTGGCTATTGGCTCTGCAAAATGGAAAACAATATTTCATCATCAATCATCATCATCAACAGCTCATATACGTCTCCACCGAGGAGCTCGAGCCTCCCTAACATCGAGGAGATTTAGGCCATAGTCCAACACGCGGGCCTAGTGCGGATTGGCGGACTTCACATGCCTTTAATTGTGACATCTCAGGCA
This sequence comes from Thyatira batis, assembly GCA_905147785.2. Lineage (NCBI taxonomy): Eukaryota > Metazoa > Arthropoda > Insecta > Lepidoptera > Drepanidae > Thyatira > Thyatira batis. The sequence continues at coordinate 4,830,916 of LR990496.1, read as the reverse complement.
TGCAGGTTTCCTCACGATGTTTTCCTTCACCGCAAGCCAGTGGTATGAATCCGTACGTAAGTTTTTATAAACTCAGAGGTACGGGCCAGGGATTTGAAGCGGCACCCTCATGATCGTGAGTCGGTGCGTTCCCAACTGAGCCACCACGGCTATTTTATAAACAATATTTACTATTATTATATTATGTACAAAATTATAGACGGTCATTGTATTCATTGACTACAAAAACAAATTATGGGCGTGTTTTTTTAAGGGCTTTGTCGCTGCTTTGAATATGTCACCCTATTGATATCTAAACAATTAGGTAATACAATAAATGACATGTTAATTTCTAACCATTCAGTTGTAGCCTGTGTAATTGGATGGGCAGTAAATTTGAATAATTGATTTCATCTTACCTCTAACACTAAGTTTGTCCTGATACTGGCCCACTGTAAAGGTCTTGCCAATTGGAATAGTATAATTGCAAATATTATCCTGGCCAGCATCATTTCTGTTCAGTGTAATTTTGTTTGTAGCAGCACGCTTTGATATTTTGTGAATAGGCAGAGATTCATTTCCAATAAGAGCTTTTTTCTCTGGAGGTATAGATGTTGGTTTTATCGTTGATGTTGTATTTGGTGATGCTGTTGATGTTGATGGTATTTTTGTAGATGATGATGTTGGTAAGGCTGTTGTTGATGATGGAGAGGTTGTTGGCGGTGTAGGTGTAGATGTTGATGTCGTAGTAATTGGGGGTAATGGTTCATTATCAGCAACAACAATTGCACCAATAATGTGATCAGTCATAGTATCATAATATGTGTAGTTCAATGAAAAATCTGTTGTTTTATCTACATAATTGCAATCAATAAACCAGTAGGTGATGATTTCTGAAGAATTCTCTTTTAAGAATTGCAGTTCGTTGTCGGGCAATTTGACGTAGTGGTACACGGTTTTATTCACAGCAACAAAATTGTTTGGTCTATCCTCACTGTTTTGATTCAACATGAGGTTGCCATGTAGTGCATCTGAAAAAATATTATTATATTTATTATTACTTTTTTCACAAAAATTATTGTTTATTATAAGATTTAATTAAATAGTTCAATTATAAGATATAATCATGTATCTACAAATTTTTCATGGCAGATATTACAGCATGTGCAGCAGCATTTTTTGCAAATAACTATTTCTATAAATAAGACTGTTAGGGTGGTCACTTCAATTCCACCCTAACAGTCTTATTATTCAGAAAAAGAATCAACAATCAAATGTGTGCAAAATAACAGAACAATTCATTCTGTCAATTAAACGGCTCTATACAACACAAGAATACTATATGAAACTTAATGTAGTTCCTAACCAATTATTCTCAGTTGAGAACTGGGTGATATAGCAGCTCATGGTAAGTACCTTTATCCTTTTTGTATGTGCTTATAAATAAATGACAAACAACTACAACTGATTAACAATTGTTTCTGAGTATAAATATCTGTTTTTCGGGTAAGGAAAATGATTTAATTATTACCAATTAGCTAGTAGCTACCAAATTAAATCTTTCCTCTTTTTATATTATTGGAATAGAAAAATAAATAGCAATAAATTACCTGTTAACTTAAATACTGTCTGTGCTTTGGAGACGGGTATCCAATCAAATATAAAATATTTCTCCAATTGAACTGTGACTGCATACTCCCCTGCCTCATACAAGTCCCGGGCATATTCAACAGTCCAATTTGTTGAATTTATGGATTGTTCAATCTAAAAACATATGCTTATTTTTAATAGGTTAGGTATTCTTTAATCAAATACTAGCATTCACTCTATCCTTCACTTGCACGGAAAAACATTTTCAAATACCCTATTTAATTGGTAAGGAAAAGGAATCATTAAATGATATATTATAACTGCATTATATATGATAATATTGATAAGTTATTGTAAATGCATTTTATATTATACCTACATACATAGATAAAGTAATAGATTCATTTAACTAGGAACAAAAGCAGCATGTCAAATGTATATACCTAATACCAATGGATAACATTATGTGTATTATCAATCTGTAATACAATCTGCCGCCTCATTTTATCATACTTTTGTAATTCCAAAGTTGTATGAATATTTATTTGTATTTTCTTACCATTACAAACTTCAATTATAAGGGGAACCTTTAATTTTGAACATACTTAAGCCTAATATCAAGTCAAAAGCATAATATCATTTTATATATTTTGTTGAGTTTGAACTAAATAGAAATGAGCAAATTAGTTGATAACATTTGAACAAGTACTGACAGTCATCAGCTTTTTCTTTAATACAAGGGGTAATTACAGTAACCTAAATACATCCTAGTAATGCAAGCTTTATCTTAAATGATTGATAAGGCTGCCCATTGGCATATTCCTATATGCCATATTTAATTTCTCTTATCTATAAATCCTGTGTAGTTTCACAATTAATATTTATGTTTTTCTACACTAGTATTAACCACTGTGTGAGTCACTAACTACTACTAACAAAAATAAACTAAGAAAAAAATTACCGTCTTGCTATGATGTGGCTGTACATTATCACGAAATAAATATCTTATTGTTTGCCCTTCATACCCAGTTACAGTCGCTGTAAATGTAACGTTAGAACCGCGCACCGCTGGTCCATCGCTACTTAGGGACACTACCAAGTTGTCCCATGCCATTACACCTATAGAAAAAAATACAATAACAAAACACATAATCTGTGATTTATTTCTATAGATTTATACCAATGTAACAACTTACCTGTTTCGAAAATAAATGCGACAAAGAAAAGGCTAAAATAGGGAGCCATATCGACACTATTTTCGTACCGACAAACACACAAAGCTAGAAATTAAAGACGCAAAAGTGTGTCGAATTATAGCTTTTAAACCATTAGTATATAATTTAGACCAGTTTCATCAAATTTCACAGAAATAAAAATCTAAATTCGTGTTGCTTTTTGCGTCGTCCATCACAATGACAGACGTCAGACAGACAGACAGACAGACAGACAGAACCAGTAGAACCACCACCCACAGGACGGGACAAGACAGTAAGTATGACTGTCTTCAAGTCACAACAGAACAGATAAAATAATTGTACGCTAAGCCCTCATTCGCATGAGAGTTTTTTTAACGGACGGAAAAATAGCGTTCATACACAAAAAATGCATTCCCAAGTACCATAATATGCTCGATTTCCAACGCCCAAAGTTGAAAATCCAACACCGCTCGATAAAAAAGCGTCGCAGTTTAAAAACGCTGTCGTGTGAACATATACATGGGAATGTATTTGTTGTATTTGAAGGTTTTTTTACCGTACGTTAAACAACTCTCGTGCGAATGAGGGCTTAAATAGTTCTTATTAATAACGTTATCAGCTGATTTTTATTTTATCGCGGGGCGTGGTGAACACATCTGACTGAAATAACTGGAACGCTCCCTTTCTTATTTTTGTTTATGGTTACGTTTACGTCGAATATTTTTGTAGCAAACTATAGTCGTTCTTGTGTTTGTTTTACAGTTTTTTACACGCACTTTTAAGAATTATCCACTAGTTTATTGAAGTTAAAGCATTTAGTTTATTATCAGAATATGTTTAGTGTGAGGTGTTGTGTTTGAGGTGTTTTATAATTGAATGAAATATGGCTACCGTGTTCGATAGCCCCTTCATTCGGCAACGCTTACATCGGCTGCGAAATCGTGATTACGACTTCGATGAGGACCAAAGATTTGGTCGATGTGATTGCACGAGTTATTCATACTTTGTCCTTTCAATGGTTTTATTTTCTGTCGGTACTGTCATCACGGTACTAGCCTTGGGAGATGCTGATGGTTATATCCTTAGCAATTTAGGACACATGTGGCTAGTGGGACCCATTTTTATATGTTCTGGTATGATGGTCGCTGTAAAAAGTATGTTATATTTGCGAAGGAAAAGCGTTATTCAAATGCTCCTACATCAGAGAGCTATCATCAGGGTGAGTTAACTATAATAGACAACTAGACATCTTTTTTGTATTGTTTAATCATTAAGTTAAAAATACTATTTTAGTAACTAAATAATTTAATAGTAGTTTTGTATCAGAGTGCCTGGTTCTGACAGCTAAAAACATATTTTTTTTTTCATTCCGATGTTCTATGTATGCTGTGCTTATTGAAAACAATATAGCTACCTGGTACATGAATTAAAACTATATCCCCAAAAAATATTTAGATAGGTATTGAATCTATATGGCATAGTACTGCATTGTCCTACTAATGGAAAACTATTGAATTTAAATGTAATTTGTATTTAGAATCAAGGGCATGCATGCATTATAATGTGGTTACTATAAAATAAAATAATATGGAAAATTATTCAAAACATTTAATAATTTCTGCTTACTTAACATAACATAATTTTTTTGACAACTAGTGTAACTTGAGAAGTTAAATCTATAACAGATTAGAGAATGCATGTAAATTATGCCATACAAATAACTTTTCTTTAAATGATTCCAGGATATGGCAGCAGTCCAGGCTGAGCAAGCATACAGTGGCCAAGTACCACGTACCGCTTCTAGTGCTACTTTGCCACCATCATATGATGCATTGATTGGGAGTGCACCTGCCAGTAAACCACAGCCGTCCAGTTCAGAACCACCACCCCCAACTTATGATGAAGCTATGTATCTGATTGATGATGAAAAATTGCATGTTGGAAACAGAACTGATGATAGTGCTAAGCAAGAAACAAGCAACCAATCTGACACTGATAACAGTAAACCATGAAATTGGGATAATACTTAAAGCAAACAAACTTTTAAATTACTTAAATATATATAAGAAAAACTTAATTCTTCCTTTTGTACTTACTATAAGGTACTACCTACATAGTCATTTACTATTAATATAGTGTTCTCAGATGTGCCTAAAATATTGATTTGTTAGCAATATTGTTATATATCAATGTAAAGGGTAGATATAACTTAATAGTAGATAGATAGGTGTAAGATAGTTATAAGATATACCTACTTTTTGGCTTGTGTTTGACTGCAAAAAGTTTTGACTTGATTTCTAGTTAGTATGATACTGGAATTATGTTTGCTGAGTTTATCACCGGCAGATAATATAATACAATTAAAACATTATTTGCAGTCAAACATGCTGTTATCTTAGTATAACAATTTTGTTGACCTTGTAACAGTTCCCTGTTTTTTAAATGCTAATCCAAAATGCAAGTAATTTTCTGTATGCACTAATATAATTGATCAAATTTCTCGAAGACTACACTGAATGTCTAATCGTTTGACTAGGGAGTGTTACTAATTATTTAACAAACAGTACCTGGATGACTTAGATTTGCTCAGCATCTTTTATCACCATTTTTTTAGAAAGTAAACTAGATAGATGAAAGCAAAAATATGAATTATATTATATCTTTTATATTTATCTTGCTTGTGTAGCTATACTGATTGTCTCCACTACACACATTGCTAGTTGTTGCAAAGACTGATGGATTAATAATAAAATGTTGCCAACAAAAAAATATTATACATGTAATGAGCATTGATCTGACTATAAAATATTATTACTTTGCTCCAGTATTATTTTGGATAATATTTTTATTGGAGTAGAGACTAGAGATAATGTGCATTTGAAACAAATAAAATGTTATAATGAATATGTACTGTAATAATATTAAATATAACTGCAAGCTAAAATTTAATTTTGCTAAAAAAATAATAGTAATCTAGAAAAAACATTATATACAAAAGTATAGTATGATATAGAAACAGACACAATCACTCCAAATAACTGGGCAAACAAATGTAAACAATGATATCCTTAAAAGAGATATTTGCAAAATTTGACCTGTGGAGAAAGGGTGAAGGATTGTAAAATATAAAGTTGCTGCTAAGTAATCTTTACAAAAAATGAATTAAAAACTAATCTATTATGTATATTGGGTACCAAACATATGCAAACTTTATGTTCATTATAACAAATATGTAATGTACGAAATATGCAGCATAAAGATTTAATTATGCTAGTAGGAAGTTTCTAAATTGAATATGTGCCTTTTTATTGGATATACTAATCATATTTAAATGATATTTGTAAACCCCTAGTGAACTTGTATTCATTACTATTATTTAATAAAGCAGTTTTGAAAGCAACTAAAAGATAACACTAATATTATTCAGATAAGAAGAACCTTTACCTCAAGTGTAATTGATAGAAGCAGTATTATTTAAATTGTGTTTTGTGGTCAGATTGTTGGAGTACCTGGAGCAGATCAATTGGAACAGGGCATGAAATGAACATTAGAAATAACTATGTATTGCAGTTAGTCTGTTGAGATTTTAAAACCCTTTATTTCAATTTGGCATATTTTTCAAGCAATAACAAAAATTGAAAATCTATTTCTCAATAAATACAATTCTCATAGAGCTGCTATTTAGAATTGTTTGATTATCTGATTCAGTTTAAAGAATTAAACACTGATTTTATAAAAATATGTTTACAATTTATTTGTTAATAAATTTTTACTTTTATTTACCATATGTATGGAGAATTGAAAGACTGCCATGTCTCGAGTAATATTTGCATTGACAGTTAAGAGCATATATATCATTTTGTATTACAATCACAGACATAGGCTATTCAAAACAATATTTGGGATGAGATAATATGAAGAACATGTCATTTAGGTATAAACTTAGAGCTACATTCATAATAATATTTACAATTTTTGTAAAATAAATTTTGGAGTTAGGTGCTATACCCAAAATGCTGAATGGCTAAGGTAAGCACAATAAATGTATATGTCTGGCAGCAAATAGTAGTGGCTATTCACATTAATTTTATATATATGCATTTGAACCTATTACCTAATACAATATTATACTAAAGAACAAAATATCAATAAAATTAAGAATAAAACAGATACCTACAAACATGACAAAATTACTGTATAAATGACTACATTGTGCTTTGCTTCAGAAGTATATTCTAAAATAATTGTTAATATTTATTTGTGGTCAGATCTCCCAAGAAATAATAATTATATATATTTTTTTCGACATATACATTAATATTGTTTTAATCCATTCATGTAAGTCTTCCAAAATATTTGGCTCTGAAACATACATCTTTTAATTGAGGCCATTGCACTACAATGATATCCGCAAAATATTGAAGTATTTTTCCTGATAATGATAAAGTCCTGACCCTGCATATACTTTCGATGAACACAATTCTACAGTCAAGTAAACCAAAACACCTCATAAGGAATGCAACAACACAAACTGGTATGCATGTACCAGGACCATTACAAAATATAACATTCGGTTTAAAATTATAAATAATTGGGATTGTGCGAATAGTAGCAAATAATGTTGAGATAATTGATGACTGGTAAGACTGTTTAACATTTCTACTTCTTGGTATCCTGCACAGACTAAAGTTTGTGAGTCCATTTTCTGTTTTAAGTATTTTTGCTTCACTGGTCACATCATTATCGGCTAAAATGTATAATCGGGGTTGGTATTTACAGGAGTTCAGGTTTTTGGTGAGCCGCAACATTTCGGTTGTGTGGCCTCCTGACCCAATGCAATAAATAGTCCGTAGTAATGCTTCCGAAGTAATAAACCCGTTGTTAGATGTAAAGATTTTACATAGCAAATAAATTAGTCGAATTAAAAACACCAATAACAAAAATAAAAATAAGTAAACCATGTACTTAATGTTCTCCATAATCGTAATGTCGATGTATGGTATCTAGGATTTATATGATTGTTATAAATGAAAATGACCCGTTATTGTTTATATAAAATAAGAATGGTCATGTACGTATGTAAGTAAATAGATAAAACTCCTTAGGAAATTGTAAAGTAAAAATATACATCAACGAATCGTTGAATTCCCTTTCTGTACTACAGTAGGTAGACAAGACAATGGAGCATGCATAGACCAAAGAACAATTAGACAGCTGGCTGACAGACCATAAGTGTTGTGTTGCCAACTCTATATGAAGTTAAGAAGAATACCTACCTGACAGTTGACATCGACAAATTCACTCATTGGTTAGTACAAATTTAAATGACTAAATTTAATAAACTGTGGTTATATTTTCTATTTATCACCATTGATATTAAACATTTATTTGAATAAAAAAATACGAATGCTCTATTTTATAAATGTGCTTGGTATAACTAAATTCCGTAGCACTACATAAAATCACTAATAAAGCCCTCATTCGGGCGAGAGTTTTTTTATCGGAGGTCAAAAAAGCGTTCAAATACAACAAATGTATTCCCAAGTATAAGTTCACATCACTTTTTTATAGAGCGGTGTTGCATTTCAACTTTGGGCGTTGAAAGTAGAGCATATTAAGGTACTTGAAAATACATTTGTTCAATTTGTTGTGTTTGAACGCTTTTTCAACGTACGTTAAAAAAACTCTTGTGCGAATGAGGGCTTACTCAGTAAAACTTACATGCCTAGTGAGTCTGTGCGTGCAGTTTCATTCATTCAGTTATTTCAGTTTCTATCTATGCCGTTCGTCCGTGAAATGAAAAATACAGCAAATAAATGCAGGAACAGAACGACACAATTTTTCCTTAGTATTTAAAAACATATTTGAAGTCGTTTTAACTTTCATATATTTTAAATTATGGTTGTCTAATAGGGGTCGTCATTATATTAAAAAGTCATTTACAACGAAAATGTTGTCTTTAATACATACGACCATTTTCCAGCTTCTTTCGTTAATTTTTGTTTTCGGTTATTTGCTAGGTATATTAAATATTAATTTCAGTGACAAAAATGACTATTGTGTTATGACTTACATGTTTGAATATCCTCAATTTGTGGTAAGTTTTGTTTTTATATTTTTTTGTCATGAAGTTGATAAATATTTTTAAAAATTAAATTCTATTTTCAGAGGTTAACCGTTGATCAAAATGATATTTATCCACAATATGGATTATATGCTTATAGCGAAGGTAGGCTGACTGAAAGGGCGAGAAAAATGTGGTAAGGAAATGCTTTCTCCGTCAAGCAATTGGGGATCTACATAGAGCAGTTACAGCAGATTTTTCTTTTTAGGTTTGATGGTGTTCCAGTGTTATATTTGCCGGGTAATTCAGGAAGTCACATGCAGGCTCGCTCATTGGCGTCGGTTGCTCTTCGGAAAGCTCTATCAAATGAATATGACTATCATTTTGACTATTTTACAAGTATGTTATTTATATGATATTTTAAAACTATCAAATAATAAACCTAATATAAAAAAGTTAGGTATAAGTATCTAGGTATATATGATTAAAAAGTTCTATACAGGTCTGTTATAAGATGAGAATACATTACATAATTTAAGTTTTTCAACTAATATTAAATATCAGATAATGTTTCCTGTATTTCTGCCTGTAAATAGCTTTAACCACTATAAGGAACTCACAGTTCATGAACAAATAAAAAAGATTATTTACGATCCATTATTCTACATATTTAATTTGCTACAGGCATACCATTCCTGTTAAGTATAAGTGCCAAATTTAGTTCACCCACATTAGTTGAAATAAATAGTTTGACATACACATCATAGGTATTCCTTTTTTCCACAAATTTTCATAGAACAATTATTTAAAGAAGCCTTTGTTTTTCTCAAAGGTCTAATCTTTGTACCACATTTATTAAAAAAGTTAAGTGTTAAAGGCATAAAAATGCAAAAAACACATAAAACATTTGTGTGGATTGCTATAAATATGTAGGGTTCTTTTTCAGTTAGCTATAATGAAGAATTATCAGGATTGTATGGAGGTGTGCTTGAATATCAAACGGCTTTTGCAGCTGCATGTGTCACAAGAATTTTGAAATTGTACAAGAGTAACAGATTTACAAAATCTGTTCCAACATCTGTTATTATCATTGGTCATTCTATGGTAAGTTTATTGAAAAATAAAACTGTAAATGTTATTTTACTTTAACGTTTATCTGGACATATTCTTAAAACCCTGACTGTGGAATTATTATAAATATATGTATTATAGTCAATAATATTTATTAGACCATATACCAAATAGTTTGAGATCTCTGACCCTATTATTAAATACTAGTGGCTCCCCGCGGTTTCACCCGCGTACCCGGGAGGTCTTCCATTTTCCCGGGATAAAAAGTAGCCTATATGTTAATCCAGGTTATAAGCTATCTTTATTCCAAATTTCATTCAAATCCATTCAGTAGTTTTTACGTGAAAGAGTAACAAACATCCATACATCCATACTTACAAACTTTCGCCTTTATAATATTAGTAGGATGAAGTAAAAAAAAAAAGTATTTATTTTATCATTCATTAAGCTCTTATAATAATAAACATTTAAAATACACTAGAAAACTAATGATACTGTGTAACATATATTACTTTGAAGTTAATGCATAGATATTTTAATATTTAATTCTTATGTGAGCTGATCAAAACCACATTTCAGGGAGGAGTTATTGCCAAACGTCTACTAGTCCATCCAGATACAATTTACACAACACAGATTGCAATTACATTGGCAGCACCTCTAGAAGCTCCTGTCATAAATGTTGACACTGCTATGAATGACTACTACACTATAATGAATCAAGAATGGGATGCACATATTAATAACAAGGACATTAAGCAAAAAAAGTTGTTGATCAGTTTTGGCAGTGGACCAAGAGATATACTGCTGCCCTCAAGTTTGACATCATCTAATGAAAGTTACATTAGTGCCTTGGTGAGTGTAATCAAAAATTTTAGAGGCATATCAGTCTATTTGTTCATGATTAAGCTTTCAACAAACTTGAATATAAAAAGTTAATAACCACATACAATCAAGAAATACGGACATAATATCATAGTTTCAATGTGGAACAATCTCACTATAAGTAATGATGTGGTCAAAGTAGGTCACATATTACTATTGACTCAGTGACTTGTATCAAATACCTTTTAGTTTGTTATCTTAGATTAACTAACAATCAATGTGTGAAGAAGTGGAATGAGTTATGAAATGAAAACGCGCCTAGGTACTTAACTAATTAATAATGATAACTCAATAAACGTTTTTTGTTATATTAAACGTATACGAGTGGAGAGCGGGATGGGAGGCCTTTGCCCTGCAGTGGGACAACCCAGGCTATAAATAAATAAATAAATAATAAACGTATATACATATTAACATGAAATCAACAATATTATAATAGGTAGGATTTATTTAACAACTGAAATATTTTTTGTGTTAAAAAAATGTTTAAATGTAAAATAACAAGACAACTTAATCATTGCCATGCCTGTTGGAATGTAATATAAAAAAAATATATTTTAAAATCAATGTTTGATTACAACATTACAGTAACCAGATGGGTAGAATGTGGTTAGCAAACAAAGCTTAGAAGGGAACTGGCTGTCAAATGCAGATGCCAGAAATATACAGGTAGAGATCAGATTGCTTAGGCAAATGGGTATGGTTTCCTCACGATGATGCTTTCCTTATCTGAAGGCTTGATCATTGTTATCTTCCAACTTTTAATATTAATCATTTTAGACAACAGCCATCCCAGGAGTGTGGGTATCTCCAAACCATGTTGCAATTGTGTGGTGTAAGCAGCTTGTCATGACAATCAACAAATACCTTTTCTCTATCATAGACTATAGTACTGATCAAATTGTGGAAGATTCTAATATATTGAGGTCAAAGGCAAGACAACATTTTCAGGTAAATTTTCTTTATGTTAGTCCATACCGATATCCTCAACTGCAAACCTTGTATCCTGATAAAAAATACTTGTTTGATTAAGATCAGTCATACCCAACTGACCAGTCAAAACAGTACATAAAACCGTAAAAAAATCGTCCCGCTGCCATTCTGTGATGATTATGCAATGAACCAACTGCTTTATTTCTGTTTCATTTAAAGATGTTATTGATGCAAAAAACCTTTCTACTAATTTCAGGCAAATCGTTCCATGGAGCTAAGCCCTCATATTACTAGAGGAAATGTCTCTATGCAGGCAGACGCTTTTTGGTATGAGGACAATAGAAGAATTTATCAAATAGCCCGGCCAGAGATTGATCGGTATGTTATATTTTTCTTTGAATAAAAAAACATCGATCTGACTTAATCATTGATTGAGCATCATGGTTGTTGGCGATGTTCCAGTGGTGAGGTAAATAAACAGAAGCGATATTTTAAGACATTATTGCGTCAGATGTGTGACTCTAAATATGTTTGCTAAACATTGGCCAATTTATGTTTTGTTGCTGATTCAGCAGGGTTAAATAAGATATTTTCATTATTATAGCTTCATCGTTAAATTAAGGCGAATATAACTGTAATCAATCATTTTTAATTACCTGCGTATTTGTACGTACAGGCTTAAGTTATGAAAGTAAAGTATGTATATTAGCTCATTTCAATTATTATAATGTTATTGAAACCTACATATAGGTACTATAATTGGAATTTTTTAGCATGTATGTATGTTACATTTTTACATAATGACAGCTAAAGATTTAGACGAAACTTCGCATACCTTCTAAACTTCGATAGAAAATATTTTGGATAAACTTTGAATCATGCAAAGAAATAAAGATATTCTCATTCTCTAAATTCTGTTGGTTTTTTTCTTCATAGTCGGAAATTTTACTGTTGAACCTTATCCTCATTGTTAAGTATAAAACTGTTATAATTGTTTTCAGACCTACCTATTTGATGATAAGACTGGTAAAGTTTCCGCAAAATCGATTTGTAGCTGTAGAATCAGTAAACATCGAGGATAATGAATGGATATTTGGGTGTAATGCTAAATACACATATAATATGCATAGATATTGGTGAGTACCTACTGTAATTCGTTATTATGTTTTATAGAAACCTATCTTGATTACTTTGTTCTAGTTTGTATCCACTTAAAAGTCTGACCTATTTCGATATGGATAGTGTTTAGGTAAAATTTGAATGTTGCTAGTGGTGTCTAAAGTTGATAAATAACTTTCAAATTATTTTTTAATTCTTAAACTCTAACATATATTCTAAGGTATCGCTATGTTTCTATTATATACTAGCTGCTTCCTCGTGGTTGCACCCGCGTAGTTCCCATTTCCATGGGAATACAGGAATAAAATATAGCCTATGTTACTCCCTGATAATATAGCTTTGGTGAAATTATTTTGGAAATCGGCACAGTAGTTTTTGAGTTTATTCATTGCAACAAATTTATCTTGTGCTTAAATAAAAAATATGTTGCAGCAAGAATGCCATATCGTTGAACGAACTCAGTCGCTGGACCGGTGCGGCCAAAGACTTTGGTAGGAGGAAATTGGCGACTGTGAATCTACACAGCTTGATACAAGCACATCCCGATTGGACACACGTTATTGTCAAAGTTTCGCCTACGAGGAAACCGGTAAGCTATTAAATAAACTTTAATTTACTCTTACTATAGAAAGCTGTTTAAAATATGGGAAGAGAATAATAACATCATTTTTGGGTTCTATTTTGTGTTATGTATATTACCTGAGTGATTTTTTAATGTGGCCATTCTAATTTTACACTAAGCAGAGAACCAAATACTTGACCATATACCTACTAGCTCACCCGCGCAACTTCGTTGATGTCACTTCCCCGTTATTGCAACATTTTTCATCCTGCTCCTGTTAATCGTAGCATGATGATATAGCTTATAGCCTTCCTCGATAAATGGGCTATCTAACACTAAAATATTTTTCTAATCCTAGTTAATTCCTGAGATTAGCGCGTTCAACCAAATACACTCTTCAGCTTTATGTATTAGTATAGATGTAGCATTTACTTTTATTCCCTCACAGATAACCCTTAACGTCGACGTCAACGATTATGCGTCCAGAAGAATCACAATAAACGCCCCCTCAGAATTATCATTTGGAATACAAACTGTAGTACCAGAGACCGAACCGGAAAGTCTATATTACGAAATTATAGTTCGTGACTTCAATAGAATAGATCAAGCGTTTCTACTTTATGTAGAACCCACTGCAAGCTGTAAAGCGGCTGAGTATCACGTGTCTGCAGAGGTTCATATACCTTGGGCTGAGAATCACGAGTATTTCCATTATTTTACGTGAGTAAATAAATAAATAAATATCCTGGGACATTTTTCACACACGGCCAATCTAATTCCAAACAAAGCAGAGCTTGTAATATGGTAACCAGATAGCTGATATACTACATGTACTACTTTGAAATACATACTTATATAGATTTACATCCAGACACAGAACAAACAAACATATTCATGCATACAAATGTTTGTCCTGGGTGGGATTCGAACCCACGGCTTGAGAGTCAGGGTCACTAACCACAAAGCCAACCGGGCAGTAGTTTGTTTTACTTGAGTAGGTATGTAATTGGATGGACCTACACCTTTACCTGTTTTTTTCCTGTTATACCTATTTTTATTATTATACTCGTACCCATAGCTGGTAATCTTATTCATTTTCTCACGAAAACACCTGTGATATATGATATGGTACATGAGTCTATACTCATTAAAACTATTGCTAAGCAGTGAATAACTTAACTTCCCAAGTTTTGTTTGTCTTTTATTGCTCTATGTACGCTAGAGCGAGACTCCCACTGATTTAACTATAACAACATGTATGAATACAAGCGATAATATTTTTAATATTAAAAATATTTTGTTTCTTTTTCAGCCATTTAAAACGTTCACCGATGAAGTTGCGTCTCTTTAAAAGTAAACCTTACAATACCCCCGATGTGGATGAAGCTGATTCTGTTAAAATCACATTATTATTAGATCCGCAATGCAGATATACTGTTAGGTAAATATTATAAATTTATTTTGAATTAAATCAAATAAGAGTACCTACTTTGGTATGTAAGAGGTTATATCCTAAACCAAAATAAAGAATATATTCTATCTACTATTTACGAGCGACCAAGGTTATATCCTAAGACACTACACCTGCTAACGCGGGCGTAGTCGCAGGATGGTAGCTACCTAGTCCCTACCACTGCACCACTGAGGTTTCAGTTGGAATGTTGGAATTTTGTACAGATGTCCTTTAACATAGGCTTTATGGATAATAAATTATACTAATTTTGAATATTTCTATGGAATATAGTAGTATTACTTAAATAACTGCTATTAGTACTTAAATAAGAAGCCCCATAAAATATTTTAATAATTTATGACATTGTAATTTTAAAAAGTCCGTAGGCTATTCTATTCATATTTTTTTATATTATTTCTTCCAGCATATCAAAATCGTGGTACCACCGTCTAGCACAGCTCGCTCGCAACTATACGCCGGTACTAGTACCTTATATTGCTGCTATAGTGCTTTTAGCCGTGAGAGCCAATATAATGAATCTTCGAGATCACGGTACCTGTGTGTCTATACACAGTGCGCTAATGAGTGACGGTGTTAAGCCACACTACCCACTTGTCTTTGCTAGATTGTGCATTATGGCTGTTATGTAAGTATTCAAAGTACATAATTTGAAATCAATTCTAAAAGCAAGATAATATTATAAATGCGATGTTTTGGTAGTATTGATATAAGTTTGTTACTCTTTCACACCAGAATGCCTCAAGGAATTGCGATGAAATTTGGCACAGTCTTAGAATATGTTCTGGAAAAATACAGGTTACTTTTTATCAGCAAAAGTAACCTTCCGAACCGAGCATTAGATTCGACGTTTCATAGGTGTGAAGGCCTATTTGAATTAATAAATAAATTTCATTTCATTTCTCTGGAAAATTTTACGCGGGTGAAACCGCGGGAAGCCACTAGTCATACATATGTAAAGTTGCTGACCTCATTCCGCCTGTAAAAATATTCCATGACACTTTATCATAAATAATATAAGTCTTCTTAATGCTTAAATACGGCGTAGTATTTATAAATAATTATTTCACAGGACAACACCACTACTATCGTTAATATTTGAGAGCGCGAGTTGGAACAACCTTGAATTGCAGTACTTCAGCGTCTCCCTGTGGGTGGTGCCATTTTATATGATTGCATTGGGTATATTGAACATATCTGCACTGGCAATACTCGCTGTGATGGTATTCTCTTCCCAAATTTTCAACAGGTTTCTATTTAGGTGAGTAAAAGTAAATTAAAGCTGATTTATGAGTTTATGATTTAAATGAGAAGAACTGCTGGTTCGATTTGACAAATTAGTTTAGTGTTGGGCAGCCTTTTTATCGAGGAAGGCTATAACATCACGCTACGACGCAAAAATGTGACGCTAATGAAGTTGCGCGGGTCAGCAAGTGTTACCATATTTTGTGTTTATTTACGGAAACAGTGGAGAACGCACCGACTCACGATCATGAGGTTGCAGGTTCAAACCCTGCCCGTACCTCTGAGTTTTAGAAACTTACATACGGATTCACACTACTGGCTTTTCGGTGAGGGCAAACCTGTATGCCCGAGATGTCACAATTAAAGGCATGTGAAGTCCGTCAATCCACAGTCGGCCTGCGTGATGGACGTGCCTAAACCCTTACGTCGTTCGGAGAGGTATATGAGCTGATGATGACTCATCATCAACAGCTCATATACGTCTCCACCGAGGAGCTCGAGCCTCCCCTAACATCGAGGGGGTTTAGGCCATAGTCCACCACGCGGGCCTAGTGCGGATTGGCGGACTTCACATGCCTTTAATTGTGACATCTCAGGCATGCAGGTTTCCTCACGATGTTTTCCTTCACCGAAAGCCAGTGGTGTGAATCCGTACGTAAGTTTTTATAAACTCAGAGGTACGGGTCAGGGATTTGAACCGGCACCCTCATGATCGTGAGTCGGTGCGTTCCCAACTGAGCCACCACGGCACGGATGATGACTGATTGGAACATATTTCAGGCTAGTATCTCGCGGTGGCAGCGGGCTGGCGGAGCGCGTGGCGTCGGGCCTGCAGAGCGTGCCGCTGGTAGTGAGTGCGCTGCTCGTGCTCATATCGCTAGCTTGTGGCGCCGCTGCACTATTGGTTGGAGCTGCTTTCTATGCCTATATGGTATGTAATCCTTTATACTAATTAAGTATCTGTTCAATATAATATGATGTTAGTGTGGGCATTTGTGACTGCATCACAGTAATGCAGCAAAAAAAAAATATAAGCATTCTTGGATTCTTCACACATGGTCGATCGGTTTATTGCATGATACTTTCCTAGATATTTAGCTGAATTTTCTATGAACTAATTTTTTTTTGTTAATCTTAATCAATTATCTTTCTTTTTTATTGTTTCCAGCTCTCAAAGATGTATGAAGACTATTTAGAAGATTATGTCTACAAATTGATGGCCAAAATTGCTGCGAGAATATGTCGTGTATTCAAGTCTCGAAATAGATGCGACAATGATGAGTCGACAACCGATCTGCTCAAAGAACCAAACTCTAATACTGAAGATACAGATAAAAAAGAAGACAAGAAAAGAAAGTACAGTGAGGATGTTCAAGATGAGGTCTTGAGCAATTTGAATTTTCACATGATGATGTTTTTAATGTGGGTCACACTCACAATCGCTAATCTCCCGGCATTGTTGACATGGGCAAGGAATTTCAAGTTAGTATTAAATTAATAATATTCTTGTTTTACGACAATAATAAATAGTGTTCTAATATAAAGAAAATAATAACCTATGTTATTTCCAGGTACAACATGGTTTTGCAACCTGACTCCTCTATTGTCATTGGAGTAATTATATCTCTTTGTTCAGCGGGTTTATGGCAAATTAATAAACCAAAGAATAATTTGTGAGTATGTCGTAACAGTTGTTACCTTTCCTAATACTGATATTTCTTAAAATATAAAATGAAAAGATTTTGTTCTTTATCAATGTCTATCTTTTTATATCTATTTTTTATATCATACTCATAAGATATTACCTACACACAAGATATTATCTACATGTCATTTTTTATATCATGTCTTGCGGGGAAGCTCAGCTCAGCAGCTTACGCGGTTAGAAAAATCAGACTACTTACGGATGTAGAAACAGCTAGATTAGTCTATTTCAGTTATTTTCATAGTGTTATGTCCTATGGTATCTTGCTTTGGGGCAGAGCAGCTGATATAGATACAATTTTTATTTTGCAAAAAAGAGCAGTCCGTGCTATTTATAATTTAAGCTCGCGAGCTTCCCTCAGAGATAAATTTAAGGAAATTAACATTCTCACAGTTGCATCACAGTACATTTATGCAAACATAATATTCGTCCGTCAAAACATTAGTCTTTTCACGAAAAATTGTGATTTGCACTCCATTAATACTAGAAATAAGCATAAACTTGTAACATCTGCTTATAGACTACAGAAAGTGCAAGGATCATTTTTAGGACTTGGTGCACGGTTTTATAACAAAATCCCCACAAATATTTTAGATTTGCCTATGAATAAATTTAAGGAACGAGTTAAGTCAGCTTTGGTACAGAAGGCTTATTATAGTATAAACGATTATATTTACGATGGCGAGGCATGGGTATAGCGCTCGTTCTATCAGGACTTATATTATTATTGTTAAAGAAATTGTTAAAACTTGTTTTGAAAAGAGTAATTGCTGAGTTTATTGCCGGCTCTTCTCAGCAAAAGCAACCTTCCGAACCGAGCATTAGAGTCGACGTTTCATAAGTGCCTGTGAAGGCCTATTTGAATGAATAAATTTATTTCATTTCATTTCATTTCATTTCATTACACCTAAAATAAACAAGACATGTTCATGAATATAATTAGATGTGAGAATCAATCCCTCAGGCTTTGTGCCTCTATTTTAACATTATCTATAACACTTTATATTATTTTTTTCAGGCAATATTACGGAGTTGTCTCAACATTACTGTTAAATACTGCTGTATTCATATTGGCATTGGGTCCATATTCGCTCACAATCGTTAATTACGGCATTACTGCAATGTTTGTACTTATAATTATACAACAGTATTGTGACGATCTTTTCACCTCAGAATCAAATGATAATCCTAATGAAGATACTCAGGAGAGTGAAATTATTAATGAAGAAAATGAAGGTCACACAAACATTAATAATGATCCTAGTAAAACTGATGTTCTTAATAATGATAATGAACATAATCCCAGTGGTGATCAAAATAACGGAAGTGATGATATCGCAGTTGATGCAGCACCTAGCGTACCAAGTGATGATTGTAATGTGTGCAACGAAAGTAGAATATACAATATATTTAAAAACCTAAGAGACAAATATAGCTTAAGTAATGATGCATAATGCATTATGTACTGATTAGTAGATAATATTTCATATGACCAATAATTGTACTAGTGTGTATATATTTTCTTGAACTATTTATTTACATTACATTACCATAATATTGCACACTATTAGGTAATTATTACCTAAACTGTGTGCAATATAATACAATATGTAAAGGCAGGCAAAAATTAGAAGATGATGTATAATTTACCTGTAGGTCTTTCGTTTCGTTTCATTTTTTTTAATTTATTTCAAATGTTGGCAAGAGCCTGAATTATTTTTCCCGAAAAATGTTGATTTACTAGTTTTAATTGTCAATTTAAGAAATCTGACATGAGATATTGCCAATTAGTCAAAATCTATAATAACAAAAGATCAAGAAAAAGTGCTCCACCAAATAACTGTATATAATGTAGGCAATCAAAGCACAATTTGAGGGTCTATTTTTATAGTCCTGAGTATATGTCATATATATATATTAATTGGAGCAGGCAAGCTCTTTAAGTTGTAAGGTAATTTTTTACAGTATTTATCCTACACTCAGCTCCACTTCTTGAGTAAATGGAATGGATTAAATAGACCTTGTTGATTTCAGCAATATAAATGTATCTGTTATTTAAATAAATTCAACACATTAGAGAATGTATAAAATATTATAATGAAAGATTATGACTTACTAGTTGTAATTTCTTTTGGCAGTCTGAAATAATTATACCAACTTTATCTGGAAGTCCTTAGGATGATAATGTTACTACACATTGTGCTACATTGCCTGGGAATTGTACCTGGTTGTTTGGATAGCTGACCAACTAGAATTTTTTAAATTTCATACATAATAAATGAAATGCATAATTATTTGCCATCTGTATGTACATGCCTACTACCTGACTGTGACTGACCAAGTTGTTTAAAAAAATGGTTTCTTTGAACTTAGATTTAATTTTGTTTGACAAATGATTGTATTTAGTTATTTCTTCCAAACGCTTCAAAGGTGAATATTATTTATTTTGTCAATTTGCAGTTTGCATATTGCAATTTTTATTTTATATCTATATATATAAAAATGAATTGCTGTTCGTTAGTCTCACAAAAACTCGAGAACGGATGGACCGATTTGGCTATTTTTGGTCTTGAATTATTTGTGTAAGTACAGGGAAGGTTTAAAGCATTCAGCTTTTTTATTAATTGATTCTGAGGCAGTATGAAGTTTGCCGGGTCAACTAGTTTTAAATAAAAATAACTTGTAATGCTTCAGCTTATATGTGGAATTGTACACACATACTTGCACTTTAACATATCTGGTTGCAAAATGCTCCTGGAAAGTCATGTGGGATATGGATGCATAGTCAATTAGTTTTGTCTACTTAGTAGACAATAATTTATGAATCACCAATACAAAATGAGGATGAGCATATTGAGCATGCGTGTTAATTATTTGTTCCAATTCAAAACAGATAATTGATTTTAACTTTAATAATGTTTCAAAAGTGCCTAAGCAGATTGTTATAATATATAATAATATTTGTGAATAATTACAATCTCCTAGTCAAAGTTAGTAGTTTTATTTATTGTTCAGCATACTATATAATAATGATAAAATTAAAACAATAAAAACCTTAAAAGCTATTTAATTTGAGAAAATTAGGTTCACCACACAAATAATAACATTCATTTCTTCCCCTTTTTTCCAGACGGTTTTTCTTCAGTATTCCTAGGGTTTTGCCAACTTAATGGGTTGCGACGGTACATTGGCCATGGAGGTACAGTTAGGATCGCAGCCAAGATAAATCCAGCTCCTAAAATGTACACGGATTGCGAAAACTGCTGCACGATATAGCCCCATACGAAGCCGACAATGCTGAAGAGAGTAATTATTGCTCTATACAACTTTTCAGCCTTAGCTTGTCCAACATAGTCAATGTGCGTTGGAATCGATGTGAAGAAATCCATGTTGTCTGTTTAGTTAACAATTTTATAATTCTATTCCAATTTCCAAATAATTCTCTTCGCAGAACAAAATAACAAAATCCAACGAAGTGGATTGTCAACGTCAACGATAGCCGGATAGACACGTCAGCAGTGTTACCAACAACAGCATTTAAGTTAAAGCCAAGGGCACACGAAACAATTTACTCATACGCAAACTACGTGGACCGTGCTCATGTTGAGTTGCGTTAGTCGAATTATCGAATTTTTATTTGTGGTCAGATAAATAATAATATTCTTGTTATATCTTATGTAAATTATGTCCACACTATACGTTCTGTACATACGGTGTTCGTGATTCTTCTCAGTTAAAGCTTGTGTAAAATAAATAACTAAAACTCTGTATTTATTTTTTCAGCTGGTTTGACGAAGGAGGTAGGTTTAAGGAGGTAGGGCGCAACGGATTCGTCCGTTCGAAATTGGAGCAGCCCGACTGGGGTAGTACCTCCACCTTACAGAAGACCGCAGCCAAATAACACAACATGTAGTGTTGTGTTCCTGCGGTGAGTAAGGTAGCCAGAGCTCCATGAGGAGACGCTGTAGCGGCAGTGGGGGGACCAGGGGTGGAGTGGCGTCGTAGGGGTGTGCAGGAGTGATACATGCTTAGCCTTTCGACGAGAAGTACATTGCGCTTTGTCCCTTTCACTGCCTCTATAGTTGCTCCCTTTTTTATAGGGTCGGCAACGCGTGAGTGACGCCTCTGGTGTTGCAAGCGTCCATAGGCTACGGTAACCGCTTCCCATCAGGTGGGACCGTATGCCTGTTTGCCACCCTTGTGGTATAAAAAAAAAAAAAAAAAAAACGAAGAGTCTGATATTCTACAACCCACTTCCTACTAATATTTTAAATGCCGTAGTTTGTAAGAATGGATATATGTTTCGACTTTTACTCGCCAGAACGGCTCAAGGGATCGCAATTAAATTTGGCACAGAGTTAGAATATATTCTAAGTGTACATAGGCTACTTTTTAACCCGCGAAACTTGAAGATCTCCTGGGAACGCGGCAAGTCACAATATCATAACATACCTATTCTATTAGCCCTCATTCGCACGAGAGTTTTTTTACCGGACGGTAAAAAAGCGTTTAAATACAACAGATGCAATCCCATGTATATTTTCACACGACAGCGTTTCAAACACGATGCTTTTTCATCGTGCGGTGTTGCATTTTCAACTTTGGTTTTTGGAAATAGAGCATATTATAGTACTTGGGAATGCATTTGTTACAAAAGAATAAAAAAGAGTCGTGACCCGAATTCACTGACAGAGAATTACGCAGCTATTCAATTATTCTATTTTGAATCGGAATGAAATTATTTAATTAAAATAAAATACTGTTCTTATATAATTCGTTTTACACTTAATTTAATAAAAAATATAAATGAAGTATTCATATTCTTAGTATTTTGAGTCACTTTATAGCAACACTGCGTTGCATTTTCCCGTCAGTCGATTGTCAACATTCAGTACGATCAGACTCATTAGGTTAATTTTAGTTATCAAAGATATTAGTTTATTTTCCAAAAGTACAATATACAAAATTTTATAAACATAATGTCATCATTTAAGCAAGTTCCTCTCACATGCGGTGGCCATACTAGACCAGTCGTGCATTTGGATTTTAGTGACGTTACAAAAGACGGATTTTATTTGATATCGGCTTGCAAAGGTAAGTTTTGTCGACTAATATGAATTGGGGGTGTCCTTTCGCCTTGACCTACATTTGGGTGGAACTCTCACAAGTGTGTTTGGATAGCTTCGGTGAGGTTTCGGGTGACAGATGTTGGGTGTCGTGATGTGCTCCGAAGACCTTCACTTTTCTTATTTGTGCGGAGTTGTCCGCTCGGCCGGCGTGCATTCTATGCATGTTGTGACCTTCTCTTTCCGGACATGCAGGAAGCACCTTGAGTATCCGCTCGTATATTTCCTCGGCGCCTGCTCGCCTTGATCGTTGTGTCGTGCTGCTATACATGTAACTGCTGCATGACATACAAGTTCCATGCCTTTGTGTGAATATGAAATTGTTTACTATTGAAATTCTGTTCCTGTGTTGACATTTCACTCATTCTGGGTCACCTTGTACTTCATCAAGGTTCCATTGTGTACTTGACATTAATTAATGTGGTGGTAGGTAAAACATGTTGTTGTGTCACTTTCATAAATGACCCTATAAGGAAAATACACCAGTAGAATATAATGACTTAAAGTTGTCTTCCTCCTATTGTTTACATAGATGATGTGAAGATAATAATTATCTTAATCTATTTTCTAATTTTATGACTTGTATTCACATTAGTTTATTTATGTATAGAGCTGATTGTAGTTGCATATATATCATTTGTTTACATTTTTTTGATGTGGTACAAAAGTTTTTTTTTCATAATATCTAAATTTATAATATCTATAATAGCAAATTGTTTAAATTATGGTTCCAATGGCATTCTAACTAGCATATTTATAATGTCTTATTGAAAACTGATTAGCATGGTATTTTGGAAACCATCTATGAATGATTATTAACTGATGTGTAGATAATAATTATGAATGAATTATTATTATCCTTGGATGCACCTGCATTGTTTATGGCACCATATATTAAAACTTTAATACATAGATGTGTACCAAGTTTCATCATTTATCTTTTTAAGTGAGAACCCCTTCTGTATTTTTTTTTTGCATTCTACCCATCAGTTAATTAATGTTTCCATGTACTCTAAAATCTATATTACCTAATATTAATTTGTGTGGGTAGATTCACCTTGAGGACTATTTCTGGCTAGAAAGACATGACATTAAATCCTAACTACCTAGCATAGTATAACTTTGAGCCTCAATCTTTGTCACAACAAATGTGATCTTTACCTGTATACAGAAAAACTATATCTTATTAGCATCCATAAAACACTTATAATCTTGTAGGACGTCTATTTGTTTATATATTTTATGTATCTGTCACAACTTATGGTATAATGACAATGAATTAAATTTCAGATGGCAAGCCTATGTTGCGGCAAGGTGAGACTGGTGATTGGATAGGGACCTTCGAGGGTCATAAAGGTGCCGTTTGGGGAGTAGCTTTATCTCAAAATGCTAACCTAGCTGCGAGTGGTGCAGCTGATTTCTCAGGTAATTGTTTTCCTTAACTTTTTAAATATAATATCCTTCTATGATCATGTTTAGATCTATATGATCAGATGGTGAGTGCATGACATTTTATTATTGACAATATTGTTTTTTATTTTAATTATTATAAAAAATCTCTTTTAGGTAACATGAATAATACAATTTTCTATAGATACAATAAGTTTAAATTATTTAAGTTCACAAATTTTGTACTGATTTGTCTATCGATCCAGGAAGTAGAATTTATGTATAATTTTATGTCTCTACTAACCTAATTAAAATTTTATTGTATAACATGTATTGATATGATATTCTTTCAAATTACAGCGAAACTATGGGATGCAAGATATGGTGAAGTGGTCCACACATTTGACCATGAACACATAGTAAAAAGTGTTAATTTTAATGCCGAAGATACAATGCTACTGACTGCTAGCAATGAGAAACTTATACGAGTATATGACCTTAACAAACCTGATGCTGGACGTGAGTACATACCTACTTGTTTTTAATTTATTTCATTTGACAACTTGTTTTTATTATCAGTAGTTATATTAGTAAGCTGATGTTGTATTACACTGACAAAAGATAATTGTATTCTGATTTAGTTACATTTAGTCATTGGTATATGATGAATTAAAAAAATTATGTAATAAAGTCCTAATTTTTAGTAATATAAATTTGAGAATCATTTAAATTAATTTAATATCCCTTCCTTTACCACATCTCAGTCACTTTGAGACTACTATCTAAGGGTACAACAATGATAAAAAATTTAATATTCTTTCTGTTATTTCAGCTGTGGAAAAAATAAGTGCGCATACGAGCAGTATCCGACATGCCGTGTTCCTGCACAACTCCCGCGTAGTCAGCGTCAGCGACGATCTCACAATGAGGGTGTGGGATCGTAATAGTGGACAGGTTATTATAAATTTTGATTAAAATAAATATTGAAAGACCGACTGGCTATAGTTAGTGACCCTGACTCACAAGCTGGTTCAAATCCCACCCAGGACAAACATTTGTACGCATGAATATGTCTGTATGTTCTGTCTGGATGTAAATATCTATATAAGTATGTATTTCAAAGTAGTATGAGTATTATATCAGCTGTCTGGTTACCATATTACAAGCTCATTGTTGAAAAGATGCACCAATTTCTAACTATATTTTTATCAGGAAATATTCAGTCCCTGAAATCTACGCTACTATTTGGAAAAATTAATGTCGTAAAAAATGGTCATTAAAAAATTATAATTAATTACATTATTGAGTTATTTAAATTGACATTGACAACTTAGTGTAAGCATAGCCATCTTTGGCAAAAGCTACATTCTATCTAGTTAATATACATTTATTTGGACTTTGATACGTTCTTATCAAATCAGGTCTAATTTGAGTGGCGTGCGAAATAATCATAATGTATTTTGTTACAGGAAGTGAATAAAATAGAATTTACTTCAATTCCCAACAGTTTAGAGCTGTCTAGGGATGGAGCAATATTGACTGTGGCACATGGTGAGCAGACCTACATATTTTATATAATATTCTGCTATTTATTAAATCCATTGAGATCGTAGTATATTCCAGCATACTTAATATATCAATATATTTAATAATACAGTATATATTTATACTAGACTAGTTAACCCTACAGACGCTGTGCAGTCTAAACTATTAATCTACTTGCATTAAAGCGTATGTCAGACGCCATTGAGTTAGATGACAAAACTTGAAATTCTAATTTTCTTTCATAAAAACCTTCATCTGACAGTAACAAACAAGAATGAGCAATTTAGCATAAACGGTCCAACCGTTCGCGTGACCAAAGGAAATAGGGTTTATTTTTATATATTATATATAAAGATTAGTTTTTGAATACACATATTGTATGTTTCAGGTTCAAACGTGTCGTTCTACTCGTCGGACACGATGCGCAAGATGCGCGAGTTCCCCGTGCCCACCAAGTGCTACTCCGCGTCGCTGGCGCCCAGCCGGGCCACCTTCGTGTGCGGCGGCGAGGACTTGAAAGTGTACAAATTCGACTACAATACCGGTACCGAACTAGGTGAGACTCGTTCAACTTCAGTAAAGGTTTATATATATCCTGGGACATTTTTCACACACGGCCAATCTGATTCCAAACTAAGCAGAGCTTGTGATATGGTAACCAGATAGCTGATATACTACTTTTTAAATACATACTTAAATAGATATTTACATCCAGACACAGGACAAACAGACATATTCATGCATACAAATGTTTGTCCTGGGTAGGATTCGAACCCACGGCCCGCGGCTTCGGAGTCAGGGTCACCAACCACAAAGCCAACCGGGCTGTTTAAATTAAAAGTCGTCAGGCTAACACCTAGTCCAATAAAAAAAAAGGTTAAAGTTCATAAGTTAAACAGAGCAGGGACATTGTGGGCTATTGCCACCACTTAATTATATGACAGTATGTATCATATGGTGTTGTTTAAACTAGATACATATTATAATAACATTTCGGTTGTTCAATATGGTTTGTTCATGACTTCGATTATGCCATGATTAAGGACTTATTGCCTTTATCTGTTAAATGCCCATAATAACAGTATTTACCGTACGGAAATTATAGATTATGGATGCATATTGAAATTGATATATGAAATTTTATATGCATATTCAGTAGGTCTGAGAATCGGCTACTATCTATTTTTGAAACCCCTGTGATCACGGGAACGGGAACTACGCGGGTGAAACCGGGGGCGGCAGATAGTTATTTATATAAGTATGTATTTAGAAAGTAGTTTATATGAGTTGTCTGGTTGCTATAGTACAAGCTCAGCTTAGTTTGGAACCAGATGCCGTGTGTGAAAAATGTCACAGGACATTTATGTTATTTATTATTTATATGGTAACCAGATAGCTGATATAATACTTATAGTACTTTTAAATACATACTTATATGGATAATTCATCAGGTATGTTTGCGGAGGCACGCATCGATGGCTTTCACGCCATATTGCGAAAAAGAATCGCCTCTTGAATGCACAGGGTTTAGTGTAGTCCCAACAGCATCCTACGAGTTGTAGGATGTAGTAGTATTGTTAAGCCGGATTGCCCAATATAGCCTAAGATCCGACCGTAGGATCAAGGGTCTGATCTGTTTTTTGCTTCAAACCATTTTTTCATGAATATTTATAACTAGGAGAATAGATATATCTGAGGGTGCCTATCAAATTTTGGCCGGAAGTATTTTTAATAAAATTATAAAAAAAATTTTTTTGCTAAAGCGTCACGTTCATTTGTTTTTTTAATAAAATCTCGTCTACGTCACGGAAATTTATATAAAGATTCTAAAAAATCACGGGTGCCTTCGCCCATTTGCCCGCACCTCCTCGCAGCCAGTTGTAAACAGGTATGATATTGATACACTTTAGCGTTCATAACGTACATCTATGAATTATATATCAAATTAAAGCTATTTTTTTTCTATTAATTATCATATATGGGTGCCTAATTAAATTCGGCCGCAAATAAGGGTTGCCGGGTGTTAAAGATGATAAATATTGTAGGTAGAGTGAAGGAGAGTTAGCGGCGCTAACTTGTCGTGAAACATTATAAAACATAAAAAACCAAACAAATTGTTGTTGTTTTATTTATATATCTAAAAATTATTTGATTAATGAACATAAATTAAAATTTATAAAGATGAAGGCGTGTTTTCTGTGTAACGAAAAAAGCAATGTACCTCAACTCTCAACTTTGATAATGCATCATTCATAAAGTGCTCGCAAATGTTATTGTTTCATAAAAAAATATATATATCAAAATCATGACATGAAAATAATGGCTGCCTGCTATTATTTATATTATATATCATCACGCTACGACCAATAGGAGCGGAGCAGCAATGAAGAATGTTTCAAAATCGGTAGTTTTTTTCCTTTTGAGAGCTTCCACTGCGTGCGCTGCGTTAACGGTAAATGTGTCGCAGAAACAATTTTTGATAAAACTGTTTCCCTTCAATAGTTCTAATAAAAGTCCGCGACAGCATATATATAGGTATATCTATCTTTTAAGGTTGGCACTATAACTTTTTTTATGCTAACCAAATTTGTTCTAAAATAAAGAATTATTTGTGAAGGTGTTATTTAAAAAAAAAGATGATATTTATCCTTATCCAAATAAATACGATATTCATCACAAATATTTATTTTTAATCGCTCATAAGAGATATCGCAGTTTTTAAATAACATCGCAGCAAAATAATCATCAAGTACTCCATCACAACACAATACACACGTCGCCACCGTCCACCATCATCTACGTCAATGATATCACGGGTATAAAGTTTGCGATAGCCGAAAGTAACCATTCCACGCAGACGAAGTCCCGGGCAGAAGCTACTTGTTAATAAAGTGTCATGATTTTGATATATTTTTTTTTTATGAAACAATAACATTTCCGAGCACTTTATGAATGACTAGCCGCCCTCGCGCGGTTTTAATCGCGTAGTTCCCGTTCCCGTGAGAATACAGGGATAAAAATTCCCTATGTTACTCGGGGATAATGTAGCTTTTCAAAGGTGAAAGAATTTTTGAAATCGGTCCAGTAGTTTCGGAGCCTATTCATTACAAACAAACAAATCTTTCCTCTTTATAATATTAGTATAGATGCATTATCAAAGTTGAGTAGGTACATTGCTTTTTTCGTTACACAGAAAACACGCCTTCATCTTTATAAATTTTAATTTATGTTCATTAATCAAATAATTTTTAGATATATAAATAAAACAACAACAATTTGTTTGGTTTTTTATGTTTTATAATGTTTCACGACAAGTTAGCGCCGCTAACTCTCCTTCACTCTACCTACAATATTTATCATCTTTAACACCCGGCAACCCTTATTTGCGGCCGAATTTAATTAGGCACCCATATATGATAATTAATAGAAAAAAAATAGCTTTAATTTGATATATAATTCATAGATGTACGTTATGAACGCTAAAGTGTATCAATATCATACCTGTTTACAACTGGCTGCGAGGAGGTGCGGGCAAATGGGCGAAGGCACCCGTGATTTTTTAGAATCTTTATATAAATTTCCGTGACGTAGACGAGATTTTATTAAAAAAACAAATGAACGTGACGCTTTAGCAAAAAAATTTTTTTTATAATTTTATTAAAAATACTTCCGGCCAAAATTTGATAGGCACCCTCAGATATATCTATTCTCCTAGTTATAAATATTCATGAAAAAATGGTTTGAAGCAAAAAACAGATCAGACCCTTGACCCTACGGTCGGATCTCGTACTAATATTAAGGCACTGGGTCAGCGCCTATGTAATGGGGGTGACCTAAACATATATTTATATTATTACCAAATTGGTGTGTAACTAATATAGATAATAAGTCTGATACTAACATTATATATGGACCTGTATCTGATTTAAAAAATAAAAAATATCCTGGGACATTTTTCACACACGGCCAATCTGATTCCAAATTAAGCATCAAAGTGAGGTTGTTTTATGGTAACCATATAGCTGATATACTACATATACTACTTTTAAATACATACTTATATAGATATTTACATCCAGACACAGGACAGACATATTCATGCATACAAATTTTTAAAAATAAATAAATATAATGTACAGAATCGAACAAGGGTCACTTCGGTCCGGTGCACTGCGTGCGGTGGTCCCCCGACGGCGAGCTGTACGCGACGGGCTCGGAGGACGGCACGGTGCGGCTGTGGCAGGGCGTGCCGGGCCGCGTGTACGGCCTGTGGCGCCGCTCCGCCGACCAGCCGCCGCTCGCCAACGGCTACAAGGAGGTCGCCGCCAACTGACACGCCGCGATACCACCACGACACTACACCCACACTACTCATAACGATACCGATTATGATAACACTATACAGGTAACATCTTAATATATATAAATCTCGTGTCACAATGTTTGTCCTCAATGGACTCGTAAACCACTTAACCGATTATAATAAAATTCGCACACCATGTGCAGTTCGATCCAACTTGAGAGATAGGATAGCTTACATATACTTGGACCCGGTAGGTGGGCAGAACGAAGTCTGCCTGGTCCACTAGTCTTATATATAAAATTCTCGTGTCACAATGTTAGTTACCACTAGGTCTGAGAATCGGCTACTATCTATTTTTGATACCCTGGTAGATAGGCTAGGGAATGGACATAGGTTACCTTTTATCCCCTGGATACACAGTTGGCATACATATCATATGAAGAGTTGTTAGCCAAAGCTTAAATATTTCAACAATAGGCCTTTACGAGCACTTATTGATATTCAATCTAATGCTCGGTTCACAAAGATGCTTTAGAATATAATTGTTTTTGACTTCTAAGTTTAAAAAGTTCTATTGTGCTTGTTACAGGACATTGAAGAGCAGTGAGAGTGCATTCTAAATTGATCGCTTGGTGGTTGACTGTGAGTGCGTCACCAGGCAATGTGTTTAATGAACTTACGAGGGGGCTAGCCTGACAAATCAAGACTTAAGTATTCGAAACATTTTAAAACTGTGTTTGTGTTGTTAATTTTTTTACAACACTAAGTTTTTATACTCAAGCGCAATGTATTTATTGTAAAAAGGAAACTAAATAGACTTGATATGCAACAAAATAAAGTGATTTGTAAATAAATACTGTATTTAATTCGTGAACATCTAGTTTTATTAAGGTTTGTATATAATTTCCGGTATATATTAAGTATGCTCAAATGTAAAACGCATAGCAAATTGTAGATGTTTGCCACGAGTAACGTCACGATATGCCACAAAATAAAAATCTTGGGTTCGCGCTGAATGGGAAATGTGTAGCAAATAAAACAACAATTTAAACACAAAATTCAGTATATTGAATTTTTGTCGTTAGGTGAGATTCGTATTTATAAAACTAAAAAAAATACACCTAAACATTCTACCTACTAATTATGCCAATATTTTACAAAATAATTTACATGAACTAAACCTAGGCACTTGGACCTAACCTAACACTAGGCAGTGACAATGTATTCTATAAATCTTAATAGTAATAATATTTACTGTACGATATAATGGTAACATTGAAAAGGTATGAATGGGTAAATGGTAATACTGTTACATTTAAGGTCAGTTTCACAAAGCCAGTTCAATAATCATTTTGTGATTAACTCTAAAGACATGTTTGGCTTTTAATAGTAACAGTTACATAAAGCTTTTAATCGGCTTAATAATATTAAATAGGCGTGATGAAACTTGACCGTGGTATGATAATAACATGTACAGTATCGCTTCTTTATGATATCCTTAAATTATTTGACATAATTTCCTTTAAAGCTAATGATGGCCGTAAATGCTTGTTTAACATTGAGTATAATATTGTGATGACTTTGTACAGACGTAAATTTAAATTATAACAAAAAATACTTCATTCCAAAGCGCTCAATTTTTTGTAGCTATTACAACCAACTCATTTACCCTTTTTAATATAATCAAAATACCGCCAGGCCGGAAATGGTATCACACATTAATACTAACAATTTTTGTTAGATTTCAATAAATAAATAATTAACATCTCCGTATAAAAATGTGTATAATTGTCATATAACATCCTTTTCAAATGAGAGGTCAAGAGAAGTTGTCAACAAGAGTTGTTCTATTATTATGAACTTAAAAGTATTTTTCAACTTTAATTTAATACATAATTCCTTTATTTATTTTAATCCATACGCAAGATAGTTGATTCAATATACCAACAGTCGATAGCTTGAAATTATTTGGACCTTATTCAAGCAACTGCAAAAACCCTAATACATAAAAGCAATATGGTAACCGGGTATTTTATTTATTATGAGTATGGTTGGTCAATCTATAGTAGTATAAAAACTAATAATTAAGTTATAATCTAGAAACCATGCCTTAATTGGAAACTAGTTAAATCATGTGATTTGTTTTAAATTCGATGATTCTAAAAAATGATTTTTAACTATGTAGTTGTTTCGATACCTCTGAAGCTTTGGATAGATTCAGAATATTTTTTTCTAAAACACATTAGGACCTGATGGACTAGTGTAGGTACTCAATTTTAAAAGGTAGTTTTAATTTAACTACATTTTGTGACGATTTAATCAGATGAGCACATAAGCACTTACAAAGTTAAACAATATTTTTTATCTTATTATTAAATTAATGGGATTCTAGCGATGAGCGTCCCTTCCTTTGAATAACGTTGTTCCTCATTAATTTCTAACGGTTTTCCGTTTGAATTCACTTAACAGTTTAGGCAGTCCACGCTTTTTATTATTGAAAAGTCTTTCTGCACCTTCATTGATATTTTATTCCCTATAGCAGACTTCTTGATTGATTTATTTATTTTCAATAGTACATAAGTTCGAAATTAATATATACATTTATTTACTCGGTTGACTCGTATGATGAAACATATTGGATTATTAGATTTTTTGCGTTAAAACTGAATTTAGAAAATATCTGTGAACCAAGCAAACACTGATTGACCTAAGTTTAATATACTTTTTTGACGCATTGTAGATACCTACAAAAATTTATAGATACTAATCGGATTAAACCAACTCAAAGGGGTAATTTATTTTTTCGTATCTAGACACGCGGCAGCGTGTCAAGCCAAGTCAAGCAATGGAACTGGCTGGGGCCGAGTGTAATATTACGAACTTCTTGGTGCCATTATTGACCCTTCTTTATTATTTATTTCATTCTGTATCTACCGTTGAATAAATTGTCTATAGGTACATGTCTACTTCGGTGTTCACTTGGCGATGTTTCAAACTTTAAGTGCTATTGAAAATAAATTGTCTATTCACGTCTGCTTCAATGGTGTGTTCACTTGGCGATGAATGGCGAGAGGTCTGGGAACTTGAAGTTGATAGGGGGGCGTCGCGGAGCTCGCGCGGTGGAGGCGGAGTGCGAGCCGCACTGCGCCGCGCACACGTCGTCGCGCGCCACCGCCTCGCGCGGCCACTCGCGGACCAGCTGCGCGCAGTCCGTGATACGAAGGGACGCGCACTGTGCCTGTAATAAATGGAAATATTTGTGCTTAAAGAAAATACAAAGGTGAAGTCCTTTGTCATGTATTCAGGATAGTTTGAGCAAGCAAAACCATAGGTTCAGCTATATTAATTAATTAGAGATATAAAAAGACACCGAAATATCAATGCATCCAATATTTTACTGGATTGTGATGTAAACATGGAAGCAGAAAACTTTCCTTAGAGTCAAAATCTTACCTTGCAATAACTTCATCAGGAATTTCCCTCATAAATAAATAAAATAAAAAGCCTTTTATTTCTACTAGAAAAAGCTAGTTTATAAAGTTAGTTAGTTTTTCTTTTAGTTCACAAAAAAATAATAATACTTTAGTAAGAACATAATAGTTTTTAGTTTTCGAGTTTTGGTATCTATAAATATAGTGAAGATTATTCTGTTGGAACCCCTCTGCGAGTAAAGACCTCGCCCAAACTATAATATTTCTACCCCAATCTCCCATGAGCATGACTCGGCTTAGGCCCGTGATGGTCATAAGATAACCAGCTCAAAGCTGAGAAAAAAAAATGATAATAATCTCACAAGCTATGTCATACATCATTTACCTACCAGTACCAGGTACCTATAGATAAGTAAACATAAAAAGAACGGAACCCAAGTTCAATATCCAAAGGACATTATGCACGATCCCTGTTCAATGACTCAAAAGTGATTCCTTTTGAGTCCTTGTTAGTGTTGAACACATACTGGTAGAATCTGGTTGGTCATGCTCGAAAAATGTATTGGATGCTTTTTATTTCACTAGCTAGACATATAAAGTAAAGTATACCAAATACTACGTAAGAAGCAGGGATATTTAACCATTTACTTACTTTTTTCATTTAGGTGAATTGACGAAGTCGAGCATGACACAAAATAATATAATTTTCAATGTTCTTACCCCTTCATTAGTACAGATGCACGAAGTACAGGGTGATGGGAAGGCAGACTCTCCCACGGCGACCGAACGACCGGCTATGAGGCAGCCTTGGGCGGAACTCTCCCGCCACGCCGAAAGATCTATCTTAGGCAGAGATGAGCAGGGGACGCGAGGGTTCCTGAAATTAATATATTGGGCACGTGTTTAAAATCATATAAGTAAGTAAATATAGCCAAGTAGATAAAATATAGCAGATTGGAATTGATTAACCAAATTGAATATTAAGTGGGGAGATGTGAAAACTTCCAAAAAATACTATTATATAAACTGAACTCTGTATTTTGATAAAAAAATTACTAGGTAGGTATATAATATCTGAATAATTTCCAACCAATACAGTTTAATAACAAAATAAGTCTTGGAATATCCATATATATTATGAAACTTACAAGAAATTGCTGGGCAAGTCGAATGCAGCTCTCTGAATGTCACCAGGAATATCGAAGTTCTCGCAGAGGACCTTGGACAGGGTCGATTTACGGATCTCAGCTAGTTGCTGCTCTGTGAAACGGGCTGCTGTGTTGTCATTTTCATACCTGAAAGTAATATTCAAATTTATAAATAAACTGTTCTATCGAAGGGTATGCACGTAGGTACATCATATTTTATCAGGATTTAAGAACAAAATGTGGAACAGTGAGGTGATAAATAACACTTTTAACTAGTAGGTATAACTACCTAAATCATAAGTGTTTATAAATATGTAAGCAAAAATGTCTTACCAGAATCGGTCACATTTCCTCAGTTGTCTGAACTGTATAGCGATGATGCAAGCGAAGGTGGGTCCAACGAGACCTCCCTGCAGCGGACGCTCGCTCATGCCTCCGGGGAACAGATCGATGTCGTCTACAGTCGCGTATATCCTCTTAAATCTGGAAAATATGCAATGGGTCGTCAAGTTTTACGATAAATAAGTAAATAATATCAGATTAAAAGATAATGTTCAAGATGGTACCTAAAGAAAGAGGGATTACCTAATTACCAATAAAATTTGGTTGATGAATACACGATAGGCTACCTATGGTGTATTCATCAGAATCAATTCAAGCATAAATGCTCGAATGAAATATTTTTGCTAAGAGAAATACATAGATTTGGTCCTATCCTATGCTATTTATTTGACGTATTTGGAATGTATAAGTAAGCAAAACATAGGCACAGGCGCACAGCTAAAGGTATCCATTTATTATGGACATCGTATGCCATACTTCTGGATTGTCGTATAAATTCGGGAGAAGACTTTCTATGGAGTCATAATCTTACCTTGCAATAACTTCATCAGGAATTTCCCTTGACAAATCATCGAAGGTCGCTGCTCTCTTCAAGTTACAAAGAGCCCTATAGTTGTTGTAGCTTGGAATTCCGTGGTCTCTTGCTCTTTGGATGTTAAGTGCGATCAGGTCAATTCCAGAGAAAGGAATGCGGCGGTCTTCAAACAGATGGTTGGTGACTTCTCCTGTGATGAACTGGTCGAGTGTTTCCATGGGAGTTGAGGACAGTCCACGCATCAGCTCGTCGATTAGAGGAGGGTGCTGAAGAAATATTATTATTTTTATTAAATAAAACACTAGTGCCTCCCTGCAGTTTCACCCGCGCTCCCGAGGGATCTTCAATTTTCCCGGGATAAAAAATAGCCTATGTCCTTTCTCAGGCTCTAAATTATCTGTGTATCAAATTTCATTTAAATCGGCTCTGTAGTTTTAGCGTGAAGGCGAGACAGACGGACATAGTTACTTTCGCATTTATTATTATTAGAATAGGGGTACGAATATTTCATAGAAATTAATATTGAACACAATATGGCAAAGAACTTACGTTCATGAACATGTCGGGTCTGAAGAATCCGTCTCTTAGGAGAATTGGTGGTTCGACGGGCTGGAATGTGTGAGATAATCGAGGCAAATGTGGTCTTAGCAGGGAGTGACCAATTCTGAAGGCAGCTGCTGCGAATTCCGTCACCATAGCAGGGTTGCAGGTCGGTGAGTATTCCTTGTAGTAACCTACAATACATAAGACATTTTGAGTTATTTGAGTTACTCTTCTGGGTCAAAATGGATTTGGTGTCAAATATAAAGTTGCGAGTTATAATGCAATTGAAATTGTCGACAGCCTGGTTCGCTTTGTGGTTAGTAACCCTGGCTTTCAAGCCGCCGGTCGTGGGTTCGAATCCCACCCAGGACCAACATTTGTATGCATGAATATGTTTGTTTGTTCTGTGTCTGGATGTAATTATCTATAAAAGTTTGTATTTAAAAAGTTATATATGTCAGCTATCTGATTACCCTGTACAAGCTCTGCTTAGATTGGACTCAGATTGGCCTTGTAATATATAGTATATATATTTATCACTAAGGTGGCAAACAGGCATACAGCCTACCTGATGGGAAGCATATTATATACTATATTTATTTACCTGAAGGCAGCAATTTCAATCCATACAAGTTAACAGCGTTCCAAGAAAGCAATCTTGGGAGGAACTCATTGTAGATGACGTGCGTGAACTCAGCGGCCATGATTCTTCGAGCATGTTCGAATAGTTGTTCCGAGTCCCAGTGAGGATTGACGCCGCGGAGACCTTCGACTAGTCGGTTGTGTTCGCGGAGGTAGATCGTGTGGATGGCGGTTAGACCTGGCTGTTCGGAGGCTCTGCCGTCACCTAAACATAAAAATTATCTTCGTGGAAAATTGTTGTGATTTATGAGGAATTAGCAAGAGTTGAGAAACTAAAGATAACATATAATTGAAAATGAAATGAAAAATGATTTTTATTCAAATAGGCCTTCTAAGCTAGGTCAGAGTATTACATTCATACCTTCCATCCATCGGTTGTCTGGAAGAAATTTCTTTTAGCGGTAACTTCGCCCTTTGTGCATTTAGTTAAGTTTTACTGTTATTTTGTATGTCCTTTTTTGTCCTTTGGTGTATAATAAACTGTTATCTATCTAACCTATGAGTAAACTTATAATTTCAAATAATTACAACCAACTTACTTTAGGCCTATACCTACTAGGTTTTCAGGGTATCATAACTTGAATCATATTTATGTGAGCAAACGTTACCGAATATTTAAAAATGTATAACTTACCGGCAATAAAGCAGAATCCACTAGCAGCTTTACATTCAGGATGACTATCAGATCTGGGTAGCAAATCCTTTCCATTGATAGGACTAGCGGTCGCGTTGAGTCTACCGTTGAATCCACGCAACTTGCGCACTATGCATGGGTTCTCTCCATAGACCACTGAAGCGTCGATGAATGCTGTGTTTTGATTTACTTGTTCACGAGGTCCTGTAACATAAAATAAAAGATAACTAGCTCGTATCATGCGGTTTTACTCGCGTCATCTAGGGATTTTTTTGTGGATATCCTTCGTCCTTCTCAATCAAGTTTTTGTCACGATAAAACCACAAACCAGTCTACATATACATGTAAACTTAAACGTAAAAAGAAACTTACCTAGCTGCTGTTGTCCCGGCAAACTTCTCATGAACGGGAAGCAAAGTCTCTCGCCAGAAGTGACGTTGACTTCTGGGTAGTAGTGGTCGCCCCTCGGCACGGGGAACGGGTTGCACTCCGGGTGGACGGTCCTCGGGGAATCACACGAACGACAGTCGGGAATTGATTCGTGGAAACCTGAAGTTGAAACGTAATTAGGAAATTTGCCAAATTCATACATTTACCTTTGTAGGTTATGTTAAATATTATTAACACGAAGACTAATTTGTTAAATCCCCTTATTAAATAATTTAAGTTACACTAGTTTATATTTTTTACGACTTCATAAAAAAGGAGGAGGTTCTCAATTCGACTGGTATTTTTTTTTTCTACTATCATATTATTAAGAAACATGCATATAACAGAAAATATAATGAGCGTCAAAATTGTTACTCAGATTTATGACCTAAAATTTAAGATGGAGTACTTAATCCAGTGAAAAAAATTTTTTTTGTTACTTTTAAATTTATACTGTTACGTTTTAATCCTTTCAACAAACCTTTGTGGATAGGAGTCATCGTCAGTTCATGGTCGACAAACTGCGCGAACTGCATCACCATGAGGGTATAGCGAGTGTGCAGGTTCGATATGTCGGGATGTATCACTGTCGATATGACTCGAGGAGAAGGCAGCGGGGTTCCCGCTACCGAGTTGATTCGAGGACGACTTACACCTGAAATAGTATAAGTTAGTCTTTTAAGTTATATTATACGTAATATTATGTTGACTTTGAAGGTATTTATTCCAAGAAGTTGGAGTTTATTCAGTTGAAACTAAAATATACTAATTTAGTTCTATCTTTTTTGTAATTGTATTTAAATTAATTTTGGTATACAGATTTTGTCAGATAGGGCCCTAGAGCTCATGAAAAAAAGAAACAAGCTACAATACAAGCCTAAACTTAATAAGTCTGATAAAGAGACGCTGAAAAAACTTTATAAAATTACAAATAAAGAGATAAGAAGATGCTATGACATACACAGAATAAACACTATACAAAGACACCTTGAACAATCCAGATCCGCCAAAAAAGCATATAAAGAATTGAATAGATCAAAAAAATGGATTCCATCTCTTCAGCCCGGCTCTACCAATTGTATGTCCCGAATGGAGATCATAAACATTGCGACGGATTTTTATACAAAACTATATAGCCAATCAGACGCATTAAAACAATCAAATGATGTCAATCAATGCCGAGATACCTACCCAGTTCAAGATTTTACCGAGCAGGAAATCCTGAAACAAATAATGAAGCTAAAACCTGAAAAAAGCCCAGGACCTGACGGGATCACAAATGAATGTATTAAATTTGCAAGAACCCTACTATTAACACCTATCACGATACTATGGAACAAAATTTTATATGAAGAAACAGTACCGCACCTATGGACAGAATCTGATATTATATTGCTGTATAAAAAAGGAGACCCCGCGGACATTGGGAACTATCGCCCTATAAGCCTCATGCCATGTTTATACAAATTATTCGCCTCCTGTCTGCTTGAAAGAATATCCTCTGACATCGACAAACACCAACCAATAGAGCAAGCTGGATTCAGAAGTGGTTTTAGTACAGTGGATCACATTCAAGTGGTTGACCAGGTGATTGAGAAATATTTGGAATTCCGTAGACCATTGTATATAGCTCTCATTGACTACAAAAAAGCCTTCGACTCTATTTCACACGCCAGCATCTGGGAAGCATTAAAAACACAAAATATAAACGAAAAGTACATAAATATATTGAGAAACATATATGCAAATAGTTCAAGTAGAGTCAAATTGGATAGAACAGGCACAAAAATCAACATCAATAAAGGGGTACGACAAGGTGACCCGATCTCTCCAAAACTATTCATAGCGGTACTACAACATATAATGAAAAACTTACAATGGTCCAAGGAAGGTATCAACTTAAATGGAAATTTTCTTAGCCACCTCAGGTTCGCTGACGATGTCATTCTATTTTCAGAAAACCCTAATCAAATGAACGACATGATAAACGACCTACATCAAGCCAGTATACGGGTTGGACTGGAAATGAACCTCAACAAAACGAAAATTATGACTAACCACCATATGACACCAATCATGGTAAATAACATCCCGCTCGAATTTGTACAAAAGTACGTTTATCTAGGCAAACAGATCTCATTTAGCAAAGTAAGAAATATAGAAGAAATAGACAGAAGAATAGCCATCACTTGGAAGAAATACTGGGCCCATAAGGAAATATTTAAATCTCAGCTACCGATATCCACTAAGAGAATAGTTATGGATTCACAAATACTACCTTGCCTTACCTACGGTTGCCAAACTTGGACGTTCGATCTTAAAACTAGAAACAAAATCCAGACCACTCAAAAAAGAATGGAGAGAAGCTTTCTAGGTATAAAGCTAAAAGACAGGGTGAGGAACGTGATTATTCGCAAGAAAACAAACATTACCGACGCCTTAGAATTTTCACTACGAAGAAAATGGAAATGGGCAGGTCACGTGGCTCGATACAGCGACGACAGACGACGGACCATTAGAGCAATAAAGTGGACTGGTCCGCAAGGAACTAGAGCGAAAGGGCGGCCATGCGGTAGATGGGCAGACGAGATAGTTGCGACGGCGGGTCGAGGATGGCTAACCACAGCCACCAGCAGAGAAAGGTGGAATTCCTTGGAGGAGGCTTTTACCCGAAGGGGATCCATAGAAGAACTTTAAAAACTAAAATATGTTAAAAAAAAATGTTATATAAAATATTTTAATTTAATTAATTAATAATATCCGAAATAATTTTTTTTTAATAAGAAATATTTTTTAATTTTTTTTTAATGAATCAATGAATATTTTTTGTTACGACATAATTTGTATGGATCGAAATAAAGCTTTATTATTATTATTATAGATATATGTACATGTGGCGCTATCAACCGATTTAAACAGGTAATAAATCAGTGCGTCATTATTATAAATTATAGTGTCAGTCTGACTATTATTATTATTATTATTATACAGATAGTCCATAGATAGGCTAATTTTTATCTCGGGTAAATTGAATATCCCCCGGGAACGCGGGTGTAACCGCGGGGAGCCACTACTATAAAATATTTCTGTATAATATAATGTGTTGTCTTAGTTTTGTTAACTAAGGATATGTTGTTTATTATAAATGAGGGTAACTTACCATCTTCATATACGGGAGGCAGCAATCTCGCAAAGGTTGTCAAACTTTTTCCCAAATTAGCGTTTCTCAAATTGTTGCAGTATCCAGTGTACGTTCTAAATGGACTATCAGGATCACAAGACCCGGTATCGTCACATTGGGGTTCAATAGTTGGTCCTAGTTGGTCTTGACCGACGAAGCCACTGACGTCGACTGATTGTAAGGAATCCACGAAGTCGTTGGAGCTACTGAAGCCGAGGGAGTCATCGAATATTTGACGTTTACGACGATGTCTGTAAAAATATTCTGTTTGTTATATATACCTAGGTCTTTTTAGACAATTAATAATTTCGATATGTTCTGGGTTCTGTGGTTTCGATAAGATCATAAATAAATATCCTGGGATATATTTCACACACGGCCAATCTGATTCCAAAAAAGCCTTCAAAGTCTTTGAATCAAAGAGAGCTTATGTTATGGTAACCAGATAGCTGATATACTACTTTTAAATACATACATATTATAGATATTTACATCCAGACACAGAACTTATAGACATATTCATGCATACAAATGTACCACGACCGGCTGTTTGAGAGTCAGGGTCACTAACCATAAAGGTCTGTCAGATTATCGAGAATAAGAATAAATGATAAATGAAAATCAAACAAATTAGTTGCCTTACCCGCTATTAATGGTGTTTAGTAATTCATTTGTGGCAAATTCAAAGAATAAGGATGTGTTTGCGAGTTTCAGAGCATATTTGTTTGCCTTTGAGAATGAAGCTGCTGTTCCCACTGGGGATTTAGGATCTGCTCCACCATCTGAAAATTGAGGCAAATTGTTTACTTTCACAGTTCAGAAGAATATAATTATGACATATAAGTACTTATTGTATTCAGAATAGGAATGTTACATACGGGCTTCCCAAAGCATGTACTCAAGTCGTTTCCTAGCAGCCATCTCTTGCTTAGCCTTTTCAAGAGCAGCAGCGAGCATGTCTTGTGATAGTCTCTCAGCGGCTTTAGCACCGCTCTCATCGCGCCATGTTGTCAATTCTAAACGGTTGTGTTGCGAACAATGTTGGGCTGCATTTCTGTATAGTAAATTTATTCATTTACTTATTTATTTAGGTACACAAAATCAAAAATAATAGACTATAAAACATAACAGATCTGAGTTGCAATTTCAAACATATGTATGTATTCAGAAAAATATAATTTAAAATCAATACTAATACAAATGTGACAAATATTTACAAATGATATTAATAAAAATGAAACAAAAAAATTTGATGATATTAGGTCATCATTCAATTTCCTAAATTATGATTACAAATTTCATCATTTCCATAATTTTTTACTTTAAGTAGGTACGCATTAAAGTAGCCACTTATGAAGTGTTTTGTATTCGAATAACTTACAGATAAGGATCCTCTTTGACAAAGGCTTTGGGTTGAATGTTGACGAGCGAATCTTCGGCGGCGCACAACAGACCAGCAAGTGAAACTTTCCTGATGGCTCCCAGTTGTTCCGGCATAAACGATGATGGAGGAATGTCGTTCTCGTACCAGAATCTAAAAGACAAAGTCGTTTTAGAGATCCTAACTAATATTATAAATTCGAAAGTCGGTCTGTCTGTCTCACTTTAACGCAAAAACTACTGAAATAATTTATATGAATTTGGTACACAGATAGTCTAAAGCCTGAGAAAGGACATAGGCTACTTTATATCCCGGGAAAATGGAAGATCTCTCCTATAGGTGAAACCGCGGGGAGCCACTAGTAACGTATAAAATGTCTTTTCTTAATATTAATTTAAGTTAATAAAGTACCTGTCACTTTTCTTGAGGTTAGCGAATTGAAGAGCCAGAACACACGCAAGAGTCGATCCAATAACAGCACCTGTTGCTGGTTTCTCCAGAGCACCACCGATCATTAATTCTACATCTTCAGCATTTCTGTAACAGGTGGATATAAATTTATTTCCTGAAAACATTATTTTAATGTTATATAGTTTATCTTGAATAAACATACCTGTACATATCAGCCATCATTTCCTGGTGAGTTCTATCAAAACCCAATTTTTCAAAGTCACCAAAGGTTTTGATGTTGGATGTCGGTTCACACAACCGTAGAGCCCGCAAGTAAGGTGATACTCCATGGTCACGAGAACGACTCAAGTCCCATTTAGCCGATGGTGGAAAGTGAGAGACGCGATGCGCCGTTGTGTGTATCAGGTCTTCAACTGAGACTGTTGTGTTTATCTGGATGATATTATGATTGATTTAATAAATATAGAAAAACACTAGTTAAACATCATTGCTCTGATGGAAAATTATTTAAGACATAGCCGTGGTGACTCAGTTGGGAACGTCGGTGCATTCACGATTATGAGGGTGCAGGTTCAAGTCCCTGGACCTCTGAGTTTACAAAAACTTACGTACGGATTCACACCACTGGCTTTCGGTGAAGGAAAACATCGTGAGGAAACCTGCATGCCTGAGATGTCACAATTAAAGGAATGCGAAGTCCGCCAATCCGCACTAGGCCCGCGTGGTGGACTATGGCCCCTCGATTATAGGGGAGGTTCGAGCTCCTCGGTGGAGACGTATATGAGCTGATGATGATGATGAAGGCATAAAAATAACTAAATAACAGTTATTTTAACAAAACAATAAATAAAATAATTTTACCAGTTTCTCGTTCATCATAGCGTTAAAGACAGGTGCGACGGCGACGAGCTCGGTATAGGCACCGGCTCGGTTGGCGCTGGAGTATCCTCGCCAGAAGCCGAGTGATGTTAGCTTCAATTCGGCCTTGGCCATGCCCACCTGAAAAAAATATGTATATGATTGAAGTTGCCATACAATTTCGTATAAATATTGTTATGGTTAAGTATTGACATAGGTATTTGTCCATGTAATTGGATGATTAGCAGAAAATGGGACATCATGTTTTTGAGTACAAGACCATATTTTATATCCATAAAATTAAACTGTAATTTTTTTCTTGACCTTAAAGATTATAAAAGTATTATCTTTTCCTTCATATCAGAACCGACAAGGAAAAGAATATAAGGTAATATCATAAAAAAAATATTACATACCTCACCGAGCAGTACAGGTAAAAACTCATTGTATGTGATATGTTGGATAATAGCGGCCATCGCTCTCCTAGTCTCCAGGAAGAGTGTGACGTCATCCCAGAAAGGATTCAGAGTGTATAATTCACCGGCTATGCGATTGTGTTCAGATATGAGTGCTTTGTATAGAGGTGCTGTTGGTGTACCGTCATTGCATCTGAAATAGGAATACGTATTTAGTTAAATTTCATATTTTTCATT
This sequence comes from Thyatira batis, assembly GCA_905147785.2. Lineage (NCBI taxonomy): Eukaryota > Metazoa > Arthropoda > Insecta > Lepidoptera > Drepanidae > Thyatira > Thyatira batis. The sequence continues at coordinate 4,786,545 of LR990496.1, read as the reverse complement.
ATGATATATAGGTAGGTATGTTTTTAAGTAAACTACTCAACTGATTCTCTACCAAAGTATATTAATTGTGGGTTCCTAAACTTGGAAGCTTAAAAAATCTAAGTTACCTACATATTTAATTAAATTGATTAGGTACACATTCGTGATCACTGCATATCGTTAAACAATTCCAGACGTAAAAAATTAAAAAAAAATATATTTTAAAGATATTTCCACACCCAAAACCTATTCGATTAACGCTTTATGCTTAAATTTTTCTAAGAGCTTCATTAATTTAAATACATAACACCCTTCCCGGTAATATGAAATTTATAATATTTTATAGTGTTACATAATAAGCAGCATAAATTATGAAACCTCAAGATTTCAAATGTACTTTACCTAGGTGTCTAATCAGGATAATGTATCTATGAGAAATGGTGGATTGCACATTTTTCCAACATGCTAATGTGTTAAATTAGTGAGAATGTTATCGAGAAATATAGCAACAATCTTTTGTTTCAATACGATACAAGTAAGAATCTTTTTGCATCGGTTACGTGATACACTCTCGTAAAACCAATAAATGGTTGTTGCTAACATGAAAGAGATTGAAATCTCAATGTGAGAATGCAAATCATCTCAAGGTTGATTTGGCTTTATTTGCATACAATCTGTTTGTACTACTCGTAGGAATTCAATGTTTGTGTCATCGTCTAAAGATAAAATGTGCTCTGTTGTCAGCCAGTTACACAAAAGGAAAATGGATTTTAATTCACCATTTGAATATAATTCGAAAACCGCATATTTACTTAACAGTTGTGCTGATATTATCTTCAATAATTTATTTCATTCTGCTCCTTCTTAAATACCTGGTTAACCTTATCTACCTGCATCTAAGTAATGCTATGTATAAAGCACTAACACGATTTCATTTCAACTAAACAATAGTAAATAGATTTTGAATGTTGAACCACGAATGATGTTTGAAAATCGACGTCTTAACGAATAAATTTAGCAAATATCATTTTAGTCCTCCTTACATTTTAACAGTAAAAACATTTATTACCTTTGATAATTTTTGGTCATTTAAAATGTTAAACACATGTTCTTTTATTTGTAAGGTGTGGGTTTTTAGAGATGGCCGCATCATAATATTTGCAAACACCTCAAGGCGATTCTATAGATAAAAGCTAATTGCATAATGTAAATACAAGACTAAGTGACGCGCATAAAAAAGTGGGTAATGTTTGTATGCAAAGTAAGTTATGAAACTGGCGTGAATCATTGGTGAGCATCCGTATCCGTTGGAATGGGTAATCACTCGAAACTAATTGAAACGACTTGTCTTAACAAAAACGTTTTATTTACTTTTAATTGCAGTTTGTTGAATGACACCAATACCGGCAATACCTCTATATCTAGGTATGGTTTCTGATAACTTCATTTTTTAATTATTTATTGTTGAAATCTGTGATTTTGTATTTTATTTCATTGACCAGTTTGAAACGTTAACAAAATTAGGTAATAATTAGTAATGTGGCTTAAATTCGTTGTCAATGATCTTGAGCTTGATTGCTTAAAAGTGTTTAACGAATTTCGATACCTACTACAAGGAACTGTAAATTCATTATAAAGGTGACCTACTTCTTTTTTATGGATTTGCCTAACTTTTGTTGTACTTTTTAAATACTGGTTGTAGAAGCACTGTCTGCGTTCTGTCGGTATGAGTGTCAATTATAAACTTTATTTACTATGTTTCATGGACACGTGACTATGGGAACTGTTCACACATTACTCGTTAGTTTCAATAATATCTAATAATCAGTATTGCTTGAGAATATATTCGCAAACAATTCAATGGTATCTAGGTACGTCATCTTCCTTCCTAGATGTGTTTTAGGAAGTAAATTTATTGACTAGCTGATTTCCGCACTAGTTACTTATAAAAAAATAACTTTTTTTATCAAATCATAATAAGTAAGAATGTAATTTAAGTTTATAGCTTAGATGCGAATGTTTTTACATGAGTTTACATCCTGGTTCTAATCAATCAAAGTCATATTATTTACCGCATTAATATCAAACAACATGTTTATAAGCAGATACATAACAGATTTAAAATATATAAAAAACTAGAGCTCCTTATTGATATAACTTACTTGCGGCATGAAGATACATCCAATTTCCCAGCATCGTACAATCGAAGAGAACGTAACTCCTTCTCTGAACTGCCGTATAGAGCTGAACCGTCGAGGAACGATGTCGCCAGGTTCAACTGTTCACGGTGTTCTGAAAAATCACAGTTAAAAGTTGAAAGTCGAGTAGTTTGCGTAGAAGTGTGGCCGTATTGCCTCCGATCATTATTTGAAAAGATGTTTAGAAGTACCAACTCGTATGGGATTTTTACGACCTAACAGTTTACTTTAAATTTTAAGATTTTTGCACACATACCTATATTTTAACAAAGTATAAAAATCTTATTGTCACATAAATTACTTACTTCCTGAAGTAACGTGTAGGTAAAAACGTACTTAAGTTGATATGTTTATAACGATTATGTCAACGTTACAAAATTGTTATAAGAAACATTCTCCGAAACCAGTTGAACGGTCCAAGTGACGCTTCCTAGTGAGTGCAACATTTCAAACAACTTTGCGCCCATTCACCGTGAAACGATAGTCTACATCTTATTGCTGTTCCTACATTCTCATTCTAGACTTTTTAGAATATAGCGAGTCAGCTCTCAAAACCCATATAAGTAGGGTTATCGTTGGTGTTAATATTAGAAAGTATTGGTCTTAGAAGGATTTTACGTGGGCAATTCGATTTCCGATGAGGGCTTTCGATAGAGGAAATTATAGCTGTAAATCTGTCACGGTTTAAGGAGAAAAATACAAGCGAAATTTATGTTCCTATTTACAGAAGCTCACATACCATATTCTTAAGTATTTCATTCGACTAAGACGACGTCAAAATTATGACATCGACAATATCTGGCTACATTTTAATCTGCTTCGTAGTCTCGTTATAATGATATGCCATATTTATAATATTAAGGTTGGTATCTATGAATATTCATGAGTGTTTATAACCTTTATATATTAGACGGAACTTTAATCTTATTATCATTCGGTAGTCGATGCTATGTAACATAATTGCTTTTAAATCTTTAAGAGTTAAATTAAGCAAAAGATTATTTGTGCGATTATAATGTCAGTAGCTGGATTCAATCATCATAAAGTATTATATAAAGTGAATGTGCGTTAAGTAAGTACATGTTTATAACTTACCGAAACCACAAGAGTCGATATTACGTGCTGGCGCCGATCGGACGTATTCGCAAGACACACCCTCACAATCCTGTAAACAAATATCTTGTATTACCAAACGACCAATTCTGAGGTAGGTATGCTTTTCAAAGGTAGATATCTATGAAGGTCTTCTCTGGAAATTATTCATAGTACTTAAGGCTTTTAGGTAACATTAACAAGACAAATATGGAAATCTAAAGGGGGATTTTTGTTGACAGTAATTGGTCCAGTGCAGCCTACGCACTTATTCAAATATCACGATATGAATAATTTTATTCAGGTAGTTAGGTTTAGAACTAGAATATCAAATGAGTTGAATCTTGAAAAAATATGGAAGTACATACAGTTATCACCATATTTTGACATTTAACAACTACAGTTTATTAAAATCAGACATACATTATTAAAATCATAATCTAAGGTATTTGTTATGTATAAAAATATGCAGTTCATTTATTTTCAAGATTCATGTATTCTCTTTGAATTATTGAAATTATTTGATTTAAAAGTAGTAATCAAAATTTATCCTTAATATTTACAAGTGCAAACTATATTATAATAAATAATAATAAATATCCTGGGACATTTTTCACACACGGCCAATCTGATTCCAAACTAAGCAGAGCTTGTGATATGGTAATCAGATAGCTGATATACTACATTTACTACTTTTTAAATACATACTTACATAGATATTTACATCCAGACACAGGACAAACAGACATATTCAAGCATACAAATGTTTGTCCTGGGTGGGATTCGAACCCACGACCCGCGGCTTGAGAGTCAGGGTCACTAACCACAAAGCCAACCGGGCTGTCAAAGGTATCTAAATATACCTACTATGGAAATGTATAGTAAAAAATTATACGTTTTGGAGTTAGGTGCTGGCGACTTTACCTGACATTATTTATAAAAAAAAAAGTTTTCTTAAGTAATTTAACAGCATATTTCTAGCGAGTCCTGCTACTTACAAAATATCATACCTATTGATATTTCGACATCTCACCTCGGCGCCGTTGCTTCGTGTCAGAATTGCATATTGTTTGAGAGCAAAATGCAGAACGCAACCTCACAAACCACGTGATTATGAATCCAACATTGCACGTTCACCAATGCGGATCTTGTCTTTACTTTGGTATTATTGTCGTGAGTAAACTGTTCTACATAACGTTTTCGTGGCACTCCCACGCTCCCTCGCCGACTAACGATTCCTTTCTCATAATTTACTATCAAATATAGTGTTATATGAATCAATATAACCTATACCTAAATATTTGCATTAAAATATGGAGATTTTAAGTGGATTTGTAAGTACATACTTTGTTATTTATTTAAAGTTTTAGCACACACGTACTAAATTTATTTACGTGCTATATTTTTAGAAGTAACAAATTTTACGAACAGATATACTAAACTACTGAGGCATACATTTTAAATTACTGGTAATAATATATTTTGATTAAAGACGTGTCAAAAGCCCTTGGACAGACGGGACAATAGAGAAACATTATGTACAAAATAACTCTCACTTTGGTATAAGAATACGTAATTCATAGGTATATATGTCGTATTTGTAAAACTAATGTTATGTAATATCTACTCATAAGAGTGACATTGTCAAAGGTAAACAAACCTTCATTACATGAATGAATTTGAATAGGTATGAGATGAATTACCTCATTCGCTTATTAGGGAGAAAGTTAATTTGTCGCAAAAAATAATAGTAGGTACATAATATAGTTAGAAAATATAATTGAAGGTAATTTATGTATATGGTACAATATAATAACCTCGTATTTAAAGAAGCAAACAAGCATGCATGGTAGAGTGAATTCAATTCACAATAAATCCTATAACCATATTAAAATTTAGGACCATAAGTTAAGTTCATCTTAAAATTAGTATGACATTAAATATTATTATTAATTATATTATTGATTTAAATACTTTTAGGTAAATTATGAGTTCACTTTTATTTTCTTTTGGTTATATTCAGAATGCAAAACAAAAATCAATAGTCTTTTCCATAACCATATTAAGCATTTAGGGCATCCAACATTCCTGACCATTACTTTCTTCCTCGTTAAATCATTAATCCACACGCAAGTGATTTGAAACCGTTCGTTTGTAGTAGATTTACATAAAAAATGTGTAGGTATACTACAGAAAATTTATATTTAATTGCAATATACAAGTAGCTGTAAATATTTCATTACCGACTATTCGGCTAAGCCAATCGAAAGCGACAAATTTCCGACAACAATACAGTTAGGTAACTTAAATTAGCATTGATCTAAGCAACCAGTTTAATACAATGGGTGTTAGGCGTCAAATTAAACGACCGAAGTAATTTCCTGGTTCATTTCAAATTATCGGTAGAGGCAACCTGCCTGTTTTTCCACAAGTGCTTTCACTGATAAGTGCCTCGTATCACGTAACCTTTCTTCGTCCGACCCCGCGAACTATCACGAATATTACCGATCGTCTAGCCTTGTCTATCAGTCGAGACGGTTCTATTACTAGCGCTTTGTTTTTATTTTAAAACAGGTAGTTTCGTGTTAGTAATATTAAACAAGTTTTAAAGCCATATAGGTATATGTTCTTAATATAAATCGTATAACTGACAGTGTTTTAAGAGAGAAGTGAATGCCCTAAAAGCAACATTGGGAGTCGGTAGTCAAGCTAAAGGTCAAGTCAACGTCACGTGGTTCGCCGAGAAGCAAAAAATAATAGGTATCATAATCATGATGCTTGGATAAAATGTAGGTAGATAATTTAGATACATCATTAATATTGTAAGCCATCTAAATAAATAAACATTTTTGCATCAATAATTTTTTTCAGTGGGATCGATGATCGGGCGTATAGCTCATTTTAATAATATTACAAAATATTATAAGCCTCCTCATAGATCTTGATTTGGCTTGCAGTATAGAAATATCTGAATATATAATGTCCTGAAAACTGAAGGATTTATATATTTAATCTTTGGTGTAATTATAGGCATTATACTCAAGAGTTTTTTCTATAACAACAACAATGATTTATCTACGGCATGCAATTCAACCGTGCCCCAGTAAAGTGAGTTATTAACAACGTAATTGATATTATATTCTCTCGGCCAAGTTCAAGTGGATTATAAAAAAGGTAAGTGGACGCATCATTAGTTGGATGATTACGCGGGCATTGAACATTGCGACACCATCCGTTCCTCTTGACAAAAACCATATGTCCGTTGACCTTCGGCCCATTGACCACTATGTGTGAAACTAACTTGGGAGCCATAGGCAAGTGCTGTAACTACATAATTGATGTTCTTGCGGTGTGAATCAAGAAATCTCTGATTGCCGTTACAATGTGTGATTTTTTTTATTGTGATTCGTACGTAATTATTCACAAAATGTTAACCTGTCAGGGTTGCAATATAAGTTTGCGCGATAAAGATGTGAAGTCACATAATAAACCAAATATATAATAATGAGTTAAAGGTGTTTTTATTAGGTAACAATTCAAAATTACATGCAAATTTTCGTCATTAAGGCTTTCCTTATGCAAGACAGGGTAAAGACAAACTAAAATTTCATAAGCTTATCATAGATCATAGAGTCTGATACTAAAAGATAAAAAAAAATACCTTATTTCCATTGGCAGTGGCAATCAAGTCGTCCATGAGTAGCTGACCCCAAGCAGCCAGCATGCTGGTGACGTAGTCATGGTCAGCTGGCTGGGTGAGTTGAGCGGCTGCGCGGATGGCCAACCCTGGCTCTGGCAGATGAGGTACCGACAATGGCTGGGCTATGCCTGGTGAAAAACAAACACTTTTAAGAAAAAAAAATACGTTAGGTAAAATTTGCACACGGAACAGGTTAATGTTTCCAATTGTTATGAGAATCGTTATTTACATGTTTGTTATCTAGGCACAATAAGACCATTCTCCACGAATTAGCTTTAAATCAATAAAACTTCTAGCCTTTAAGGTGAATATCATCTATCAAGGTGTTACAATGTTATTTCAGCTTTTTTTATGTACCTAATGCTCAATTTGTTCATAGAAAATAGAAATGAAGAGTAGGTACCTATGGCCGATTTGAGACTTCTATTTACAAACATTTAAAATTGTATTTATTGTGATATTGGAATGGTTGCATCATAAAATATTTTACATGATGCGATTTTATGCGATACAAGGTTATTTCAATTTCATATCAGAAAGTTAAGATTATTAAAATTGAAATGATTGTTTTCTAAAACTAAAAGTTGTAGAACAAGTCTTTCAGTTTATGTTTAAAATTCATCAGATTTATAAACGCATGGAATTAGGTACATATAGATTGCGAAAAGCACATAGGGTAATTTAAAATATTATACATTGTATGTACTACAGTAGAACCCGTTTAAGACGATCACGCTTAATACGATTTCTCGTATAATACGCCACTTTACGCCAGTCCCTGCAACTTAAAATATATTGTCATACATTTCTTAACGCATAATACGATTCGTCATCCCGTTTAATACACGCCGAGCAGCGATTGCAGCAGCAGTGGTTGACGTCGTGTTGGAAGAAGAAAAACCCGAGATACTGAAGGGTTTTCCTGGATATTCTTCTATTGATGACAATGTAGCACCGTACGAAATTCAATCAATTGAAGATCTTATTGTGAATGTGAACAACACGCAAAACGAGGCCCTAAGTGATAATGATGAAGACGAAGATGAGTCGACTCCCGTTTTGTCAAACGCCCAGGCATTATCAGCTGTTTATGATTAAAGATCTATGTAGCTTCTTTGGATCAAAGCGAAGACGCACTGCAAAAGTTGAATTATGTTGAAAATATTTTAATTGCTAATGCATCAAAATCTTTCTGTCAAACCAAAATAAGTGAATATTTTAATAATAATAATAATAATAATATCCTGGGACATTTTTCACACACGGCCAATCTGATTCCAAATTAAGCATCAAAGTGAGCTTGTGTTATGGTAACCAGATAGCTGATATACTACATATACTACTTTTAAATACATACTTATATAGATATTTACAACCAGACACAGGACAAACAGACATATTCATGCATACAAATGTTTGTCCTGGGTGGGAATCGAACCCACGACCCGCGGCTTGAAAGTCAGGGTCACTAACCACAAAGCCAACCGGGCTGTCAGTAAATAATGTAATTTTATATATAAATAATGTAATTTTAATTACACTACGTATTTAACGAAATTTATAAATGTATAATTACAAAAATTAGAACATAATACATAATAATAAGTAGTACTTTTTTATTTTCCCTATCCCGCATAATACGCTTTCTCGCTTAAGACGCGTTTTTGGTAAGGTCCCTGAGAAATCGTCTTAAGCGGGTTTTACTGTATTTGAGCAGACCTTATTTAGGAAAAATATATTTTATAAACATTAAATCTTCGTATCCCGCGGTATCCCCTATAGTTCATACCGAAAAACCTTTTTTGTTTTTATCGTACTAATGAAATATGAATATTAAAGTTATATTTGACTAATATAACAAATCTCTATTATTATAAAGGCGAAGAGTTATCGATATACAGGGTTATATATTGTGTTAACGTTGAACGTATGCACCAGAAGGTAAACATCGTAATGCTCTTATTTTGAAATAAAGGTCAACCCTATCCAAAAATCTTATACTTAAGTAGGTACATATCTTACCGCTAGATTAGGTTCCAGTCAAATCAAATGTCGACTACCTAAAGTAGATACCTAGCGATAAAGATCATCATTACGGATCCGCTCCAATTACTAAAGATTTTAGATCTACGCAAATTGTATTTGATGTGTTTTTGCCTATTTTGTGATTCTAGTCAATCAACAATTAACTTTAAGAGGGACCGGTACGTCAATTACCTGTTTTAGTATTTTAATTATACCTATTTGTAACTAATTGCTATCTGCATCACGTGTAATGCTTGGTTCCTGTTAACAGGATGTTCTTGTATATTTACGTGTTATTACGATGTGTATAAATGTTTGTCTTTAACATAAGATACATTATTTTTGTACTAATTATTAAATTAAATAGTAAATACACCGTTGTTTGCACAAATATCTTAACAAATAAAATAACAAATAGATTTACCAAATGTTATAAAATATGTTTAAGCAAAACCTAACATGGAATCCGAAATATGGAAGACCATTCTTATTCAATCTCAGTTTTTTTGTCTGGGGATTAAAATTACTGTAGATTTTGACAAAAAAAATCTTGTAAGCTTTAGAGAAAACCAAACGAAGCAATAATAAATCTTAGTAACACCATAAAGGTTGGAACCATTTTTCTATTGTCTCAGCTTCCGCATCATGAGTGTGACAAATCACCGACATTTAATGAATAACTAGCATGCTTGATCGGTGGGTTGGCTCTTTATTTTCTCTAACAACAGCGTAGCTCATTAAGTGGTCGGCTGTACTTGTTGCGACATTGTCTCATAGCTCTTATCATACATACGAGTACATGACACTGATTTAAAAAAGAAAGTTACGTTTGACGCCTATTTAGGCTGTTCAGTTATCTTTAGAAATGATGAGATGAGATCTGTCACATTTCATTAGTATGCAGGCTTATTTCAAGTATGTTTTCTGTACGTAACATTAAATACAAAAATAATTTTAATAAAATTGTGTCCACTCAGAGGTGAATCGTAATTTCAAAATGGTAATTTATGTTATGAACGAAACCAGTACGGGCAAAACCACTAGACGCTTATGTAACTTACTTGCGTGATCGAAAGTTACGAAAGGGCTGCTTAAATATAGAAGTCCTTTTAGTAACCCGTTTTTCATACAATATACCTATTATGAAATTTTTGCTTCCTACATATTTATAGCGACATTCACGTGCTTGTGTTCTAATAGCAAATTTAACTAAGAAATGAACGGGAAATGTTAAATATTTGTTATTTTAAGGCTTGTTCCTGTTAATTCAAAAGCGTAGCGTATAAAATTGGGAAATTGGTTACCGTACTCCTCCGAAACGGCTTCACCGATTTTTATGAAATTTTATATGCATATTCAGTCTGAGAATCGGCTATCACATATCTATTTTTTTTTCTATGTGATCACGGGAACGGGAACTACGCGGGTGAAACCGCAGGGCGGCAGCTATTTGACTATAATATTTTAACTGTCATAAGGCAACCTTTTTCTGGACTTGACTTTCAATACCAATGTGACCTTACTTAGATCTAGTTTCGGTCAACAACACTAATAAAATCCGGTAGATACACACATTAATCATAATGATTATAGCATTTACCTAACTCATTTTAAAACACGTTCGAAAACTGTTTTGATCGCGTAACAGGAAACACTACAGACTCACACTAGTCTAGATTATCATTTTGTGTATTTGTATAGCTCATCACCAATATATAGGTACTTACATAATGTGATTATTTTTATTTTTAATAAATAGCCAGTTATTTTTCAGTTTAAAGAAGGCTTTTAACCAATATTAAACATGCAAAAGTAACTCTGTCTGTCTCAATTTCACGCTAAAACTACTGAACCGATTTAAGTGAAATGTGTTACACAGATGTCTATACATACACTATGGATAGACTATAAATAGACTATACTAGGTATATATATACACTATATTATATATAGTCTACTTTTATCCCGGGAAAATGGAAGATCTCCGGGGTACGCGTGTGATACCGCGGGGAACCTCTAGTAACGTAATAAAATGACTAGCTAAGCTTACCATTAAATAAATAAAATAAATAAATAAATATCCTGGGACATTTTTCACACACGGCCAATCTGATTCCAAATTAAGCATCAAAGTGAGCTTGTGTTATGGTAACCAGATAGCTGATATACTACATATACTACTTTTAAATACATACTTATATAGATATTTACAACCAGACACAGGACAAACAGACATATTCATGCATACAAATGTTTGTCCTGGGTGGGAATCGAACCCACGACCCGCGGCTTGAAAGTCAGGGTCACTAACCACAAAGCCAACCGGGCTGTCAATTAAGAGGTTTGGTAAATCTAAGCTACTAATAAATATGAGTCACGAATGTTTTAGACCTTTTATCATGTTTAGGATAACGTGACACACAAATACCTAAGTGTCGATTCTGTGTCATGGCGGTCGTTATCACGTCGATTGTCTTGATGACATTAATTGCACAATCCCTACAAGATGGCGTAAATACTGGTTGTTTCACACTTCATGATGGCAATTTAAACGTATCAGTTACACTGAAATTATACACCAGCTGAGAACGATTAGGTTAGCGCAATTTGTGGTAGCTACCACGGAGGTAAAAATATGTCGATAATTGCAACCAATATGTACTTAAAATATACCTAGGTACTCTAGGTAGGTATAATAATGTACTATGTATTGGCGCCAAAATCAGAAAAGTCAATGAACAGTCATGAATATGACAGATTCCAAATTCAAATGTAATCTTTTGTTTATTTTTAATTGCAACAGAATTTATGGCCAGATTAAGTATTTAATATTAAAGACTTCTCGAATATAAAATTTAAATGTCAATTTATTGTTTAAATAATTTCCAATAATCAGATTATTGGAAATTTTATACTTAGCATTTGAATATTTTTTAATACCTACGTCTTTATTTACATTATACTTCACGTATTATGAAAATAGATTTTTAAATTTTAGTTTACCTATTAGAATGATGTTATCCGTGAAGCCGTGGTGGCTCAGTGGGTAACGCGCCGACTCACAATCATGAGGGTGCCGGTTCAAATCCCTGGCCCGTACCTCTGAGTTTATAAAAAAAACTTACGTACGGATTCACCCCACTGGCTTTCGGTGAAGGAAAACATCGTGAGGAAACCTGCATGCCCGAGATGTCACAATTAAAGGCATGTGAAGTACGCCAATCCGCACTAGGCTCGCGTGGTGGACTATGGCCTACACCCCCTCGATGGTAGGGGAGGCTCGAGCTCCTCGGTGGAGACGTATATGAGCCAATGATGAAGTTAAAGGCAAAATTTGAATTAAGAACAGAAACTTACCATCAGCAAAACTAGGAGGCATCAACCTCAGAAAGACGTCACCGCGCCTCCCCCACGGTCGGTGTCGAACATTGTTGCACTCCCCGCTGGCACTGCGGTATTTGCTGGGCGGGCATGGTGTGTTGCTGACTTCATCCTCTTCTGATGTACAATTTTGCCTAAAAATGAAATATTTAATTTAAAATAATATTAAACTATATTATCTTGTAACCTGTTAACTATACTTATATTATAACCTTATCATCTATTTAACTTTTCCTGTTCATTTGTGAACAAGGTTTTTCTTGTGTGGGTCAATAAATACCTATGTATCAACTTTTTGACTCAATTAATCTCAAAATAAATAATAAGGTAATGGTACTTACGCATCGCTAGCGCCTAAAAGAAACCTCCTTTCTAAGGCTAGTGCTTCACTGACTACTCTTCTTAGGTCACTCGGAACTGCCTGTATATTGTCTTCGGATTTGCTCTTCTGTGCAAATGTGTGGACGGCTAGCACAACCGCCAGGAGCGGTAGACTTCGTCGTAACCTGTAACAACGAATAGTTATGAAAAAACGGTTGCCAATAGTATGTTTTTCAAGGAGATCGGAGGAAGGAGGTAGGAGATCGCGCCAATAAATAAATTCTTCGGTGGCATAGATGAACACTATGATTACATATATTTTTGTGATTGTAGTTATATTTAAGATTTTAGGTGACGGAAATAAAATTGTATTTTACTAAGTACTACAATTTTGGATAAATTTCAGTACATTTTGTCTTTTCTCACAAATATGTTGTAATAAGATACCTATTATACCTAGCTATATACCTATCACCTTTTAAGTTATTTAATAAAATTCTAGCTGGTTTTCTCGCCATATTTTTTTTCCTTTGACTGTTAAACGCTTAACTATGTCCTGTCATCTCTTTAGAATACTAAATAAATACCATAAAGTCAATAAATAACTCGTAATGAAGTCGTTATTATAGTCTTACAGCTGTTATACGAGAATGCATAAACGAAGCACGTGCAATCATTTGCTTAGTAAATTACTGCTAGAAAATGCTTAGATAATAAGCTTAGTTTTTAACAGAAGGAAATAAAAATATGGTAATATTTTCATAGAGCATTCATGCAGAACAATTTATCCATCAAGTAAAAATTAATACCTTGATATACTTTTAAATTTAGCTGACATCGATTGAATGTTATTAAATACACCAATACAGGCTAAAACAACTTTTTCCTTCCACGAACGTGAACCTTTATTACTCATACGTAATGAATTGATACCTAGGTTAAGGTTTTGCTGTTCATATTAATATTATTATAAGTTTAAAACTGTATTAAAGATTGTAAACCGGTTGTGCTATGTGCATTTATGGGCAGGACTTGATCTATAAGGGCGACTGGATTTAACAGAAATGTCAGATCGTTCATACCGTATATAAATGCAATCGAAAATCGTATTTTGACGGTCAACATAAATATGTATGTAGGTACCTATATTGGTCAGTGACCAGATGAACTATAAAATGACTTATGATCATGACTCAATGTATCCAACTTTTTACTTATACATATAATAAATACAAAAGTTTGTGAGAATGTTTGTCACTCTTTCTTACGTTCGAAGGGGTCAAGATGAAGGGCATAAACTTAAAGCTCGAATATATTTTGGAATCACACATAGCCTACGTTTAACCTCGGGTAAATTAAAGATTCCTCTGGAATGCGGGTGAAACCGGAGAGCCTATATTACTCCATATAAAATGTTGGTGTATGAAATGTCAGAAGTCTAATGAAATGTAAAAAATCCTCACAGTTATGTATTTGAATTGACAATGACGAAGATGCTGTAAATTTGGTAATTTCTAGCATTTCCATATAACGAGACAAACAAACAAAGTAACAATGAAATAATCACATTAAAGAGTTGTTTCTCAAACAGCTAAATATAGTAACACACGTGACACACCTACGTACCAAAAAAGTTACCACAACTAGTCTAGTACATTTTTTGTTCAGCTGCAAAGATTATAAGATTTAATAAATTATATTATCTGGTTCTTTTAATGCCGACTTGTAATTCACTTTAGCAAAGTTGCTTCAAATTTCATCGTTTAAATTTTTTATCGATGAAGTAATCAAATAGACAAAGCTGTTTAAACTGTTTGAAATTATTCTCTGAATTAAATGGTTTAAAATCAATCTTGATTACGAAAAGATCGAGTCGACAAGGAAGTAATTTTTGGTTCCTATCACGAAAGCGTTCAAAACAAATGTTACGTAAGACATATGACTTCGTACCTATATATTATCTATAGTAATCTGTACCATGTTAGTCCCTTTACAATCGGTTTTATGATAGTTATTAGGTACAATAAGTATCGATTTAAAGGCGGAAAGATTTACACCAACCGCAAGTTTGCCAGTGACCACAGGTATGCTTTGCTTTCATTTTTATCTGTGATCTCTTATAACATAGTACCGGTTGTTACACACGTCTTACTTTCTCGGCTTATGTCATTGACATTGTACAAAAAGCTAATCATACGTAACAGTTCAAAGAGTGCTGTGACTATCTCAGAGTCGGTGTTTACATTGACTGTAATATTAGCTTTATGAAATAGGTACATTGAGGAATCGAAGTTATTGTTATATTGAAAATCAAAATACCCTGTTAACTATATGGTTGGTTATTTAATTATTTTCATATATTTTTACAAGTAGTAGGTATATAATAATACATATGATGTAAGATCGGTAAAAATATATTTCTTCATTTTAGAGGTTTATCTTAACGTAAGAAAGTAAGATTTACTGACAGTACGTGAGATTTATCAGATTTAAACCAAAATTACATGCTCTGGTATGTAGGTTAGCCGAGTCACGGTCAAAGATGATAACTCCGCGATAGAAAGTAAGAAGAAAAACAATTAAACCTCGGAAACTATCTAATTTACACAACAATTCATGTTAACAAAATGGTCTCACCGTTCACTTGCACTCTTCAGACAATACAAGCATAAATGTGTCTTTTTTACATAAAAAAATACAGTGCGGAGCAAGGTACTGCTATACCATAAAGAAACTGAATGTTTTCATTAAAGCATGTACTAAAACTTCATTTGATAATAAATATACCTACATAGTGAATAATAAGTGAATCCGTTAGTAAAAAGTTTTACAATACGTGTTCCGCTTTATATTTGAAAAAATAAATGCCCGAAATACACGATAGACGTTTGAAATACATAAGACAGTACAGTGATTTTCCAATTAAAAGTATATGAAAGAATTTGTAGTAGAAGGCAAGAGTAGTATGTTCCTTAAGGTAGTGTCATCGCCTTAGATAAGGCAGGAACAAGTCAGCTGACTGACAGCCGCACTCATGCCAGCGTCCATTTGTAAATGTCAACCTGCCAGCCACTTTCACACTCCTGGTTTTACGAACACTATTACATATAGACACGAAGACTAGACATAGTCGTTAGCACGTATAATATAAGATAAAATTTAGACTTGTGCTTTGAGCTTACACACTAAAATTTAAGTAAGTATCAATACAATACCTATGTTTAAGGTGTAGGTATATATATAGTGTAATATGTGTATGCAATATGTGATGTGGCATAATTGGCATATGCATATAATTTAGTATTCTAAACTGACTCTTATACTTAAGCAATTAGCTTATGTTATATTTATTTTACTGGCTACTTATCGTATGACAAGGCTGAGGCATACTTTCCTCAGACATTCAAACTGGCAGACAATGGTTAGACTGTTCGCAAAAGTTTTAAACATTTAGTGCATTATACATATCAAAAAAGGTATCAACAATAATATAAATAAACGTATTGATTTAATCTTAAATTATTAAACCCTTTTCAATGTTACTTGCCTTACTTTAAGAATTTAAAATTTTAATTTATGCACCTAAAACTGGGTTACTCGTATTTGACACGACTAAAATTACACAATAATTTCAACGTTAATACGCGATTAGTATAATTTGAAGGAAACTTTAATTAATGCTTTATGAAATGGTTATATCTCCATATGTTGAAATATTTGTTTTGAATGATAAATAAATACCTACTTACACCATCGACTATTCCATACGAAAATAATTATAGGGAAGCATTCTGAACGGTATAATCAGAGGGCTTACTCCCGACGCTTTCGAGAAACGAGTTCTAATCGAATAAATGTCATTTCATACATTTTTTATAGCGATTCTAGCGCACGATCGTGCGGTGACACTTTTTGGAACTAACTTCGATCAAGAATTTCGTTACAATCGAAACCGAATCGAAAAGTCCGTACTCCTGGCACTATTTGACATTTGTGAATAAAATGGCGGGAACGACTTTAAACGTCAAAATACACGATCAGTAAAAAGGTACTTTTTCAGGATCGAGTCATCTCATCTAGGATAAATTTATCTAATCTAAAAATTTACATCTAATGTACGAGGTTTCGTTTTAGAAAAGAATAAAGAATTGAATATTTATTTATTTCTGTAGAAACTAACCATACACACACAACTTATTTTATAATTCTGAAACGTCAAACACCGTCACTGATCGAATACATGTCAATCTTAGCGGCCATCTTGATTTTTTATTCGTACTGGTTCGGGATTAACCAATAGGAGTTCAAATTGAAATTTTTTGGTTCAGGATTAACCAATCGGAGTTCAAATTGAAATCAAAACAAAATCAAATTCGAATCGTTTTCGGGAGTAAGCCCTCAGTTACTTATTTCTTAAACTAAAATAATTGATCGGGCGAGGCAACGCCTTCGTATATATTATTAGTGCAAGTAATTGTATTACAATGCACACTTTAGCTCAATTTAGTTGTGCAGGCGTGTAATTCAATGTCAAGAACTCGATAAAAAACACTACTGTAGCCTCGATCATTTTGACATTAGTTCCCAAGCGAAAGTGCGTTCTATTCGCCAACAATACGTGACCAA
The DNA here is from genome assembly GCA_905147785.2 of Thyatira batis. Taxonomy (NCBI): domain Eukaryota; kingdom Metazoa; phylum Arthropoda; class Insecta; order Lepidoptera; family Drepanidae; genus Thyatira; species Thyatira batis. Next base: position 4,769,223 of record LR990496.1, on the reverse strand, counting down.
AAGGTGGAATACCAAAAATGGATATCGCTACTCACTCTGAAGTATATTGTACAAGGTTAACCGTGGCGAAACTTCGCAAACGACTACTGGATGTGACTTACTTTTTTATTTAGGTCGAGTAATAATAAATAGAAAAATGTACCCCATGTGAACAATGTAAACTGATGGTAAATGGTCAGCGATGTGTACGGAGTTTATTTTATAAATATGGTATGTATGTGCCATATTTTGACACACCGCATCCCTGATTTAATAGGTACTTAGCGATGTTTGCCATAGCTACCTATCTCTATATACTTAGATCCAGATGCAGAACAAATGTTTGTCCTGGGTGGCAATCACTTCTGCGCCCTGCAGTATTTTTTTAAAATTTATTTCACCATACACAACTTGACAACTTTTCAACACACGCTTATTGAGCTTCCAATGTTAAATAAATAATGTCACAATTGTGAAGGTACCTCATCCAAATATGTAAGTATCTTTGTTACCGATCTAGGATTCTCGAGATGAATTCCAACAACCATTGTTCGTTTGAGAAGGTTACGAAAATACTAATGTGATTTGCACAGAATAGGCGGGCCACTCAGACTCGGCTCTAATCTGACTTACAGTGGCTTAAGAGATATTTATAAGTGAGATTAAGCTGACTTAGCTTTGGTTTGAATAAGTATTATATCTAATCCTATTGTATAGTTGTTATACTTGCACTAACGATTGATTGGCTAAAGCCGATTGCAAAATTATTTTAACAACGAATAAGATGTATCTTAGAGCACTTAGAATTTTTTTTTATAATAATCATATATTTAAATTCAGGTTGCATTGGTAAAAATAAACACAATTAAAACGAATCTACTTCTGTACTATAACTGTATTACAAACTATTAAATTCAATTAAAAGAGATATTTGTAACCTTTTGAGGAGTTCCGTAAAATGCCGCGTCTTGAGGTAATTATAGGTATTGAGAAAAACTCAACGTTAATTGAATGCGATTTTTATACAGGCTATTAATTTTATTAGCACTCGAAGTGAGTTTCTATTTCCTTAGTTATAACTACTGATAAAATAAATTACGATCAAATGAAGTACAGATATTGTTTTGGAATCCTCTAAAAATATTGTGGACTTAATAAGACATATTCAGGTAAGTTATCATGAGATGTAATTGATAGAAAATTCTTTCTTTACATAAACGAACTGTAAAATATGGTCATCAGCAAAATTAAAAATAATATATTAAAATTAACAATAAAAAATGGCATCGTATAAACATTTCTTTCAAATTTTAAACCCAAAATATTCAATATCACCCATTGAATTCTTAATTAGGTACTCAATTAAAAATGCATAAATAATGAGTTCATTCAACTTCGTTTTATGATTAAGATCCGTTGATTTGCGATAATTTAATTAATATAAATAGTAATCCAATAAGTAGATATCTGTTGATAATTTGTAATAAGCATTAAACAATTATTTAATTTCACGAAGTTCCTACAAAAAAAACTGTTTAGAGATAATATGACCTCAAAAAAACTTTAGTTTAAAACGATTTTTTATTCAGTTTAAGACCTATTTATGTATTTGGTTATATACAACTGAAGTGTTTTCGAGTTGCGTTCATTGACCTTTAATATAACCTTAAAACTATATAAACTGCTTTTTTTGCCCAACAACAAAATGTACCTATATGATGTCATAAAATATCGTTTTGTCGCTATATCACAATCTTATAAATAACCGCTGTTATTCACTTTATTAGCATATCTATAATTATGTGAGTTTTGCTTTTTTTCCTGGCCCTTGCGGATTGAAGATCCAATTATCACACAAATTAGTTTTATTACTAAATAAAGCAAAAGCAATCATATATGGTAATCGCTATTACATGGTTTAATCAATATTTGGCGAATAAATTTTGAAGGTTACAAAGTCATAAGACAAAAAAAGTTTATTGATGTAACAATTATTTGAATATAAGAACATTATTTTTTATATATTTTAAGTGTATATCAAGTGTTTTTTCGAGGGTGACATAATCATTGTTGATTAAACCCTCTATAATAAATAAAGATTAAAAAAAAAAAAAGAACATTATTTTATTGGGTTGTGTTAAAGTTGAAATGGTTCATTAAAAGTATTGAAAAAATCCGCCCAATTTTCATACAATATATATAGGTACTTACCTACAACTTTCATATACAAACGGTAATCGCCCAATAAACAAGTATCACCTTCTGGGGAACCCCTTCCAAATAGGGCTTGCTTTAATATCATGATCTATATCGGTACCTATAGTTGGAACAACAAAAAAAGTAGCCAAGAATGTATACCGCATGGAGATGACCTCAGCAGCCGGACGCCGCGCGACCTTTGCTTCTCTAGACAGACAACATCCTGAATGTTTCTTCCAAATACATTACACATGTGATTCGAATGCATGATAATGCTAATTGTTATAATAATCTTGACTTTTATTGACCCAATGAGTTCGATATCGAAAATACTTTTTGAATTCAAACGATTGTGAAGAAATACAGGACATTTCAAGATACTTTATGCAGGTATGTACACAAATTTGACAAAAAACGACGAAAACTTTGAAACCACTGGTTGTGCTGGTGGATTTCAATCCCACCCGGGAATTGAGTGCATGACCATGACTATTTATTCTGTCACTGGGTGTAAGATGTATCTATATATTTAGGAGTAGTATGTATTATGTATTACATCAGCTATGCGGTTGCCATTATTGCAGTTCTTCTTAGTGAGAAATTGTGAAAAATACTCGTGCGATTTATTTATAATGTATGACGTATATTCATAATCTTGTTTTGAATATATTACTATATTCATTGATTAGTGCTAGAAATAACACTAAAGTTATCGTGAGAACTTATTGAATCGCATTTACAACGACAATAACTTAAACGCTGATGTTTTATGACTGTGAAAAGTGCATAATGAAATGTAGGTACCTATTCTTTATTTATGGCTGACGTATAAATGATTGTAAACAATGTATTAATTATTCTCACATAAACTTAGCCACACAAATATGGTAATTATAAATACTGTTTGAAAAATATCTTCATTTCATATTTTAAACAAAGAATTATATTCGTACTCATTTTGAGGTAAAAAAATGAATAAGAGAACACTTATTAATTGAAGGAGGTAGGGCGCAACGGATTCGTCCGTTCGAAATTGGAGCAGCCCGACTGGGGAAGTACCTCCACCTTACAGAAGACCGCAGCCAAATAACACTACATGTAGTGTTGTGTTCCTGCGGTGAGTAAGGTAGCCAGAGCTCCATGAGGAGACGCTGGGGGACCAGGGATGAAATATCGTCGTAGGGGTATGCAGGAGTGATACCTGTTTAGCCCTTCGACGAAAAGTACATTGCGCTTTGTCCCTTTCACTGCCTACACAGTTGCTCCCTTTTTTATAGGGTCGGCAACGCGTGAGTGACGCCTCTGGTGTCGCAAGCGTCCATAGGCTACGGTAACCGCTTCCCATCAGGTGGGACCGTATGCCTGTTTGCCAACCTTGTGGTATAAAAAAAAAAAAAACTTGAAAGTTTATTCCTAGAGATAGAGTTCTTTATTAAATACACGAGACGTGTGACAAATAAATATTATAGTTTTGTGTGTTTTCTAACTCATACGCATGTGAAAGCTTATCAAAGTTTATTTGCAACAGTCGTTGTTTTTGATGATTATTATTAGTAAGTACCTATATAGCAAATGCGAAGAAAATTAAAAGAAAGCTCGTGAAAAATAACGATAGGTACAGCACGGTTTTACAGAAATATTAAATATATATGTCAATTAACTCGTTACCTTAACCCAAATTACTAGAGAATAGATTATTTGAATTTGATTCAGACATAGAGAAGCAAACATATAAATACGAATATCGGTCGCGTGTGAATCGGGCTTATTGTATTGTAGGTTCCTAATATCAAGTCACCTTGCCAAATAATAGTAGAAAATAAATAAACCAACGACATACCAACAAATGTAAGTATTTGATAACGCATTAATTAACTGAGTGTGAGTACATTTTACTCCCGCATAATAAAGTGTTTTTGCATTAACATTTCCGTGTGCGTTTGAGATGATGTAACGCGTTTACGTTTATACGGGTCTTGGGCAATGATGCTCAAGCTAGCTCGTATCACGTGAGCCCCCTTTTTTGAAACGCGTGTGTTTTTATGACAATATAAAAACTACTAAAGTAACGTATATAACTAATATAAATTTACATATACCTACTTAGATGACGTGATTTGTGTGCTATTTGTTTCTGAAGTTGTATTTATTAATAGTACCATCTCTTGTACAAGAAAAAATATATCAAAAATATGCAACGAATACGCAAAATAAATCGATACTTCGCTAGCCGGTATCATACGTATTTTTCTCTATATAGACCACGAAATAATTGTGTAGGTATAACGAAGTCAATCCCCCACAATTCATTAAAAGTAAAAGGTCAAGTAGTCAAATAGGTAAAATATTTACTTAATTTTCCAGCGGAAATCACAATTGATTCACCACGCTCGATCGCCACCAATCAGTGCTGTGACCAACTTTACGCCAAACAGAGATAGATAGGTACCTATCACGTGATTGGCGCGCATAACCCTACCAAATTGACTCTGATATCAGTAGAATGGCGTGAATATTGAATAAAGTGCTTTTGCTCATGGCAATTAGCTTGGAGACTCTTGGTGTGGCAACGCGGTTGCGAAAAGCAAGCGGAGCGCGAGGAAAAACGGTTACCTAACCTCGCACAATGCTGCCTATGCCGGTTTGCTACAACGTGTGAGACACCGACCGACACTCCTATATGCATTCTGTTCAGTTTTCAGCTCATCTTGTGAATTCCAATTTACTATGAACAGGTTCCGACACATTTTTCTTTACGTAGCGACAATATTTCTTTTTTGCTCATTCTTTCTTTGAAATGAGTAATCTTGTCAGAATCTTGTGTAGTTACTATTTTTTCCTACTCCGTGTCAATGTTTGCTCAAATATTCCAAGAACCAAAAAAATAGTAGTTACTAAGATCGTGTTACGCGAGGAGTGTCGATAGAGGCGTATTTACTAGAAGGTCATAGAAAACATTTTCACAATAATCAGTAAACGGAGAACAAAGTGAGTTCTTCGCGTCAATTTAATGCCAATTAATCGACTTGCTTTGAGAATAAACTTTCTCACGATTACAATGACCGAACACTTAATCGAAGATATTAGCACTTAAATCGTAAAGTTTTTATTTTCATCGGCAGCTATCCACGTTCCTAATTGAAGTGTCAACAATGATTATATAAAGAGTAACTAATAGTTTTTGCGCAGAACCAATAGATGTTGACAGTAAACTCACGCGCAGGTGCTTCTGACTACACAAATAACCTCTTAGCAGGCAGGTAGATGAATGTCAAAGAATCTGCGAGATTAATAGGTAAGCAATTCTTGGTATTATAAAGATGCATACGATATGTATACTTTCGAATGTTTAACATTGTATTTGTATTACTTTTATTTGAACATGATTTAAGGTTTAATATTAATACTTTGCAATAATAAGAAATATTCCCAAATACCAATAGTTTTTTTTCTTTAGATTAAGTGAATGTCTTGACAATTCTTACCAAAACAAACGAACGACCTGCATCAATTAAAAAAACGTATGAACGAGTCATTAAAGCATCGTCAGCTTTTTTGTTAATTCAGTTTTTATAGTCCTTTAGTAAAGAGCTTACAATTAAGTTGTCGATAAATAGTTACGATAGGTTGATTGGCCTTTGATTACTTCCTAACATGGGTACCTACTGCCTATCGTAGTCGTGACCTTTGGTTGGCGAGACACGACCTGAAACATATGAGTACTTGTGTCCGGATGTGTTGTACGTAGTACACAAAGCTGATGGATATGCTATGATATTGATATCCATTACATATCTACTATTAAGTCTCTAAATTGAAATGTGTAATGAAATAATTGAGTGTGGTTAGAAGTTTAAAAAATTGGGTGAGATTAATAAAATGCCTCTCATTTAACTTACTTATTAGGTATATCCAAATGTATCGATAGCAAAAAATATTGGAGAATTTGGCGACTGTTTTAATATATACTTTTGTAATTTTTTTACTTAGGTACCTACCACTTTATACCAATGTTTTTTAAGTTCATATTGTTGTGCTGAGTAATGTTCATCCTAAAATATGAATGGATGTGCGTTTACGATTCTTACGTAAAAAAACGTGCAACCGACGAACATTCAACATACAGTTCTCATTATATTGGCACATCCGGCCTAGTAACGCACTGCTATTCGCTGCGTGTATTAATAATTATTTGACTATAACAGTATATTTAATTATGACTTCCTAGTACAAGTAATGGTTTCCTTATTTGTTTTAAGAGTCAAAGTTTTTAAAGTAAATGTTACTTTTGCCATAAGTTTAACTATTTTTACACGTTCCAGGAATATTTTCAAATGTATACTAAAGGAAAGATTATGAAACCGGCCCTCGAGAAGTCAGTGACTCTTCATTCACAGAAGGCGGATGCGAGAGTTAATGGTCTCAAGGCTAACGAGAAACAAGGTTCCGCATAATTTGGAAAAGTTTGTAGAGTCCAGCTAGCAGCTCCAAAAGCTTTTCGGTATTATTCCTCATTTAAGATTTTGGTTATTTTTAATTTTAAACTCTTTTAAATTATCTGAGAGTATCGAATTGATATTTGCATAATAGAATCCTCTGTTTTATACTGACTAAAGTTTTAATGTTGTTTTTCTTGTTTAATATTAGTCTTTCACCTTATCATTTAGATCCAGATAGTAGGGAGCATTTAAAAAGATTAAAAATAAATAAAATTCTTTTGGTTAAAGATCTACAAGTTAGATAAAGTAAGGAATATATTGAAAATTTATAATCATATGTTATTCCTACTCCTACAGTATATTAAGGTTAGTGTTGATTCATGGAATATTATCTTGTCAGTATTTAAAATATGATATAATACCTAAAACATAAATATGTATATTTTGATAAATATTGTTAAATGTATGACAAGAAAATTATTGTTGGCCCACTTTAGAAAATAATTAACTATTATTTACCCTGTAGTTCAATTAGACCTATTAGCCTCTATATTACAGATCTGTTAGTAACTAAGGCATAACATAACATTTGAATAATTTAAAATAATATCAAGAAACTATTTCATATAAACAGACATTGCTATCAGGTTTTTGGAATATAATGTTTTTAATATAACGTGCAAATTAACGTTATATTAGTAGCGTGTAGTAATATTGTGTAATACGCGAGGAAGGAAGAAAGAGCATCCATTATACCCCTGTTGTTGTGCCGTAATGATGCTCACGCGCACACTTACCTAAGCCGGCGTAAAATGACCGTAACATTTGCACTCGGTCATACGGCCTTCATAACTATGTCTGAATTCGGCATTATAGCACGTTAAATGGCCATTTGGCACACATATTCTTGCATATTCAACTGCAAGTCTAAAGAGAATGGTACCTACTTAATTAGCTTCTAAGAAAATTGAGTTGCTAAGTACTTTCGACAATTTAAAGAAACTAGGTAGCTAAAGAATATAATGCATGTCTTCATCACGCAAGTTTAGTGAGGGATGCAGAAAGTGATAATATGTAGCTTAATCTAATCCGTTCCTAAATCTGCGTGGGATTGTATATGCGTAATTTCTAATATTCTGTCTTACTTATAATGCAAGTAGGTATCTAGTTAGTTTATGGGAATGTTTCATACCTATTTATAATTTATAAGCACATTATTTAGCAAATAGGTGTTATTAATGAGATTGTTTTTCAACATCGAAATATACCTATCGCGCGTAGGTAAAACCAGATTTAACACAAAAGAATATTATCACTAATCATTATATCAAATACCTATCTATATATAGCTTGAACATGTTGTGCTTCATTTAAGAATAAATTAACGCGTGGCAGAATTAAAATAAGATTTTTTAACAAAAAGTCTTATAGTATCTGGGAGGATTCAAAAGACATAATAGGGGTTTTTTGCGATTTATCTAAAGCATTTGACTGTGTCCAACATGAACTGTTAATCAGGAAATTAAGCCACTACGGTATAAGAAATCAAGCACTCAGTCTTATAAATTCATACCTTAGTAATAGAATTCAGAGAGTTAATATAAATGGAAAGGTGTCCCCTGGATCAACTGTTGCTATGGGCGTCCCACAAGGCTCAATCTTAGGTCCTTTCCTTTTCTTAATATATATAAATGACCTACCCTACCTTGTTGAGAAAAAAAATGAGGTTGTATTGTTCGCTGATGATACTTCACTTCTTTACAAAGTGAAACGACATGAATTAAATTATGACGAGGTGAACAATGCTCTCTCGGATGTGGTAAATTGGTTCACTGTAAATAATCTGCTTCTAAATGAGAAGAAAACCAAATGTATTAAATTTAGTCTACCAAATGTTCGTCAAGTAGACACATGTATTAGAATTAAGAACGAAAATATAGATCTTGTAGAAACCACAGTATTTCTAGGTATCACTTTAGATGTAAAGCTTCAGTGGGGCCCTCATATTTCTCGGTTGGCGAACAGACTTGCTTCTGCAGCATATGCAGTAAAGAAAATACGTGCACTTACTGACGTAGATACCGCGAGATTAGTTTATTTTAGCTATTTTCATAGTATATGGCATTCTCCTTTGGGGCAGTGGTGCCGACATTAACACTATTTTTATTCTGCAGAAGAGGGCTGTTCGTGCTATATACAATATGAGTCCAAGGGACTCCCTACGAGATAAATTCAAAAATATTAATATTTTGACTGTACCCTCACAATATATTTATGAAAATTTATTGTATGTACGTAAAAATTTACATCTTTTTCCAAAAAATAGCGACACTCATAGTATTAACACCAGAAATAAGCACAAACTCGCTATTCCTGTAACTAGACTTACTAAAATCAAAAATTCATTTAAGGGGCAATGTATACGCTTCTTCAACAAACTACCTAAAGATATTCAGGATTTACCAATCTATAAATTTAAGCAGGTAGTGAAGAAAACTTTATATCGAAAGGGCTTTTATAGTGTATCAGATTACTTGTTAGAAAAAGACCCTTGGCAGTGAAATGCTCGCTACAAGCTATTTCACATTTTGTATAAATCACTATTGTATTAGATGTAAGTTGGTTTTTGAAAAGAGTAATTACTGAGTTTATTGCCGGCTCTTCTCAGTAAAAACTACTATCAGAACCGAGCATTAATAGTGACTATTCATAAGTGCTTTATTGAGGCCTATTTGAATAAAAAAGATTTTGATTTTTTTTTTTTGTCTTAAAAAGTAACTATGGATAATAAAATAAAATTATATTAGCAGTTATTATATCGAAAGCCTGCGTCGAAATTATTATCGTTAAATATCTATTTTACATGCAGTTAATACCACACATACTATAACACAGTAATTGATGGTTAGTGAGTTTCAAATCATAGTTACGTAAGCTGGAGCTTTATGAATGAGTACCGATCGTTCGCCGGTCACTGAGATTATTATCACACATTCATACAACAGTCACTGATTCTTAAGACACCTATGTAGGAATTAGAAAATATTTCGTAAAATATCATGTGACACAATAGCATTCAATCAAGGCACGTGCAATGCTATCAACAAATAAATCTAATTTCCGGTACTTGGGACCTTAAACTGAAGCTTTAGTTTCTCTACACAATTTCATCGCGTGTATCAGTATTTTCAATATTCTATGTAGTCTAAATACTTATACTATATAGTCTGTATAAGCAATTTATTGAGTATTTAATATTAATGTGTTGCCAAGTGAATTGTATTCAGTGTACAGAGTACACTCGCAAGTTGTCCGCCATCATCGAAAGTGAATACGCCCGAGGCTGGATGAAATCGAAAACATGCGCTTACGCAAGCGGAAAGTCAAAGGCTGGGGTCCCATCGAGTTGCGTAAGGTTACGATGTCCGTGTACGGGACCACCTTCATTTGCAATAACAAACTTAAGTACCTACCTACTGACGAATTAATTGTTCTTTCTGTCATTCAAAAATATACCTTGAAAGTAACTCAGGATCGGCCTCTACATATCCATCATCCTACGCTGACTAAATAAACAACAGAATTTAGTTATCATTTTGAGAGCTAATACCTACTATGAGAACTAGATATATACAGGGTTAAAAAATTTTGTTCAGATAACAATAATAACAGACGTTGTCCGATTCTATAACTTCCAAAATAGGTCCGTACTATCCGTTAAATGGTCTTTTAAGCGACTACTTCCCCTCATGTGTATGATAAAAAAAGGTTTTAAAACAGATAACAGCAATAAGGTTGGTTTAATACCGATCACTTAAATTGGAGTCACGCTTGCGCGTAATCCGGTGGCACCGATTGCGCAACCAAGTTATTTGACGCATCAAATGGTGCGTCTGCGCGTGCGCTATGTATCAATTGCGACCTGCATTTGTTGTAGTGTCACGGCAAAATTACGCCATACTTATTTTGTTAGTATGAAAGTGGGAATTGAAGGCCTATTTAGGACCCGGTATGTCTATGATTCAAAAAGTCTACATTTTTGTATGATGCCCGATGTCAAGTTTGCTGATATGTAAATCTATATGAATCAGGCACCTACCTACTGTCAAATCTTTCTAGCTACGTAAGTTATTATGTTCTTAGGAAAAATATACAAATTTCATCTACTAGATAACTAGTACGTATGTAATATTTATCGACATAAAATATTATATAAACGTAGGTACATAGTTATTTTGTGAATACTGAGTAATTTACCATAAAGGTGCTATTTAAGTTCTTATAATTACGATAAACATCACGTCATTTTACACTTTTTACATTTTATCACAATAATAAATACTATATGGATTTTCCCGGATCATCGCGTATAATGCGTAACGACAGAGTAGTATTCTGATGAACCGATAAAATTAATGAAGATCATGTAAATGATAAATCAGACTGAAGTATAAAAATAACGATTAGAATATGAACTATTGAGAAAAAAAAGTACCAGCCAAGATACATGTTTCTAATATATCTATTGGTTTAGTTCAAGGGCTCTTTATAAAAGCTGTTATAATCTGTTTATATTTATTTTTCTTAAGACGATGACACTATATTAATATTTCTTAAATTTTGTAATAAATCGATTATAAAAGATAATAATACTTAGGATATATAACATAATTCTTAAATACGCAACAGCCTCCTTAATTTTCAATTAACCTATGTGGTTTGGGAGATGATATAAGCAAAATAATAATTATAAAGTGATGTTTGATTTAATAAACAAAAAGCTTTTTATTTTTGTTGTTCTACTCTTTAGCTAATTGGAAAAAGAAAAACTGTGTTTTAGAATTGAAATAGGGTTATCATGGTAGAGTTTTTTCCTTGTTAACAAGGAAGGTCTATATCATAGGTCTATAATTATAGGTCATGAATCAAAGGAGCGCATTATTCAAATGGTTTCCAACTAAGACTATCTATGGGAATCTGTGATGCGTCTATAAATCTTCCTCTAAGTTAATTAACTTATCTTAACTTATGGCTCATCGTAATTATTAATAGATAGGTTTATACGATGAGCCAATCGATGTACCTACACCCATGTATTGACACCTTACATTGATATAATAATTTGTAAATGATTTTTTAACTAAATTCTTTCTTTAAAACTATTCTTAAGAGAACAGTTTCTTAGTATACAATATAGTTAGTCCAAATCGTTTCAATTTATGTAATGAAATACTGCATCAAATAATCTATCTATAAATCTACTCAATACTGATATCTTAATTTTCTTCTCAATAGGAAAAGTTAACATTTATACTAACAGGAAACAAACTCATCGATTCGTTTTCATCAAAAAAAGTGGGTTTAACATAGAATATTTCCCCTTCTAGTTAAAATCAATACCCATCGAGGAAAAACACATTTGGTTGCAAAAAAAACATCTCAGAATGTCATTTGAATATGATAAATGTGGTCGGTTGTAACAATATTTACATAAACAATAACGATAGGTAACAATGAAATCCTTGACACAAATAATTTCTGAAATATTTATTTTCTTTTTAGCGCTCGTTTTAGCTTTGAAGGTGTCAAAAGCCATGTATAGCCAACCTCTTTAGTAGAGAGATACACTTATATTAAAAACAGCCAAAGCTTGTTTATGTTACCTACGTAGATATTTCTACACAAGTGGGTGTGCTTTATTTCAAATACCTAGGGTACATAATTCGAAATTAAAACATAAAATTTTATTTTTATTTTGCGCTTATAATATTTCATATTAATAATGTATATTATGGTTATGAAATGAATGATTCATATACTTAATTTCTATAGATATTGTGAAAAAAAATTATAAGCTTACACTTTTTCTATATACATATTTATATCCACGTTTTATTTCAAAAGACGGGCCTACTGAAATATTTATTTATGCGCAAGTAAAATTAAGCATGAAAACGGTTTTTTTAGTCCAAACATGTACATTGTTGCTTTTTTTGAAAACAAATGCAGCGTGAAGTCTAAAGAATGAAGTTTACATAATATATAAATTTAAATACAACGAAACATGAAAGTTTGTTCATGGTTTTACAATGTTAGAGCGGTTTGTTCAATTATGTTTTTTGTTCGCTAACAAATATAATGGCGCGTATTCTCTAAAGATTTGTAACCTTAATTATTGTACTTTGATTTTTCTGTCAGATGTTAGAATTTATTTCATCGGTGCAGATATAAATACAGTATTTGACAGTTTTATTTTAATTGGATTTATTTATAAAAGAACTGTTAACAATAATAGTGTAGGGGAATTGTGCTTAAGATGACATACTTTTTGTTTCAAACCAAATATTCAAAATAAATAAAGTCATAGTGAGATCAAAACCTTACGATATATTCAAGTAATCACTTATTAACAAAAGTATTATAGTTTTGGAGCAATCGACTGAATATAAATTAAAAAAAACATCATTAAATGCACTTAGGTCCACGTGTGTAAGATGACACAAGACTAGGGAAAGATGACACACTATGTCATCTCAGACCTTATGTGGTATGTCGTCTTATCCAACAATTTTTTATTTTCTTTTTGGGTCCCACTCAGCAGTGCAAAAACAGAGATTATACAATGATGTCACTCTTAGCCAGTAGGTGAAATTGGATGAAAATCTTGTTAGTGCCGAATAAAAAAAGATAGGCATACAACCGCCTAATAAAGGCAAGATGACATATATGTCATCTTATACCTATGTCTAGTATGTCATCTTACCAAATAGTAAACAAAAGTTTCATGCAAACATCGTCACAAAATCTTTTAGGTTAGAACACGTTATTATTAATATTTGGGCCATGCATTAATCACTGTTTATAATTAATATTAGTTCAAACGAAAATATTCACATCTTATATGAATTTCCACCATAATCGAAAGCTTTGGATATTTTTTTCTCACTACATAATCACAAAAACGTTAACTATTTTGCAACGCGCTGTCAGTCTCCGCCAAATTGCACTTCACCACTAGCGCTACCAATAGGTACTCTGTAAAACGTCACGTATTCACCTTTGGGCCGAATATTAAACGAAATATAAAGGTGTGTCATCTTATCTGACTATGCCATCTTAAGCACTCTTCCCCTACCAACCATCCAAGATTTCGATATGTGATCTACGTCTATGATGATCATTAAGGATTGTTTTTTGAACAGTTATCATAATAACCTATCAACTATTCGTATGTGTGTGTGTGTTATGTATGTATGAATATTTAACATAATTATTGCATAAACCAGTTCTTCCATTCTGTTGCATTCAAGTTTTTAAGGGGCTAACAATTTTAATATAATTAGTTTTTGTTTTGTATGATCAGGAAATAAAGTTTACTTATAAGATATTTTGTGCACTGGCTCATATAAATAATAACCACTTTTTATACAACTGTTTATCGAATCGTATATAATATTAACGTTGTAGAACAGCAACAAAAGTCAACTTTTGACTGTCACTTGTTCATGTTAAGATAAAGTGATTTTTAAGTTCGCAAGGTTGCTGCATTAAGGTCGATTGCATTCCGCAGATAACTACTTATTTTAACAAAGCTAAGGTCTCAGATTATGTTGTACATTTAATGGTGAATATGACCTGAATTCATATGGAAGGGATTTGCATAGGCCCGAAGCGCCGTTTTGTGTTATTACTTATTCAGTACAATAACGTCACCTGTGTTTTCAATACACTTTCAATATTCTAAGTTGGTAACCTCGTCCAATCGTCCTACATTTTGCAGAAAATAGTTATTTTAGCACTTAGCTATTTCAATGAAATTGTAGGATATTGAATATTAATCTAACGAAGAAAAATAGAGACACCACGGAAATGAGCATAATGAATGAAAAATGCAACTTACGTTTTAAAAGTTCCCATGTTGCCAATGACAATAGACACCAGACAAAAGTCACTCAAAAAACATTTAATTGTGAACAAAACAAAAGAACACGGCTAGTTTGAAACACTTTTTGTTTTCGAACGTTCGAATGTAAATATTATAATTTAAAAAACGCGTGTTCGTTAGACCGGGAGCGAGCGCGCGCCGTTCGCCGCGAACGTGCTGGCTCGTCGTTTGTGGCGGAGTGAGGCTGGCGGCTTCAGCATCAGGCTCCCGCGGCTCGACGGCATCCAGCGCCACCCGCGAGAGAGAAAGTTACCAAGTTTGATAACTTCGCGGTTACGTTCGGCGATGACGCTACACCTTCCTCGCCGATTGCGTATTCGATGACAAAATTAAATTTTCGCGTACCAATGACAATCATGTGCTACTGACACGGTGAACGATAACGTAGCCCCAGTTTCTTATTGATTTGTTGTTATTTATGTTTTTTATATTCTTTAAAAAGAGAACTAATTTATTTATTGTAACATGCTACCGATTATTATTTAATACACGCGTTTTTCACGACAGTGTATATAAGATAAGGTACAGATTTGTTGATAAACTTTTATAAATAGTTACTATTGGGTTATTTGCATTGGTTATTTTAGAGACTGCATCTGAACAGAATTCATAAACAACGTGTTTCTGAGTAAAAGCGAGTATTATATTGATCGTTTATTACATAATACATGGGTTAATATTTATTCGATTGTAAGTGGTGACCGCGCAACTTTCACTTGTGCAAATAGCAGGTAGGTTTGTAAGAAAAGTCATGTGATAAGCTGAAATCGCGGGTTGCGGAGGCTGTGAGAATTTTCCGTCGATTTAGGTCGGTTGCGACATTAAATTGTATCGCGGCATTGTCGTTGCTAAGGGTCCAAAATATAATAGTTTATTGTTCTACAGTTATTTAAGGTCAAGGTTTGCTTTAAGCAGGTTAAAATAAAATGTATTTGTAACTCGTTATAAATTGTGTTATTATTATAAAATATCTAACCAAAGTTTAATAGGTAAATAACGTTTCATTGAATTTCATTTTACCTAATTCATAAAAATCTCCACAATTGGAGTTATGTTGCAGGACATATGGGGAATATCGTCAGTTACGTTAGATATTATTTACCAAAAATAGAGTTAGGTATTTCATTCAAATCTGAGAAATACTTAGGTCTCAGCATAGAAATTCAATATTCAAACGAAAATTTCAAAGAGAGCTAAATTCGTGATTTGTCTACGCTCTTTGTCTGAACCGTTTATAACAAAATCACGTCTTCTCCATTTATAGCATAAAGAATTCGAATATAAAAGACAATCAATATCTCAGCAGGACAAAGCTTGGGCTTGCACAATGGTCAATTTAACCAACACAGAGTGAAAGTCAAAGGAACTTCCAACTTAAAACCTGTCCGGTGATGTCATGGCTTATCTGGACCCTAAAAGAGTTAAATAATCGATCGAGCACTTAAAGTAACAACAAAAGATATGACATTAATTTTTTTTTTTTTTTTTTTTATTCATTTTTAAAGGGCTTTGTCGCTGTTGCGATTATGTCGCCCTATTAATATCTTATACAAAAATTACATCTTAATTTCTAATGTACATATAATATAGTTTATATAATACTTTGGCTTGATCCGATAGGGGATCAGCCAAAGCCGTATTACAGTCTCCAATCTGTTTTACGCGAGCGGGTCTGAGAGATTCATTACGGACACATTCCATCAACACATGGTATATGTCATCGATTACTCCACACACCTGACAATTAGGTGTTGTACTCTTACGCATCAAAAATGCAAATTTGTTACTTGGAATGTGTCCAGAACGAAGTCTCAGCGCGATTACAGTGTCATTTCTGTTTAATACATTATTATCCAACCATGGAGAACACAAAGGGTGTGGTTGTATTGCCTTATACCATATTCCTTTCACTTTAGATAGCTCATCAAAATATTCTTTAAACCTAGTAGAACAATCTTTTTTAATAGTCTTAACATATTCGGAATAAAAAGGCGAACTCAAATATGGAACACCATCACTAACAGCTTCCTTGGCTAAAACATCAGCTTTCTCATTTCCATCAATTCCGATATGAGAGGGGATCCATTGAAGTGCTACTATCGTCCCATTGGATTTCATTTTTGAGATGAGTTCTAATATAGAGTAGGCTATTGGTGTGCCACGAAAGATCGAGGTACACCGAGCCAAATGTTGGAGCGAGCTTCTAGAATCAGTCAGTACTACAATTTTTCTAACTTTTAAGGAATCTAAATATGCCAAAGCTTCAATAATAGCCACAAGTTCACTAGTCATGATAGATATATCAGAATTAATTTTAAATTTAATGTAAGTATTAGCTTGGGGGTCAAAAAAAGCAGCCCCGGATCCACTATATTCTTTTGAACCATCCGTATATATCCTGTAAAATCCTGAATAATCAGTATTAAGAATTTCCTCGCAAATAGTCTTTAGTTCGAAAGTGTTATATTGATTTTTAGGTTTGGACATTGGATTTATGTTTACTTTAATTACATGAGACAGATCTATGTTTGTCACCCAAGTTTGTAATGAGTACATTTCTAATTTATTGCTTGTGTGTATAGGAAGGTCATTAAGGGTTCGATGAATAGACACTAACAATGGATGCCGTTTATTGTTCCAGTACCGGTTTTGACATAACGGAGCTAACATTTCAACAGTGTCTATGACGGCGTTATTCTTTAGTCCTTTTGATTTTAACCAAAATTTACCAGCCAAATATCGTCTTCTTAAATAAAGAGGGAGCAGACATAGTTCACTCTGCATCACATGTATGGGGGTACTTTTAATAAAACCACCTATGACTCTCATTGCCTGATTTTGAATTTTATCAAGTTTTTCTAAATTAGACCGACAGCTATTATCAAATAAAAAACTTGCATAATCGATGCGACTTCTAATTATAGATATGTAAAGCCTTCTCAAATGTTTTGGGTGTACCCCCCATCCGGGACCAGCCAATACCTTAAAAATATTAAGAAACTTTTTGACTTTTTGTGCTGTTTCATTAATATGTCTACTCCATCTCAGGGAGCGATCTAACCACATCCCTAGGTATTTTACATTGTCAACAACTTGCAGTGTAGTATTATGGATTTGTATATCTGCAGATATTCTACGAAATCCTTTCTGAAATATACAAACTTTACTCTTGACTGAAGATATATCTAAACCTAATTTACCAAAGCACTCTGTAATGAAATCCACAATTATACAACCCACGCTGTATAAAAGTGAAAAAGAATGCTCCAAATTATAGATGAAATCGATATTTACACGCCTATTATCTCCTGCGAGAGGGATTAGTTAGTATTATGACTATTGAGACGCGTCTTCCGCAAAGAAAGTTTAGTGTTAGGTAGTTCGAATTATGTGTCCTGTACCGGGGTCGAACCTCACAATGTGCTTGAGCTTTCGTTGAAGAGATACATATATCGTGAAACCATAGTTATGTTGTAGGACTTGATTGGATATGACCACTTTTCTTACCATTCACGTCTCTGGTAAATGTTTCTAATAAATGGTAATAAAGTGATACCTTAATATATACTTACCTAATCTTATTACCTACATAAATAAAATACATAAAAATATCTAAACCTATTTCTTTCTTTTATCTTCAATGTGAACAAATAAACCCAAGGCACATTTATCTCAGTTTAAAATGTTAGAAATGTGTTCCCCATTTTGTTTACAATTCTGAACTGTTGCAATTGTTTATTGACATTAGAATTAAAAATTTACATTTTAGTCCCAAATGAGAGAGTACTGAAAGTAACTGTAAAACGCATTGTCTAAGTATGGCCTCGGCAGGAAAGCTTGACGAATTGTTTAAATGTATTCGGTTTGTGTTTTAAACCTCTCATCGTCACGTGTCCCCGTCGAAAGTGAAATTTTGTCAATATTGTCATGAACCAAATTCACCGGTGGTTGCGAAATCATATGCAACAATGTTTAATGTCTGCCTTCATATTATTCATCGAATAAGACTCTTTGGTAATAGGTATGCTAATACGATAAAGCTTCTGCCCGTGACTTTGTTTTCGTAGAATAAATACTTTATCGGGGAAAAGTATTCCTTAAAAAAACTGTCAGGTCCGTTACGACGCCAAAGAAGAAGAACGCATTTATGTATATTAGTTTGGATGCTTCATTAAAAATCGTATGTTACTTGCTGAATGAATTAAAAAGGACATGTTTAGGTCGGTAATTAATTAAATTTGGGTATTAAATAAATATGATTAGACGTCATTAATATACACAATTTATGTAAAAATACCTTAAATAAATTAATTCTTGTTGTGCCAAATATTATCGTTTATCGACATATCTTATGTTGCATATTTAATTAGCTACCTACTTGAGTGTGAAATAAAGGTTAAACGTTAGACGATTAGGACCTCATGTTGAGGTACACCGGACAAGACTGACCGGTTGACTTTGTGGTTAGTGACCCTAATTTTCATGCCGCTGGTCGTGGGTTTGAATCCCAGGACAAACATTTATGTGCATGAAAATGTGTGTTAGTTCTGTGTCTGGGTCTAACTATTCATATAAGTATGTATTTAAAAAGTATAATGTGTAGTATATCAGCTATCTGGTAACCGTAGCACAAGCTCTGGTTAGTTTGGTGGTTTGGTGAAAAAGTTCCCGGATTTTTATTATTAGTATTATATCTTTAGTATTCATTATTTTTATTTGGTTCTAGATATGTAGATATTACAATCTATATAATAGAATATAGTTACAATATGTTATCAAATGGTCAAAGCTTTTTTCTCGTAGGTATTTAAATACTTAATTAATAATTACTATGGCGTAGTAGTTGTATGTAGGTACATTGTACATCCCGGCTACGAGCCGGGATGTGGTGGACGCCGTTCGACCACTCCTGAAGGAGTGGCTCGAACGGGAGCACGGGGCTCTCACCTTCCACCTGACACAGGTGATCACCGGGCACGGTTGCTTCGGGCGATACCTGTGCCGGGTGGCGGGCAGAGAGCCCACGGAGACGTGTCACCACTGCAGGGCCGGCGTCGCGGACACGGCGGAACATACGCGCGAGGAGTGCCCCGCTTGGGCGACTCCTCGCACCGCCTTGTCCGCGACGGTCGGCGCAGACCTCTCGCTGCCGGTCCTTATCAGGGCCATGGTGGGCAGCGAGGAGGCCTGGGAGGCGGCCGCAACCTTCTGCGGCCAAGTCATGTCGCAGAAGGAGGCGGCGGAGCGGGTGAGAGAGGACGACGTCAACTCTCTCCCGCTTCGCCGCCGCAGGCACGGTAGGCGGCGACTGGCCTTCGCGGGCCGGTTGCCGCCGTAACGCCGGGGACCGGGACGGCGGATCGGGGGATCCGCTGTCCACGCCTACGGTCCCATGCCGGAGATGCCCATTTGTTCCATGGGCATCTCCGGTGAAGTTGAGAGGGGGGGCGGGACTCGCATGCGTATTCGCATCGTGAGTCCCGCCCCCCCGAGACGGGCTCGGCCTCCAGTTGTTTTTGGGAGGCCGAGCAGCGCCGGCGGGGCATGCGGTTGTAAGGCTTACGCGTGTCCCGCAGCCCCGCCACACGGCGCCGAGGCGTCAATGGAACCCCAGGGGTTTAGTGGGTAGGCACCGGCACCTTCTGTGCCGGTGAGTCTCCACTTAACCCGGCGGCTCCCCCCGGAGCTGCCGGGTATCCTATGAGGATTCCCCTGGGTAATCAAAAAAAAAAAAAAAAAAATAGGTAAATTGTACATCATACAAATCACATAAAACAATTTCCTGTATCTAACATTACAAAGGTATTTGGTATAGACAGTTGACTATCGAGCTTAAGATTGTCAAATTTTTAGGGGCATAATATTTTATGTCATGATAAGGGTTTTAAATTGTAATATCGAACGTAACATAAATCAAGTTGAGTCAAGTTGAGATTACTTCTTAATAATACTTAGTTCTACTTCATCTTCACTTCCATCATCTTAATCAGAAATATGTTTGTTTGTATCTCAATAGATTTGTATTGGCATGATAAATAGCTTTATTGCTTCTCAGTCTGTATTAATGTACCTACTGATTTTGATTGCCGCTTCTGTGAGAAAAAGCTTTCTCTGAACGCGAACATCGTAAACAATTTGTAGTAGGTATTATGATATCTTTGCGGGTTTGACTGATAATAACGTAAGTTTGAAATAAAAATTATTACCAGAAAAAAAATTGCCTAATAGTTAATAGAACGTATAAATATTCATATCGCCACGATCCGTGATTTAAACATTATGAAATAAATTCTGATGAAGTCATGTGACTTGACTTCAGATAGGTATATCGTCTAAATGAACTTGTGACCTGTTGTGAACTTGATTCAATCTCGGATCGGGTTTATGTGAATAATTGAATCCCATTTGATGAGTTGCTTAACCTTCGTTGGAATTTCATTGATCTCGAAATAAATGTCTCGTGTCATGTGATTTAATTTATTTACTTGCCTCTTTCCTGCGGTTTCACTTTGAATTCTATGTGAAATAGACTAATGGATATTATATCACGTCTTTTTGTGCCTTAATGGCTGGCCTTATCAAATTTGAATCGATCACTCCGATACAATATGAAAGGACCACAAACAGACAAATAAATACATTTTTTATATTTAATGATGTGAG
Source organism: Thyatira batis (assembly GCA_905147785.2). Taxonomy (NCBI): domain Eukaryota; kingdom Metazoa; phylum Arthropoda; class Insecta; order Lepidoptera; family Drepanidae; genus Thyatira; species Thyatira batis. The sequence goes on along the minus strand of LR990496.1, from coordinate 4,747,998 downwards.
GATAGAGACATAAAAACAACCGAATAAATTATTTTAACTGGAATAAATTATATTATTTATTCATTTTCTATTTTTGTTCTCTAGTCTGATCTCATTGAATTGATTTTATTTGTAACCGTTTAAAATCCAAAGTCTATTATTTCCTCTAAGGTTTTTTTTCCACAACTTGACGAGGAATTTTCGTAATTATTATCTTAGAGATTTTTTGTTGAAGCAAATTAAATTTGCAGATTTTTTTAAGTTAAAACGGACTTAATCAACCGTGTTTTAAAACGAGATATGGAGTTTTTGTTTGTTACAAAAAATGTATCCATCATCATTCCTCGACACCTGTAACGAATGGTTTGTGTCCTATCCTTAAAATTAAATACTTAATGGTATAAGTTAAGTCAGGGTCGGTAACCTACGAGCCGGAGAAGGGACAATCGTTAGTTAACCAAGGATGCGCGTGAGTTTAACTCGTGACCATGCGCCATCATTGTTACCCTCCGAATGGTGTTTTACTGATATTTTATACATGCGTTCATTATACTATTGCGGTTTATCTAATGTTGCAAACTTCACTAATATTTGATTCATAAAAATATTATGTATCCAATAAAGCATTTTTAAGCAACTTATTTCTTTATTTACAGAAATTATATGGTTGTCCTGTTAATGAAAATATTGACTATGACCAAAATAGGCACTATATTATTTAATGATCAGCTAAGTTATCATTGATTTACCCCTGAATTTGAATGCTATCCGTTGTTTTATTGTGCAATTATTTTGCCAATTGTAAAACAGTAAACATATTTAAAATGTCAATGTTCAGTCCCTGATCTCACTGCTAAAGTTCATGTTTATGGTAAGTGTTTGAAGTATCATAAATTTACGAAATAAAAGTAACAATATTTAAGAGCTTTAATATAATTATCGTTTATATTAGAAGTTCCTGAAAGAAAAACGTTTAAATACCAATGAAACTAAAATATACTTATATTATAACGTAGTCTAAAATACTACTCTAGTGGAATTCATAGTAAGGCATTTTTGCTTGGTCAATGGGTTATTAATGCTTTGTTTTATTTTATTTTAAGAATTTGACGTCTTGAATTTGACGGGAATCATAATAATGGCTAGAGGATACTATTAGGGAGATTCCACCGTAATATGGTTTCGTTGCAGTTTTTCGTCATCATTATTTCAAGTTGGATCCAATCAAATGATCCGTCATAGCATGCAACGTCACCGCCAATCAACTTAGTGTTAAAGGAAGTATACAAGTTTTTGCTGAAATGTCGGGGATTCATCAAGAATTCCCTTGTACAATTTACTATTTGAGGAAAGCATGATTAAATTGCCGTAAAAATAGTCGCTGACACATCTTTTAAATACCATGTACTTCTGGGTAAGTATTAGCTTCATTTCATGGATAAAATGTATGTAGCTAATAAGGACTTAATTGTTTTATGCGTCGCTCTTTTTAACTTAAGTTTTATGTGCTTTCAAAAAAGTACCCAAACTAGGTAAGTGCTGAAGTAGATCTGATGACATTTATTATAGTTCATCGACCCGGATACATAAAGTGTTTTGACCTCTAGATTGTTAGACATGGTACCTACTATCATACGAAGACTTGAAATTCATATCATTTCCGTTGAGACTTAAAAATTACATTTTATGTTAGAATGTTTAATAGTCGTTACTATAATCAAATTGGACTGTAAATTTATAATTATGATGTTTATTTTACAACAGGATATTTGTAAATAAATATATACCGAAATTATTTTATTAAATTTTTGTATATAATTTTTTTATAAACACTATTTGCGTCAGGTTATACCTTATATTGCTAAAATATACTAAGTAATGGCTAAAATAAATCATCAAATACTCCAGGTGTTATAAAGTTATCTTCCATTCTTAGTTTTTCTTCCCAACTTAAAATAATAAGACAATTCGAGATAGCAACGGTTAATAGCAGTTCACTTCACTCCGGAAGCTAGGTGTCGCTTATGCGGAAGTGATTGCCGACCCCGGTGATTGGGAAAAGGCAACACAAGAAGAGCATTTATATACAGTACACTGATTAATAAATACTAGTATATACTTTATAACATTATTAATTATTAATCAAGTCAATTTTATCTACATTATTTTATAAAGTGGAAATAAATGTATTTTCATTTGTACCAAATACTACTGTGCCGATTTTAAAAATTCTTTGGTTACCATTAGTGAATTTATGTAGTAAAACTTATTTAACAAAGATTTATTTAGTTTCAATTGGCCATCAAAAGTTTTTTTATTTAGGATCTCATAAAATACTCTCTAATTAAATTTAAATCTTTTTCCTTAACTTTCAATATGGATAATCCTACAAGACGTTCATTTATTGTTTTTCCTTATTATTTTACCGAACAATATTGACTACATATGGTTAACCAGAATTAAATAAAGGTGCTTACATTAGGGGTCATCCATTAATTAAAAAGCTACATATTATTTTTACTAAATTGACAAACTACAATTATAAATAAATATTATGGCTCTGGAAACATTCAATTATCCTTTTAATTTACATTAAATCATGGCGGAGGTATTTGACGTCCCTACCTAGTCATGATTCGCATTACACGTAAAATAAACCAACCGGTTCGGCATAGCAATAAAAATGTCTAACTTACGTAATTTAGCGGACCTCATACCCACTGCAGAGTTTTAATAGTCAGTCACATGACTCTATGCAAATTGGATACTATGCGAAGTTGAGTGATTCACCCACGCGTCGATTTGTGATTTCAGGTTCCTTGGTGATATACCTATATTTAGGTGGCTATAAGGAACAGAGTGAAGAAGGATTTGTTTTTGTATTTTTCTATGGACGTGTATCAAATAATTATAATCTATTAACGCTATCAATCAGATATGTAGGTACCTGATTACTAGCTGGTTCATCTCATAGTATAATTATTATGAGAGGTTCATGTCCTAATCTATAATTTTACAAAAATTCAACATCTTTCTTCAAAACATTATATAAGAAAATATCCTTGAAATCTCTCAAAACTCTGAAACATTGATCTCTTTTAAAATCCTAACAGAACTACAAAACTATGCTGAAGGATTCTACACGTTATAAGAAAATAAAATTAATAATTACCTACTTATATTTACTTGGTATTTGTTTGATTGTAACATTTATTTTCAGTATAAAGAGATCTAAGCCTTAGATCGCGCTTGGGGTGATTAATATTATGATGCATACATTATTATCATTTCTGAGAATTAAGGTGGCTTTATAATAACATTGTTGTGTATGATGTTCCTTTAGGGTAATCCTTATTTAAATATTAGGTACTTGGGAATCCCAAATTCATGCGAGTATAAGAATTAAATCAACCACCTACGGCGCTAATACCAGTTTTTGCTTACGTGTTTTTGGATGCACATTTTCCCCGTTTCTTGGGTAGTCAGCTAAAACAAATTAGCTTTATGATACTATACTTATAGTAATTGTAAGGAATCCAAAAGCTACTATGACGATGATGGTATTCTAATCAATAATTTTTTAAGCTATATATGATGTTTGTTTCTTTGAACTATAAAATACTTAACTATCAGTAAGGCTCTTTGTATCTTTATGTTAAAATGTATGTATAAATAGTTATGGTATGAAATAGATAATTTTTGTATATTGTATTTTGTTTGTATTTTGAACACAAAATCTAATTTATATCTTTAGTTATTACTTGTACTGTTACAGAAAAGCATTATCGATGTCATATGGGGCGAGGTGGTTACTCTGACTTTCAAGCCGCTCGTAATGTAAGCCTAATAATGTTTCAACTACATATTTGCTTTGGATGTAGGAATCTAAATGATTTAGTACCGATAACTAATAAAAAAAAACAAGAATTGCTAAGATTGAAATCAGGCAACCATGTGTGAGGGATGTTCCATATATTTATTTAGAACGAAACTGGCTAGCACAGAACTAGGTGCGCACACGTCGGTAAAAACTAATTCGCGTGCATGAAAACAAAGCGGTTGCCCTTTGCACGATGCAAACCTGCAGACTAAAGTGGGGGACGTGCAAACACGTTAAATGGCGGGAGAAAGTCAGCGTTCTTCCGCAACTGCAACATCAGCTGCGCAGGAGCATGTGACTCCGGAGCATGTGACTGCGGGCCGGGGGAGGGCGGGGCCCGGGGAGCGCGTGGGCACAATGCATTGCGAAAACTATACGTAAACTGGGCTACGCGGGTTACGTTTGCGTTACGTCTTATTTTGTATTACTAACATGTGTTTATTGACATTATAAAAATCGATTACACAATGCTAATTAAAGAATTCGTATTCACCATGCTTAATTCGCACCTTTCGGAATTTAACTTCGAATTGGTATATCAACTGGGATTTCCCGAGTGAAATAATAAATAACTTTTGTCGAATATGAAGTTGAGCAACGCTTATTTTTAGAGTTTTCACTTTATATGTTTATTGGAGTTTGACAGTTAGGTTAGCGTCTCTTGTAAACCATTTCAACACATGGCTTCCAAGAGCAGCTGTCACCGGTAGGTTTTCAGCGCCAGGTTTCCAGCCAAATAATGAGCTCTTCCACTGTCACTTAATTTATACATTATTTTTGAAAAATTACAGGCAATTAATTATATTTAATACTTTGCATTGTTTATTTACTTGGGTATATGGTATATTTATATAACGTAAATGTTTATTTTATGACCTCTAACAAAGATAACATCACATATTTACATTAACGATTTGTACTAAGACTAGGAGCAATTTCAATAAATATTTATTATTACTAAACGTTTAACATATATATATATACATATATATTTTTTAATAATTTATTCCAACCAACTAAAATATATCTAATAACGTTAATTATATTAATATTAAATATTATAATCACACATCTTTTTAAACAAATACCTATGCATGACACATTCGCACTTAAAACGTCTTTAAAATGTTTTTAATTAGTAATTTAAAGTCAACGTCCTTTAAAGTGATGTAATTGTAAGACCTTTTTGTTTTGAAAAACAAAATAAACATTATTACTATACATATATCTGTACCTATTTAATGAGGCGAGTACTGTGTGCCGTCTTGACCTAATCAAATATGACTTACCTTTGGCACAAAAAGAGAATAGGATATGACGTTTGATAAGTGGGTATGTCGATGTCTAAGACGTATGTGGCCAAGCTCACGTCAGCCCAGAGAAGTCATGTGCTTTTGAGTACGCGGACATGAAACCGGATAAATCAATCATCAAAATATTTATGAACTAATGCGTGGAATCATAATAATAGTTATGTGTTCTTCTTATTAATACATGATGTATTAGCAATTAGGTTTTTGTGGGCTTATCGCCCACAATATTTATAAATATTTATTGTAGCTATTTAATATTCCAAACGATTTGAAATTACAATGATTTATAAGATGCATCAATAATAGCAAAAAATACTTGCTCTTATTCTGATATTGAAATAAGTATGACCCATCATATTCGTCGATTTTCAATCATGCTTTTGAGTTGGATCCACCGTGAACACATAGAAAATGCTAATTACTTGTAGGTTTTTTCAAGAAAAAAATTACCACTTTAACTACCTTATTACTATTAAATTAATTTATTTAATTAATTAACAAAATTTTGTTTCAATGTATCGTTTAATGTTTGCAGCATAAATAATGAGATGTAAAGTACACGACGTATATACTCGTAATTTACTATAATTTCTGAAAGAAGAGATCATCACTGCATTTTAAACAGCTGCAGGCTGGTTTAAATAAATTATTTAAATAAATTCAACGTAAGATAACTTGTAAACTGTTAGTTTCCGCATAGCATTGGATTATGATGTACCTAATATTACATAAATTATCCAATCCATCTTCTACATATAAAGGAGAAAATGGGATAAATATTTTTTATATGACAGTTTGAAGTCAAGTCCAACTTATTCAATATTATAAAAGTCAGAGTTGCTCCAACCTAGCGACGAATAGTATGGAAGAGAACGTAGTGTTTTCTTTATTTTCTGATAGTTGGTAAAACTATAGGGGGTAAGCTTATTTGTTTACTATTTTACAGAACTAATATAATATTACTGGTTGGCTTTTTTACGAAATAGAGAGCTTATGGTATGAGTATCGTAAAGTTATAGTAGTCAGAGAGCTTTATTAAACTTTGCGGATACTTCTTCAAGTGCTCACGGAACATAAAAATTTCGATGATTACATACAGTTATTACCGCGGAGGCTGCGGAGGTGTGTGGCCAATTATTGTTGAAACGTCCGTTCGTGGGCAATTTGAGACGATTCCGAGCCAATGTGGTCATAGAACACGCTATCAAGCTTAAGCCCCACGGTCAAGTAATACTGTTTACTTAAATGTTGGAATAAATCGACATATTAAGCTATTTATTAAATTAGTCACGCTGTATTTGTGTTTTGTTTACTTGCGTGCTGTATCGATAATTATTTTGGAATGTGCGTGATTCAATCATATATGTATAAGGAAGTGACTCGATTGTCGTAAGTAGCGTGAGAAGATACTAGATATGATTTCATAATTTGCTGTATTCCACCCATATTAGGTAGAACAAATATTTACATTGGACTCTTTATTTACTGACTGTTGTTTAAACCTTTAATAACTTTACGGATGAAGCTTATCTCTAAATTAATTAAACTTTACTTCAAATATATGAGTATATTTTATTATTAAAGCTTGAAAATGCTCAGACACCAGGTCATTACCCAGTAGGTTAACGAAGGGCAGATAAATCTGAGTAATTTAAAGTAGTTATTGCACTTTAAATTTTACGGCATTTTAAGAGTAAGGCAACTTAAGACACGTTTCTTATTATTTAAATAGTACCTTCCCTAATGCATATTGTCAAACATTTGTAATAAGAACATGTCCGGCATTGTGATAAGTAAGGCATTTCTAGTTTGGACGTCGTCAGTACTTTCCTATGTTAGCCTACTTACATGAAATTTACATAACATTAAAGGTACTTTTAAATAAAGTTTATCATAGTTAATGATATTTAATTATTATTCAATACGCTCATCATACGCAAGTATTCAAATTAAATATTACTAGGTATACGTATATAGTATATACGTTTGAATATGAAGAGTTAGAAGACATAAAACTAAGTTAAATAAATTAAAGCCCATCTTACTGTTTCACGTTCATATTATTTAGTCTATGTTGTTTTTAAAATTCAGAGAAAATGATAAACAAAAGTACATAGTAAGTAGGTATACTAAGTAGTACCTAGTCCCTCAAATTAAAATCAATGTCTGATGTTTTTATATGTATCAACTCTCAATAAACTCAACATGGTCTGAAACTGTAGAGTAGGATTTGTCTCTGGTTACAGCGGTCATTCCCAAACCCCCCTTCCACAACGGGAGGGGGGGCACGAAGGGCCCGCCAAGAGGGCGGGCGGTCGTCGGGGGGGGACTGGACGCAAGGGCTATGCCAGATTCCCAGTTCCCCCCCACAAAGACGAGGAAGGAGTGTCGCTGGGTTGTTTAGTGGGTATACCGGTTGACTAGCAACCGGGGAGTCCCACATAACCCTTCCTGTCCCCCGACAGGGAGGGTATGCGTAACGCATTTTTCCCAGCGCAGCGTAACAAAAAAAAAATAAAGGATTCCCTCTGGTTGGCGTAAGAGGAAAAATATTAGGTTAGTTTCGAGCACAGTATAACGTAGTCGTGCTTGTAAGCTGGACCGGTCCCCGGTATCGTCCTCATCGGAAAATGTCAAGGCTGTCATTGTGTTAAACAGACGGTCACATGACTCGGTCACATGACGTCCGAGTTGTATCGCTAATATTTATGTTGTTTCGATTACTGAGAATGGATAGATTACCGGACAACACATTCCGACATCAATTCTGATGTAAACTGGTCAGTGACCAATTCGAAAATTTTAGATCTTTTTTTTATGCGTTATTTTGTTATTCTATGTAAAATTTATTTATTCCACTGTAAATATATGTTTATTTTTTATTATTCAATCAATGATAAAAACTATACAATAAATACAACTTATATGAATAATATATTTTAAGAATGTGGAATACATTACATACTTTTAAATCATTGATGTTATTTTTCAAATACAATTTTTTTACCGTTTTTATTTCATCGATATTTAGTGAAAACGATTAAATTATATGTGTAAATAAAATTAGTGACTATACAATAATAAACTGAATTACTACCTAATTAAATTTGATTTAGACGACTATGATCTTATTGACGGAGAAATTGATGGAGTTCGATGTTATGTATGTTTAACAAATCTACCGAAAATAAAATTATTAAATAAAATTCAGGTTTTACAGTTGAACACACATTCTGAAAACTTACCCATGAAAGTACGGTACAAGTAGGTATGATAATTGTGCCTAATTTAATTTTATTGGTTTTGCTTTCTTAGAAATTAAAAAATTACAAGCAATTCATATAGACCGGAGAGGTAATATTTTCAGCGACTATTTACTGAAAAAAATAATTAATTAGCGCCATCTATTGCTATTATGTGAAACCATATCATAGCTTTGTGGTCAAGCAAAGCCACAGTAATGCCTTCACGCCACCGGCGTATGCGATCGGTGGTCAGTTAAGAAAATGTTTGAATAAGCCTCCAGTAGATGGCAGTCAAGTAGGATGTTGTTTTTTATGATAATTTATGTTTATTTTAGAAAAGAAATTAGATAAATAGACGTCATTAGATATCTTAGAAACTTAAGTATTTGTATAGAAATGACTGGATATGTAAGTAGGTAGGTATCAGTATTTTCCCCAAATACAATCAAAAAGAAAATTATGAATAAAACAGATTAAACTACATTATAATTTCACATCCTGATACATCCACATCCACATTAAAAAATATCCTGATATAATAATTTTTGTTTTTTCAGTTCGGTATAACTGCTACAAAATGAAGTTATTAAATAAAAAATTATTATTTAGGTAGAGAACGCGTTGATGTCTAATGTATCGACAAGAGATAAGCATACACTTCAAGTTCGTTTCTGTTGAGATGCAATAATTTTGTAGAGAAGATTCTAGGTTCTACGTAACTCTTTTGTTGTAAATGTTCAAACGATTTAAGGCGATCATCGCCTTAGATCGTTTATAAGGATAAGGATTTCAAATCATATAATTACGATGGAAAAGTAGACCTAGTACCTAATTGATGACTTTGTTGCTAATATATTAAGCCCCCAATACTCATGTTATGAACTTTAATATCCATGAAGGGCATAAATGTAAAACTGTATAAAAATAATTGCGGTGCTGGGTGATGTCATGTTTCGCGATTTCTTCTCCATATTCGCAAACGATAATTTTCAAATTCCTAACGGCCATTAGACGAGATTAAAAATGCGATGACATAAATTATTTAAGATTTCACTTTTATAGAAAGCAAGTAACGAATGGATATTTTGCTTCAATAGATTATGAACAAAGATGTATAGGTATCGTTGGCAAAGTGTTTAATGTATGATAATTTATTGGGTGTCCAACCTGTATACAAAGTGTTTCACATTATATGGGCGAGTCCAAGTCCTTGTGCTGGTTGCGTGGAGGCGCGCGGGCGCAGCGCAGGCGGAAGTGAGAACGAAAGAAAGTACTCGACGGCAACCGGTCGCGTTTAGTGGGCCACTCGAGTTCACGCCGCGCGCCGGCCGAGCCGAGCCGAGCCGAGCCGAGCCGAGTCGAGCCCAGGCGAGGCGAGGCGATGGCACCAGAATGATGAGACTATGGCGGTGTGACCATCAACTATATATTCTTTATATAAAATGATGGAAAAACTAGCTAGGTGCCCCTTGCTATACTATTTACGGGTTTGGTGTTTTGGTTATATGAGTATCACAAATGCGAAAATTTTCCAAAATGTGTTCCATGTTTATTATTAAATCATGGCAGCTCAGCCCTATATTATTAGCACACAGGTAGTCTGGAATAGCCTAAAGCTTTATATCCCGGGAAACTAGAAGATCTCGGGAACCCGGGAACTCGGGACAAAAAGGATGGAAGCTAAATTGCTTCCCCGCCTTCGTTGTTTTACATAAATATAATTTTAATACATTCAGTGGTTTTCCTTGACTTACACACATAGGAAAGAGTACTTGTTTCAGTATTTGGGGATAAAAAACTACTATAAAAATATGTACCTGTATCACAAGAATATCCAACAACCACATTTATAATCTATATCTTTCTAGAACATGAAGCAAGTCAATACTATCCACCGTAAAAACTATCAAAGCCTGTCATTGTTCTCAGTAACCTAGTATCAAAAACTACATTGCAACTTCGTGTTTAAATATCTTATTTTCTTATCAGTCATCACTTAAATTACTTTGAGTCAGTAGTTCAAAAAAATATCTGATATTGCTTCTCTGCGGGGTGTACCTAGTCGTAGTTTTTTTGTCGCCCAATTTTGATGATACGGAAAAAAATAAGTACCTAATCTACGGTATTTTTAAAATGTTGCCTCTTCCAATTGCATTTTGTACCATGTAAGTTAGTAGTTTTACGGTGCAGGGGAGATTTTCTTGTAATTCAGTTCTCCGTAGATCAGGATGTAGCGCGTCATCATTCTAAATTGATTTCGGCCCAATAAATACATTTAGGCCTGGGTGGTGGACTATGGTGGTATACCACCTCCTTGTTAGGGGAGGCTCCAGCTCCTCATTGGAGAAGTTAATGAGCTGATGATGATGAAATTAATAATAGAATCAAGCCACTTAAACTATTTTAGGTCCAAATATCTTCAAGCTTGGTAATTGCTAAGAATTACAATTGTTTAGGTTTCTAAACATACAGATTAGCTTTATAGGCAAAGTGTTTTTGTCGGTTATAACTTAAAAAAATCCGGAAAACAACAACAAATTATACTAACACACTTTAAATACATTAATCTTACCTAGCGTGAAGCGTATCAGGTATGCGTTAAAAATTTAAAATTAATTGGCGTAACAATTTTTCATAAAGAATATATTTTCGGACATGTTATCTGTATATTCAAACTGTACTATATGTACTGTTTGGTCAACATTTCTTCAGACTTCAATCAGCAATTCGAGTCATCGCTGTTTTACATTAAGTATAATGATAAATAAATTATGAACACATAAAATGGTTATACCCATCTCCTTTTTCATGCCCTTATCCCGCCTAGCCAGAGTGATATTTTCCATTCCATTAAAAGGGTAAAACTCATATAGACATTAAATATTATATATAGTTATTATAGTACATAGTAACACGTGTATAGATATTTACACCTACATTTACGAAATGTAAACATATTAATCCTGTGTAGAATTAAGCCTAGGGCCTATGAATAGATACATATGATATTTGCTATCTAGATTCTAAGATAATAGTTTCTTATTTTTATACCAACTGTAACGGCATCCTGGAGGCACAGAATCCGGAGTTAAGTTGAAGTGCGAATATTAAGAAACCACTTTTATATTTCTTTCCCTTAGCCCATTTAAAAAGTGTCTGCAAAAACCTATAAAGCTGAAATTTTTTTCTATCTCTATAACACAACGTACCATCTACATAGATAGATGATATTGATCTTTTAAAGAAAATCTGACGTGCTGCATATTTATGTGAGTAGTGAAATCGACGAATAGCATTAATTAATATTTGGATTTCCCTATCGCCATTTCATTCTGAGTGTAAAATATCTATACACCTAAACCTATATATCTACTATACTTTCAACTGAACAAATTGTCTTGAAAGTCTGTGCTGAATCACTTACTTAGCCATACATGCTATTCTTTTCTCAATGAGTTGAATTTTATGAAAAACACTTGAAGTCATAACAAAACCTTTTTGGATAAACAGAAAATATTCTATAATTTATCAACTATTTTCTAATTTGTGATTCATCACTTTGACTAACAAACGGTTTGAAATTGCGGAACAAAGTTATGTTCGTTCATAAAAGAAAAGTATTTGGATAAAATCTGTAGATACCTAGTAGAAATCGTGTTGACATAACGCATTACCACGTTCCATACATACATTAGACGCTGTTATTGTATGTAACATAGCATAACGAGCGAATGATTGACGGAATCATGCTTTTGGACTCTGATGGGATCTGTGACCTTAATAACTGATAGAAATAAAAAAAATTAATACCTACGTTCAATTAAGCACAGTCATTCCATACGAAATTTCTTATAAGGAAAAAAAATTATAAGACTACATTCTGGCCCGGGCTTTCACTAAAGATCCTAGAATAAAAACTTGTCTCTAATGTGCTGCGTTAAGGTGTGCAGAAAGGACATACAAAAACACTTTTGCTTAAATTCAGTTTGTATAATTTTAAAATGAATTTGCATATTTTGACGTAATAATTTTCTCCTTTCAGGTGTATTGACACTGTCGATTAGCATATCAGGTAACCAAATCTTAGTTATTACCTTAAGCAGTGTTTCGTATGGTTAACGTTAAATATCCAGTTAGTCCTTTAAAATTAAGTCACTATTCGCAATAGATTTAATCTATATCCTTAACAGTTTAACACGGACTATAACTGAACTATCCAAAATATATGTAAGGGATACAGGAATCCTTTTTAGTCCTAAAGGAAGGCCTAACACGAATATTCTGCGTAACTGTGTCACAGTATATATGCGAATACGTTGACCTTACGACGTCAAGTGTCGCGATTTGGAAGTGTTTGTATTGGTTGGGCTTGTTCGTGTGTGTTAGTGTTGCAGTTGAAGGATGAAAAACGACTTGGCGAAAAGGTCTACAATTATTGTTATTTACTTTTGTTTTTAGCATAATACTACTACTATCTGTATCTTTCTCTTTACGACCAATCTCAATTATGGTAAATTGGTTACACTGTTATAATTTAAAGCATAAACTGTATATATTTAGTACCTATAGACTATACTAAAATACATTCTTCGGATCACAATATTTATTCAAACATTTACCAAGAAAATGTAAAAGTCTTTACACGCCTGAAACAGACGTCATATGCCAGGCTTCCACAATATGTTTATACTAGGTATATTAAAAAAATACTAACATCTGAAATGAGCAGTGACAACTATAGATACGAATAAAACGTGTATGAGTGTGAGTGTAAGACTCAGTTGGGGCGAGAGAAAGTCCTCAGGGTCCATTCACAAGCCGCATACAAATATTTGTGGACGCCTACAATTCCAAAAACGTGTTTAGGCCTTTCTACGCATTCAAGTGATAGCAACCTGCGTGAGCTTGACAACAGATTTGTTAATGAATTTAGTGTTAGGTTAATGGTTTAAATGATTGAAATGATCATATATAAATGTTTTCAATGTTTCGAAAAATAAATCATTCCCTGTTTTCCTAAATTTCCTGGTTCTATTGTAAAAAAACATGATTGAATTCTGTCAATTCATAAATCTATTCTAGTAAGGGTATTCAGCGAAAGAAAACTTAGATATAATGTGTATTTACAGGCTTGCTAGCTCGGTCTGCACGTTATCCTTACTTTCAAGCTGCTGGTCGTGGGTTCAAATTCTGCCCAGGACAAAATTTTCATATACGATTGTTTTATATCTATGTGGAACTGAATATCTAATATCATTTTAAAAATAGTAGGTATCGTGCGGCTTACTATAACATAAGCTGTGCATATAAGATGAGCTATGTGTAAGATTATGTCCCATTACATTTACTATTATGATAAAACCAGACGCTTGTGAAGTCGAATCCAGTTACCATCAATCAATTTGGGGTAGAGGTCTATAAATATAGGTATATAACTCCTGAATATAGAAGTTCAAGAGCGGCTCGAGACAATTGATAAGATTATATCTACGATAGATAAACTCTATTTCGTGTAATATTAAGAATGATAAAAATATAGTTCTACTATCCTGTATGTTTGCACGTTTATTACTCTTCCACGCAACGGATTTAAAAGGAACCAATATATTTTCTGGATTAATATGTAGTATACTTAAGTGCTTTTTGTTGACAGAAAAATCGCGAGGCTTTCCCAAAACAGCTTCTTTATAATAATTTCTAAAAGAAAAGCCGGTATTTGACCAATAGGCTGTATTTTTAACATAAAGAAAAAATATGATATAGAAAAATATTATAAAACAGTTTCCAAGCATAATATATTACAAAAACAAGTCTAATAATGGATCTCTCGTTCACATCCGTTTTTTAATCACAGTTTTTAAAGCTCTTACTATCCAACTTTCAAAAAATGTGGAACAATTAAGGAACTAGTATAATATTTTATTTTCTTTTTTACCGTATCATGTTTAAAGTTTGAGTTCAAGTCGTTTACGATTACAAAGTTTATATAAACTATAGGATGGATAAAACTAGGCTATACTCGTATTATTGAAGAAAAAACACATAGTATATCAGGTATTTGAAGGACATATTAAGACCTATACCACAGACCTGCCTGAGGCATCATAACTGATCATTACTAAGTTGGCAATTGGTTGTGGGAATCTACAACAAGCAATAAAACTATAAAAGTGAAACAACTCTATCATATATTATAATAGACAGGTACTTGTTATTCAAATATGATATTAAATCATTTCATCACTCGAATTTCGATATCTATTTATCGGCCCACTTATAACTTTTTACGTCACCTTATCAATTACTTAAAGCGCGTTTACATACATAACCTCAAGTGAAAGTACGAGACCGGTACCGACATACTAATGTTCAAAATGTTTTAAGATTCCAGCACCACACACGCTTCGGTCGCACTTTTCTCCGTTGAGACACGCCGAGTCCGTAAATAAGCTGAATAAATTAATCAATCGAACCCAACCAACCCCTCTTCAATTGGCATAGAACATAAAATTATGTAGAAAGTCTTACTAGGAAATATAATCATTGAAATTGATACAATAAAAAGTTTAAGGAAATTATGTAAGCATATGTAACTCTATTAAAGAGTTAGCACCTATGAAGGTACTTCATGATGGATGTGTAACCTGCATATTTCCATTTAGGTAATTTATATATATAGATTGATCTAAGAATACATACCTACATGCAAAGCATTAAAGTAGTGAGACATGCGATTTCAAAGAAAGTGCCTACAAGGAAAGAAAACTGATTATTCCAAGAATTTTATCATTTTCGATTTCGATCAAGATTTTTTGGCCATTTAGTTCAGTCCATAGAATGGTTTATTAGTTGAAATATAAATACTCGTATTATAAATATAAGTACCTACTCTCTCCCATTAATGGTGTCCATGTACTAAATTACACAGTGATCATCCCCCGTGAGGGTTTCAGGATTGACGTAATTCTTGCAAACGATTCTGTTTAAATTTGATTTACCTATAAAGTGAGTTAACTTTTAACATAAAACTGTACCTAGCTTTTATATAAGGTTTGAAGTATATACTAATTTGTCAGCTCTAAGAGACAAAAATTGCTTTATGTTGACGAAGAATTATGAAACTGCAACTACAAGTCCAATAGGTAAAATCAAAGCTGCCTCTGTGCAAACGGTGATCTTTGTCTACAGCGGCTACCATCACTACTTTCCTTCCCTGCGTGTGTGACGTAACTCTATAAAAGAGTGTGCGGTGAAGACGCCGCCGCTATACCGTTTCCGCTCGCCAGGCTCGGCCATAGCGTCATAAACACCGGCAAAGAAGGACGCGGGCGGAACCTCTTCCGCCGGAGCCCACACGGACTCAACAGTGACAAAAAGTTCATTAAAAGGTGAAGTGTCAAGGACAACAGTGCACGTGTACGTGTTTGTGATAATAGTGTTGTGCTGTCGTGATAGCAACAGTGTCCCGTGGGAGTTGAGACTGGAGAGTCGCCTCATTGGCACTGTCGCGGTCGCGAGCCTCCCGGTGTTGTAATTAACGTCGTGTGTTTGTTTCAGATACGAGATGAGGTCGTTGTTCTTATTAGCGGCTATTTGCTGCTTAGTATTGTCGGTATGCGGTAGTCCTATCGCACGGCCGGAGGATGACAAGGAGGTGGGTAGACAGTCCGCGGCTGCTGCGCCTGCGGCTGCTCCCGCTGCCACTGACGACGATGATGACGACGACGACGACGACGATGATGACGATGATGTCGATCTCGATGATGCACTGACAGGTATGATTTTATTTACAAAAATGTTTATTGCATGGCCAATTAAAAGACATTCGTTCGGGAATATAAAGTAATTAATAGCATTAAATACTACACGCAACAATATTGTTAATCTCTAACATTCTATGTATTCTTAGATATTTCATGATCATTGAAATGCGTACGAGTAAGTACCTATCCACCTGTGATAAAATTATTCTGTATTGCTCACAAGATGAGCATGTGACTACTTGATGCGTTTTACCGTTCATATACCTACACGTACAGGAACTGTAAATGTGGAGTACCACAAATAATATGCATTAAATAAAAATGTTATGGGTTATAAAAAATAACAAAACATAAACGTAGTTTAGATTGAATGCTTATTAACTCGTCCAAAGGATGTTTATTACATTAAGTCATGAACACCTGGGCAATTGCTTCGTAAATAGAACTCTAGTACCTACTAATGTTATGACGATTCATTGCAATCATAAAATACTTTTATAGGTATTTTACATAATATTTGCAATTTGCTATATTGCGTAAAGTTCAATATATAACATTTATTATATATAACAGTTTGATTCAGATCTAAATCAAAGAATTCAAGGCTGGTTAATATGTAAAAAAAAGACTTAATTCAATTTAATAAAACATAACATATTTATTTTTTCAATTAATGGTACTAGAATATATCTTATGATTTTTTGATGAAAGTATAACGTTTTATCGATTAAAATTCCTGAGAATCAGGACGCGCCGAGGCCAGCGCGGAATGTGAGGCGAACAGCGTGACACGCGCTCTCAATCGTTAATTAATTCAAACAGAAAGACTCAATCAGAGAAATTGACGTTCCCCTGCTTTCTACCGACGAAAGCCTCGCGCTGCAGGACGTCACGCACCGAGAGGCGCGCGCGCAGACTCTGATTAACTGTTTGTTTAACAGTTAATTTGTGTAAGGTGTCGATAATAGTGCTAATAACTAGTTATCATATTGCAAGCGGATGCGAGAAAAGATATGTAGGCCAGTAGACAAGTTTGACTTATGCCGTTACGATGTTCACGATGCAGAAAACTTTTCAGAATGACTTAATGCTTCATAATTTCAAACTGTGTATTATGTGCTATGTGCGCATTAATGATTTGCTGATCATGTTATTCCTACAGATGATGATGAAGACGACGACGACGATGATGATGACGACGAAGAAGATGAAGCTGATGATGATGACGATGATGATTACCTTGAAAGGTTCTTCGATGATATCTTAGGAGGTAAGGCTAAGAAAAATGACGATATAATCCGCTAGTGTTTAAATCAACAAACAGCAGTCTAATATTTTTTATCTATTTCCTACAGAGGACGATGATGAGGAAGATGATGAAGCATCACCTGTTCAACCAGTCGTAGCCCCGGCTGACACAATTGCTGCCGTCCCCGCGGCTTCCTCCGTAGAAGAAGTCGCCGCTGTCGGTGAAGAAGTAGAACCAACAGAAGGTGAAGCGATCGCAGAAGGCGATGAACTCGAAGGTGGACAAAAGGAACCTTCTAGTGCTGAAGTAGAACCCGTCGCAAGCGCTGAAGTCGCTGCCCCTGCAGAGGCTGAAGAAGACGATGATGAGGAGGATGACATTGCAGATGCGCTCGATCCCGAAGATGACGATGATGATGACGACGAAGACGAAGAAGAGGACGACGATGACGAAGACGACGACATAACAGATGCCCTCGGCAGGAACATCTCAGCCAAGCATGCACGTGAGTCTAAAAAGTTGAAGGCGATCGTCGCGGCGCATGCAAAAAAGAACGGGAAAAAGGCAAACTACTTGGCTAAAGTAAAGAAAACCAAAGCGACATCCGCCGCGGCAGCAGCCGCTGAACACAAAAAGTTCAGATAGTGATTAGGCGGTGTCGACTCCTGGGCGAGCCAGCCCTCCCATCCACCTGAGAGACCTCCACGGTCCCCTCCTTTAGCTTAGCTATTTATTGACTATTTATTTATTCTATTTACTTAATTTATTTTATTTATTAAGTGTGTGTGTCTGGCGTATGAAAGTGTAAGTATGGAAAAGAGAGAGTTAAAGTTAAATTAATGTCTAGATCATGTCACACTGGTCTCGTGGCAATTTATTTGAAATAAATCTGTTGTTCTAAATTGTGTGAAATTTTTTATATCACCTTCACAAAAATTTGTGCGAGTCATAGATAAAGTAACATAAGACTATCCGATATATCGGTCAGAAAACTAGTTGACTATCTCAAAATAATCTGTCAACTTATCGAGTGACATTATCTAGTTATATTAATTTAATTTTTATTTAAATAATAATAAAAGTATACTAGTCAGCTTCAAGTATTTATGCTCCTTTTACCCTTATCCATATAAATACATTTTGTTTGTAGACGTATGATTTAACAGTATATGTATATTTATACCGCTATATTTTCCCATATTATTTCTATAGTACAATTACATAACAGTATTGTATATACAGATTTAAATATAGATATAATTAACTAGCTTTTTGACCGATTTATATATGTAGTCTAACGCACAAACCCTACAATCCTATCCCTGGCATCCTTTCTAATAGTAAAAATGTAGTATCCGAATGTAATAATCGAGATTCCATTAAAAGATAAGGGGATCGGTCTGTGAGTAGATAGTGATCTAGAAATTCTATTGGTGTCCAGTCGGTAACGGCGGCGGCGCGGGCGCATCGCAGCGGGTTCCAAGTAGGAACTAGTTCGTAGTAGATGTGTGTTAAGAGGTCGGCCGCAACAACCGCCCGCTTACTTTCCCAACCGGTGCTCGTGCGATGAACCCGCCCGGATTTCTTCTACAACCTTGACACTTTCTTTGACCTTGCTCCAGCCACACCCGGGAGCAATGACGACCTTGACTAATCTCTAATACGTATTTCGACACAACAGATAGAAAGTAAATCGCACTAAATGTTTACTCTCACTAAATGACGAAATCCTACCGCGAAATTTGCGTGTCGAGAGTCCGGCTCAGTGAAAACGAGATAATGAGATGCGAAAAGAGAAATTTAAAATGTTTGTCGTCTTGAAATGCTGGGAGTGTCGCGAGGAGTCATATCCGACCTGAATGGAACTCGTTTGCTACCGGTAGTGGTCACACGACACCTGCGACACCTGTCTGATCTCGGGCAGTTGATTCCTTTCACGGAAATAAACATTCTAGAGAATTTGTCACACATGTATCTAGCCATCTCGGGAAAATTATCTAAAAGCGATCATAATAACATAATATCGTAAGCATATTATTATGCAATAGCAATGAAAATACTGGCTCGTTACAGGGACTTTACGACATGAGTATAGCCATTAAACGTATTCAAATAGGTGAATTATGAATAGTGCGCCCCAGATTGCGTTCTATTAGTTTGGAATCGTACCTATTGTATGCTGTAATTAGATTTCATCGAATGTACGCAGCACGGCACGCAGTTTCTTTTACGTGTGGAAAATAGAAAATCCACCGTTGACTGGACATATTAATTGTGACTAACGATTAGAATTCAACTGGGGCTCCGTGAGACCGATACAGTTAGTTCGCGTGCCAATGCAACGTGGCTGGAATCAGGTGTAGCTATTCACTTGAATAATTAACAACCGTGTGCTATATAGGTGCACTCGCATGACAATATGTAGACAAATACATTAAAAAGGCATATTTAAATTCGAGAGGCAATATCGTGTTTATCGAAAGAGAAATTGTATAGTAATGAAGTTTCGCCTTACAGTTTAGTGAACTCTCTATTTGCTAATAGGTTACGGATGTTGTATCCGTGCATTTTTTATGACAGTCTTTAATTAATGCTAGAAATTCCGTTACATTCGCTTGCCCACATACTAAGTGTGGGGCTTATCTTGAACTACATATTATTATACTTTAGGGACTTCATTCAGAAATATCTCAGACCTTAAACGCAGTTATAACTAGTTTCAATAGTTGAATAAAATTGATTGGTAATTACGGTAGGCAGTAAGAAATAAACGTTATTTACTAACATTATAATGGACAAACCTGTAGGTAACTTAGCAAAATATTCAAAATATTATTTTCTGAACATTTGAGCTCTTAAAAACGCAAGCATTTGTAACAGGCGCTCTCGAAGAAGAGCCAAACAAGAAACCAGCACCAGTTCCAGCGATCTACATCGTCAAGTACAACCGTTTCGTTGACAATATCTTTGAGAAGATGAATGATATCCTGAGGAGTTCCTACGATCCAGTGAGCGTGAAACTGCAGCCCATCGACGGTAACAAGAAAACTACTAAACCAAAGAAAAACAAGAACAAAACTACTAATAAGAAGTAAGTTGTCGTTAGGTATTTTTATTTTTTTAAACCACAAAGCCTTAAACAGGTTCTGCTTATATGCAACAGCAAGGTAGGTATTTGACAACTTACCTATATGTGTGACTTTAGGTAGGTACCTACCTAAGAAAATAAGACCACACCGTTTTAATGTATGATGTTGATGGTAAGTAGTCTCATGTACCTACCTAACTATCGACTGTCTTTCTCCACGAAAATTTTAACCACGTATTGGATTGGGACATGGGATTTGTACACATCATAATAATATCACAGTAATCACAGTTACTCCCCACCCGCTCCGGATAACCCGAGTAAGTAGGAACAATATTACAAATGAATTTATTTTACAGGAAATCTTCGACCAAGAAGAAGAACACCGCTCGCGGTGGTACTTCCAGCAATGACAAAAAAACAACTACAGATATTCCAGAATCAGTAAAAATTGAAGAGAGTCAATTAGAAGTAAAATCGAACGATACTATGATTTCCCAAGCTGCAGTTGAATCCAGGGCTACAAAAGGCTCAGAGACCACTAAAGCTAAGCCTACAACTATTAGAACTAAACCACCAACTAAAACAAAGGCTAAGCCAAAGCCTCCAACTAAAACTACAACAAAGAAACCCACTACAACGAAGAACAAGGTTAAACAAAGTGCTAAAAGCAAGCCAAGAGCCAAAGGCACTTTGTATGGTCTATCGTCTTTGAAGAGGACTGGAGACGTCGCTGTTAGTATTATGGCGGATCACACTACGGTAAAGAGCAATTTCGTCATTGGACCTCTGATATTGCGAGTTGAAAAAGAGGTAAGTTTATTTGGATTATATTATACATAGATGTAAATAGTTATTCTTACTAATGTTCTTACTTGTGAATTTAGGCCACTTTCTAACCCGAAGTTTACTTAATTGGTTTAATTTTTAATAACTTTTGTACAGGTTGGTCGTGGAGCTAAGAAAGAGCTAAAGTCTGCGACAGCCACGACAGCTGAGATGACTGGCAAATTAAGTTTGAGAGTGAATAATCAAGGAATCGCTACGTTACATTCCATTAAAGTCCTGCAACCTAAACAGGTATAAATGATTTTCTTGTAATTTTACAGTTTCTATTTACAATAACGCTGTACAAACTCAAATATGCCTACGGCAAGTTGAATAAAGTCTAATTTACTTTGACACAGGTGCGAGTGGATAGTAATCATGAGCGTACCAGGGAATTAGTATGGCAGCGCAGTGCAAGGATAGCTCACGTCGTCTCAGAAAAACTATTGTCTGCATCCAAGCCCATGTTTCACCATCATCAACACCATACCGTAGTGAGGCAGTAAACTATACAAAATAACAATAAAATAAATCTCATAAATCAATATTATCTAGCTAAATTAAAAATTACTGAAATATAAACTATTTATTATAATTTCAATAGTAAGCTAGATGTCTCCCACAAATTGAAATGCTAATAGATTTATTTATGTGGAAAGTTAGACTGATTTAAATTATTCAATAATATTTATTCTGTGGCGGCTAATTAATTTGTATCGAGATTTAAGATTATATGATACTCATTAATTTAATAGTCAGAATGTGCATTTATTATTTTGTAACTCTAATGGTGCTAAGAAGTTTATCGATAAATTAGTTTTATTTACTTTAAACATTTATTTATTTTGATTAAATGTAATTTAATAATATTTATAGTGATATGTGTTTTAATTTTCCCATATTAGTCTTATCCCTTATTAGTCGCACATCACTTCGTATTCACTTTTTAGTAAGGTACCTGTTATGTAAAATCAGGTGGAAGGATTTTCGGGGGTAATTAAATTAAAACAATTGCTATATGTATTGGATCGTCATTTACTTTTTTAAATATAAGTAGTGAATGCATATTGGATACTTTCAGTTTCTTAAATAAATTTATTTGGTAACAATAAGTAAAAATGGCTTACCACACCCAGTTTGTTAAGTTAATGAAATAAACAGAAATCCTGAGATTTATTGCAATATATGTAGTTTATGGGCAAATGGTTAGAAATTATATTTAAATACACATGTACCTAACTTATTTCTCTTATTACACTGATAATGCAACAAAATTGAAAAGTAGGAAAAATTACATACATTTCCAAAAGATTAATTGATATATGTACGACATAATATTATTTATAATTTTGAATGTTTAATAACTGGGTGTTCACTATCCAAGTCACTATTAATAGAGAACTAGTAACTTTCAAAAGGAAAAATAAATTATACAATATTATTCAATGGAGAGATTTAAGAGAGAGCAAGACGAGACATGACTGTAAAGAAAAAGTTAAATCTATTACTGGATATCAAATTAATTCAATTACCTACACTTCCCTGAATACAAGACTGATATCTTATTTGAACTTTTTATTTAATTAAATTGTAAATTGCACGATAACAAAAAAAAGGTCTTATTTTATTATTGCAGCAGTAATTATAACTTGGTACGTATTTGAAAACATTTCAAGTATATTTTAAAATCTTTGGTAGAAACAATCGCATGCCTTAAAGACTTATTTTTCCATTACTGTAGGTGTTACAACATTTACGTTTTCAATACCTAACACACAGTGAAAAACCACATAATTATAAAAGGATTTTACAAGGGGCTTCATTACTTAAATACAAGCTATATCTAGATATATATACTTATATAATATTATTTGCTATTATCAATACAGTTAACAAGTACACAGCCCATGATCATATCGTTCTAGGAAAGGTTCTTTTTATATTTATCTGCCATTTTAATGGTTCTATTGGCAATAGCTGACAAATAATATATTAATTAACTGGGACAATTAAGTTTCCTTATTAAAAGAAAAAAAAAACAATGTAGCCTAAGCTACATCATAGATATAACGTTTTAGGAAAGATTGTTTTTATATGTATCTGCCATTGGTAATGGGTCTATTGGCAATAGCTGACAAATAATATAATAATACACAGGGACAATTAAGTTTTCTAAGCTAACTTAGGTAGCCAGGATGGTTGATAAAACGTAATGGGAATTGACTATGTTTTGTCAAACTATATATGGTTTATTTTCTACTTATGCAGTTTCTACTTAACTATAAAATTAGATTAGGACGAGACATGAAAGGAGAACTAAACAGAAAGAGGTATACGTTTAGGACAGGTGACATTATTCTATATTTACTAAAGTATCACCGAATCAACCTTGGACTACATCCGTTAAATGTCACAACCAGCTCTGTACTACGGATCGTCGACTTGTGCTGTATAAACAATCATCTAACCTTAAACAATTATTATAAAATGTACCTTATCTCAATATGTTTAGGGGTCACGTGTCATTGACATCGTTTCTGGAAGATTTCGAGACACCATTCTTCTTGAGTAAGGGGATACTATTTTGTTCGTCGGCAATGACAACTTCTGTGACGTCATCGTCGACTTGTTGCAAGGAGTCGTAGGTCGGTGGTGGCGTTGAGGTTTTATTACCGTTTTGTAATGACAGCGGTATTTGGCCGGTTATATCTGAAACACAAAAAAATATATATGAACTCTCGAGTTACGCAGCGAATCTACGTTAATTATAGATTTAGATCTGAATTCAAGTAGACTTTGTAAACGTTAACGTTAGCGATATGAACTAGTTGAAAAACATAGTTATTTAAATGTTTCAATATAGCTAAAGGTAAAGTCAGGATAACAAGCACTATCGTACGTTCCCGCGACCCCTGACGAAGGTGTGAGAAAGAGGGGAAGGGTTAGGTAAAATTAAAATGTTTTTTATTCAAATAGGCCTTCACAGACGCTTATGAATAGTTAGACTCTAACGCTCGGTTCGGAAGGTTGGTTTTGCTGAGAAGAGCCGGCAATAAACTCAGCAATTACTCTTTTCAAAATAAACTTAAGATTTATTTACATTTTAGTGGTTTAGTGCATACCTTGCAAAGTGGCTTCAAGTTCATTATGTGTGAGTACGAGGAGCACGTCGGAGCCGGCGCCGCTGAACACGGCGGCGACGGAGGCGCGCGGCGCGAGCAGCACGAGCCGCTGCCCGCGCGCCGAGAGGGACCGGGACAATGCGCATATACCTTTGGCCGCCGTGAAGTCTGCACCTGTTTACAATACAAATTATAGCTAGTTATATATTTAAACTAGCTTAAGATACAGGGATAAAATATAGCCTATAATTTCCACGATGAATAGGCTATTCAAATGCATTAATTGCAAATAACGTGACCCATAGATTAAAATAAATTACACATTAAAAATAAACACAGAAAAATACAAAAAAACACCCATAAGTATACATAATATAGCCGCTTTATTCGGCACTGCAAATAGTATGCCTATCACACCAGTGACAATCTAGTATAATAAGCAATCACATACCTACTCTTTGAATTGGACTCGAAACGACAATAACGCAATATTAAAAAAATAATAATTGTTTAGCTCTGCCTTGGACTAAATAGTTATTTGAAAGTATTTAAACTCTGTTAACTGCCCTCATTAAATTAATTCACTTAGGGTAAAAGTGGGATAGATGCCCTTGGAGGATAGACGCCGCACCTTAAAAAAAGAGAATTTAGAACCAAGTTCACGCTCTAGTACCATGTTCCTCAGACAGATCTGGCCCCGCACAGCTCAGTCCACGCACGCACTTCGACAGGACTGCACGTATCGCCGCTTGAGTTAAAAAATATTGCAAAATTTTATCGCGCTTGCTTGATTCTTGTGACAGTGACATTTTGACGTGTTCAGAACTTTCGTTCTCGAAGGTAAGTTTTAAGTGTGTATTGTTATTTAAATAGTATGTATCATTTATATTTATGGTGTGTTTATAAAATTACGAAATTATTTAAGTATTTTTATTTATTTGCTGGGGCGTCTATCCCTACTAAAAAGGATAGAGGCCCCAGTATTGACTGAGTATAGACGCCCTTAGAGGCATATATCCTCTATGACTTATTCACAGGTACTTAGGCTATAGGTAAGATTCTTTTAAATAACGTATCTATCTAGTTAATATGCAACTTAGTAGGAAAATTGACTTTCAATTTATTTATGAGCTGTTTATACCTTTACATGTCGTACTTCACTGTACTTGTAAAAAACTGAAAAACTAACTTTGGGTTAGTAATAGAGGAATTAATTGCCCTTATCAAATTCAATTTAGGCACTGTCTTCTTAGTTTGTTTTTTCATACTTTTCCTTTTTGAATCCTCGGTTTTTTTCTGTACCTGTTAATTTCTTCTTTTTTAGGAAAACATCCCACACTGGACGACAACGAGAAACGTCTCGTAGCGCACATACAAAAATTAGAAAAGGCAGGATTTCCCACAACACGACAGGATGTAAGAAGACACAAGAAGGATAAGAAAACCTTATAATATATTATTGCAACTAAGAAAGCAAATAAACATTTTATTTAATTTTCTACGATTTTTTTTATTATTACGGAGGCATCTATCCCATTGTAGGGCATCTATACTCATGTCAAAATTTTGCCAGGGGCAACTACCCCATACAGTAGGCGTCTATCCTCAAACAATAAGTCTTTTTTAGAGCCGAATATCTACAAATCTACGGTATGCATTGAATAATGATATGAGTAGATAGTAAGTATAAGGACTATAGTTGTTACAAATAGTTAACTCACTCGAATAGTGCTTTAAAAAAAAAAGTTATAGTCAGCTTACAAAAAGTGGGGCATCTATCCCATGTTTACCCTATTGCTTAATAGAATTACGTGGAGTGATGATTATGTTTTACTGGTGGTTATAAAGTTTATGATATCATGAAAACTCGTGTATTATGACAATTCTGAGCCTTATCTGAGGGGCAATTCCGCTAAAAAATTATAGCCATATCGCAAACGAACCGCAAGCGAACGATGATTTTTACGCGTTTTCGTATTCCACTAATGCACCAAAGATTATAATTCGTTTCCAATCTGGTAACGCTTGGCGTTCGTTCGAAACATCAAAAGTCCCATTCTGCTAAATTGGTCGAACGACCGACGAACGTTAAGTCATATTCCACTAAAGATTTTGACAGATTGTAAACGAAACGCAAGCGAACATCGTGCGTTCATGTGTCAAATGCAACGTTTGAACAAAAGTAGGTTTGAAGTAACTTTTTCTCGTTCGTTTCGTCAAAATGATGTCTTACATGGATTTTGTAGAACTCGCCAACGAGGTGGATCTCGGAAGAGTGAAAAGTAGAAATCTTGTGACAAGACAAAGTAATTACGCCTTCGATTTAACAGACCGCGAGTTTGTTAAAACCTATCGGTTGAGTAAACATAATGCCAGATTATTAATTCATGAGCTTAGACCTCATATGCCCATGAATTTACGATCCGATGGTATTGATGTGGAGACTAAGTTGAAATGAAATGAAATGAAATGAAATTTGAAATGAAATGAAATTTTATTGCATAATCATTTGGCGAAAAAGGTATGTGAACCTCTGACCCCCAGACTAAGAATGAACTTGTGTTCCAGGGCTCAGTGCTCTCTCAGTTACATGTACATTCAATAGACAAATAAAAATAACAAAAAGCAGTGAAATAAAAATACCTGAAGTTATACAATGTAGGTATTAAAATAAAAATATAAAAAAAATTAAGTGGCCTTGTGTGTGTGTGAGTGTGTGGGTGAGTGTGTGTGTGTTTGTGTGTGTGAGTGTGTGAGTTGGTGTGTGTGGGTGTGAGTGTGTATTTGTGAAATTTATTTAGGGAACTTGAGTTTAAAATTATTGGTGTTAATAAGCTCTTCAGTATCTAAGTAATTAAGTTTCAATAGAAATTTTTCGACAACTGATTTGCATTCTTTTCGAATGAGGGGATAAATATTGCAATGTTTATTAATTGTGTTATATAGCTGGTTTCCGAGGACGTAAAAATGACGTTTGGCCAATGTAGTCCTATGCTTAGTGACTGGGCATACATAAGTGGAGCGCCGCTTTGTGAGTACACTAGGATCAAAACGAAGGGAAGAGTGTTTACGCAATATGGTTTGGAGCACGAAGAGTTGTCTCACAGTAAGGACCTTGCAGTCAGAGTAGAGGAGTTTGGTCGAGTACTTAAAGGGTTTGCAAGACATCACCTTCAGTACTGCTCTTTGTGCTCTTTCTAGACGCAGGAAAGATGTTTTTGGAGCTCCACCCCAGACTGGGATACAGTAACGGATGATACATTGGCAGAGGGCAAAGTATACCATCTTGAGCGAGTCAAAGTCTAAGGAATGTCTTAATTTTTTGAAAATATATATTAGTTTACGACTTCGTGAGGTTAGTGTGAGAATTTGATGTTTCCAGTTGAGATTTTCGTCAATTATAATGCCTAGGTATTTAATTTTTGAAGCCTTTTTTAATGGAGGACACGAGCAATTTTCAACAAAAGGTTTTTGACAGGAATGGGACTTAACATAAAAGGAATCAGGAGGGGGCTGTGAGGATGAATTTAAAGAGAAGGTCAAGTAATAAGATTTGCTAACGTTGAGAGTAAGTTGGTTTGTAGTAAGCCAAGACATGACTGTTTGCAAACAAGTTTCGGCACGCAATTTTGTTTCAGTCCAATTTGGCCCATGAACAAGCAACGCTGTGTCATCTGCATATGTAAATATACTACAATAAGGAAGGGAAAGCTTACAGAGACTGTTTATATAAATGAGAAAGAGGGTAGGCCCCAAAATCGAGCCTTGAGGAACGCCGAAATTTAGATATAGTTCGTCACTAATAATAGAATCAATTTTCGTACTTTGTTTTCTTTCTGTAAGGTAATCTTTAAATATATCGAGTGCCAGGCCCCGAATACCAATTCTATCCATCTTGCTCAGTAACCCAGGGATAGATACAGTGTCAAATGCCTTTGAAATGTCAAGAAATATGCCTATACACTTATTCTTACAGTCTAGAGTCTTGACAGTACTATCGATTAAAGCGGATACAGCATCTTCAGTGGACTTTTTAGCTCGAAAACCGTATTGGTTATAAGAAAGAATATTATGTGATTCCAAAAAATTAAGCAACCTTCTATTTAGGATTTTTTCTAAAATCTTAGACAAAGCAGGTAATACTGATATAGGCCTATAATTATTAATGTTGTCCTTATCCCCGCTCTTGTGTATAGGGTGTACAATTGCTTTTTTAAAGGTCAGTGGAAAAATACCTGTGTGGAGAGATAGATTACAGATATGGGTAATAAGCGGAACAAGCACAGAATGTGATGATTTTAGTACTTGAGATGATATTCCATCCCATCCTACAGCACAGTTACTTCGGAGGCGAAGCAAAATCTGACTTACTTCACTCTCATCAGTCGGTAGCAGTGCGATAGAATTTGGATTGTAAGAATCCAGAAAGTGAGGGTATGAACTAATAGTGGAACAATTATGTTGGGAAGCAAGATTTTCCCCAATATTAACAAAATAATTATTGACACGATTAATAGATGAATTTGGATTTGCATCTAACTTCAGAAGATCTTTCGGGGAACGAGTACTACGATGGGTATTAGTGATAGTTTTTATTACGTTCCATGTAGCTTTGGGATCGTTTTTAGCCTTCAGAAACTCAGACTTTTCGAAGGCTGTTTTGAGATTCTTTAGAAGCTTGTTACAGAAGTTCCGATATCTGATATAAATTATTCTAAGGGTAGCGTTTTCTGAGTCAGATTTTAATTGTTGATGCATGTTATCCCTGTTTCGGATGCACCGGAGCAGACCTGGTGTGATCCAAGGTTTTATTATCCGATTTTTTGAAGCAATAATTGTAACGGTGGTGTGTTTTTTAACAATCGAAGAAATGGTCGACACCAAGGAATCCGCCGCTACATTAGCATTTGCAGAAGACATCACAGTAGTAAAGTCTGTGTTAGCAATTTCGACCTTTACTGCATTGTAATCAATCCTGACGCGGGAACTAAGAGGTTTAGGATTCACGGGAATAGATTCCATACACAGGAGAACGGGAGTGTGATCCGTTATGTAACTTTGTATTACCAAAGTAACAGCGGGGAGTTTGGTTTTTAGTAAAACGTGATCCAAACAACTATTAACGCGCGTCGGGAATTGATGAGCAGGTAACAAACCGTGAAAAGCTGTCAAGTTAAGATATACCCCATAATGTGGATCAGTGCTTTCAGGACTAAGATTTATGTTAATATCACCTAAAATACATATGTTTTCAAAATTTGTTAGTGTCGACAAAATTAAATTTAAACTAGATATAAACTTATCAATATTATGAAAGCAGGGAGGACGATAAATAGCAATTATAGCTAGTTTGTTACTTATTTTACAGATGAGGCAATTGGCATCCGAAAAGACAGGTTCTGTCACAACACAGTCAATTTCTGATTTCATGTAAATAACTACTCCATCGTTTTGGTTTAGGAGGTCTCTTGTAAAAAAATGTACATAACCGTTTAGGATCGGAAAATCAGTGACCTTACTTAACCAACATTCAGATAAGATTATGACGTCACAATTCACCGACAATGTACATAGTAGGACTCGGAGGTTATCAAAATTGCGATTTAAACTTCTTATATTTAGGCTTAGGATTTTGAATTGTGTAATAGAGTTACTGACATATTTCAAGCACTGATCGGGTGTACATATATAAGATTCAGATACTGCAATTGATTCCAAATCGTTTGATATATCATTAATATCATCCAACATTTTCAATAAGAAAATTGGTTGCACCACGGACAGAACACAGTAAGGTATAAATTGAGGAGTCTCTTAACATAAAATTTATGCCAGTAGCGGTAATAAAAAAGTGCTATAGAGTGCAGTAACAAAAAAGAAATGCATCTTAAGACCTGTGAATAACTTGCAGTGAAGGGCGAATGGTAAAGAAAGTGTAGTGTAAAGGTATTTTTTTCTGTTGGAGTGTATGAATACGAGTTAGTGTATAAGTATATGTAAGTGTAAGTGTGGGGAGTGAGTACAAAAAAGAGAGGCCTTATATAACAGACAAATATTATGTCGGTTATGTTACCAAAAAGCAAAACATTGTTCAAAATGTACACATAAGGGGAATGGCAATAGACATGTTTTTTAATGACATAACAGTTTTCAAAATAATAAGATATAAATATAGTATATGAAGATAAATTTGGTTTAGATTTGCGTAACATGTTGAAGTGATTTAAGACAATCATCGGATCTAACAAGAAAGGGCTTTGAGCCCTCATCCTTACGAAGAAAAATCCTTCCATTGGATGTCCAGCAGTATTTATAGCTATGAGACTTCGCAAAGAGACGGGCATTGTAAAAAAGTTTTCTCGTGTTAGCTGTTAAGTATTCGGCAACGTATATTGGAGATTGTTGGCCTTTTATTCCAATATGTCCAGTATTTAATTTCTCAGTAGCAGAACGGTTTTTGTTGAAGGCACGAACTGCACACAGGACATCGTTTTTTACCAGAACTGAGTTGAACTCGGCTACGATAGGACGTTTATGAATGGTGCCTTGTTTCCCAGGCAGTCTGTATGCATCGCGTAGGACCGGGGGTTCTAATTTAACTTGTAGGGACTTACACGTTTCAAGGACAATAGATATTAATTCACTCGAGGTCTCTTTATCCTTAGCGGGAACATTTCTAATCTCGATACAAGATGTGCGGGAGCTCTGCTGCAAGTCATCAATCTTTGTCTCAAGTTTGAGTATATAATTGTGCTGCTCAAGCCTTTCTTTTTCCAATTTTTGTATAGATTTTTCTACTTCATCATATTTACAGCTTAAGAAGCTTATAGATTGCTCAATGCCACTGTTTATTTTCTGAATCCTTTCATTCTGAACTTTTACCTCAGATATATCAGCCATCAATTTTTTGAGTTTGTCGTCTTGTTCTTTTTTCCAGTTGGAGAGCATTTTTTTAACTTCTTCGTAAAAATATTTAGATTCGGAGGCAGGATTGAGGGGTGACATTTCAGAGCGCGGTCGTTTATTCCTTGATGTAATATTGATGAAATCGAGGTCATTTTGGGTATCAACGGACATATCTGGCGTGGACCGCGACAGATTAGTTCCAACTTCCTTATTAGCTGGGGGAGTACGCTGGACTTTCGACATTATTGGTACAGTAATAAGGCGGCAATCAATTCAGCACGACTACGTGCGAAATCAAGTACTCGTACGTAGCGGATGGTCCGTCGTAGCCCAGCAATATCCCGTAGCTTCGTAGCACGCAGTGGTGACGTATTTGCGCGCGCAGCACCGGCTCGTAGCACTCGTAGCGATGGATGGGCAAATTCGCCGGTGTGACTAATGCCTTACTTGGACAGTCGCCCGTAGTAGAGTAGTAGTCCACGCAACAGTGCGCGGCGTGCCGGGGTTCAAATCTCGCCGCCAAAACACAACTGTTTGAAATCTTCCAATTATTGCACTCCACTTGAACCAGATTTTAGTGACACAAATACAAAACACAGACTATCTCTGTCACTGGGCGCGGCCTATCCTTGGAGTTCAATAATGAGTAAACGAGAATTGAAAATCAATGCCACTGACCAATCACAAATTTATACACGGTAATTATTGACAAAGTATAAAAACACGTCTGCACGCGACGGCAACCGGGGCGAGAGGGGAAAAGGGTTAAGATAGTCATTTGAATACTACCAAACCCAAATTATTAAAATACTATAGGAAATACTATATACCAAAATACTTAATATTATATTAATAAAAAATATATATCCTGGGACATTTATCACACACGGCCAATCTGATTCCAAATTAAGCTTCTATAATACTTTTAAATACATACTTATATCAATATTTACAATGTAACTGTAATTTTATGTAATACTAGCTGCCTCCGCGCGGTTTTACCCGCGTAGTTCCGGTTCCCGTGGGAATACAGGGATAAAATATAGCCTATGTTACTCGGGGATAATGTAGCTTTCCAAAGGTGAAAGAATTTTTGAAATCGGTCCAGTAGTTTCAGAGCCTATTCATTACAAACAAACAAACAAACAAATCTTTCCTCTTTATAATATTAGTATAGATATTTCAAATAAACAAAAAATTTGAAACGGACACTCTTCTTCTTTATTTATATCGCAGACAGATGGCTATTGGCTATCTTGTTTTGACAAATTAAGATTGACATGAATAAAACATTGTCATATGAAAAGTTTGCTAATAATTCGAGTGCCTACTTGTTGAGTGTGGTAAAATATTGTAAAACTTAAATTCAAATTTAAGTGCATTACAGATATTTTTCATTCTTCAAAAAAAATTGAATATTCAAACTTTATATTTTTTTTTTAAATTTATTTAATATAGCAAAAAAAATCCAATAGTGCCAAGCCAGTCCCGCTCCATCCATCATCCACAGACTAAATATGATAATATTTTAGGGTTGAAGGCAGCGGTGCGTAACAATATATTTCTAGACGCAGTTTGTAGTTCTTTTAAATCAGTTAAATATTGATAAATACTAAAACAACGTGCCTTAAGCTTTTATGACATAACTATTATTATTAATATGCCTAAATAAATATTGTAAATAATTTTGTAACTTATATCATTTTTATGAGGCCACACTGCTGCGTGAGGTATCGCTCCAATATCGAAACGATAATGGAACGTTTTCGTTACAATCGAAATGTGTGCATGTAAATAGTAGAATAGCTTTTTTGGTTACAACAGAATGCGGATTGGAAACGAACCGTTATCGAAATGAAATTGGAGGTCTAGCGTTGTGATTTAGCGGAATTGACCCTCTGTACTTTGTTATTTGTATGTCTATACTAATATTATAAAGAGGAAAGATTTGTTTGTTTGTTTGTTTGTAATGAATAGGCTCCGAAACTACTGGACCGATTTCAAAAATTCTTTCACCTTTGGAAAGCTACATTATCCCCGAGTAACATAGGCTATATTTTATCCCTGTATTCCCACGGGAACGGGAACTACGCGGGTAAAACCGCGCGGAGGCAGCTAGTTTGTTCATAAAATGCTGTTGTTGTTTGTTCACATGCTTATCAGATGTATTTTGCAACGTATTTACTTATTGTCAAATTTTTAAGGCCTTGATAAATAAACCAGTTTTTCATTGTAATAAGGTTATAAATAATGGTAAATTAATTTAATTCGCTTGTTTGATAAACTTATACACAGCAATTAAATTCTTATAGTTATACTAGTTGCTCCAGCGGATTCATCCGCGTTTCCGGGGACTTTAATTTTTTTTCTGGGATAAAAAGCGTGTTATTACAGAACATATTCTAACTCTGTGCTAAATTTCAACGCGATAGCTTCAGCCGTTCTGACGGTGATATGTGTATGAAGGGAAATTACGGCTGACAGAGAGGAATGGAAGAAAAACACATGTTGTGCCGACCCTGCTTAGGCGGGATAATGGCAGCAAGAAGAAGAGCTTCAGCCGTTCTGACATGAAAGAATAACATGTACATTAGTTAACCCAATTTATAGATAATTTTTAAGAATAATTAAATTAATATCAATTCATACCTAGTACATATCTGCAATCAATAACTACAGGCATGCTGCAGCCGCCCTGTTTCTTGGCAACTCGTTCCACATATTGTCTGATGTACTCCACTCCAGGGAAATAGAGACTGTTGCTAACAGTCACTAGTAAATAGCTGAAGCCTGACGCATTCTGAAAACAAAATAAATTAATTTTAAGAACGAGTTTTAACGGTAAACCCTAATGGTAAAAAAACATTTTTGTTAAATTATCTTTGTATAAATGTACAGAAGTAAATGAAATGCTTTGAGCCTCTCAAGCTTCTATCTTTATAATCTAATAATCATACCAATAATAATCGCGGGATAGAGATGTCCTATACCCGCAGAGGACATACCATTTTTTTATCTTGATAACCAAATCTACATGCTCCAATCGTATTAATTTATCTGTTATAGTACTGTATCTATTTATCGACGTCATTTACATTGAATTATAATTTGTTTTGCATTCTTCCACAAATAGATTAGATACTTCCGCATTATTTAGCAAAAAATATATAAGAAACAAGTTGTGTACCGTAACAATTTCTGCGTCGAGCTGTGGCCTTGCACTGGGGTACAATAATAATATAACGTTGACAGCGACGCCGGCGAGGATCCCGAGCTCGACGCCCACGGTAAGGCACAGCGCGAAAGTGGCGAACGCCGGTACAAGGTCAGCTCGCCTCGATCGCCACATCGGTTTTACTACCTGAAATCAATGCAATTACAACATACAATAGTTTGCAAACAAAAAAAACAATAATATAGGTACAATTAATTTGCAAACAATTTCCTGCTTAGTCAGACTTTTAGATATCTGTATATAAGTTATACACATATTGTAATGTGAATAAATTTGGTCAAGGTCACAGTTATTTTTATATCTATCAGTGCTTCCACTGCAGTAAGCAATATCGATTAATTTGACAGCCGGTTGGCTTTGTGGTAAGTGAACCCTGGTTTCGAATCCCAGCCGGGACAAACATTTGTATGCATGAATATGTCTGGCTATCTGGTTACCATATCACAAGCTCTGCTTAGTTTGGAATCAGATTGGCCGTGTGTGAAAAATGTCCCAGGATATTGATTTTATTTATTAAATATCAACCTGTAATAAATAGTCAAAAATAATTTCAGATTATATTAATAATATAGTCAATGTTGTAAAATGTTTACCGTGAAAATCTCAGTAATTATTAAAGAGCTAGTGCGTGTGGGGTTGCATGATTTATCATTTTAAACAAGGACGTCTGACTATTATGTTTCAGCGTTTAAAATGATTATTGTTATATCTTGTAGCCGTATGACTAATATTTTTGAAGGAAACATAAATGTGTTGTTATTGTAATTACATTAAAGTTTACATAACAAATATACTCTCGCTATTTACTTAAATTGATACAATAATGAATAAATAGATGTGAGGGCATGTGTCACGATGAGTAAACTTTTGCTTATTTAAAACAGTTTTCTTGTACATCTAGTTCAAGGGTTAACAACTACACTTTTTTTTTAAACTAGGACAATATTAATGCTTAACTAAGTAACTAACTTACTGATAATATAAATATGTAGTCAAAATGTGGTTTATATAAATACTGTTTATAGAGTACGTGTAACAAGAGGCCGGTATTGGATTAGTCTCGCGTTACGCATTACGATTCGATATCTCAAATATCACAAATAATGATAATTAAACATACGTAGTTCATTTACATATTAAAAGACTAAATTCCTTTAGAGCCACTTGAATAATGTTTACATTTACACAAAGTAAATGAAAAAATACTACCTCATATTCTATCATAAATATCACAGCACAAATTACGACGGCAGCGAGCGAAGCCTTCGGAATGTAATAGAAGTAAGGTGTGAGAAGACTTAAGGCTAGCAATACAAGAACACCTGAAAAGAAAAGAAAAAGCTACATTAAAAAGCGTCAATAGTTAACTCATGTCAGAAACTGATGACAGTAATATTTGTCAGCTATTGTTGACATAACATTTATCGAATAATGACAAATTAAACCACTTTAGCAATATAAAGTACATATTCATAAACAAGAGACCAAATTTTATTTTGTCACCAGTTGATGTCATTGTGTATATATTAATGTGGTACTATAAAACCATTTGAATCAACATATCCAAAATTATAAAACGTAAGTTCAGGTTTAATCTTTTTAATGGTTAAAGAATATGTAGGCAATGTGTTTGAATGGCTTCCTATATGTACAAAAAAGGAGTAGGTTATATATACTTTTGACCTAAATGGTTGTAGTAGGAAAAAAAAAACTATACGTAATCAAAGTACCTGTAAAAATACTTCCGAACTGTGTGGCGACTCCACTCGCATGATTGACTGCACTTCGAGAGAATGACCCAGTTATAGGCATTGCGCCTACAAAAGAACCCAATATATTGGCTAAGGACAGAGTAAACAGTTCTTGTGTTGCATCTACTGAATTGCCACTAGCTGAAAATAAAAAAAAATATATTTTATGTTTTTGTTTATCAAGCCCAATCCCATTACAGCTCTATATAAACTACAACTGTATCTTAATGCGAGTATTAAAAGTCAATAAACATATTAACTTATGTGCATGATATAATTACATTTTAAAGGTGACATTGCAGGTATTATCAGTGTTTTTTTATCGGTACCGTATATATATTTTCAATTATAGCTTAAGGTTTATACTGATGAAGGAGACGATATAGTGTACTCATTGTACCTTGTTGTGTACATATGAATAGGGTCATGTTCTTAACTATTTCTTCTGCTCTTCATATATAGGATTAGGATGTAATATATTCAATACAAGATAGATACATATTTTACCTGTACATCTAATACAGGTAAAATATGTATCTATCTTGTATTTAATAATATTAAAAGCTTAGAAATCCACCTTTAGAGAACTATATGAATTTTTTAAATTACTAATTTTGTTGTATTACTTATGAAATGTTACTGGACAAAAAAAAATAACAATACTTCCACTTACCGAATGCTTTAGCTATGGCCACGTTACCTAACACAGCTATGATAGGAACTAAAACTATCGATGAACCGAGATCTGAGCACAGCTCTATGAATGGTACTTCACGGTTATCGCGGTACATTGTAAATGGCGGCATATTCCATGATGGAAGTCCTTCCCTAAAAAAATAATTAAAAATTAAAACATACAGAAGATATTATTCAGATAAATCATCACTAGCTTCCGCCCCGCGGTTTCACCCGCATAGTTCTCGTTTCCCTAGACATACTGGGATAAATTATAGCTACGTATGTATATATTGGTAAAAGAATTACTCAGTTAGGTCCAGTAAGTTCGGAGCAACTTGGAACAAACAAATAAAAAATCTAATCTTTCCTCTTTATAGGTAATATTAGTAAGTAATAAAACAGAGGTAAGCTATATTTGGTGATAATTAAATGTCAGTATGTAAATTTCAAATTATTGTAAAACTTTGATGTGGCCCACCACATCCGTATAAAAGACTAGACAAGATAACTTTTATCATTAATTTTTAAGTACATATTACATGTTTTTTATATCTGTTTCATGGAAAAGGTCAATGAGAGTCAATTCCGGTATCGCTTTTTAGTTGATGAATAATAGCGGAATGTTCAAAAAAGATTGGGTATTTATACACTAGTAGACCCTCGCAACTTCGATAGCGTCATGTGCCCGATTTTGCAACATTTTTGATTGATTCTCCGCTCGTGTTCGTCGTAGCGTGATGATATAAAGCCTATTGCCTTCCTCGACAAATGGCCCATCTAACACTGAAAGAATTTTACAAATCGGACAAGTAGTTCCTGAGATTAACGCATTTGACCAAACAAACAAACTCTTCAGCTTTATAATATTAGTATAGATTCTAAATTCGAATGGCATTCAAATAGTGTTGAGTCACTGATAAGAAATTTGTTACTCTATTAAAATATTGCTTACCTCACCATACCAGTAAGTTTGAAGGGTATCATTGAATACATTTCAAGGATAAATGCAGTTAATGAGCATATTATAACGATAATTGCATTTCTAGATGTAGATAAAAGCCATAGTGTCTTCTTTAAACCTCTTTGGCTGGGTGATAATTTGATGTCCTTTAGTTTCTAAAATGGGAGAACAAATTGTTAATCAAACACTTATAACCTAATCCATTATTTACAGTGCCATATCAAATTAACGTACCCTCATAAGAAGTAAAATAATTATGCAGGATATGCCAAGTACACTGTCTTCTATTTTTGCGTTTGGTATATTAATGAAAACCTGAAAACGAACAACGAATAAATACATAAACATAACAACCATAAAGTATTACTACGAGTAGGTACCTACATTGCGATAGGCTAGAGGTAAATGTCTCAGTAGGAATAGATTTATGCCAATATGTCTTCATTGAAAATACAGAAATATACAGTCATTGTATCGTATAATGGATTTCAAATACGATGTTCTGTCAAATCCCTTACAAGTTTTCTCGAACTTTAAAATATTCCCCAGTATTTTTTTCGTTTAAGCCGTATTTCAAACATTCAAGATTACGAATGAAAGGCATTTCATATTTATTTTTATTGATTGATTGTTATAATTTAATTCTTACATATCAATAAAGCTTATTATATTAATACGGCAATTATTTTTATTACTCGTAAATTGTAACAATTCATTTGTATCGGATTTAACTCTATAATTGCCAATAGTTTGTTTTAATACACGTATATTTATTATTATTAAAAAAAATACATCGCCAGTTTCATTTAACTGTTATTCATTATTCAGTAGTCATATGAAATTATGAAATTTTCCGTTTTATATATGGCTGGTTTAAATGTGTGGGTAAATTTAAGACCAATTCGATGCAGGACTTTCTTTTTCATTGGAAATTGTATAAATACCTACCAATAAACTTAGATATAACATGATTATGTAAGAGAAGACCAAATGAACCAAGACTTAATGAAGCATGAATAATGTTCAAATACAATTATTAGAAGCTGCTTAGACTAGGCATTGATGATCTACTTAGTTTAAACAAATAATATGTTTTGACAACCTTGCATAATCTGGCGCGACACGTAAATTATACCGAATGCTTAATGCTTAATGTTACGCGTTATTTCCGCAAAATCACTTAATTTCCATATTTTAAAATAGTTTTTGTCTTCCACCATACACACAATATTTGCATTTCTAAAGTAAGTAAGGATAGAAAACAGTTGAAACACAGAATTCACAACTACCTTTTGAATTTCGAACATAAAAATACCATGGTTCATTATACCTATAAATTCTAATAAACAGGTTTCAATTTATGTAGTAATCATCGCTATGTAAATTATATGATAAACTTACTTGTTTTACTGTATCCAGAAAGCCGCCTGATTTGAATCTTAGACCCAAAAGACCTTTCAGCTGCGACACAGCAATGATAACTGAAGTCGCTGACGTGAACCCGACGGTGACCGGCACAGATATGAAGTCTATTAGGACACCTGAGAAAAGGTTTTGAGATATGAAAGATTCCTTTGGTAAAAGCTTGAAAATGTTGTTTAAAACCATTCAATTAATTACATTTGAAGAACCAAGAAAAAGAAATGAAATAGACATTAGGGAATACCTAAATGTGACTGTACCCTCACAATATATTTATGAAAATTTATTGTATGTACGTAAAAATTTACATCTTTTTCCAAAAAATAGCGACACTCATAGTATTAACACCAGAAATAAGCACAAACTCGCTATTCCTGTAACTAGACTTACTAAAGTCAAAAATTCATTTAAGGGGCAATGTATACGCTTCTTCAACAAACTACCTAAAGATATTCGGGATTTACCGATCTATAAATTTAAGCAGGTAGTGAAGAAAACTTTATATCGAAAGGGCTTTTATAGTGTATCAGATTACTTGTTAGAAAAAGGCCCTTGGCAGTGAAATGCTCGCTACAAGCTATTTCACATTTTGTAAAAATCACTATTGTATTAGATGTAAGTTGGTTTTTGAAAAGAGTAATTACTGAGTTTATTGCCGGCTCTTCTCAGTAAAAACTACTATCAGAACCGAGCATTAATAGTGACTATTCATAAGTGCTTTATTGAGGCCTATTTGAATAAAAAAGATTTTGATTTGATTTGATTTGATTTGTCATTGCAAATAAAAAAAAATATTTAACAGAGATAGAGCGAATGTAAAAATGCTGCATGGTTTTGGACGACCGTTTTATCTATTGTTTGATGTGAAGATACTATTTTAGGTATTATAGGTAAAAATTAATTGACCTTTTATTAGCATACCTACTATCTCACTATATATTTGAAGATGAATGTAATTTACATATTTTCGTAATCCTACTAATATTATAAATGCGAAAGTTTGTATGTACCTATGGATGTTTGTTACTCTTTCACGCTCCAACGGCTGAAGGGATCTGCTTGAAATTTGGCACAGAGCTAGAATATGTTCTGGAATAACACATAGGCTACTTTTTATCCCGGGAACGCGGGTGAAACCGCGGGGAGCCACTAGTATATTATAAATATAACGTCTTAGTCTTAATGAGGTATTTGTTCATCTAGCTTGTGGATGTTTGTATTGTTTTCAGGCAATGACCCTTAGGTTGAATGATGACTAAATATAGAAAAGTATGGGAAAGTCGTTTCGTCAATCGTCGCCATCAAATCCCGTTCAAAGTACGGTAAATAAGCAACAAAGATAAACACACCGTATAGCACTAATGGAAATATTACATAATAATATATTGACACTAAGTCTTTATAATTTTATATGTAAGCTTCGGTATTTTCCTATTCATGAATTAAAATATCACGACTTTAGGTACGTTATTCATTTCTATGGGAATCCATATGTTGACACACACACGTGTACCTTCCTACTTTAATTTATTGTTAACGTTTTCTCAAAGAATATTTGTTTTAATATAAGTTAATAATAATTGTATATTTTAAAGTTTTCACTTTTTACGGAGTGCAGCGCCTATTTTTATAAATCATTATAAAATATACCTACCATATTAAACTTGATTATTTAATGCCTAAAGGCTTTCCCTTTACACATACATATTTATATAAAACCCTATTGTCCAACTCACAAGGACACAATAGCCGAGATTGAACATAGTTTCATAATGAAAAAGGTCCCATATTTAGCGGTGTATGAAAATTGGATAATTCTAGGATAAGCAACAAACTAAATATATTGACTACAGAGCACTTATTATAAACAAGGTTAGTAGGGGTAATTGTGGGCGCATTGTTAATATAGTGATTGCGTATCCAGATAGCCAATTTGTGTAACGAAGGTTGCCAGTTTCAATTTTGAGATAACAAAGGGGAAAATTATTGAGTAGGTCTAGTTAGCTCGTTCAAACACAATAGAAAATAAGTTTAAAATTGCAAACATTTGCAACTAGCGCGGTTGGGTTTCGCGTAATAAGGGGAAATGGATTTTCAAATAAAGTTCGTTTTATTCGCGAAAAGGTATTACAAGTAAAAACTAGGATGTAAGGACTTTCGAATAATATTAGGTGTTCTATTTCGGAAACCTCTAATTAATGCACAAGTAAATTATATACTTTAACAACTTGCAATATCCCACACATATTTGACTAATAACTAGAAGTATCGCAATAACAATTAAATATTTAGAAACACGTTAGATATTTATGCATCCCAGACATGCATAAATATTATTAACAGAGCAATTATGATTAAATGTACAAAAAATTGGTTCCCGTAATGTGCTTCTAAATGTAATTGTTATTGCGATATGAAAATTGTGGCAATAATGATAATAATATCCTGAAACATATTTTAACACTTAATATGTTATCACAGTTTTACATATAAAGTATTAGATTAAATATTAATGAAAAAAATACTCGCATCTAAGCAGCTTTGTTCCAAATAGGTACATTATCATCTAGTCCATTCTAAGCTTTGTCGAAATTTAGTTGTAGATATTACTAAAGATATTAGGGACACGGAAGCTTAAAATCCAGATTCCCGTGTATCGTAATTCAATGAAAAAATTTATAGGCGAACAAAGCAAGCTTTGGTGTGTATTTTTCCTGTGTGTTTGTATATAATAAGACGCTGATAAAATAATTAGTATGTCCATTTGTCTATAAAATAATATACGTATAGTTACCTAAATGTAATAATCCCATTATAAACTGCACCACGCCGGTCAGGAAACAGAGTAAAATTGCATAGTCAGTGCTTCTTCCTTGAATTTGTTCATAGGTCATGAGAGCTAGTAGAGCCGTCGGGCCCAATGTTATATCTTTGCACGAACCGAATATGATGTAGACGAAGCATCCCATGAACGAAGAATAGAGGCCATACTGGAGAAGATATCATAATTAAGTATTTAACATAAGTTACCTGGAATATGGACTACTGGTAATATATCTCTTTTATATGTAATTACATAAGTAAGATCTCATTTGATCACCTTTTTAAACACAATCGAAATGTCAATAATTTATCCATTATCATCAAAATTATGGAGCAAGAGCCGGTGAACGCCAGACCTTCGTTATTTTATAAAAGCTGAAAGTTCGTCTGCGCATGCTCCCAACACAGGTAAGAACGATGGCCTATTATGAAGTTTGGGTCATCGTGGCTTTGGCAGCTATACGGTACTAAAGGTGTGTATAATACC
Organism: Thyatira batis; assembly: GCA_905147785.2. Classification (NCBI taxonomy): domain Eukaryota; kingdom Metazoa; phylum Arthropoda; class Insecta; order Lepidoptera; family Drepanidae; genus Thyatira; species Thyatira batis. The sequence continues at coordinate 4,705,268 of LR990496.1, read as the reverse complement.
GATCTAGTTTCGTCAAATTATAAAGTGTGATTTTTTGGTATTCTCTTCAGAATATTATAAAAAATCACGTTATTGATTGCCAGACACTTCACATCGTGGCAACCCCTTGCCAGACACCCCTAATGTTCATGAAATTATAATTCTACTTACGTCATAGTATAAAAGCTGATTTTTATATATAATACTTAGGTAGTAATAAGATGATGTTTCCTCATCAGCCAGACATTTTTGATAGTTCCAACCCCTTGCCAGACAATGATGTAGGATCGCTGTAGGAGCGAGCGCGAGACAGTATATGTATGATAGATGGCGAGAAAGGTCTATCGCGATCTCTCACTGCACAGTTGTTATTTCTACTGCGCATGTATTAGTACATGTTTACATCAGCTAAAATAATCTTATATGCTTTCTTCAAGTATTATTAATTGAATAATTATTTTAATAATATATGTATACGCATATCTGCATTTCGTTGCTTCTATCCTACTGTAGGCGTTTAACAGAGGTTACGAACATTAAAACTTTTTTTTACTCACTTTGTCTTCAGCTAACCTAACGTACACTTTGTTTTGTACTATAACTTTTTGTTAAATATAGCTTAAACCGACTATTTAGAGTTTTATTAAAGCTCCATTATGTCTTCGTGAGACAATATATATTTTATGTTTTAGCCGTATTAAACATCAAAAATAGACGATCGACAGCAAGCTCAAATATGTGCGTGTTTTCTTGTTTTATATACCACTACGGTGGCAAACAGGCATACGGCCCTGATGGGAAGCAGTTACCGTAGTCTATGGACGCTGCAACACCAAGGGCGTCACTCACGCGTTGCCAACCCTGTAAAAATCTCTTCACTCCCTTCTGTGCTATACGTCCAAGACGTAAGAATAAAAGCTCAAAAAAAGCGTGCACTTTATGCAAGTAATTACTCTGCACCGAACATACCACATATATGTGTTTAGTATGTTTCGAAAGGCAAATTTCTCAAGATCTTAGAGAATAAATTTTATTTTTATTTTTTGTTATATATAATTTTTAATGGGATTTTTATGAAAACTGCCAAAAAATTTAGAATATAATTAAGTTGTTTTGTTATTTGGTCTAGAAGTTGGATTTATGTTTCATTGTTTTGATTAAAATACTTATTTTCTTATTTATTAAACCTTGTTTTATTGATATATATCCATTATAAGCCAATTAGTAATACTACGAATTTTAATGTTCGTAACCTCTGTTAAACGCCTACAGTAGGATAGAAGCAACAAAATGCAGATATGCGTATACATATATTATTAAAATAATTATTCAATTAATAATACTTGAAGAAATCATATAAGATTATTTTAGCTGATGTAAACATGTACTAATACATGCGCAGTAGAAATAACAACTGTGCAGTGAGAGATCGCGATAGACCTTTCTCGCCATCTATCATACATATACTGTCTCGCGCTCGCTCCTACAGCGACCCTACATCATTGTCTGGCAAGGGGTTGGAACTATCAAAAATGTCTGGCTGATGAGGAAACATCATCTTATTACTACCTAAGTATTATATATAAAAATCAGCTTTTATACTATGACGTAAGTAGAATTATAATTTCATGAACATTAGGGGTGTCTGGCAAGGGGTTGCCACGATGTGAAGTGTCTGGCAATCAATAACGTGATTTTTAATAATATTCTGAAGATAATACCAAAAAATCACACTTTATAATTTGACGAAACTAGATCGGTATTATACACACCTTTAGTACCGTATAGCTGCCAAAGCCACGATGACCCAAACTTCATAATAGGCCATCGTTCTTACCTCTGTTGGGAGCATGCGCAGACGAACTTTCAGCTTTTATAAAATAACGAAGGTCTGGCGTCCACGGGCTCTTAGTCCATTACTTAACAATTCAGCCTCTACGAATGATTAATAAGTGATAGTATGTTGAAAGATCACTTAATGTCTTCACACAACCAGGATGTGCTTAAACTCCGTTTGCAATTTATGACTAATCAGTTAGAACCTCTACATTGATCATAGTACAAATAGAGCTACAATGAAGTGGTTAGGTACTTACTTGAGGTTCTAGTCCAGCTAGTGTTGCATATGCCAAACCTTGAGGTATAACCGTGAGTCCCACAGTGATCCCAGCTATTAAGTCAGCTACAGCTTTTTCAGAGTTATATTCTGGAAGCCATTTCGTAATAGGTAGTCTTTTGTGCATCAGTCGTCTGCATTGTGTTTGTCTTTTAGAGCGATGTTTGGATGGTGAAGACATTTTGTATGATCTGATAACAAAAAAAGATGAACATAAGCACTTACAAGTGACGGTTTTTTGAAATACCTTGAACATAATATTGTGTTGTAGAAACAACTGTCTTAATATTTGGTCTCAAGTCTTGAAGTAGAATTAAAAGGTAGGTCCTCATTACGACGTTCATATCTTTAATTATACGTTATACCTATCACTTGCAGCATTGTTTATAGATTTTAAAGTAACGCAAATATTACCTCTGCGTAAATAAAGAGGCAGATTTTTTTGGAAAATAAAACAAATAATATAAGGTAGCACAGAACAAGAGCAGTGTAGCCAAGTTTTCATATAACATGATAACAATAATGAATAGCCAGGGAAAGTTGGAGAAAATATTGTTCGATTCTTGTTTATGTCATAGTCTACAACGAACTATTATTTGCTAAGAAACGAGCGAGCACATTAGCAAAATAACTTCTTTAGTAGATTAGCTTTAATAAATATACTCAGTTAAAAAATCGTTAGGTACATGAAGTACGAATTTTTGGCATTAAAAAAATATGTATTCCCTCTATGATCGTGGCTTAAATAACACTCAATTTATGTGCCGGTGAACCATACACGCCAATATGGACCCGATAGGCTGGCAACCTTTAGAGTAATGCGTCCCACCTTCCCTCGACGGTCTACAAAGCTCTCCTGTAGGGAATATTGGGGGCAGTTGATTTAATTTAAGGCCCTTTGTGTCGCGCACTTCCAATTTCCTAATAAAAGCTCGCCGCTAAACATGGCGGTCGAAAAACAAAAGGCCAAAAAGCAGTTCTTACATATGAAAGGGCCACAATAATCGATGGTCTCCTATTATTGTTTGAAATAACAAATATTTCGCGATATTGCGGAAGGCCGTTAAGTCCACTATTATGCTTTGTTGGGGATAATGAAATGGGCAAAAGGGCAAGAGGACGAGCTTTGTTGGATGTTAAAGTTAGATATATTTCTGTTGCTATGCCAATCATTTATAGATACGAATTTCAGGGTTTTCAACTGAGATAAGTCAAATAAGACAGTAGGTACGTAGGGACATATGTATAATCACTGACCGGAAGAATACATGATGAAAGAATAAATAAGAACGCAATCCTGAAAGTTGTGTTACATGTGTGCAAAGATTCTTGAAGCGAGATTTGGGGGAAACAAATCAATTACTGTCAATTCACCGCTTAAGTAGTAAGTATTGGAGGAAAATTGCCTATTAAGGTGTAGTGTGTTCGGACAGAAGGCACTGGTCATGTAGCCGATAATATTGTGGTCTGTTGTGTTAATTTGCGATGGGATGTAACGTCGGTTGCTAATAAACCCTTGGTGAACAATGTCGTAGGGACGCTTTGTTGTCCAAGTCAGGTGAGTCTAACCAATTATTTGCCAAGATTGGATTGAGGATTTCCATTAAGTCTCGTGTTCGTGTTTGAACATTTCGGATGTTGCTAGTTTTATGCGTGTTGTAATAAATGAGGTACACAGTTATTTGACTTGATTAGATGTTGAAATTTAAATAAAAAATGTTAGGTGGCAAACTGGCTTTAATGGTTAATAAAATGTGTTCCTACCTATTTTAGATTCGTGATCAACCAACAATAGAATTTCGTTTCGATATGAACCTTGAAATGCAGTTTCCTGGTATGAAGCATAATACACAAGATTTTTTATGGAAATAAAACTGATTGATATTTATTAATTTCAGATATTTCTTAATTGGCAAAAAACTCTAAAGTGACATGCAAATTCTGATGTGAGTATGATCTTACTTACCTACTTTGATAACAAATGGCTTTGACCGTGAGTAATGAGATAACGAGTCAATAAAACTAAAGAGATAAATATTTATCAACGACGAATTCAGAATAACTATCGATTAGATATGGCGCTTAAGGAGGAAACCCAATTTTGGATGACTTGGATGAGGCAAGCATAAAAAAATTACGTCAGATTTGTAGACGACCATAGGGTCGGGACTTGAAGACTATAGAGTCTTCAAGTTAAATACTATAGTTATAAATGTAGGGGTTTTATACAGCAATATTTGTAACATTACGAAACAAGAATCGTACTCTGAGCTAAATATGCCTATCGCATCGGAGACAGTTACAATTCCCTATCTCAAAGCGGCCTATCTATCATTTCGGTGAATGTTAGCCACGTAATTCCCCGATCAATCCGATGATCCGTCTGCCGATCACTCACCGAAGACGTGAAGTGACGAATGTTATACTGTGGCTGAACCCAATGTAATGACAAATATACCCATTCAATTCATGAGGATAGAAAATAGCTTTCGGTTATTATGTATTAGAAAGTTCGTAAAATCCGTAGCTGTGAACTGAAAATGCAGTAGGTAAATAATTACGACATCGGCAACTTAATGTGTGTTATTATCAAGATAACAGACCACCAGCTAAGTAATTCATATTCATGTTTATACTATCATGAAATTGTCACGGCACAAAAACGCTTGTGATAACGGCATGTATCTATTTTAACATTTTAGGTCTAGCTGGTAACATGATACCGCGCTCGTTTACAAAATGTCTAAGACAAATAACAAGCTGGTGTTATAAAAAAAAGCAATATTTTTTCTTGAACAAATTGCCCGAAATGCGAGTCCGTCGATTACGAGACATCGATTTGTTTCGCACCCTGTCGCAAGCGCGGCACGTAGTCGTCATTAATACAACCCCCGAGCTTTTTTCTAGTGTCCCTCACAAAGTTCCCGAGATTTACAAGGAGGAACAAGTATTATTATCTTGTCAAGGCAGTACTCACAATTCAACTCTTTCGATAAGTAGGTTTGGTATAGGTATTGTAAGTATATAATTAGAGTTGTGATCAAAAGTATTTCGGATAGATTTTTTATTTAAAATTTGAACATTTTACTTATGAGCTTAGGACAACTACTTAACCATATTATTTTTATTTTTAACGCAATGTATTTTTTAGAAGTAGGCATATGTTTCCTACTAGTAAGTACCTATCGTGTGTTAAGTATATTAACAATGTTGAAATTAAATATTGAAATTAAAGTTTATGTAGGTATAATGGATATCTTTGAGTAGATATGTGCTAAAGTAGGTATCTATGTACCTAATGACAGCATGTGCAATGATTAAAATAAAAATTGTATATGATGCCGTTTATAATAAAATTTAAAGCAAATTTTAGTCATAAATAGTTAAAAAAATTTGCACTTTATAACGCTACATCAGAAAACGAAAAAGTGCGAGTTTTCACACCCATCGTCCTTAATAGCATTATTTAGAAGCATGTCGCGTACTGACTTACAAAAGATGATAGTGCACATCTGCAAGGGTTCGAACCCTACGAACTTTCCTCTAACAAATTACGGGACCCGTGTTAGTTCAACGATTACAAGTCGTCGATTCATCAACCGGCGCGTTGGACGGCGCAGCACGTACTTCTCTCATCTATTCTACCCGTCCAAGACCCGATCCGTCAACGCTATCGGGAGTCAGGGCCAAAGGATCGCCCGCCTTCAATGAACAACAAAATTAATTTCGCCAAAAGGTACGCATCGATCGAAGTGATTAAGCACCATTTCACACCAAGATTATATAAAATATCTACATTTTTCGTAACAAAAGAGCATAACAAGTAAGCAATCGAGAAGCAATAGAACACAATGCAGTATAAATTCGTGGTAGTTTCCCGTGAAATTTTTCAAAGCGCTTGCATCAAGTGCTCTCAGGCGTATTGATACTTTTGTGTATAGATTTTACCGCGTAACTTTTATTGCGGAACTAGTAAAACTAGCTGACTGGCTGCTATTGTAGGTAAGTACATACTTATAATAGTTGTTAGCATACAACTGTATCTACAATAATATGTCAGGCAACCCATGCAAGGAAATTCTAATTTGGACGCCCGCAATATGAACCCTTTTGTATTGTGTAACATAATTTATTTTTAATTCCACCAAGCGGACAACTGAAAAACCCTATTTATAACTAAAGTTTATTTTAATACTGCAAGTACAACTATAAAAATACTTCAATTTGTCTTTTCACATAAAGCAAGAATATTACATTACAAAGGGTGAAATATAATTATTCTTGAGAAACTGACACTCTGTAAGAACGGTTATATTTACTTTTATATATCTACGTATGTCAATTGCGTATAGTAAAAATGTAACAAAATACATACCTATTTATAATTTTCTTGTAAAAGTATTTCCGAAGCAGGTCACGAGTTCACTAGGTATGTTACCTTCACAACTTAGATAAAATGTATACTACGGTTATATTGTTTTGGAACAAGTACTTACGTCCATTGCATTACAATAAGCTAACCGTAATCTAAGAAAATATAAGAGAAACATGACTTTCATAACGATAAATAGCTTAGCACTATCAGAATAAGAACAATTGATAAGAATAAGAAACACTGTAGTGACGACAAAAATCTATAAGAACATTTTGATAAAAGGACTAGTAAAACGAAGCCCAGTTTCGTCACGGTTATCGAAACCCTTAAAGCATTATGTTATCGTATCATTTTATGGGGTATAAGCGCTACATCGACGACTTCTATGATCTTAAATATTTCCCATCTTGAGGTCGTTATGTGGCAAATACGGTATGATCCATACCATACTACCATATATATTGCATAATAAAAATATTATGCGCTACTTTGAATGTCAACTGTGGTGAAAGTTGATATAGTTGTATGTATGTAGGTATGTACGTCCTTATAAAACATTCAGAATGAGACACGTCAGTAAATGAGATAGCCAGACGGTAATTATGGTTTCCTATTCACACGACTTTCAGCTAATTAAGATAACTTTCATTACTTCCGTTCTCTTTTTATGATAAAAAAAACCTAGGTATTTTAGTGTAGAGCGAAACTCAACGCTAGCCTTTAGCTAAAATATGTAGGTATATTTTTTTGCGAAAAGTAAGTAGAAGAGACGAACATCAGAAAACTCGTTTAGCGTATTTAAAACAACTATGTACCTATCGTCTGTCCCATAAGTAAGCAACTCAATGCTAATTGTAATAAGTATTAGTAAGAAGAGGTACATATTAATATTGAATTATTCGACAGTGGAACCTATTTTCATAAAATCGTATGGTAAAAAAAATATTTTCGAATCTAATTATCGCCAAGAATCTGTTAGGCCAAATTTGTTCGCGGTTCGCTGACCTTTATTGTGGTAAGTATACGTACTTATTGTTTACTATTTAATTTATAAGTGGCATACACCCATGTGTATGCAAAATTTTTTGCTCACGTCTCGGTCATTGTGCCATTTCTATACATACATTATTTATGGCGTTTATAGAACCAGTATTACTAATATTGTTAAGTTATTTAAATGTAGCTGTAGGTAGGTAGGTACCTACATTTGAATTAGGTATATTGTAGGAAAGGAAATATTCAACTTATGTACTCTATAGCTATTTTTATTCACTCAAATTGAATACAGGTTTTGTCTGATAACACAAACTCTTAATATGGGCATTTGAAATACTTATAAAACTGTTAAAAAATTTACAAAAACCGTAATTATACTTATAATAAACAAATGCATTCCCAAGGAGATCCTCCTTTAGGGCGCTAGTTCTGCAAAAACTCTTGCAACTAATTCAAAACTTCGAATAGAGATACTTATACTCCGATTATTCATTGTAGGCAGAGAAATGACATTTCAAGTGTTGCAGGTTTTTAGTCCCAAATAAATAGTGTTGTGGTAAATTCGAATTTTTACAACTAAAAGTCGGCTAAGGATAAAGGAAACTCGACTAGACTTTCCTTTTTTTTATTCAATGTCAGATTGCCTTTATATAAATAAAAATATGTAATTTATGGTAATAAAACAGAAAACATACACGGTAGGTAATAAAATATTACATAAATACTCTTATGTATATTATTTGTTTTTGGCTATTGGAAGAACTATGGTCATCACTTGTCACGCTATGGATGCCATTTTGTTTTGGAAGCGACTATTTGTACGGGTACTGGACAAATAAATTATATTTATTCGTACATTTATTCATTTTTTTTTAATTAAACATGAATTGGATGATTAGCCTATGTTAGGTTAATTAAATTAATAACATTTATTCGATTTTATTTATTTAATTTTGGTTTCAATTCAATTCAAATTTAGTTTAAAAAAATGAAATATTGGGATTTTCGACTAGATTTATGTATCGGATACTGAAAGAACAAAACTGCCGGTCATCACTATTGTAGCGTGTCACCCTTTTTTGTATCAGTGACAGTTGCACTTGTCATTTTTGTGACTTGAATTATTAATCCCACTATAGCAGCGTTGCCAGAAGGTTACTTTAGTAACCTCACAGGTGATTTTTGACTTCGTTAGGTTACTTGGAGGTTACACCACAGAAAAGGTTACAAAAGGTTACTTTTAGGTGATTCAACGTTTCAGGTGTGTCAATTGAACCAAATTGAGAGACGCGCCTAAAAAAAAAAAAAAAAAAACGACGTCAATATTTTGGAGACGTGTATAAGAGACCTAATTGAGAGACGCGCCTAAAAAAAAAAAAAAAAACGCCGTCAATATTTTTCCTATACAAAAGGTTACTAAAGGTTTCTTTTTTAGACAGTTCAGGTCACTTTTGAAATACCTCGCTGGCAACACTGCACTATAGTGTCATATACTCGTACAGTCGATCAAATATAGATCGATAAGTTAAAGGAAATTGATAACAAAAGAAGATGATGATGCGCAGTAGGTACAATTAGTTCTTTTCTACGTTAAATCTTCTAAGATCCTTTTTACAATGGGGACATTTTTAATTGAACTGGAACTCTAGATTTATTGTTCTGTCTGACTATCTGACTGCGGAAAATTGCAACGGGTAATTAATTGCCCTGCAAAAGCCATCGCGTAGCGAGCCTTATATATATAAAAGCTATATTATGTAAAGGCAATTTTATATATATGTATGTATGTATAATCGGAGATAAAACAAAATAACGACAGCTTTTTCAGTAAAGCGATACGTTGAGTTTCTCGTATTCGGAGGCAGAGTAAATGTAAATGTTGATAAGTTATGGCTGCAGTATGTAAATAATGCGTATTTTTACCGTTTCTTGGTATTAATGTAATTAAAGTATTTACGTATTTAAATACGTATTAAACATTGAGGAACAAATTAATGAATAATAATAATCCAAATTTATGGTTATTTGTTCCATGTTCTGCATGCCCAAAATTGATTGAATAATTATAATTCATTCATTTACTGTAGGTACCAAGACTAAAAAAAAATTTTTTTTTAATAATTAAATATTATTTTGGAGTTGACTTACCTTTTAAAAAGTATCTACTAAGCTATAACAGATATCTGATTATCATATCTACTGCTTTGTTTGGGATCAGATAACCAACTGAAAAATAGTTTTTGATTTACATAGATACCTACCTAGATACTTATAAAAAAAGTCTATGGCTTTGTAACAATCACCAAAAATTGTTGCAATCCTGTTGGAGATATGGTTGGCAAAGCTAAATGATAAACTTGGTTGACTGACACTTCATTTGACTGGATATTACCTATATAGAGTCCTGTCATGAAAAGTTATTTTTATACTGGATTTTATTGAGTGGAAATAATAAATAAACAAATAAAAAAAAATCAAGGTTGTCTGATTAACAACATTACATTTGGTGATACCAAGTCAGATTAACCGCACATATTCAACCTTGTAGATATTTGCCTATAAAACTCACATTAATTTTAAGTAGACGATATTTAATTATTGTGAAAATAAGTATAGGTAATAAAAATTAATATGGAAAAAGCAAACATGAGTACCTATGTATAACAGACAATAAAAAAATTATAATTTATAAAACAAAAGTATCAAATACCAATTTTGCCGCGTGTTAACAAAGAATATATAATTAGAAAAAGGTGAACAAATCTAACTATTGAATACATAAAGCTGAGAAAAAACTTACGAGATAAAAGTAACACAACACTATCACGACAGTTACTTTAAAAAAAAAATATATTGCGACCGAAATTGCGCATGAGCATATCCGGCGCCTGTGCGCGAACTGGCCCGAACTGCGCGGTTGGCCGGCGCGGCGACGCGTGCCACTTTACCTCGTTACTGATCAACGATAAGTAACAATAACCATCTAAACGATCTGATTGCATCACATGTGCTCCCTACAATTGATTCGCGTTTTAGTTAACTATGGGTACTATATGATAGTACATAAATTCATAACTCATCTACATATTTGGCTCACCCTGTATCAAATCAAATCGCAGGGCAAAAATGCACATAGACACCATCAAAACAAAGGCTAACGACATCCAAGAAATAAAATAAACCAAGAATGTAAAGACAACAGAAAGTAAAACATATTCGGCTCTATACTGTACTCTAGTATCCTCTGTAAAGATAAATAAATATCCTGGGATATTTTTCAAACATGGCCAATCTAATTACAAACTAAGCACAATACTGTGGTAACCAGATAGCTGATAATATATTCTACATCAAAAACAAGCTTATGTAGATATTTACATCCAGACACAGAACAAACGGACATATTCATGCATACAAATGTTTGTCCAGTGTGGGATTTGAACCACAAAGCCAACCGGTCTGTCATGATGATAATTATAAGGCTAGCTTGTTAACGCATAACTAATGTATTTTACCTAAGAGACCTCATTGAATTTTATTTCTAAAATGAGAAAACTTTCTACGTGATACATCAGCATTACAAATATACTTTAAAGCACCTATTAAATTATTAAAAAATATGTTTATTCAATACTTAATTTAGATAAATATTCCTTTATAAATATACTTTAGAAACTTATCTCTAAAACTATTAACCTTTTGCCATCTATGATACTCATCCAACAAATATTTTAGTGTACCTATAATTTTCTGAGCTTATGTATAATCATACTTAAACCACACTATGTTGTTAATTCTAGTATTAAAATTTCCATCAATATTATTTTACTTGTGATTGGCATACCTACAATTATGATTAATAAAATAAAAGAATAATAATTATTTAAAATATAGGAAAACTTAATAACTGATGGGATTTTTAGCCTTGTTTCTGAAATATGTAATTCTATAAGATTATGGGAATATTTACTATAAATTATAAAGCTTTAGAGTGATTGTCTAGATCCACTTTTAAGTCTCAACATGAAATAAAAACACTTGTACAACTATGTAATAATGTGGTCGAGAACGCTGATAATTGTACGAATATGGACAATAGTCTGTAACATTTATGAAAGAAATAAAAAATAATTACATATACCTTTTTCCGTCCAGTATTTATCAAATCATATGTGCTTTACACAAACATTATAAATAGTACGAATTTTTGAAAGAACTATTAAAGGTTTAGATTCTTAGGGTATTCCTTTCAGTCAGAAATAATTTTATGATTGGTGAACAATCAGAAAACGCGTAACGCACATCACCAAAAATATTGAAACGGTAACTAACTAACTAACTAACGTATACAATACAACATAACATTTTTCTGGACACATCACAATATCACATTCTTATTCATCTCAACTGATTGACTGACTGATCATTGGACGGACTGACATTCACGATACATCACTGTCACTGACAATTGTAGTGTTGCCATCTGACGATCTGTGTTTTAGCCTAAGTGTAGAAAAAAAACAAGATAGGTAAAAAAAAAATATCGCTATTCCAGCAAATAGACATGAAAACGATTTTTTTCATTAAACGGTATTATATTGTTAATGACACACGTTTAAAAACTCGAAAATTATGAACGGTGACGTAAAAAAAAAATGACTTTAAAATCGCGGTTACGAAGCGAACTAAACTACATATAGTTATAATAATTTGTATCTCTTTTTCTTTTTCAATTCAGCGGTGTTTTACATTATTAACAATTTGTAAGTGAAATACCTTTTTGTATTCAATTGTTCTGCCCAGATCATGAAGAAAAATTGCTAATGGCAACACTTTGGCATTTTAGTGACATATTTTTAAGCTAGCATCCGAATAGCTTGCGGGCATTGAACTTGTCACTGCTACCCGCCAAATTCAAATTAGGTTTAGTGCGATTTTCGCAGAATGTAAGTAGCTTTAATCATTTCAGCCCACTTATATAAAAGACAAAAAATATTTCAGCCAGCATGGAGGTGACTTTAATTTAGTTAAAAGGTATGTAATTAAAATTTTACTGTTTGAAAGATGAGTGTGGAACTTGAATTTATTTTCTTAGCTACAAAATAGGTAATGTCGACTTGTCTTTAAAAATACTAGAATATACATCTAGTTTGGGTTAAAAGTGTATCCTCATTAGTAGGACTACTACTTTTAAATACTATTTTTAAATACTCTATGTTACTGTAGCCATTGAGTTTTTTTGTTTCGTCGACGTAATATAGGTAATATCACATCCTGCTTATACACATAATAATGTTTGTGAGAATGTATGTAGGTATGTATGTTTCAACAAGGGTGAAACCGCGGGACAAAAGCTAGTCTCTTAAGAGTCCCTTAGATTACTTGCTATATTGCAGACCATACCTACTCCCCTGACATTCATGCAACGTTGTATCGTACCTAGGTTACCTATCAACTTTTCATCTCCCGCTAGTTTAACAGAAACTTTTAACTATCTAGGTACATATAAACTTTTCATCCGAAAGTCACGTTCATATTAAGAGCAATGTCAATAGTCACGCATCGACGTTCCTTTTGAAAAGTACCTCCCAGTCGGTTGAGCAGTTCCTACAGTCTTACGGTTCACCAAACTTGCTAAACATGTTTCTACTATGTTTCCACTTTGTTATTCATTGAGCCGGACACTCCAGGCACTGATGTAGTTACTTGCTTTATTTCTTTTGTTGACTCGCATTACCTAACAGGATCTTACTGTAATTTTAGTACTTACCTATATCGGTTACTATAATACTAAGTATAATCAATTCAAATCATTATGTTTTAGAAACGCGAAAGATATGTTTGAACCTTCACATTTTGGTTTCGATAATATTGCAATCGTAATATTACAATTTCTTACTACTTATACTTACCTAAATCGTAATAATACGTAAATCCAAAAAGACAGGACCATAGATAGACCATAAGATTTTTTTAGGTAGATACCCGTTTTGTATAAGGTAGTAGGTATACCCAGCTGTTACAGATACCTATTGCAATTTCTAGTATGACGTCGAAATGTGAACAGTCTATATTTTGTATCATTCATGGAAAATGGCTAGATATTATTGTCTTAAAAGTATGTATGTAATTGCTTTTAAATTTTCACTATTGTTATTGTTGATAAATACAAGAATAAAGCGGTAAAAAATATGGCGTCTCGCCATTGAAATAAAATACAATACCATTTTAACACAATCTTTAATTAATGTCCCTTACATAACTTAGTGGCTGCCCCTTCCGCGTCCGCCTTCATTCTGAAAACAAAACAAAAACTTTCACATAAATCCTGAAAATGAAACGGGCACGTGCCCTCTTCAATAGCGGTCGAAAACCGTTTGTTAAAATGTATGTGGCCATACATACATATGTATGTGGACCGAATCTGAAACGAGATAAATCACAGAGCAGGCGTTATGCACATAACTCTCGGGCTTCGGACCACTTGACATTAGCAAGGTCTTGTCCCCTATCGTGGACCTAGCTTTTGTCTGGATAGGGCAGGCCATATTTTATTTATTCTATATTTCAAAATAGCTAAACAATGGATTATAGAGAACTTGGTTTTATTTAAAAGATTTATCTAATTTACGTCAACGTAAAAAATATGCCACCTGTATTATACCTACATAAGCTATTTATTACCTAGTGGCAAATTCTAATTGTTAAAATTTTACACAAAAAAAATATGATGAGGTATATTATAACAATTAAAAAGGTCATAATAATATCTGAAAACAAACGGAATTTACCTACCAGAGTTTTATAAAAAAATTATCTGATGTATTTTTTTTGCCTGATTTCAAACAACAAGACAGTATCTAGGTACGAAATAAAGAACAGTGATATATGAACTAAGAATTATGTCTGTTTTATTCCAGTCATTTAAGTTAAAACAACACTAAAGTGTATAATTTTAATTTTTTTATATAAATGTTCAGTTACTTATTGGTAGGTTTAGTCCAAGGTTCAGATTATGAATAAATTTAAATTAATTTGATTCGTGTTTTTATGATGACAATCATACAAGGTAGTTTCTTAACACAATATACTTATTCATATCCTTGTATTTTTTTGTTTTTGTTCGACACTGAAAATATAAACAATATTATGCAAATTTGGTTGATTACTTTAAATGATATGAAAAAAAATATAGGTTGGTATGTATTAAATTTATCTTTAATGTAGGTACAGAGTGTATCTTTCATTCTATTCATTGGACATTGGAACCAACTTAGGTACATAATGATTTTACTCAAGCTGAGTGTAATCTTACTGTGCTATTATTGGAACATTTAATTTTAAGTTCGTTCAAGTAACGAAACATAATATTTATCCAACATTTTGTCAAACGCTGTCTACACGTTTTGTGTAGGTAGGTGAAAGGAGAATTTGAAACAATGAATTACGTAAATGGGAATATCCAGTGTGGGTTACATCCTAGCCGGTCCCTATTCTCACAGCCCGAGATTGTGCGGAGAGGTTATCAGTGGAACCTAATTTAATTCATTATGCCAGGCTTGTGTCGACCCTTTCTCGACAAGGCGAAAATGTCCCTATGCAAAATTCTTTAACCGGTATTATTAATGGGGACCGTTTTTACACCCGTTTATTCCCGTTAATTTTCTAAATAGGATATATCTGACTTCTTAATTGGTGTAAAAATGTAATTAAGACACCTAGAATGTTGCTATTCTAATTTTTTTACATATTCTTACATTACCTACATGATTTAAAACAAATATGTATTATAAAGTGATATTTGTATAATGTTGAGTTAAATTCTAATTTATTTATTAATCACATAAACACATTTGATTTGATCCTGGATAAGCTAGTCAATTACTTCCACCATGGCAAAATTCACCTACCTAATTTATTTCCGAATATTGAAGAAATCTAATTATTACATAAATTTTTTGATGATAGATATAATATTTTTATTCAAAGTATCTTCACGGGTAATGCTCATTCTATTATATAATGATAGATCGTTTGATAACTCATTCATCAAAACCTATTCATCTGTCTAGATTCTGCTTAGGATAATAACATTTGATGATATTAGGTACATAAAAATATGTTCGGCTCATGACCGTTGATCTTTGTAAGTACCTACCTATTTCCTATATGATTATATTTCGATTCTTATTCTTATACTAGCTTCTGCCTGCGACTTCGTTCGCGTGGAATGGAATAGTTTCTTTGGGCTAACTCTAACTTTAACCCGCGACTTCGTTTACGTAGAAGGTTAGTATCTCGCAGAGCTAACTGGTGCCACCGGCCTCGCGCCCTCACCCGCGCACAGTGATAATTATTTGCTGCTATGGTATTTTAAATTTGCGATATCTCCTAAGATATTCATTGAAGTCGAATGATGTAAATGGCAATTTTGTTTAAAATTACATACTTGTAATGAATGACGTATTTATTTTGGATAAGGATTAATATCATTTTTATAAAAACACCTTCACTTATAATGCTTTATTTTAAAACAAATTTGGTTAGTATAAAAATGGTTATACTGAGCCAACCTTAACAGATAGATATAGGCTGTCCCGGACTTCTTTTAGCTCATTTAAAGGGAAACAATAATTCTGTCATACATCAGTCGAAAGTTACTATGAGGTAACAAACATAAAAAAAAAAAAATACCAATCGTCGAATTGAGAACCTCCTCCTTGTTTTTGAAGTCGTTTGAAAATAATCCATATAGCATGATTTAGTATTCACGTGTGACGGCGCGATGGGTTATTTCATCTATAATTTTGGTGTTTCTATACCGATTTCTATGATTATTTTTTATTGAATAGGTAATAATGTTAACTTTTTTAAATAAGGGATGAGTGAGAGTATTATTAACGTAAGATTAAACAAATATAATCAGAATGCTCCGAACTGCTAAGCTATCAGGAGTTACACGTGTTATTGTGAGTCAACCATAAAATATAGACATATGCTGTTGCGAGATATTTTTTAGACAATTTTATGTAGAATATTTCCGCCATACATGATTTCTATGTAACTGTAAGTACTGTAACCATTAAGGCTGCACATGCGACGGAAGCTTAAAAAATGGAGTAACTTCTCCCGTTTTCCCAAAATTTCCCTTCACTACTCTGCTCCTATTGATTATAGCGTG
This sequence comes from Thyatira batis, assembly GCA_905147785.2. Lineage (NCBI taxonomy): Eukaryota > Metazoa > Arthropoda > Insecta > Lepidoptera > Drepanidae > Thyatira > Thyatira batis. The sequence goes on along the minus strand of LR990496.1, from coordinate 4,688,621 downwards.
ATGAAAAGTATCCTATGACCTGCCCAGGAGTATGAAGGATAATTGCACCAAGTTTTGTTAAAATCCGTCCAGTAGTTTTTGTTTCTATAAGGAACATACAGACAGACAGACAGACAGACAGACAGACAAAAATTTTACTGATTGCATTTTTGGCATCACTATCAATCACTAATCACCCCCTGATAGTTATTTTGAAAATATATTTCATGTACAGAATTGACCTCTCTACAGATTTATTATAAGTATAGATTTACTTAACAAAAAAGTTGTCTTTCAGTTAAACATCAAAAACTGGTTGTTTCAATGATATGTAATATGTAAAAACCTATAGAAAATGCCTGGTCATCATAGCACAAGCATATTAATGAATAAGAGTGAGTTTTGTATGAATGTAAAATTAATAGTTATAATGACTATTAATTTATATCTGCCTCTTTGAATTGGACGCTGGCAAATCTTGAGTTCAAAATATAATCTTATCTATGTGAAAACTATAGATAAAAAAATATCATGGGACATTTATCACACACGGCCAATCAGAATCCAAAGTAAGCTTCAAAGTGAGCTTGTGTTATGGTAACCAAATAGCTGATATACTACATATACTCCTTTTAAATACACACTTATATAGATAATTACACCCAATCACAGAACAAAGAGACATATTCAATTCATGCATACAAATGTTTGTCCTGGGTGGGATTTGAACCGACGACCAGCGGCTTGAAAGTCAGGGTTACTAACAACAAAGCCATCCGGTCGGTCATATCTCGTGTCTAAGATAATTTCTTTTACTCATCTCACATCGTCCAAAAACTACTATATGAAAACATCCGTCAACTAGGTACTAACCAGTGCGTTAGAAATGATCTGTTTCTACAGTTGCTAAATAAAATCGAGTGAAATAATAGTCAGTCATCGATTATTCATACCGGATTCATTATTTACATACTAATGAAGACAGCAACGATATAAAATTATATCATTCGGCCGAGAACGGTCTACTAAAACGAAAATGAATATTTATTATTCTTGAGATATTTATTCCGTTCATTCGCGACAATGAAATGAGAGCAGGATGTTTTGTTGTTTGTTTGTTTTTTTATTATGTTGTCTCAAACATTAATATAAATATTTTCATTAGGAAAACCAGGGGATCATTAATTCTGTGTTGAGTACAGTCTATTATTACAAGCTTGTTAATACTTGTATATTAAGTTTTGTAATTTAAGTACCTCGCCTTGTAAATACGCTTTGAGATTAAATATAATAAGTCATAACAAATATTTTTTAAATTTAGGTATATTATAGAATAATTATAACATATTTTTTTTTAAATCTTTAAATACCAACCAAATCTCCACAGATAAAAATAATAAATCATATTCTACAACCTTATTTTCATAGATTAAATTCTAATCCGTTAAGCAGTTTGGGTATCTATGATTGGAGTCAAAACTACCTAGACATCTAAACGTCCAACGTCTAAACTTTCACATAGTGGGATAATAAAGTTAGATCAAAGGTACATTATATAATAACGTATGAGGAGCAAAGTGTCGTATAGAAATATGTTTACATTCGTTAACAAACTAACATGAGGCTAATTGCCTCGTGAAAGGCTTTGCCACTTCCATTATAGTGTCACGTATTGTATTGATTTTCTCTTCAAGTAACGAAAATTGTGGCTATCTACGTGTACCTACCTATCTCCTAATATTGCTTCTAGTTTAAACACTGTCCGGAGAGCGGTAATTAGAAACTTATAACTTGTTTACTCACCTCAACGTACCTACTCATTAGGTGGTCTCTGGATAAATGATGGAATTAAATATATTTCAGTGTATATTTTCATAAATTGGTAATTACCTTGCTTTTGTTCTAAAGTCCTTTGACTATCCGAGCATTATCCGTACATTATATAAAATGGAACCACTCGACAAATTTCATTTTTTACTTTTTTTGAAGAATACTAATGTAAAAGTGGTCTAAATTCTTATACAAAAAAGAATCACCTGATTTTCCCCTTGGAAACAAGGTATATTAAAAGCAGAACAGAACCAACAGCAATAACAGTGCTGCACATGTTTTTGTAAACCCTTTGATATCTCAAAAGTGTGTGTTTACTGTGTGGTTCCATTTTGCATAAATTATATACAAGCAATATATATTTGCAAAAAAACTACATATGTAAATATCATACACCACCAGTCCCGCTGTTTCAACCGGGGTAGTATAGTTGTCCAAAAGTGAAATATTTTACACATAAAAAATCAAACTCACTGTTTTGCCCTTGAGTCCAAACCGAACATACCAGATTTAAAATAATACATCGAGAATCAAGTTTAATAAGTTCACCTCGTTGATTTACATAAGTGATAAGAGTTTAAAATAAGTTTATTTTTATAAATATTATCATTATTTAGGAGTCTAAACCTTACCACTTTCGTTGGTTCCTTTGGATTTCATCTAAGCGATGTTGTCAGCTGAAACATAATTGAATCATTATATCAAATGTTTTTGTTTATTAACAAAACAACTTAAATTGTATGAATCCAATATTAGCCTAGGACTCACGCTTTGTCAAGTATTGTTTTATTAAAAGCTACGTTGTTGTCCCCCAATTGAGACGTTATTAAAAACTATAGTAAACTAATGTACTAATTACCTGGGTCACTCGGAATGCCACCTTTAAATGCCTTCATTTCTTCGGAGCTCAAATCACTAAAAGGTTGGATATCAGCCGTGTATGAACGTCCTTCTTTGTTGATGTTAATAATTGTCTGCAGATTTTTCACGAAGTTTTCGTAATGTTTAATGTAATCCTCTTCATCTTTATAAGTCTTGCTGTGATCTTTGACAAACTTCTCGAATAGCTTTGGCGCGTCCTTCAAATCATAGCTGGGTGCTACGATATCATCGGGAACAGTATCCTCTTGGTATCCCGATCTTTCCCAACCGTCGTCGTAATCGTACGAATCCTCTTTATACTCAAAACTACTTGTAACAGATAAAAATAAAGTTAAAAATACAATAACAAACTTCATAATTAATTAAATGCACGACAAAGACATACGAAGCTTGGAAGATGTCTGAGATGTGTTTACTTCATCTCACATAGTACCTATTAAATTTATTTGACCTCGAAAACCAGTTCTTGAAGGCATGGTATATACGATCTCAGAATTCTATCGCTAAATGTCGGGCTTTTTATTTTTTTATGTCTATGGTTATAGCTTAAAGATAATGCTAGTTTATCTTTAGAATTGAACTATTATTAGCAGCTAAATAGAAATGTTACCTATAGTTATATAGCTACTTCGATACAAATAATGTAGCAGTACCTACACGTAATCTAGGAGATTTATTCATACGCGATGAACCATAATAACAAGGTAGGCACAGTTTTTGCTATGGAATTGTGCCGGTTCTTTGCTTATTTATATGTACACTTATCTAATTATAAACCTATATTAACTATGTAATGATGTTAAAATATCGGATAAATGTTTGTAGTTGAAGCTTTCGAGGAATATGATAATAATGCATGAGAAGACTTCGAAAAATACCTGCAATAAATTATTTTGACATCTCCATTAGACAAAAGAACGAATTTTATTTGCAATTTAGGTGTTAAAGCGAAGAAGGCCCAGTGGCGAGGCGAGATAAGCAGCCAACAAAGGTTTATCAGTACCAAGCTATAGGTAGCGGAGTGCGCAAAGCCGTTGAATTACGTTGCGGCAAGATCCCAACTTGGCAACGGCTTATCTGTCAACAAAACACCTACCTGAGGTAACTATCCAGCGAAAGGTAACTGAAAACTCTAGGGTCACTGTACACATTGGATTGTTGGTGCGGTTATCGTGACGCGCAAGTATTCGCTGTCGACATGTACGTACCTATATAGTTATGTGATATAATTTTATACCATAATAATGGGATTGTAAAGCTTGAGAGATAACCTAGCTAATAAAAGCTGAGGCATCTAATGCCACAAATTTTTTATTGTGGTTGTCTTATTGCCAAAAATAAGACAAACGTAGTATGGGTATTTAAGATAAAATATAGGTTCACAGGGTGGAAAGGTTTTCATACTTCAAAGATACCAATTAATATAATATAGCCAATCTATGTGAATTAGCTAATTAGTATTTATAGTAAAAATAGTAGGTATCAACAAACATACCTAATAGCTTTAAAATCTTACAGATGAAATGAAGCTCCTCACAGTTACACGATTAGTGTATATTTTTTGCTTATCAATAACATATGAATTTATATTAGGTAACTACATTAAGAAAACAAGAATCTATGGATTTTATTCACTGATCAATTAATTGAAAACAAGTTATTTTTTGAATGCCTTTGATGATATAAGATGAATTTGAATAATAATCTAATAAAATGTATTATTAGTTTTCGTATTTTTGGTTCTTATTTATTAATAAATGTTATCTGACATAATTCATTCACAGACAGAGCTCACAGGTAATGTGTTAATTTAATAATATCTATTACATTTTAATACCTAAATATAATGTCATACATGTCATGTTCGTAATGTCATGTCTACTTAATAAATATTTTACATCTGTATGGAAATCGAACCTACGGCCTGTTAGGTCCCCGACCCCCGAGCAGTTGCACCGAAGGGGAAAATTTTGATGTAATTTTCTTGCAATCTTTATCACGTGCCACGTACAGATAAAACGATTTCAGCCATCCCTTTGCCTTGAATTCAATAAAGTTCATTTAATGTTTCCTCACGGGGCATGTGTAGAGTGTAATACACTAAACTTCTCTAGGACCGCAGAGGACTATGTAAAGTTCGTTCTCTTTGTAGATAGAGTTTTGCGGCCGAGCAGAGGTTGTATTGAACAAATGACGCATTGACGTCACAACTTACAAGTCCCGAAACTTTACAGAGCTCGGCCTTGTGCAATTGAAACATTTTTGCTTCTTAGCAAGTGCGTCTCGAGGGGGACGTTTAGTCAGCACAATGTTTAGACATTCCGACGTGACCCTCTGCTATAAACGTGAAAGTTTTATGTAAATGCCGACTCTCCAGTGGCAGGGCATCCGTCCGTATTGCATAAGTTGACTAATAAATTAGTGAGTTGCTCTTGTTGTCCGGAGATAAGTGGAGCGGACAAAGGATTACCTTGTTTCGGGCGTGCCACTGAGGAAACTTCAGAAATAAACTGTGAAGTCGTCGGACTCAGGAACGCGCGGTCACGTCGCTTGACAGGAGTAAGCTGACTGAAGACGGATAAAAAGTAAGACGGATAAAGTAGGAATCGCTTTGATGGTTCTCAGAGATCGCTTCAAGATTTTGGTAGTACTACGGTAGCTACATAAAATCATTTATGTACCTACATAGTACCGAGTTTCATCTTGAAGGTATTTCATTTAATGCACATGCATGTGATAGATTGCTTTTAAATTAATTGCCGTATTTGTGGATTTTAACGTGTTTCCGTTTGGTAAATCCATTAAGAAAACGTACATTAGTAAAATATAACATCCTGGAAGTCTAATACTGTTAGATTGAATAATTTGAATATTGTGAATTATAATTAAGATATAATAGAATAATGGTATATTGGATAAGTTGTTTGTTCTTTGACACTTTGAAATAGGTTCTAATTTAGTGTTATCGATTATTTGAAGATAGTAAATGTTTTCAAAATGGTTATATAAGTTAAATAGTTGTTTTATAAACCTATTTAGAATATAAACTTAAAATGTATTTTATGTGGGTATTTGTAAGAATGTTTAGTGAAAGCGCCGCGTACCGCTGCTTATAAAAGGACGTGCGGTCGGCCAGACGGCACTTCTTGGTTGGCTGTCGAGCTGTGCGGACATCGGTCGGTGAGTATAATAATTGAGTTGGAGAAATCTGTCGGACGACACAACAGAGTTAAGTAAAATATGTATAAATGTTAATTAATAATTAATGAATTGTTATGTAAGTTTAATATTGTTCTATTTTAGTTTCTGTTCCATTATTTAAATTATTTAAATAATATAGTTATAACTATACCTATGTACAACTAAGTTGCTAAGTAGAGTCGATATATAGATTATGATTAATTATACCAATTATGATGAAAATAGAATAGTTTTGGTATTGACTTGCTATTTTGCTAGTGACCCAGACCTCTCCTTAACCCTTATAATTTATAACTATAAAATTGGAACTATCAAACTATTATATAAATAAATGTACAGGTAGTACATGGGTCCTTATATGTATATGTGTATCTATGTGGTGTATGTATATGGTATATATGTATAGTATGTGTATAGTATGTGTATAGTATGTATGTATGTATATATGTGGTATATAAATATATATTATATTATACATGGTATATAGTACATATATAAGGACTTAATAATTTCTGTTATTTTTAACTAATAAATAAACATGAATCTAACACATGCGGTTGAAGGTTGGTTGGTCAATGCTTATTTAATGAAAGCGTCACAATGGTCGATATCTTTCGTTAAACTTTACCAAACCGGTTTATTGTTTCTTTGAATAAAAAAAACACATGCGCAACAAAACGTCTTAATTATGTAGTCAGTGCTTAAAACTTTATTCTCCTGTATAGTTTAAATAGGATTAAGCAAAATGTAGGTATGGAACAAGGTTGACTATTGGATAAACAACACCAAAACTCTTACTGAAGTTACGTAACTAAGTACCTACCTACTAGGTATAGAATCTACTTAATAATCGAAGAAGTTGCTTAAGTTTGATAACAAATTTTCAATACTATCTCGACATAGGAATTTCAACCTGTTTGTATCTACCTGACAAATTTTCAACAAAATATGAGCTTCTCCCAATATAGTTAGTAGGTATTTTAGTGCCAATAGTGTTATTACATTCTGTAATGAAGTTAACAATCTGTAGGAGTAACTTTAATATTACATGCCTTTTGTCTGTCGCATTTATATGGATGGAACTCGTGACCTGTCTAAGTGACCCTGCTCTTTGCTAAGTGAATAGAATCAGGAACTGCTCCCTTATTGTGTAACTATGTCGCAATCGTCGACCAAACCGATTTTTTGTTACATTGACGGCCCCACCACTACTTACTCCCCCCACTCCTACTACGCGCGCACCGAACAGTCAATGTATTATGAAATCGGCTTCAATAACGATACAAAAAAAGTTACACAATAAGGGTACAAGTTGTAATGTTGTCGTATATCATTGGAAGGTAGCCATAGAGTGAAGTAATACTAATAAGAAACGTATTTATTATCGTAAACTCAAATAAAAAAAAATTAAAGTATCTAAGTACTTAGTATGAAGTATTTCGTGGGCTCTGTGAGTTGGCAACATCAATTAATTTGCATCTGTCCCGGTATGAACTATACACGAATCTGAGAGAAGATAGAGCATGAATGTGACGGTGAATTGCTATTGTACAAGAGAGACGCTACATACATATATACGACGACCAATCGACGAGTGATTTACAAATGCTCTGAACTCGAAGGATGTTCTGTTAGGTATTTGATGGCTTTCTTTGAAAATCATTGCCACCCCCAAATGAAAATGTACGCACATCTTGTGATCAAATATTTTAGAGTCACTTATATCTACTTTGTTTTGTAAATAAAATGATAAATCGGTACTGTTGCCTTTTAAGCCCGCAACGATATTAAAGTAGGACGGACTGAATAAAAAATAAGGCGAGCTTTAATTCAGCCAACTTTCCTAAGATTTAAGGCTTCATTACACCACCTTTTGATAAAGTGCAAATATTACCCACAGACAATAAATCCTGGGAGTCTCGTGTTTCAAATTTATTTTCTGTGTACCAACTTAAGTGCCGGTTGTATACTTATAATAGCCCGTTAGGGAAATACCATGAAATAGGCAGCTGTGGGTATCACAGCCAACGTTCAACTTGGAGAGTCAGAGATAGAGATGGCTATTTTTCGGTATCTCTTTCTTGCGTCCGCGAGTAAATAATATACTAAGTGACAAACGTCTCATTCCTTTTTATTCCCGGTCACCCTTGAACCGAATAAATTGCGAGCAATTTTCGGGGTCGTTTACCACGCTCCGGGATGCCAATGATACGCTTCTCAAACTTCTCGTTCGGCTCGTCCAGATATATAAATATAATATATATCTCATAGTGAGAACACCCTTACAAATTGCCAGGCATTACCATTATCACTTTTTTCCGGTACATAAATTTGTTCCGCTGCAATGTATTTTATACTTCCAGCTGTTTTTAGAATACTTTTAACGAGGTGACATTAAATTGATAATTTATAGCAAATGTGTATGTATTGCATATAGACTTTAGGTTATTATATTCATGCTTAATATTTTCCACTATTAAGTTGGAATGTGAGTTGAATGTACCATATTACTTTGAATTATGTACGTATCTACGTAGTAGGTCTAATGTACGAATTATAACGTATTGTAATCATCAAAAATAATGGTTTTTCCTCAGATAAGCGCTGAATGAAGCTTCCATATAAACTTCGCTTGCAGAAAATGTCACCGCAGTAACTAGTTAATACATAAGGATGGCAAGTTTTATTTCCTCTTAGGAAAACTTACAGCTGACATTAAGTAGTAGATTAATTTAATTGTACAGGATGACACCCAAAAGAAATAATGATATTAGAATAATGTTGGGAAGAGAGAGTGAGGTTTAATATTGTTTTGAGTAAGCGGAAGATGACATGCTTTATGTAAACATTTGTATAATACAGTAATGTACCTACTGTACTTCAAAATACAGTAGGTACATTATTTTATAAGTATGCCTGTATTATATATGGAGATTTTCATTTTGCAATCCAGTATATAGGTGTACCTGTAGGTATATACGAGTAGATGGTGGCAACCCTAATACTAACGTTGCATAAAGTGTTGTATTTTTGCCCCCAATCGGGGCGGGGATTGTCTCGGAGCGTGTTTTTGTCAACAGTCACGTTTCGAACGGTTGCTTAATCATGAATGACACGTTTACGTATTCAGAAGGCTCGCACCACCCGCTAACGAGAAGACGAGATAAGTTTACAAACGTCGTAATCTTGAATTCCCGAAGGCGTTCAGACCCAGCGTTGATTATCCAGGATTTGAAATTAACATATTAGGAATGTTCTGTGTTCAACGCTGTAGATAGGACTCTTATAGAGAGTGTACACTTACCACAGCTAATAGTAATTTGAATTGTTTATCGTATGACTCTGCTCTGGTTAGTTTGGAGTGGAAGAAAAATGACTGTTTATTGTAATGTAATACGTCCTAAAGACACAAATTGTCTTGTTAATTAAGCAGATATAATACATAAACAATCATTGGGCGTATTTTCCAGAACCAATAATTACATAACAGTAAAGTATGACAATAATTTTTAATTAAGAATTTATTTTGGCATCTAGGTACTTAGATTTTTAAATTAACAATAGTTTCAAAATGTGGCATGAATTTTAGTTAGTAAAAAATGACAAGTCACGAATCATGGTAAAATTTATAGTGATCTCTGAATCGATGTGTCGATACTCGAAATGTGGACGAACAGTGTCATTGGCTCCTTATGTAGAAGGACCGCTACGCCGGAACGATGTACATGTTTGTTTGAATAGTGGATTGAGCTCTGACGTCGTCCTCTATGGCAGCCTCATAAACAATGGGGTGTCTTCCATGCGCCCATGCATGTTCCTTGTCGGTGAGTACAAGCTCTACACAGTGTATCATTTGTATATTTAATGTCTTTTTTAAATAAAAACCATTTTATGTGTGCAATTTCACATCTGCTCGAATAGAAATACTAGCATATTTCTAGTTCTGAGTGGTTCGAGGCTATAAATTACAGTTTCAGGTCAGGTGCATAAATAAATAAAATATATATTTTTAAATAAAGCTAATAATCCTAAATGATCATTCATTACATATTTCCAGTGAAATATAATTATTTAAGCTATAATTATAAGCTCTTCTAAATGTATTTTACTTACTATAATTTCAATATAATTTTGACTAAATTATAGTGATTTGTTGGAAATCGGTCTTGAGGATAGTTGAACTGTAAGAACTATGATAAAATGAATTGGTAGGTACATATCTCCCATTGTTTTTTTGGCTTCATCCATATTCGTAACTGCAAGTTCGTAACCAGTTACAAGAGAAGATTTTTTTTTGTTTTTTTCTAATCATGTTTCGTAAAAATATGTTTTACTCTGTGCCAATTAGTTTATTGATCAATATTTCCAATTGTTCCAATCACAATAAATACCCGAACAATGAGGCCATGAAATCGTGTCTGAAGATGAGGCTTCGAAAATATTCCAAAGAGCATCATTGAAAGCGAAATTGTATAGCCATTGTAATACGAGTAATTTGAGTCGTGGCAAATGAATCATTAGTCCTAAACTAATATTAACCTGTGTTGTACAAACAAAGAGTTTTGGGGTGTACCTCTAATATCATCAGAGGCGACGGCGATGGCGACGTGCGCGTAACAGTCGTTGTTTCGTTTCAAGCAAATGTTCTTTCATTTTCTAATGGATCGGCACTGAGGGAATATTTGTTGGCAAACTTTCACCAGACACAGATATTTACATAACAAAGAAAGGGGTAAAAGATCCGAGTGTCCCCGAAAACGTATTCTTGTCAGGAATCCGGATTTTGTTAAGGATTTGTCGGTCAATTTTGCGCCAGTAAGTTTTTGTTGTGGTAAATGTTTGTGCATAATCAGACTTGGGTTTGTTGGTGTGGATAAACACGTACCTTAATAAACCGCTGAATATCTTGCGCGCCGGATAACTTTATCAGGTAAATCTTTATAACACCGCCCGAAGAACCGTGAGCGTGTTGGGCTGCTTCCGTTTATCAAGTTGATTTTGTATCTGTAACTAGTACATGTTCAGAATTGTTGGATCTATCATGCAACTTTTGTATATAAATCAGTTTATTACATATCGATTTAATACATAGCTATTTCAAATAAATTAAATTGTACATATTACATTATAGAAGTAAAATACTAAATATATTTCAGAATTTCTTAGTGCCTCTTCTAAAACATGTGATACTTTTTTGAAATATGCCCTTATCTTATAAAAGTGCAATGCAAGTCGAACGTATTTCTATGAGAATAAATTTGCTTACAAATACCGCAATCGAATTTCATATACCAAGTAAGCTTTGTGTTATTGTATCAAATACAATGCTGATAGCACCGATATTTCGTAGTTATTATTTGACAGTATCACATTCAGTTTTTTCCACAAATATTCGCAAATGCGAACCCTTTTTACATTTTTATGGAATCAAGCTCGAGAGTGGTCATGCGATCCATTGGGAGGGGAGAGCGTTGAATGCCCACGAAAATAGATTATATTTTATTGAACTTTGTTGCCATCATATCTCCGTAAACCCTAAGGGAAAAGGGGATCCTTTGACAATGTTATCGACACGACACAAAAATACTGGATAACAAACAAAGAGAAAATAAAGTTCAAGGCGTTTCCTGTGTTGCTTCCTCGAGATAACTTTGTTTTAAAGGTAGCTTTTAGACTGTACTTCTTTGATTGAAATAACTAATACGCCGAACTACAACTGTTTACCTTATTTAGAAACATTTTGTTTTGATTAGTTACATTACCTACTTGGAATATAAAATGTTAACGTTTTATAAAAACAATATCCAACTATTTATTTACATAACTTCTTATCTTCCATAAACGTAAATAAAACAAAAGTTAGAATAAGAAATAGATAAAGCTGCATACATAATTATTTAATTAAGAAATGGGTAAAGCTTTATACTTGAAAACTACCTTACTTCATAAAGGTGGCGTAAGATCTTATGAAGCTCTTATTTAATTAGGAATGTCTTAGCATATATACCCCCATTGTTGGAGAATTAACGTTGTACCTATGACTGTAGTATAGTAGGTTTGATTTACATATCAAACTCATGAATCATTAGTTTTAGGTCTTTAAATAAATTGAAAATGTGAGTTATTTATTACATAGAATTATAGTAGTAGTTATTCCTACAAATTGAAAGTAGAGTGAAGCTTATGTTTGTTATGCCCCCTAGACATTCAGTAAAAATAAGGTTTAATTTAGCCTAATAACGTTAACATTAATTATTTATTACGTCCAGATTAATAACATAATAAACAACCGCATTTTATTCTAATACAAAGCCATTATTTTGTCCATTTATCTACCTATAAATAGACTCTTAAATTTATTCGCGTAAGAATATTAGTCTGTATGAATATAAATGGCTAGTTTCCCTTTAATATTTGCTCACTCACTCAATAACAGACATTTCATTTGTAATAATATACCGTAACAATCCTTTGTCAATAGTTAGCACATCAAGTCTTTAGATTGCAAAAGTTCCCTCGTTTCACGTATCTACTTGCAGTTCGCAGGAAAATAGAACTGTGTCAAAATGACGTTCAACTCTCTTCAAGTTGTAAACGCTGGGGGCTCGCACCACACAAGTTGGTTGATATGATAACATTTTCATATCCACTTCGAGCCCGTTTATTTAATGTATTCATTTTATTGTGCTACCATTTCGTTATGGTCTCCGAAAAAACAAACTTCAGAGCATCTTTTATAGGCTTCATTTTATTTGCGTTGTATTGCATGGTATGTAAATATTTACATAGTTTCGATGCTTTTACTTAACTCATTGAATATTGAATTGTGTAAATAATCGGATACAATTTTTTCATTCAAAATTCACTCTCCAAAAAGGCACCAATACACTACTGATTTATCTATGATATAATAGGCCCTTAATACGGCCCTTACCCTTTTCTTAGCATTTTATTCCAAGGGCAATCCTTCTCGTGCCACTTTATTTCTCCGCGCCCCTAATTAGGGAGCGTCTTAAGATGAACATAAATACCTGTGTACCTTCATTACCCTCTTTCTTTTCATTCAATTCTGAAAATACTTAGTTAAAAATTCAATTTATTTTTTCCTTTAATGGGTTTACGAAAGAGAAAAATCTTTGTGAGCTATAATTTTATACCTACACTGCCAAATTTGGCAAAGAATATAATAGGTATATTATTAGTAGCTCAATATTGTCTGAGGAAATTAATGTGGGATTAGCGTAACGTAACGTACCGAGTTTTCATTACACTTAAGCACACATAGAGACTGTTATTAACAATGTTTTGGTTTTATACACTAGCTTTTTGGCTAAATACCTATTATATGGTTCAACTTTCTTCCTAATAAATTTTCATTTGTTGTCAAGTTAATTGAAGTAGGTGCATACCTACATACTTGGTGTAGTTTCAGTGAATTACGTCAACCAAGACGCTTTCAGAGAACTTACATAAAGGAGAATTTGCAAATGAATCATAATCATTTGGGAACTTAAAGCATTTGAACTTAATAATGTAAAGATGAATGAATCAGTATAAATCGTCTCCAAACTAGTAACTTTAATATTGTTTTGACGTTTTATACATCCCTTGTTGAACTTGTGCCCATTCCTTATTTAAAAGTACCTAGTTTTTCATCACATTTAACTTTAAAATTTTTAACTTAGTAAAATTTTTACTGAGGAATTCATTCGACACATTAATCTGATTGGACTTAAAAGTGTCATTATTTAGCAAATCAGATGTTTCTGGTAGTAAAATTCAATGTTGGGAAAGATTTGAAAAACCAGATCAACATTCTAAAGTGTTCTTCGAGGTTACTTATATACCTTCATACTATATTAAATCTTTAAGTATCTATTTATCGATTACCAATGATTGAGTATAAATTCAAATTTAGTATAAATATCAGCAAAATAAATGTATTTATTCGCTTTAATTATGTTGAATGTAAATTCCATTAAATTTGCGATAGTAAACCAATTGTCAGAGAGTGATAAAAATATGCAAATAAGTACATTACACTCAATTAATTTTCGAGTCTACTGAACTCTAAATTCTTCAGGCGAAACGTACAGTTTATTTTGGAAGGTTGATAACCTTTGACTCGTGCCAAAGGATATTCGAAAAATCCACTAGTAAAATTTTTGAATCCACCCTTTACGTTTTAAAGTTTTTCTTTACTCCTCGCCTTCGCGGAGATTTGGGTCAGCAAAGAATTTCTCTCTGACACATTAACTCTGTTCCAGTTTTGTCCACACGTTTTCTGCCATATTCATGCCAATATACAGAAAAATATAGACATTATTGTTAAATTTGCATAGGTTTTAATAGTAAAATTACATAAGTAGTTTTAGAGGTTGCTTTATAGCATTTTATAGTACCTATATGATTTTGCTTCTAATCCGATCTTACTAATCCAAAATAATGTAATTTTCCATTATGCATCACACGATTGTTATTAGAAACTCCATATAATATCACTTTGAACTATGGTTCGATTTGGTTAAACTCCAAAGCATATCTGTTCGTTAGGTAGATATCTTAAAAGCCCTCTTAACATTATCGGTACAAATCTCATTGTTACAGAAATGGCTCAACGGTTTTCACGATTCATTAAACCATTCACTTACTGAGCTCGTCCTGTCAGCATATTCTGACGACCACGACCCTCTTACATTATAACTAACAATGGGGACTCCGTAATGCAAAAAATGTGCCTACACTGTGACACAGATAGTGTAGGTTTTGTGTTGAACGGAGTTCTGACACGAAATAATACATGGAGTTTATCAAACGAGCTTAGAGCCGGTGGAGAAAGCCTCGCCGAAACGTTGAAATTTTGACAAATTACTGGCGAGGATTACTCCACGGGAATATGAAGAAAACCACGCATCCACACAAATTACTGACTCGTGACAAATGTCACCGTAGATGACCCGCAATATATTTGGCTTGCGACTTAATCTTTGTAGTTACCGAAAGCCCCGAAACATGATAGTGTTTGAAGGAAAATGTAATTCGGAGACGGTGTTTTGTTACTGCGTTCTATTTATTTAAACTTGGTTAGGTGTAGGTATGTAAATCATATTTCATATTATACCTGATAGGGCGCGGTAGGTACGCGGTATCTCAAGGAGCAAATAATAATGTTTAACCTTTTACCGCTTTTCTATAGAGCTTTGTACCTATAGTTCAATGTTTCTTTTAAGACCTTTTTAAGCTATTTCTTTGAAAAAAAAAATAGTAGGTATATTAAAATTACTCTTAACTTGTTTCATAAAAATTTATTTAGGAAACAAGAGTTAAAATGTGTCTAGAATTGAGAAGTTCATTGTTCTCTCGAATTGCAACTGCCAAAGATCCTGTAATTTTTTTTGTTGTGTTATAAAATGAGGATTTACTGTATTATCATCAAAAAAGAAGTAGACACGTTACATATCCCCAAAGGGAGATAAATATTTTATGTCATAATTCATCTCGACTATAAAAAGGGTGAGCGCAGACACCAGAGCGTCTTGAAATGATTTTGCTTCGCTCGCTGGGGACCGGGTAGCAATATCTACAGTACATAAGAATGTTGATCGTTTCTTTAATCTAGGAAAGATAAAATATATCCTTGGACAAAAAGAAAAGTATTTTCTAATTTCAAACTTGACCACGTACATTTATCCACATTTTCAATTTACAGTTGAAATTGTATTTTCGTTTAGAAATGTTTAGCTATAGTATATAAACATATATAGGTGCATTATACGTCTCTCACGTACTATACCTTCATAAACCGTGGTGCTGTCTCATAAAAGAAAAAGCACTATTTTTGACAGATCGTAAAAATGGGAATATGTACCTATCTAGTCAGCCAAAATACGAGTTGTTCTTGTTATCGTCGCGTCGCGCTCAGTAAAATAAATAAGAATACAAACAAAAACAAAAGTGAAAGCATTCGTAATGCTAGTAATTTCCATTAATTGAATAGTAGTTAATAATTGGAAAAGTTCGAACGACAAAAGAGGGGTGGCCGCAGAAGAACTATAAAATCGCAGTTAAAGGAACCGAACGACTTCTCAATAACATTATTCTGAAATACGATCTAATTGAGTGTCCTTTTTGCTCGAGGACAATAATGAGTGGACCGTTCTAGGACTCGAAGCAATTAAACGGACCTGATTTCTAATTTACTTATTAGTAGCAACCTCTTGTTTAATTAACCGTACTTTGGGTGAAAAATAAAAGTAAATCTGCCACGTCTTGATGTTAATGTCGTTAAGAGCCGGCTTAATTTTTCTTTCTTAATTATTACAAAAAAGGCTAGACTTCGCCCAGACCCTCAATAAAAAATAATAAGTAAACTAGCAGAGCTTTCTAGTTAGTGATCTACATAGATTGTAAAGTGAAGCTCTAAAATATTTGGTATCTTTATGACAATATAACCAAATATTACATCCATAGCAAAATATCACGATTTTATTAAGTGAAACAACAACTAGTCTATAATTTTTTTATATATTACTACTAACTTCTTACCTGTTGATTTCCATACGTGGAAAAAATAAGATACCTAATTAATATTATATAAACGATTTGTCCAATCCTTCAATCTCTAGTAATAGATGTACTCCAAGTACAGTTCTATTTAATGGTAGCAATGGATTGTCTTCATCGTAAATCTGTGTCGTCCGTGGTGGAGACCACAGCGGCTCTTTTGTCACTGGTGCACAGACGTTCCCTGGCTCTATGGTATGCGAGGTTCGTTAATCACCAGGCTTCACCACCAAGGGAGCTGTCTTGATAATCGAATTGGACTTTACAGTATTTATCACGTAGGTAGATACATTTTAATGTAGTAGGTACGTAATAAACTTTATTTTAGTACTTTACTATACATTACACGGTAAAGTAAAGTTTAACAACCTGTCTATAATATATTTCCACTTACATTTTCACTTAAAAAATATTAAATGCACGTATAAAATTGTTTACCGCAAAAGCTTATGTCCCTTTTTGGGTTGTTGTATATATAACCATTTAGCTTCATCGCTGAAATTTCAGTAAACTTTATTGCATATAAGTAAAGTAATGTTTGAGATTTCGAATCTTAAAATCCTATTATAATGCAAATGGCCGCAATGCATGCTGAGAGTGCGAAGTAGCATAGCGGGCGGTTTCGCTTAGCGTGGCGCGTGGCTTGCCAGTGATTTAGATAGCAAATGCTATAGGGATTTGGCATGGTACCTTTAAATTTTTCAAAATGGTTTTAAACTAAAATCTACATCTATAAGTCCTATATCTACACTTTTGTTTATTACTACATAGTCCTTGATATTTGAACATAGTCTTTTTTAGGATTCTTAACTACGTATAGCATATACGTTCACAATAGAGAATATTTACAAAAACGTTTTAAATCATTTAGAAATTATATCATCCGTAGATTCTAATGATTTCACACACTTAAAAGGGAGGAAGGTTATTTTTAAATATACATAGTAAAAAGCCTTAAAAACATTTCGCAGTCGCGTACATGCAGCATTCACGATTAAAAATATTTGGGGATCGTGCGGTTACGGCAAACGTTTCAGAAGTAGGGCTGTGATATAAAATGTGATTAATATTTTTTGCGCCGGCATTGGAATCCTTACTCATTTAAATTTTACAAAATAGCTTTAAATAAAATATATACCATCATGTACTATGGTCACCTTATCAAAAGTATGCCTAACCTAACATATACAATTAAGTGCCATAGTAAATATCGATTCATAAACTTTATTTTTTGTATTTTAATACCGTTAATGTTGACAATAACTGAAAACCATATCAACACACATCTTCAGAATGTGAATAGTAGGTATATACTTTTTTTATATTAACAACCTATACAAAACTTTTTCTGTGGCAACCTTAATCCGAGGCATGTGCGAAATTCGTTAATCAGTGCCAAAGCTGAACGCACGCCAATCAGTGCCGCGCACCTTTCAACGTTCCAAACCTAGTCCTCGTTTTTTGGCAACGAACCCACTTTTGTGCCGAGCTGCGTATTGTGATACTTCGATATTAGAGTCCTTCTCTACCATTTTTACTTAGGCTTAGTAAATTTGAGCCCACCCGGTGCCATATTGTTACCGAAAAATGAAAACCACGGTGGGTTTTATACATATTTTTCTATCGGATTTCTCTAAATAACACAACATTGTAGGTAAACTAAACTAAACGTTACAAAAGATCTTGTATAAACAATACAATAAAAGTTTGGTCAAGTGCTACAATTTATTTATCGCCTAACTCTAATATCGGCTACATTATTTTTAATACCCAACCAAGTTAGATAAACTTGTATTATTATCAAAACAATCGAAGCAGAACCACACTTCAGTGGGTAAAGATACAATCTAAGAAAGTTTCACGAAAACCTTCTTGTTTTAGACTCGTTACATTCTCAATAAGAGCTCTTATTTCTGCGATGAATCAAAGGCGTGAAAGGAATTTTAAAAGGGGAGATATTTTAACGATAAAATCAGGTTTCGAACTTGGGTTATAAATGTGTTAAATGGCGAAAGTTGGCACAATGAAATTGTATTAAAAGGATTACAAAACACAGGGTTCGGAATAATTAATTTTGAAGTACCTACCATAATCCTCGGTAATTGCTAACATTGAACTACCAACTGGTTGTGACATAGCAACAAATGTTGCCGTCAAAAACAGCAACAAAATTGACCGCAACAAATTTCGGATGATTTTGTTTCGCGCAATGAATCCGCGGTCAAAACCACAATCGCTTTTGAACGGTCCAACTCTATAATGAAAACCCACCTACCGTGTTATAAAATCTTTGATGGCAACAATACACGGAGCAAGACGGCCCTTTGATCATTTAGAAGCTGTTTCTTGCTTAAACCTTACTTAAATATTATGAAGGACGCTCTTCCGACCACTTTCAATACATTATAGGAAAAATACGACCATAAAACGAAAAAGTAGTAAAACAGTATCTAATGGACTGGGCTCTAATCCTATTGAAGCTATATGAGATATGGAGACTACGAATAATGGATTGGTTGATCTTATCCCTACCGAAAACTAGTAGGTACCTACATCATGTAGTGAGTACCTACTAACTTCTTAATTAACTTGCAAGTTTTTATGTGGTTTTATTTATTCATGCTAGACCGTAACAGATTTAACACAATGACACAATTTCGAAATTTAAAAGAAATATATCTTCTAAGACCGTTATGTCCGCCGATAACAGCAAGATAAAACATAGTGCCAAATAAAAGGCCCAGTACTTAACAAGTGACATAGGAAAACGATTTATTTCTGTAGAAATAGCAGTCCTTGTTCACAGTATCTCTTAGATATTTATCACAAGAATAAACGACTGAAGAGTAACATTTTACTGCAATTTAAATTACTCGTGAAACTTCGGCATTGCGTTAGAGCCGTACAACATTAAATACGAGTAGGAAGCGTAGAAATATCAAATGTTCGAAACTTTCGGTCGCGGGAAACAGTTTCGCAAATTGCATGTAATTTGCGCGGTTGCCTGAAAAGGAATCTACTAATGGCCGTGCGGAATCCGTCTCTATAGGTACAACTCAGAAAACAAGCAATTGCAATCAACTAGATGGCACTATTAAGCTTGTTTTACCACCCCGTGATGAACGGTGTTTGGAAGATTGATGATATCTCTCGTTGCTATGCCAAAAATATTGAATAAATTAATTATTAGGTATAGTTTGTAAAAACGCAGACGATGATATATAGATCTCAACATTATGTACCTTTAATTTGGTGTATGTACCTACTATGTAGGTACCTACACATACAAAAATTATAAAATTTAAAATAATGGGTTTAAGTCAAATAACAATATTAATTTGCCTATTATGTAAGTGTATTGATTAAAAGCAATTTTGAAGATATCAAGATACACCCTCTTTATTGCCTATATTTCGTCATACCAAACTTCCTGTCATACCTAGTTCAAACAAGTGCCGAATGTCAACAAATGCTGTTTGATTTAGACGATAGTAGTCAAACAACGAAAAGTTTCCAATATTTATGGTGACCCATGTTCGACAAATCATTAGGTATCGCGGAAACATCTCTATTTTTATATCGACACTCGTTGGAGCATTATTATTTCGACGATAACAGCTTATGTTTCAAGATTGTATTACTAAAATTAATGAAATAAAAATAAGTAAAATGGTTTCTAATAACAAAAAAAAACAAGTTAAAAGAACGGAGCTACCAACTAATAAAAGCTAAACGAGAAGAACGTACTTAGCGTTGCCCGGGTTCTTCATAAAGATCATAAAGATTAATAAATCCGTTTACAAGATGGGTATATTAAAAAACCGTGGGAGATAATATTGTAAACTAGAAGTAAGATGCTGCCATTTACTCATAAGATAAATAAGACAGAGTCGGAAGCTACGTAATCAGACGTCGTATTATCGGGAAGGTATCGTGACGAAAATTCAAAGAGCTCATTAGTCCTAAAACAACATTAACTTGTGACTTGTTTAAACATGGGTGAACCGAAATCAGGGAAATCCTTGTCGCATTAGGCATTCCTGAAGTTGACACCGTCCGACGAAAGGTTTACCCACCTTCTCCAACGGGCGAAGGGATGACATTTTAAAGTTCACTTTCAACGCGTCCAAACACTGTTTACACATTATGCCCCGTATTGTTTGTCCCCTAAGAGATAAGATAATGAAATGGAAATGGAGTGGTACTTTGACACATGGTCTGAATCTACTCAAACGTAAAACATAAAGAAATTACTTCAAACAAATTAGGTAATTAGCAATTATTAAATGAAACAACAAGTTATTGGAAAATCAGTATCGTAAATAGGATTATTTTCCAACGGGTCCAAGTTCGTTTATATTTTACTCATGAATCTTTTAATGAGCCTACTCTGAAATAAAGAAACCAGCTATTCGTACCGATTCCCAACAGGGCAGCAAGTTTAAGAGACTTCGATTAACTTTTTCCGATCCGACATTCGATACCTACGTTACTTAATTGAAAAGTTAAAAAGGACCTTCACTAAAGTAGCAAACGTACCAACATTTTCTAATTGCAAAACTTAAGGATAAGGCACTATAAATGGATTTAAATATAAAAAAATAAAAGGTTTTCTCTTTTTGCAATTATGCTTAAAACTGAGTAAAGTTTTTTATAAAGTATGAGATAGAGCTCCGCATGCAAATAAATAACGTTGCCCTTCAAACTTTAAATTAGTTTCACGCGCTACTTTCAAAATGCATGCATCATTCTGCAACATTCTAGAAACTAGTTTTATTTATACAACTTACACTACAGTCAACTTTATTCGGGGACGTCTAGGTAATGGGCGCTCCATACGCTGCGGGGGTGTGTTGACGTTATTAATGCTTTTCAAAACGTCTCTAACTTTGAGAATCTAATAGCTTACCTGAAACAAACAAACGAATTAAAATATATTTTTCAATCTGGTATGTTTTCAGTATTTTCTTTATAATTTAAAAATGTTTTAATATATACCTACCTACTACATATTCACCTAAGCTCTTTGTTGAGATCTGAGCAGTAATTTTAACTTTATTTTCTAAAGATGCACCTCACGCAAACCTAATTCGTTTCTAATAGAACTTTAGTGTTGAACTCCTCAAGAAGAAACTTGCTCTTATTCTAACTCAATTCACTTAGTAGAAACTAAAGAATGGATACAGGGGTACATTATTATTTTTATAAGGATTTATATATATCATTATTCTGGTTCACACTATTTCTTATGGTTACTTGACCAGTTACATTGAAAAGCATTTATTTATATAGTTTATAGACCATCATATAAAACTGCAATTCTATCATAATAGGCAAAGTACTGCTAAATACTTTTCATAGTGAGGGTATAATCCTATGAAAATACGCGTTCAATTTCCTTTCAATTTTTAATCAAACATTCTTCCATGCAAAAATATGTCAGTATATATAAATGTTCAACAAAGTGTAAAGTACAATGGTAAGGAAAACAAGGAAATGCTGATTATTAAATTTATCGATCGTCAAAATGACACTTGAACAATGGTACTTCTCCGGTGTTCTAGTTTATGAATGGGTTGGAAGCCGATTGACCTAGCGTCGAAGCTGGAATCTGGCATGAATGACATTTATGCACTGGCGTTGTATTTACAGAGAGACCACTCCAATTCAATTGTTGATTGATATTTGCAATGAGGAGAAAAAAACCCACTTGAATGTTTAAATCACTATTGAGCTTACACCCACTACCATATGCAATATTATGAGAGCGTACATACAGATGTATGTAAGCAAAGAAAAATATGGTACATAACAAAATTTTGCTTCTCTAATAACCAAAGGAAATCGCCCGCATGAAGAGATAAAACGTCGAGAGGTAAACAAAAAGATCGTTCGGGTTATGGCCCACATTATATTTAAATTAAGGTTATCATTACCTGGGTTATTCTCAAAGGCGTGCCATAACATTAGATCCTTAGCCAAGTTGAATTCCCGTGAGGAGTGACGGAAGTTGACCCTCTCATGGATCCCATTCCAATACTTAAAAGGAGACAAACAGAGGCTCCATTATTTTTGTATTACAGTTAATATTAACATTTTTTCGTATTCAAGTACATAACTCAATAGGTTTGTATTTTAGGGCTATATATATATATATATATATATATTATATTTTCAACTTTATCATCGGTTATCTAAGAAATATAAAGTTTGGATAAGTAACTTTTAAGATCAATATACCTAAAGTTCTACATGGATTCAGTCGACCGAACCAAGAACAATATTATTATGGGACTTAAGGGATAGGTTATCTATCTAAGTAATACTTGAGTAATTTAAATAAATCATCAAGAAATTATTTTATATTTATACCCCCTATTATGCATTTGTTAAATATTTTCAAACGTGTCGTCATCACGCTAATTTCATTTTTGTTTATTTAAATAACTACTTTGGGTTCGAATCTAAAAAAGAAAACTAAATATAATCCCTAGAAAAAATATAAAGATATATTTCTCGTGATATTTAGTAGTAGGTAACTTTGAGTGACACTTTAATTTGACCCTTTTCAGCGACCGAGAAGGGAAGATTTTTTTTCGTTACGTTATATACGAAGTATCTAGGTATGTGTGATTTAGAAATAGTGTTGTTTGTTTTGTCCCTTCTTTCATTGATGAAGATAAATTTATCCCACAATTTTCATTATTTAACTTGAGCTATTATGCTGAAGTAGTTTTGTTAGACAAACTAGTTAAGGCAAACCATACCTACAATGTTGATACATACGGTTTGTCTAACTTTTAAAGTGCTTGGTACAATACCTTTTTTTTTTTTTTTTTTTTATCGCTGGGAAAAATGCGTTACGCATACCCTCCCCGTCGGGGGACAGGGAGGGTTATGTGGGACTCCCCGGTTGCTAGTCAACCGGTATACCCACTAAACGACCCAGCGGCACTCCTTCCTCGCCTTTGTGGGGGGCGGACTGGGAATCTGGCACAGCCTTACAATACCTACTGCAGAAACGTAAGATTGGTTGGTCCGTAAAAATTGGCATAATAACACATTTTGCAGCTGCGGGTTTTCTGAATAATGAATTTATTTACACTGGGGGCGCTCTTCATTAATTATCTTAATCATTGATGCATAGCGCGGTCCTTGTTAATTGGACCTTATAAATAAACTTACTGATTGGCAAAGTACGCAGTTAACGAAACCTCCGTATAACTTGTTCCAACTATGCCCGTTTAATATTTTATAGCCAATTCGATAGAAATGAGAAAAAATATTTTATAATTTTATGCAATAGATATAATAGATACCTATTATTGATAGTCGACAGCAAAAAACAAGTTCTATGCCGATGTAAGGTACCTATTGCAGTTTAGGATATTTCTACAATAAACATTATTTCATTTATTAGGCTAATAATGTTAAGTTTACAAGGTGCTCCACATAATGTTATGGCAGGTCGACGGTAGCATGATTATTTGTTGACTATAATTCAAATTATAGTTTTTTTTTGCGAATAGTATAGCCATTTTTTTCCTTTTACGGATCATGTTCCATAACTAAGTTATATGCCGGGAAAATTTCTTAGCTCAAGGCTATTTATTCGATGTAGCAACGTGAAATTACGGCAATTTCCAATTTCTAAAAGTAATATTCGATCTTTCTCCGAAATATCTTTTAATAATGTATGTAGGTACCTACCGGTTCACAAAATGTTTGGAATTAACGTTGTCCTTATTTTACAAATTGGAGAACTGGTTTATTTGACTAACAATGGTCAAATTGTTTCTTGTAATATGACACGTTTATTTTCAATTAAATGTTTTCAAGTAAAGGTACCTAACATAAAATTTGTACCCTTGTATGCCAAGGGTGTGTAATAACAATTTGCTCTTTAAACTGTATTTGAGTCATTTGATGTAACACTTAAAGAAGTTTTACAAGTTGTTATTTTCGTAAGTTATTTCCATGCAAACGAAATTATTTCTTACCTAGAGCCTTATTATCACTTTGTGCACCAAATTCTAGCCTTTTTCACAGTTTCAGATATTAACATTTCATTCAGGCCTATTTCCTGAATTGTTCATAGAATGGATGCCGACTGGAGACATTAAGAATGGATGCGTGACTTGTGACGCACTGTAGATATATTATTCAATTCACCGCAGAATAAGGATACGTGATTGACAATATGCTAAATGTGGTGGCTTACCCTTGGTTTAGATCGGTGTTACAATATTTCTACATCAAAATGATAACATGAAGGCTAAGTCTTGAAAATCAGACTTTTTAAACACTCAGTCTAGCTAGAAAGATCAAAAAATTTGGTCGTATTATTTAAAGGTTTTGAACTAATAACTATTAGTAAATATATATTTTTTTTAAATGATGATTCCTATAGTTGCTAATAACCTTACAACTAATCCATCTTTATATTACCTAATCCTCGTTAATTTTGACGATGACCGAATCGGTATGCCATTAGTATCTAGTGCGATTTTGGGCTATCTATGTATCTATACTAATATTATAAAGGAGTAGAGTTTGTTTGTTTGTTTGTTTGGTTGAACGCGCTAATCTCAGGAACTACTGGTCCGATTTGAATAATTCTTTCGCCATTAGATAGTCCATTTATCGAGGAAGGCTATAGGCTATATACCATCACGCTATGACCAATAGGAGCGGAGCACCAATGAAGAATGTTTCAAAATCGGGAGATTTCTTTTCCAGTGGAGAGCTTCCGCGGCGTACGCTGCGTAAACGGTTAAAGTTACGCTAAAATGATGTATGACAGAATTGTTCCCCTTTAAAAGTTCTAAAAAAAGTCCGCGATAGCATATGTCTATCTGTTAAGGTTGGCTCACAGTGACCATTTTTATACTAACCAAATTTATTCGAAAATTAAGCATTATTTGCGTAGGTGTTTTTATAAAGATGATATTAATCCTTATCCAAATAAATACGTTATTCATCACAAGTATTTAATTTAAAACAAAATTGCCTTTAACATCATTCGATTTCAATGAATATCTTAAGAGATATCGCGAATTTAAAATAACATTGCAGCAAAATAATGATCAAGTACTGTACTGCGCGCGCCTTTATGTGCCGGGCCGGCGCGTGCAGTCATCAGTTAGCTCTGCGAGACCATCCTTCTACGTAAACGAAGGGGGTTGAAAATTAGCGTCAGCCCAAAGTAACTATTCCACGCGGACGGAGTCGCGGGCAGAAGCTAGTCGTAACATATTTGAATAAAATTGATTTCCCCGGACGTCAACAAGCGTTGCGCAAAAGGTGTGCTTTTAAAACGGCAGAATTGCGCTCGGTATAGTTATTAAATTTCAATTTTAAGCTTTATGCTTCTGGGCGATAAGAGGATTTTGATACCCCGTTCCGTTTTTGCAATATTTCCAGGGCTACCTCGAAACCCAACAAAACCAAAAAATATGCATGTATAAAAATAAAGATAATCCTTACATTCAATTTGTTGTGATAGATTTAAAATTACATTTAGCTGTTGTGGGCCGACTGCTTTGAAACACAACGGATAATTTTATTCTGTTAAGTTTATGAGTTGAGTCCATGAGGAGTATATCGCCTGAATAACTTCTTTATTGGCAATCAGATTTCAATTCTAGACCGTCTTAACAATGTTGTGTAGGGTGACTTGGATTAATTAAAATGATTGTTACTTTTAGTTTATAAAGTAAATTCCCATAATATGAAGTATGATATAGTTAACAGATAAGCAGGTAAATAGTCATTTTCATTTCTGTAGTGAAAAGTTAACTGGTATATAGTAACTAATACAATATTGATTTATTGGTACATATTTTTTACCTAAAACCTCCACGAAAACATTTGTAAATATTCTTATAAAAGTTATCTAGCTTCGCGAGGTAAGTTCTTATGACATTTTACGTGTTGTAATTTGGTGACACCCCTGTGTACACATATGTTCAGCATGGCGTAAAAACGTACGCGTCCCGTGCCACGCTCGGTACGGATTACGATGTCAATGTAAACAAGATCAGTAGAAATATTTTTCATACGAGTGAGGCAAATGGTAGTCGTTCCATCATTTTGCTCCATCTTCGTTTCTCATGCTAACATTTATTTCATTTCATTGTTTTGCTCTCATTTTGCGGTGGAGTTTGTGTTTGCATGCCGTTATTGTTATTTTATATAAGAGTGCTTCTTTCCCTTTGAGCATTGACTCACTGAACAGAAGTGCGTTCTTGTTCTTGAGAGCTGCAATAAAAACAAGCTGTAGTATTTAAATATTCTTATAGGTAGGTTTACCTACTTAGTTTCTATCGATAGCACTGAGCTTAATTATTTTAAAATGTTCGTCCTACTAATTCATTTATATAACTACCTACATAAAACTTTGCACTCCGACAGCATACTCAGGTAATCTATTGCAGGCATGATATTATTATGGTGTATTTTTCTTTAATGTTAATGTGTGATGTCTCTTTTTAATGTTTAATACCAATTTGTATGCTTGAAAAGCTAAATGTGCTGTACCTATTAATTTTCATGTTATAACTTTTTGTAAACCACATTTAAAACAAATGAATGAATGAATAAATAAATAAATAAATAAATAATCTCATATTTGTAAAAATAGGGCTAATAATGATGATGATGAAACTGAGGCATAGAAATAGTGGTGGTAACCCAGGTTCATATGTCATCATCAAGCAGCTACAGTTTACCTACATACTGTAGTGATTAATGCTAAAGTAACTTTAAACTATATTTAATAGTAGATATATTTATAAATAAAACAAAAAGTAAACACGTTTAATAATAAAGATAATCCTTACATTAAATTTATGATAGTTTTAAAATTACGCGTAGTTGGTAGGTAGGTAGGTACTTACAGTTAAATGTAACATTGGCTTTGTTTGAAAAACATCATGAACAGAAATAGGTACTCAAATACATGTTTTTGCTTACAAACATTACGTACACAGCAAAAGAGTTTGCAGTAAGCTTGTTGAAAATCAGCAAATTAATTTGAAACAAGTTCGCACACCTATTGAGAACGCTAAGTAACGAACGCCGTATAGGCAAATAGGTGAATTACATTTGTTATACTACAAACTCAAAGTTTGCGTTAATGGGAAATTCAACTGTATTTATGCCATTAAAATTTTATACGTTCAAGTTATTAAAAGCATTCAAAACTATGGTATTATGAATCTTAACAAAATTTTGAATTAGAATACTGACTTTATTTGACGTTAATAAACATTTTGTCTTCGAATACGAATTCGAACGGATGGTATTCCTTTATCGTATAATCTGTTTATCATTTTTAACCACAATTGTTATCTCGTAAGTGTAGGTTATTATTGGAATCTCGGATTTAAAAATAAAATCAATTTTCAATTAGTAATGTCTTATGGCAAAGTAATAAAGAAGTATGCAGCATGCTACGGTATCGTAGTGCTACAATGAATCGTAGCGCTTACTTCAAATAACTTGTTCTCGTACCTAAAAACTGTTACTTTTTCTTCTGTGATTATTTTCAATTAATCAACAGCAAACTTTGAAGTTTGAAGTTTCATCACGATCATAATTTTGAAAAAAGTAGGTACTTTAAATATTATGCAAATCAAACAATAGTTCCAAATTTTGGTAAATGTACCGTGATTAAATAGACTCCAGTTTAAGTGTGCCAGTTAATTAGAACAAAACTATGCTATTACTATTTACTAACTAAAAGATCTTGGTCCAAGTGACTTTATCCCTTTAAGCACTTCCCAAGTTCTTGGTTAACAATGATTCTCATTATTCCCTATTGAACTTGTAAGTTTGAAGTTCTCAACAATACCGCCGACAGCGTTGTTATGCAATGGTAACTAAGTTTCCGAAACCTGTTTCTTAATGTAACATCTTAAGGTAGGTATATTAGTTCACTCTTGCATAGCATTAATATAGTGAACTGCACCCAAACATGGAAGGAACCTTGTTGCTAATTTATTAGTACGACGTGAAAGTTGTTCTATAACCGAAAATTATGTTCGGCAATTCAAATTCGACAACACACTCTGGTGAAATTTCGATTGCATTTTTATATTTAATAATAATTTTAAATCGTGTCACCTTTTTAGTAGGAATATTTAACAAAATCGTAACAATGAAATGACATATTTTTTAATATGTAGATTGTAGGTATGGACCTACCTGTTTTATTATATGTTTATTTATATAAGGCAACAGTAATTCAACTTAAAGAACAAATCTATTTGTGGTCAACTCACCTTTTATTCTTTACTAGCTTCTGCCAGCGACTTCGTTCGCGTGGAATAGTTTCTTTGGGCTAACTCTAACTTTATCCCGCGACTTCGTTCCTCGAACCTCCTCCTTTTTTTAAGTCGTTTAAAACTATATAGCATGATTCACGTGTGACGACGCGATGGCTTATTTCATCTATAATTTTGGTGTTTCTATACCGATTTCTATGATTCTTTTTTATTGAATAGATAATAATGTTAACTTTTTTAAATTAGGGATGAGTGAGAGTATTATAAACGTAAGAGTAAACAAATATAATCAGAATGCTCCAAACTGCTAAGCTATCAGGAGTTACACGTGTTATTCTGAGTCAACTATAAAAGATAGACATGTGCTGTCCCGGGATATTTTTTAGAAAATTTTATGTAGAATATTTCCGTCATACATAATTTCTATGTAACTTTAACCATTAAGGCTGCACACGCGACGGAAGCTTAAAAAATGGAGTAATTTCTCCCGTTTTCCCAAAATTTCCCTTTACTACTCTGCTCCTATATCAATAGGAGCAGAGTAGTAAAGGGAAATTTTGGGATTACAATCATGTAGCGTGATGAAAAGTATCCCATAACCTGCCCAGGAGTATGAAGAATAATTGTACCAAGTTTCGTTAAAATCCGTCCAGTAGTTTTTGTTTCTATAAGGAACATACAGACCGACAGACAGACAGACAGACAGACAGACAGACAGACAGACAGACAGACAGACAGACAGACAGACAGACAGACAGACAGACAGACAAAAATTTTACGGATTGCATTTTTGGCATCAGTATCGATCACTAATCACCCCCTGATAGTTATTTTGAAAATGTATTTCATGTACAGAATTGACCTCTCTACAGATTTATTATAAGTATAGATAAGGCCGATCTGATTTTAAATCAACCAGTGCTTCTATAATAGAAACCGGGCTGCAAATTTTGAAATATATTACCTATAATCTATTTGTGGTCAACTCACCTTTTATTCTTTATAATACCGAAATAGAATACCTGCATTATAATTTTGTAGTGTTATAAACAAACGTCTATTTATTCAGAACAAATATTAAACAAGAAGAATCTTTGTTAGGTAGGTGTTAAATGAGATTTTTTTAAATACGGCTCAATAGGAAAGTTAATTTATTAATGCTGATGAATAGCTAATAGTACTTAATTGATTATCACGGTACAAACTTAATTAACATGTCGATTCCAAGTTTACTTGACTGGCTTGTTTTAATTACTTCTGAGTTTGTGGGGTGAAAGTAAAAAGAATATTGGCCTCGTTTCTTAGAGGCAAAAAAATTGATGCTAGAATTAGAAGGTATTTTTTTACTATGACGGTTCCATTCACAAAGGGTACCTACTGCGTAATACCCGCCTAGCTAACACACTCATGTTAGAAATACACCGCCAAGCACCTGGCAGTGTGTTCCTGGCATTTCCTTTTAGGTTTTAAGTGCTTAGAAATGAATATCAGTTTTCATTATATCTATTAATTGATTAGTATCAAATATTTTTTCTATGTCTATACATATTCCTTTAATTTATTAACATATTTTTTACTTACGTGATGGATTAAACGATACATCTTTAGGATGGTATTCAAACTACACGATGTCGATTTCTATTGATTATTATTATTACTGCTCAGCTATACGAGTACATTGCCATTCGATCCCAAGGGAAGGTCGGTATAATGCTCTAATTACTA
Source organism: Thyatira batis (assembly GCA_905147785.2). NCBI lineage: Eukaryota > Metazoa > Arthropoda > Insecta > Lepidoptera > Drepanidae > Thyatira > Thyatira batis. The sequence continues at coordinate 4,658,154 of LR990496.1, read as the reverse complement.
CATACATCAGAAAGGTAGGTAATTGAAGCGATAGACCTGAACCCACCCCCAGCTTGCGGCATTTGATCTAGGCAGGTATATCCCTATTATCGACAGTCGATGAGTGTCGTTTATTACACACCTATCTATATACTTACTACCTTAAATGTAACATTATCATTATGTTTTGTATCTAATAATGTTAAACTCGTGGGTAAACATTATTTAAGGTTATGTGACTAAGATTACAAATGGTCAATCATAGTATGTTTTATCTCTAATGGATAGTTTTTTGTGACTGTTAGGTTGATATTGAGCTTTTTCCTTTAAATAAAAAATATATTTTTCACGCTTTTCTAGAGCACATACCAGGGGCAATTTGTTCGATGTGCCCTCGAATCTATATATCGGCAAATTAGATCAACACCCTGTGGGTCCCAGGGGTCCGAAAACAGCGGCCGTGTTCCATCAACCCTATTACGCTTATATACTTTTTATTGACTGCCAATCGACAATTTTTCGGCGACAACTCGTATGAATATCGATAACAGAGCCGTTGATGAAAAAAACAAACAGAAATGTTTATAATTCAGAGGCGATATTCCGAACAAGCAATTTGTTTAGAGCCCGTCGAATCCGCGATCGCAAGGAAAAACACGACGGCCGTTTGACAATAATCATTTTATCGAAATTCAATTTTGTCGAGTTTACCGAGATTCAATTTTTCATTTTACTGAATATATATTTATTTCTATTATGAAAATGTACAAGTTGTTTTATGTTAGAAATTGGTTACGCCAGCTGGTCCGTTTTAATTGCAAATATCATTCTTAATGTAAGTTGGTACTTTTGGTATCAAGTAAATAGTGCACTAAAGTGTATACCTTTTTTAGCATTTATTCTTACAGTAGTCAAACTGGAACCCCTATAAGTGGATACATAAAACTGTTAAAAATACTTTATATTACCATTTTTATTAGAAAATATACTTAGTGAGGGTGTCATACGAGAGACGGGGGTACCGCGAATAAATTGTGAGACGTTCACGACAGCATTTGTCACCCTTAGACCCCTTGGCACTTGTGAAATTGTGCTCATATTGTAAGGGCTAATCCTCGACGAGAATTCATCAGGTTCTAACGTCGGCCCTTATCGGTACGACCCTTGCCTTCAACATCCATCCACATTATTTTTTGTCATACTATAGTTAATGTTATGACATACATAATGCTACCAAGGTGTCAACTTATTACACTGCGCTAGAATAATAGGCGATTATTTACCTTGGGCCTTGTAAAATAATTGACTGCTTTATACATTTTTTGCGTATAATCATTAATCATAAGCGTAATGTGTTTTACATAAATAAATATAAAGATAAATTAGAAGCATTCTTCGCAGTTTTCTTAACGTATTATAAAAGCTTTTGTATTATAAACATGGTTTAGATTTCATAAAAAAATAATTTAGCTGTAATTAACGACGAGTTTTATGTTTTACTCGCCAAAAATGTTGGGAGACGAAATCTTGCAGCAGATTTTTTTTTCATCAGGGTTTATCGCTTTACATAGCCGCAGTGGAGTCACAAAAAGTAAAGTTATCAAAGGCAGGGAGCTTTCATTTGGAAGTTAATGAGCCGACAGTGTAGTGATAATGCTGGTATACGGACTTCTATGAACTCTCTTCGTAGCATAAAGAGTAATATATTAATGGTGCAATTTATGTAAGCCACTCATATTTTTTGGGTTTCATAGTCATTTTATAAAAAATACTCTCTTTCTTAATGCTTATATATATTCTAGCTATAGGCGAAAGAAATGGGTTATCTGTAACATTATTAGGCAAAGTATTACGTCACTATAATTTACAGTACCAATATTCAGTATTTTCACGATAACACGGTTATTTTATTTTGCATTTAGATTTACACGCCGCCGCGCCGATGACAATGGTTTTCTATACTAATATTATAAAGAGGAAAGATTTGTTTGTTTGTTTGTTTGTAATGAATAGGCTCCGAAACTACTGGACCGATTTCAAAAATTCTTTCACCTTTGGAAAGCTACATTATCCCCGAGTAACATAGGCTATATTTTATCCCTGTATTCCCACGGGAACGGGAACTACGCGGGTAAAACCGCGGGGAGGCAGCTAGTAATATAATATTTGTCTACCTAAATCTTTATCATTTGGCACATAATGTTTCAAAATCGATTCTATGTTCTTATTGAGTATAGGTACTACTAAAATTATAAACTCTGTTGGGCAGACGGTCGATTCCAACTACAGCTTAAATATTTAATATTTTAATCGAGGAATACAAACTGCTGTGTAGCATAATTTTATAGCATTGGATAGTTTTATGAATAAAATTATGATACCATTCATTTTCCCTAACTACACTTTTATAGTTCTTAACATAATTACTGCATCATAAAAATGTAGTTATTCAAACTATTTTACTACGATAAAGTGTAATGTTGGGTTTGTTTTGTGGGGTTTTAAAAACCCTTTTATGTTATTGAAGTCGTTTACGGAAGTTCTTCGTAAGAAAGTGGTGACGTTAAGTGATGTGACCTTAAAAAGGCTTACCTGCACGCCTGTTCGCGTTGAATGGGCGTGTAAGAATGATGATGACAGATTTTTATTTGCACGTGTATTTTCAGTAAATTGTATTCTGTATTCCACGCGGAGTCGAGCCAAATTTTAATGGACAGGTGTATAACCATGCTTTTGAACAAATGGCATGCTTTTAGTAATCAGTGTCTGTTGTGTTGTACCCCCGGGAATATTTGATTTTTTATTTACAATCGACGAAACGTAAAACATTTTATGTGTTTTATATACCTAACAACCGAAGTCGAATTAGTTTTCCTTTTGGCAACACATCAGATGCTGAAACAAATAAAAGCACACAAAAACCTATTATTACGGATAAGCGTAGAGTAAGAATCTGATATAAAGTTTGCGAGTAGCCCGACTTTAGTTTCGCTCGGAATCGTTCATGTCTTCACAAAGATAGCAAAGCGATAGACAAAACGATAGATTGTGCTCCTTTCCGTCTATTGATTTTCGGTGGTAGGTATATCTCGGTTCGGTGGTCTTGAAGGTAAAGCATGTAAGACGTTATCCCAAGGATATTCTTTAGATAACGCGCGAAGTTTCACCTAAAGATCTTGTAAATGTTCATTCTTCGCAGCTAGAATGCGTAATTCAAGTTCCATTTGGCGGGACCCATAAAAATAATGCCTCAGACAAGTCTGATAAGCTTTTGTCGGCTTTCTAAAGTTGGATGGTTTGTAGAGTTCTAATGTTGCTAATATAATTTGTTATATCTTTATTATTGTTTTTAAAACAAACAATAATATTATTAAATTACGTTATTATATATTCATTTATAGCTAATTCATTTTACAGATTGTTGTTATAAGTCATGCATTATATGTAAAATTTAAGCTTATGTAGAACTAACAGTAGCATAGCAATTTACCAATCCATGTAATCTCAAGTCATGTCTGGAAAGTCAACAATCCCGCTTCGTTCCCGACGCGGCTGCATAAGAGCAAAATACAAGTACGTGAGGCGACGCAAAGAGTCGAATTTCCAAGTTTTAAGCTCCATACACGTCTAGGTGATAGCATGAGTCGCTCTATGCTATCTCAGGTACAAGGAAAGGGACGGACTCACTCGGCCATTAGCTGGTCACTACTCACTGTGACCCGACAAAACTGCACTTAAAAAGCTGTTTCAGCAAGTCGTAAAGTGTAATGCCTTTCAAAAGGTATTTTGCTCAGTATTTTTGGCAGATATGTGAATTTGATTGCATGTTTTTCTATCGATGAATTCTGCTTACGTGGACTGAGTAATTTATCAGGGATTGAAGAGTCATTTATTTGTTTCAGTTGAATCGGATAACATAATTAGTATTTTCAGAACATCAACCTGTGTACCAATGTCAACGTTGCTTTTTTGTAACGTCTGGGTAAGTAGAATTACTTTCACTGCACTCACAATTATCCTAATCAACCCTTCTTTACATATAAATACCTATTAACCCTAACCGTTGGGCCATTGAGGTTCCCATTGTAGAACGAAAGCCTTCCCTGTCCCTTAATATACCACTAACATAAATATTAATGTCTTATTGCAAAGCCCGAACCTCTGTCCTGCATAATAATAATAAAAATATTGAAAAAAGGGTGTGACCTTATAAACAGATGGCTGGAACTTGGAAATAATGGGTTAGAAATCCTTTGGGGCTTTCAAATTAACATATTCCAAGTATTTTCTCAATTACAGAGGTCAGGAGGTCATCTAGGTAGCGACGTCGAGACAAAATTGTTTGCTTATAATATTCACGATAATATTATGTTATGTCATATTAGTAAACTTTCTCCTTTTTCAACATAGCTACAATAATATTTAATTATTATGTTAATAAGTTTTATTCATGAGTCTTTGGAGGCGAATTCGGGTCAAAGTCGAGTGACTTCAGTCTGAACGACGATACATTTATATCAATTTATTTGGCGAATATCTTCAACTGAGGCAGCGAGACGTCTCACGAAGCGGATGGATACGTTTCTATTGCCATTGATATATTTCATTGGCTTTTACAAATGCGGATACTCCTGTCACCAAGATCTAAGATCGAAGAGAGAATTAAGGATTTGTGTATGGATTTTATTAATTTATAATTATATTTGAACCTTCTATAAACTTTGATTTAAGTCATATCTATTGATGGGAAATAATTAATGTTTTAAATTATGCGATATATTAAATCAACGCCTCTTGCATTTGGGAAAATTCTGCAATCATGAGACAAACTCAACCTACTTGTATGTCTATTTTATGACAAAATTGAAATTATGATCACGCTTAAAAGACTTTAATTTTAATTTCACGCTTATACTAATCAATTTAAAGCTGATAGTCGAGATTATTACATTTGAACAGCTCAGAAGATGAAGTATTTTCATATTTTGATCGTTATTGTTATTTCTCTAATAAGTTTTATATCATTGTTCATGGGACAAGACCTGGAGTATCCATACATTTATAATTTACGAGATGGACGTATGCTGTATAAACAATTTATCAAGAAATATAACAGAACGTTTACTGGACAACGTAACTATAATGAAAAATATAATAGTTTTATGAATACATTACGAACTATAAATAGCATTAACTCTAAACCTGGATCAAAGAAAATGCGCACGAATCAATATGCTGATTTGACTATAGATGAGCGTAGAGATATTCAGGAAGCTACAACAAAGATTGATAAAGATTTGCTACCTCTATATGGTCCACCAAAAGAACCTAAAGTTGAGTCACTTTTTAAATTTACGCTAAAGTAAAATGATGAAGGAACATTGAAAGCTAAGCTGCGGTGATCACTACTGGTTCAAATTTTAGATTGTGGATCACCAAAATTCCAAGCAAGTTTGTTATTCAGACTTAATTTTGAAAATAAAATATGGTAAGTAAACAATAAAAATGGATCTGAAATCTATTAAATTCCACCTTATAAATCTCCATTACAAACTAAATGTAAGTTTTATTATAGCGTTTGATTAATGATATACTACATTCCATTTCCGTCGAAAAAAGAAATGATGTACGCTTCGATTTCTGTAATCATGAGGGTAAACAAGAGGGGACAGTAACCATGACTTTTATAACGTAATAAGTTTACACGGTAGAGTAGTTTAATTAAGCAAAACTTAAGTAATATAATATATGAAAATCACACACTAGGTACTACTCTACGCTTCAAGAAACCACTACCACATCTTGGAGACGCCTTTAATAAATATTCACTTAAAACACTAATACTAATACAGAGCTGTTCAACTCCACCAAATTGTTAGGATTTCCGTTGAGATGAGAATACTCCCAAAGGGTTAAGCTAGTTTTGAACTTTATGTTTGTATTCAAGCGGGGAAGTTGTCATAAATATTGGAGCCTCTGCTTGTCTAACTCGAACGAACTACATCAAACTGGTTTGTTGACGCAAAAGTTAGGGAGCTCAATATCCTGTTTGCCGTAAAGTGAGCGATTTTAATCCATCGATAGTAAATGTATAATGACATATTAATATATTTAGTATTACATCATTATCATCTGATGATGATGATTCATCACTACAGGAGCACAACCCACCCCCAAGAGAAGGGGGCTTAGCCCAGTTCCACCACGCGAGCCTAGTGCTGATTGGCGTACTTCATATGCCTTTGAATGTGACATCTCGTCCTTGCTTCCTCACGATATTTTCAGTGCCAGTGGTGTGAATCGCACGTATGAGTACTTATGTACTCTTATTTAAAACTATCAGTATAGTGTTCTTGTACTATTCAAGAATTCATAAAAATATGTAATAGGTGTCGTTTACACGTAGCTTAGTAAATATAAATCTGGTTTTTAGTAAGTACAGGTTAGTCCCGCCCGACATAAGGATATTTTTCTACTTGAACAGCTTTAGGGGTAAGTTTGTGCAAGTGAGCAGTAACCGTTCCCCTAAAGTGGTTAGGACCTACTTACTTTAAAGCAAAAAACTTAAAGTTGCAAAAATAAAGCAAACAAAGTATTCACAAAGGACGTTTATTTCAATGGTTTCGCTGCATGGATGGATTAGTGGATTTCTTTTAGGCTTTGTGTTTCTAACTCAATATCCATGATCCCTCTTATTATAAGGTAATCTAAAACAAACTTACAAGATTCTTACAAAAATAGCATGCGTTTACAGATTCCGTATGAGTATACTATTTAGTGTTACTTGAGTGCAATTTAATTATTTGGCTCGTTTTGACATAGAGAGGTAGAAATCACCTTGTGGTTGCCAACAACTCTATTGATTTCTGATCGTAGAAGCTGTTTCAGGAATCGGTTTACTTGCATTGGAAATATAACTACTAACGACGAATTTCTAAATAGGTAACCCTAGATAAATATGATAATGAACAATTTAAATGATTATTTTAATCACAATAACTAAGCAATCTTTTTACCCTTTGTGTTTGATATAAAATCAAGAATAAGGAGATGTATTTTTTATAATGCAATGGTTATTTTAAAATGTATAGCGCTCGATAACTATTGGGTAACCATCACTGTCCATTGTACGTGACTTTTACCCTGGGAAGACTGAAGTAACTGCCAGACACATTTTTCACAGGAATAGATTTCGCCGGGGAAAAATTGCAAATTTCTGCAAGAGTACCTAGTGGTGCAAGTTGTCACGCTTTCCTGCCGTCACTTTAAGAAAAATTCGATAGTCAATTGCATTTTTCATTTTATAAAACTGACGATCATTATCCACTATCTACGGTTTTTGTATTTCTAATTGTCAATGGCACCAAGGGTTTTTGACTGCGTGTTATACCTACTGTATTTCGATATCTACTTTAGATAGGCTACATAAGCCATCTTCGGGTGCATCAGCGCCAGTCTGACTAGGAGTCAAAGTGGTCGCCTTGGCCGAAATCGGTCGGACCAATCAATCATCATCATCATCTACTTTATGATTTTAGCGTAGAGGATGAACAACACAGACGAAAGTTTGAGCTCAGCAAGCTTAAGCTGTTTATGCAGGTATAATTTAAAGTGCATATGTGTTAACTATAATGTGTTCATATAAAAAATTAAGGTAGCATTGCATGAATTATAAATCTATTTGGATTTCCATTCTGCTGCTGAATAAGCTGCAACATTCGATTAACGCACTATCAAACATTTTATTCCAATCATAACAAGTCGCTATCGTTTACGCGATAATTATAATTGAACGAATTAAATTAATTCCGCATGCCAGTACATTTTCCAATAATCTCGCGTCGAACCATAAAACGCTTTTAAAGCGCAATTTCGACTCAATTCATTTGCAACGAGTGTTCAGTAAAGTTCAATGTTGTATGAATGAATGCGCCAACATGGGTGTATAAAGAGGTATGGGACTCACAAAGAGGAATTCCTCCCGGTACACATTAGGAGGTTTCCTGCAGCGTCGAATAAATGTGGGCAATTTGCGAGAACGTTTATCACCTAAAGAAAAGTTCTGGCGACGTCTGAAACTGGTGTAATTCCACGCCGAAAATTCGAGGGTTAATCACGTTGGCCATACATCAACTCTTAATTTAATACGGGCAACTTTGTTTGGGATTTGGTTCACACCCGTGTGTCCGAGCTATTGTTATCTATCTTTTTATAAACGTCAGTCTTGATATATATCTATATTTATATGCTGATGCTGTCTTTGATTGTGACCCGGTTAGTTAAACTGGAACACAAATATATTTATGGGTCTCGGTCGTTTAATTTAAGAATGTTTTTATTATAGTTCAGATTTAAAAATTATTATTTTAGTTAGAGACTTGTAATAAAATAGTTATGAAAAGTAAACTAAATTATATTTTTCACAAATCCTTTGAAAATAATCAACTAAGAAAATAAAGTTACTACTCTATAAATACAAAAGCTTAATATTTCCTAACATCTACAATGGTTTTAAGATTCAACCCGTAGTTAATAAATGTACGGATAACGGGTGGCTATGAACTATAAGTTTCCATCTTTATTATTGGCCGCTTGGTAGAGGGTTAGTTAGAATGACCTTTGAATCGAACGGATTTGTCTTATTTAATACTGAATATTTCGTTCTAGTATCATAACTATCATAACTATCAAATACTAATTTTAGTCCGCTAATAGCATTACCATATGCTTAAACATTATAATAATAAAAATACTACAGTAGTTTGTGTAAGACAAGTTTTTGCTAATCTTCCCTGAGTACTTCCTAGAAATATCTTACATAAACTTTCAAATACTATCACGGAGTCTAGTTATATAGGTACACAGAAGTATTTTACGTAATGGATAGTACGAGCTACGATAGTTTACCGTTTCATATCGCACGGTATACAATGACGTTTCGCTGACGTCGATCTCATCGCGCCGTTGCTACAAAATTTACAATATTTCCCGTACAAAATCAATTTACCTCCATAGTGTGTTAGTCGGGAGCGTGTCTTTTCATCTATGAAAAAAGTCACGTATTATGGACGCTGAACGGCTTATAAAAGAATAATAGCGATGTGAGATACGATCATGATGTGATCGTATTAAAAATGTAGGTGCTCCCATATCTGACAGAGTACAGAGTACCATATTATTTATAAAGATAATGGTATAAATATTGGTATGTTATTACTAAAATTTAATAGTAAACATGGGTATTTTATATATTTTAGTGGAGTTTCAATATTATTTAACTTGTAAAATAGACATTCGAAAACAGTAATAATAACGGGTTGCAATATCGCGATTTCATTTATCATAAAGTTTGTGGTATTTTGTGGAATATATTTATTTGAACCTATTTAGTGTTATCCATTGCTGCATTGTTTCGAAATATTGAATACTTATTTCTAAATAGACTTCGTTTTCTCTTTGAATGAACACAAAAGGCAGTTCTAGGTAGAGAACAAAGCTTTGTCTTCTAGGGCTGTTAAAAGAAAATTAATAAAGAAAATAATATCTATGTAACATTATTTGAAGGAAGCTGAAAACAGTTATCAAAACAGATTAATTTATAAGATTTCAGCATACACAAAATAACAAAAATGATTAACTTCATGAAATACATGTATTACATAAATCATAGTTGTGTAAAGCCATAATATATCCTCCCATTTCAATCAATCCCGAAATGGTTTTCATCTTCTCGTTCATTTGCACAGTTCAAAAATTTCCGATGACCAAAGGGATTTCAATAACGGTTGGACCTTCGCAATTACGCGGAGTTTGCTAATCTCTAATAATTATGATGACGTCATTCATCCCCCGAACCCGCCTGTTTTTAAATCCAACGAGTGAGTCCCGGCTTTCATTAGACTTATGCGGAGATACATGTTGTGTTATTATTTATGAGTATATTTTATGAATCCAATCGTTTGTGGCTGATCGTGATTCGTTACAAATATTTTGGCAATAACTCTTTGACGAGATTTATGTATGAGAGCTGTATAAGTGTAGCTATCTATTTATGGAGTTAGTACCTACCATTCATTTTAGTATTGGCTAAGGATTCTTGCAATATATAATATAATGATATGATAAATATTATAATAAACCAAATACCTATTATATTTATTATATTCTTATTCACGTGCTCCACACAAACACGACTCTTAAATTAATGATCAAAAGCTATGATTCTTAAAATTTGCACAATTTGTGTACACGTTTTTCCGAGAAAGACAAACCTACGAACGTTCTTTATTTGTATGTGATTCATGAAGGTTCGAACTCTAAGTATAGTATCAATAGGAAAGTAGTAGGTAATGATAACATGTCTAGACATACATGAGAGTACCTCTGCGTTATCTGATGCCTTTGGCTCTGTTATTACCATTGTGAAAATTGATGATAAACTAAAACACTGTAGTTTATTGGCAATCCTCAACAGTTGTTGATCGCCCTCAGAGAGATAAGAATGTACGAGGTAATATGTGAGGTAGATCGGATAATCCTTTTTGTTTTTTTTTTTACGTAACTGAATTTTGACATTAAAGAATAACGTACTATACCTTTAAACTAGTATAAACGAAATAAAATTATTGGTTTTAGTAAATTACAAGTTTCTTGCATAAACATTTTATGTCTAATGGAGTAAACCATTAATATAACCCTTTAAAACATTGCGCATCTATTTGTATCGAATAAATTGAGCCTTATTAATCCGAGGCAGTTCCAACAAATAGGTAGTATTCCTAATGAGGGAAAATTTTAATCACTCCGCTTAGATGGAGCATGGAGAGATTACCGATGGGCCTAACGCATTTAAAGTTCAACCCCGGAATATTATATTAGATCAAAGGGCCAAAATTAAATTTGTGCCCTCGGCTGTGATAGCAAGAGGGCTAGTTTACGCATGAATATTAAATTTAATTAACCACGTTTTAGTACTGAGGCTTGTATGCATAATCGTAAAAAGTATGCATATAAAAATATTTTCAGTCTGGCAAAGAAGATTAAGTTCCTAAAATTAAATACACGAGAGTACACTGAATAAATTTGGTATATTATCTACAGACCTTCTAACTAATAAGTACCTGATTTATAAAATGATTATGTATACATATTAAGTATGTTTGTTGTTACATGTGTGGTTCGGGAAGGTCATATTATTTCACTTGTCGCATCATCTGAACCATGCTCTGATCCCTACGGTTGTAATTTCACGTCTGGGGTGTTCCTTTTCTCTTTTTGTTTGTAATGTAAATTTTCCTCGTCCTTACAAGAACATTGCCGGAATCTCTCCTTTTGTCCCGACGCAATGTCGGATAACAGAAGATTTAATATAGAGAACTGTAAATTCCATGCCACTTATACTGTGTCGAATTCCAATTCGGCTATTTCACGCCAGATTAAACCGTAATACTTTTAACGTATTTTAGCCTTTGATAGCTTTGCAAACGGAGATGAGTTTAATAGGTTGTAATAAAAACTATCACTCCATGAAAATTGATTCTCGCACACATAGAAAATTAATTGCATTGCGATAGGCAAAAATACATATTTTCAATGAAAAATGCATTTTAAGGATAAACGTGTACATGTAAATACATGATCGTAAATAACAAACCAAACATTCAACAATAACAAATAATGATATATTTATTGATTCTAATCTCATTTTTTAGTCCAGATTTGATTAAATCAGAATCTTTTAATCTTATAAGCGCCAAGAATAAGTTTGATTATTATAAACAAAAATACCACAGAATATATGAAAACGACGAGGAAGAGCTTAGTGCCCTGCAGAACTTTGTTAACAATTTGAACAAAGTTACTGATCTTAATGAGAAAACTAACGATAGTGTAACACTTTATACATTAAATAAGTATGCAGATCAAAACCCTGAGGAATTCATGGAACATTACGCACTCGAGATTACACCTTGTAAGTAACTATTTTATTTAAGTAACATGAATTATTCATACTTTGAAATAAATACCTATATATTTAACTCAAAATGTAAACAATTATGTAAACCATTTTCTGCCTTCTCTATTTCATCATGTTGAAGCAATTTCAATTTATTATGTTTTCTGTATTCCATCGAATACAGAAAACATTTGGCAGTTTATCTATGTCTATATGATTGCAATTGTGGATCATTGGATGCAAGGAATGATAGTGAGTGAGTCTCACTTAGGACATAATATTGATGTGTCTTACAATAATATTAGTAATATCCAATGATAATGTAACGTAAAGACTCTCGAAAACAAGAAAGCACCCGCATGAATCATCATGAATAGTACATCAGTATAAAGGTTTCTTAATTTGTAGATGATAATTCAACGAGGACTAGTGCATTTCTAAGGCAAAGCAATCAAAACCACACTTTGGATAAAAAAGAAGATATAAATAAGACAGCGCTCTATGATTTGAGTAACGTGAATGATCTTTATGAAAACTACAAGAAATTATATAAAAAAAATTACACGAAAAAAATTGATAAAACAACACATTATTATCGATTCATCAAAACTATCATAGAAATTAACCATGACCATTTTAAGGGATTAAATACAACGTTAGATGCTAACGCTGATATTGTTAAGGAGCCGTATGAATATTTCTATTAAACATTAACATCCTTATCGCCTTAACCAGCATTTTCGAATAAAGATTAAGGTACATGCTCAGTAGGAATATTGGATTGATGTATGTATAAATAATTAAAAATACCTTTTATATTTGAACGACTCCTTATTTTTAAACTACTCAATTATCTCAATTATTTTTTTATTTAGTTTGTGGAGGTTTCTACTTCGTATAGCCATAAATTGAGAGCCAGTAAGTGATAAACACTTTATATATCTATAAGGTACATAAATGGCTTGTGCTCTTAAAGATAAGGAAAAAGTCAATAGTCGTTACCTTCCTGTTAGGTAGTTAACGAAACAGATCACCCACAAAGGTGCTGCCAATCCCGTACATTTCGCATTCTACGATAATCGACCAAAGCGGGCGATATAATATTATAGAGCTTAAAGGGTTAAGCCTATAGTCATTTCTTATATTATATAAATATTTAAAATAAACAGGATTATGTACTTACAAGTAAAGCTCTGATTGGTTTAGAATCAAATAGGCGGGGTCTGAAAAATTCTTGTTAGCCTATTAAACATTATAAATACTTACTACTTATATAGCTAATTGTTCAGGAACATTACCTAAAGTTAACATAATTGTATTTCAAGTCATGAAAGGTTTAGGCAACCGTTACTACATTACGCAAAACACACTCAAATTCATACAATAAATAAAATAGAGAGACATCTGTTCAAAGTAATCGCGTACACATACTCGTATATGGCAGGTGAAAATGTAAATAAGCCCGGTGCTCCTGCAAAACAATTCTACTACATGTTTTCTTTAAAACTGACTAAAATGGAAACAACCAACTTACGATATGTCTAGTCCCATTTTCTCCGGCTGCGGATTTAAAGGGGTATACGAGTGAACACTACCCTGCTCTGCGGACTTTTTAAAAACACAGAGAGGCACGTAAACGTAGATTATTGCTCCCAAGGCTTCCGACGATTCATTATTTAGGTCAAAAGCGCATTAACCGCCGTATATAATGTAGATTTAGGTGTAGACATTGACCATGTTACCGCTCTGAATAGATTGCACTCATTCATATTAATGAACTAGGAATAACCGATTTTTTTAAAAACATTTTGCTTTGCATGCACATTATTATTATCATTATATTCATAACTATCATAGTAAGATCTAACTGATGATTAAAACTATAAAAATACCTTATAATATTAATTACTATGAAGTTGATTGAGGTTAGTTTACCTTTTTCTGTAGGTATGTATAAAGGTTTTTCTTCCTTTCAAAAATACATAGGTATTATGTTTTGTTTTTTGTACAAAGAAAATGAAATATACTTTTGAGTAGTTTAATGCTATTCCCATTTACACAACAATTTCATTTTAAAATAAGACTTTGAGAAGTCACTTGCACTTTGTCCGCATGAATCATTCAGAGCTGAAATATTTCTTGGTATTCACTATGTGCTCTCATTTTTAGGTTTGGACCAAGCTACAGTAGTCGTATCGTATGTTTCGTACCTTATACTACACAATTTCTATGGTAAAAAGTATTCAGAACACAAGATACTGTAAACGAAATACTCTTAATATATGCTATGAATATATATAGCTACGCGCCTACCCAAAAAATTGTATATATTTAGAAAGTACCTAATGCCCTGTGAAAAAATACAAGGTTGCAATAATGCATGTAATATTTTATTCGATAGCGTGAACCGTAAACTTCGTATGAAGAATTGGAGGAAGAGACGCCAAATAGGTTGTATAATATTCAATATGCCGATAGTATACTCTCGAGAGCAGATTCACTACACATACGGAGAATTCAGGAATAATAGATTATCTATATCCATTTATAAAAAGCGTATGTGTACATATAGGTACCTATAGCTGCAACAGTTATTCGTGATCTCATTCAAGTGAGCGCCGGATTGAAAGCTTTACATAGAACGTTATTCCGCCACTACGGAATTTCTCTTGGGATGAATCTATGCCGAAGTAGATGGCTTGAACAACGTACAAACGTCGTTACGTTTAGTCCCGCAACCACTTCTCAGTTCGATTCCAACGAAATATCTATCGGCTGGGCATTGAGTTCATTTGGGCGAATATTTGTGCCCGATTTTAAAGGCTTTCTTGTTGGCAAATTCGTGTGTAAAACTTGTCTTATTTACGGCTCAATCAGAAATTCTCGAATGAAATTTATTTTGGAAGAAAATTATTTATCAAAAATGCGAATTTTATAATAAAAATATTAAGTAGTGCGCCATCGTTTATGCTTATCATAGCGATAGGTTTTAAACATTTTAGTTCCAGATATATAGGTACATAAAAATAGTTTATCGGCAATTTCACGGCATTCCGTCGTGTTATATAACCAGAAACTACGTTATGAGGATAAATAACGTAGGTTACGGCATCGTCTTTTTAACGGAACGCAGTAAAATCGTACAGAAGTGGTAAGCTATTGCTATATCGACGAGCTTTTGACCGTATGAAGCGTTAGGAATAATTGGATCGCATCTCTACGAACACTTTGATGGTTAATAAAATAACACTGTGCAAAGGGATGTTCGCTTTCGATACGTCTAGTTAGATTCGGTTTAACCCTGGATTTCGGAGCTTTACCCGCCCGAATATACCCTTGACTTTATTTTTTACCGCTCTCCATTTCAAAACAGAAACACGGTTCGTATGTCCAAAAGTGTTTCAAAGGGAAATTTGATAATACGGCGCTTGGAAAAGCGAAGCTTGTATTGCAAGAAACAAGTAGACATTCAACAAATAAATGAAGATACTTTTTTTATAAGATAAAGGCTTGTAGTAAAAAAGACACGGAAGGAAGGAGAAGTAGGTAGGTACCTACTTAACTAAATGTATGAAAGAAAGTAAGAAAATTACAGTATCATTTATTTTGTCATAGTTATGTATCTATCACTATCAATAGTATAGTAGTGGTAGTGTCCGGAAATAAATAACCTAGTGACGTGCGAAATAAATAACCTAGTACCTAATTTGAAAAATGTTCAAACAACAAGTAATAATAGGTACGAATTTAAAAAATATTTTATTAAAAAATTACAACTGATCTCGTTCAAATACCAATAGAAAAATATTCAGATACCAAAATTTTCAGTTAAACATTTATTTACTTTTAACCCTTTCAACGTAGCATTTGGTACCAGTTAATTAATTAAGTGTCAAATAAAAATCAAATGCTGTTACAAAAGAATCTGTAAAGATAGTCAATCTTTTAATTAAAGTTCTTTTGTCAATATCTTTCCTTTGGAGGTGCAGTTTAGTTATATCACCAGAGATTTTCACGTACAAATATATTTCACCTAAAGGTGCTTAAATAACGTTAGTCATCATAAATAGAGCTAGTATTTATTTAGATTATATATCTAATATGGATAATGAAAGTAACAGAAGAAGAAATTACCATAACAAAAGCCTTAGTAAAAATAATAGAAAAATTATGACATGTCAAAAATATACTTATATATATAGTATAAATAGAGCTGGTAAAAGGAAGGAAGTGCAAAATGAAATAGATACTTATCGCGAGACTAGTCGTCTATTTCCGCTCCGAGTTTGCGCTACCGGTCCTCGCCGCAATACTTTAATACGCTGTCTATAATCGGAATAAAACGCCAGTGAGTAACATTGCATTAACGACGAATGCTTCTATACTGTATGTGATCTAAAAATTCATTTATACCTCTAAAATTAGTCTCAATTCCCTAAAATAACTAATACTATATAACTTGTAACTACATATATACAGAGTTTTTAGTTTCTGACATACAACAACAAAGAAAATCTTTAATTTTCAACTTTTCACTTAACGATTCTCATCTAAACAAACTCGATCTCATTTTATCAATTGTCAAAGTTTAAAAACTTAATCCACTTAAGGACCCTTTAGGGGTAGTCCACACTGCGCATGACTTTACCCTAGCGGGAAAAACCAAGGACATTAGGCGGTCGGCCCGCGAGCGGGTAACACGTTTCGCTTCAACGTGACATTCAAATATGGGATACGAACGCGTTCGGTGACTTGTAAACAACTGGCCGCTAGTAACTTGCCAGACTATTCAACCAAAAGAAACTATATTTAAATCGTTAAAAAAAACTGTGTAAATTATATTTTGCCGGAAATGTTGGATTGTGCCACTGTGACGTAATTAATAAAATGTACAAAAATATAATTTATTAGTGCAGAGTTGCTAAGTTTATATATAATGTGACTAATGTATCGATAGATATTATCGAGAACGTTACGGAACTGAATTATGTAATTTATGTCGAAATCAACTAAAAACATCACGATGAAGCTATTATCACTAATCGCACTGTGTGGTAAGTAAAATAATGTTTTATTACAAAAATTAAAAATGTATCTAATAAATTAATTCTACTATTATTATGATAAGTAAATTGAAAATCTATTTTGAATTAAAGTCACTGACCTTCTGACTCACAAATAAAATGCAGCGACGAAAATACTTCTCCCTACCTAAGTTGTTTGTTTCAACGCAGTGTGCATTTCCCCCTAAGTATCGTAATTATCCATCCGGCTAACCACCCGCCCCTTTCCAATAATATGGCGTCAGATTTATGATTATGTCTACGATAAATGACCCAAACTTTTAGTACGGCTACGATAGCCGCCTGTTAACTTAACACAGCTATTCCCTTTATCTACTAAATTATATTATGAACGTTTCTTAGGAGAGATTGTGATATCCTTTATAAACATTTCCAAATTATAAAAAAATCTTAAAAGATGAAAATTTTTCCCGAGCTGTATTTTTTTTTACTTTCGGTACGTACCTTTTATCGTAGAACCAATTTAAGAATAGGTACTTGTATAATTATAATTACCTATTGTACTTTTCAATTACTCCATATGAGTTTGTAAAGTCGGTAACTAAAATGCATAATGAATAACAAAAAAAATATGATAACGGTATCTTGTCACAAATGACTTCAAGTGACACCGAATGGTCTTCTTAAGCCTTGCTAAAGGAGAAAATAGCCTGGCGGTTACAAGGTAAAGCTGTGATATGATTTTCTCACCATGCGCGACGTCTATATTTCTTTGGCGAATATTCAAGGTCATTGGAGGGTTACACCTCATTTATCGCTCAATTTTCAATGTCCATACCTTTGGGGTCTAAAAATCTCCTTTAACGAGATAGTAAATACACTAAAAAGATTCTTTATATAGCTCGTATATAATTTTTAATAACAATCTTTTAACTATGAAAAACAACAATACTCGGAGTATATTTGATGAGGTATCTTAAAATAAAGCCGTATTTTTAATACACGAACGTAAAAGTTGTAATGGTTTTATGAAAAAGTTCGGGGCTTTTTCAACACCCTAGCTTATTTATGTAACACAGAAGCGGAATGTCATCATTCAAGAATGAACGTCATACCGAGTAGGTAAATATAACATAGCAAACATTAAGTGACCATATTTGATTTTGATTGGGTAATGTTTTCACTAAGTGGTTGTATAACTATTGACTTTATAAATACTAAAAAAAATCGAGAATTTTGTTTTGAATATTGGTCAGACTGGCTCTGACTTTGAAACCAATGGACAACGTCTCAATCCAATCCATCCATCCAGGATAAATATTTATCTGCATGAACAAATATATCTGATTGAAATAATCATAACATCTATAATTTACATATTCATTTATACCAAAACTCAGAATATCCTTACTAATAATTATTTCATTTATCCTTATTAATATTATAAATGCGAACGTAACTCTGTCTGTTACGCGTTCACGTCTAAACCACACAACTGGGAACGCGGGTGAAACCACGGGGAGGAGTCTAGTACGTATTAAGTATGTATATAATAGTCAGCCCGGTTGGCTTTGTGGTTAGTGACTCTGACTATCAAGCCGCGGTTCGTGGGTTCGAATCCCACCCAGGACAAACCTTTGCATGCATGAATATGCTGTTTGTTCTGTGTCTGGATGTAAATATCTATATAAGTATATATTTAAATGTAGTATATTAGCTATCTGGTTACCATATCACAAGCTCTGCTTAGTTTGGAATCAGATTGGCCGTGTGTAAAAAATGTCCCAGACTATAAAAAAAATATTATATATAGTAGCTATACCTGTCATGTATTAGGTTACTCTAAAAGGTACAAGCTCAGCTTAGTATGGGTCAGATAGACCATGTGCAAAAGAATGCCGCAGAATATTTATCAGGTCGTTTTACGCTGCGAAAAATATAGGCGTACTTTATTTCCTATGTAACAGGTTACATTATATTTTTATACACCAAACTAACGAGCTTTTATTGAATAAATTTATCTTTAGAGTAGGGTACATTGTTCGCCCTTTTAGATAGAGTACCCCTAAAAGTTTTATTAAATGTTTATCCAGTATTAATAATTCAAATGTTTTTGAATGTTAGGTGATCTATTATTGGAGGGGAAAGTTTGGTAACAATATTATTTTCATAGGCAGGAAAACCTCTGCATGTGAACAACACGTGTTCATATTTAATGAGCTTCTATTTCGTGTAACTCAAACTGAGTGAGGTGAACGATAGTGAACTCAAACTAAAGTTCATTATTTAACTTTGTTTGATGTTCAAATGTTATAATAGACTTACAGAAATAAGTTTTGTGTGTTACGGAACTTTGCTCATATAAACACCCGACAAAGATAATAATATATTACATGGTAATCTTAAGCTTGTTGTAGCTTAAGTTGACTGAGGAAATGTCACTATGGGATTCACGTTACCGCTGCTGTTATTATCTTTCAATTTACATATCTTATAAGAGTGTTTATGGAAATAATAAAAACGATTGTTGTTCCAGGGATATTTTTTTCACACACGGCCAAACTTAGCGGAGCTTGAACTACTGTAATCAGATAACTGATAAACTATTTTTAAATACATACTTATTTTAATATTCACATCCAGACACAGAACTAACAGACATATTCACGCATAGGTACAAATGTTTGTCCTGGGTAGGATTCGAAACCAAACCAACCACACCAACCACCAAGCCATCTGGTCTGTCAACGAACCACTATACCATAATTACGAGTAACCATATGCACCAAAATCTTTTTTACTTACCTTGACAAACTAATAGGATTACACGTTTTTAATGCCATAAGTTAGTCCGATGGTTATATGACTAATTAAATTGTGAGCAAAATTTACATACAACACGATTACAATCTGCATAAATAAATACCTACATCACCTCTGTAGGTATGTTCATGAATTTAGGTCAAAACTCTGTACAACTATCGTAAAATTCGAAGTCCTGGCTGTAACACAAGTACCCACGCCGTAGTACAGGGTGGACCAAATTGCGCGGACGAATTCACATCATCTGGACGTAGTGAAGTGAATAACAAGATAAAGCTTACCAAATAAAAAAATATTTTTGTGTACTAGCAGAATCACAGGAAATTTATCACGACACAGGCCGCTCCTTTGTGGCTTCAGTGGGATTAGATATGGTAAGATGGGTTAGTAGATGTAATTACAAAGGCGTGGTATTTTAATCCCGTCAAAGCCTGAAACTTGAAACAACATCCGCTGACAAGTTCGTTAACGTCTTAAATTAATTTTCATTTAAAATTTGTCAAATGTCGAGACGAATTAAACGAAGTTTGTCTTTACTCGACAATGTGAATTTGGCCTAAGGCCAACCATCATCTTATCTCACGTTGTTTTAAATGTGTTCCATTAATTTGAGTTTAAAAAAATATATTTTGGTATCTACCCTAGTGACGATGATATTATAATGATAAAAAATATAAATAACAAATTGCTAGCGGATAAAAAAGCCACTCCCACAGACGTCGTTAAGCGTCCGCATTAAATTTTACACGTTAAAAGTATTTTGTCAAAGCATTCTCTCGGCGAGTGTGGGTGGAAATCGTTTGTAGCTATAAATATTTTTGATAAGCTTTCACAATGTATGCTATCGGTAGCAATTGCATTGAGAATTGTTAATTCTATTGAAGCGTATCACATAGGAAGCCCTGAACCGCCGTGTACGACGGCTTGGCATCCTTCCAGTCAACGACTATGCTTTACTATGGCGATTATTTTCACTGGTGCACTATTCAACTGCTTCGAAATCCAACGGGTGAATAGACATGAAAGAATTTTTGTGTGCATCGACCGACTGTAATGACCGTTTATTCTTTTGCCGATGCGCTCAGTCAAATTCGGCAGTGCAAAGAGAAAACAATGTTTGGCACCATCAAACTGCTTTAAAAGACAGGTCCCAATGTAACAACGTAAAAGTGTACCTATCTCTAGAAATACACTAGGTATATCTATATATCATGTGCACTTACTAGGTTCATTATAAAATGTGATAAGATATAATGAGAAATAATGAATCATCTTACCAGTACTGTGATAAAAGCAAGTTAAAGATCATAAGTCATAAACCTTCTCTTGGCACAATAGTGGTAACCGGTAACATTTTTTCAAAAATAGAACATTAACCCAATGTACATTATGCTAACTGTGATACATGAAAGTAAAAACGGCCAAGTGCGAGTCGGACTCGCGCACCGAGGGTTCCGTACAAACCTGCAAGGTTTACAAAGTTCGTTAATTACGACAATTAATAACGTTAAGTAATAAGTTTATATTTATTAAAAAATATATATTTTGTAATGTAACTAAAAATTTAAGGTTTTCGGAATTTTTCCTTTATGTGTGCTATAAAACATTGCTTCATGCCAAATTTCAAGATTTTAGGTCGACTGGAAGTACCCTTTAGGTTTTGATTCCCTTGCGAGTACTTGCGAGTTTCAAAATATGCAGCTTAAATTGCTGTTTCTTTTGATTGCGTTGACATAGAAGTTTGATTTTGTTACAGCTTAAAGGTATTATAGACCTGAGTATTTGGTATGAATTTCAATTTAATACCTCTACGCGTTTATGAGGAAATGGGTAGTAAGTTTAAAATTATTAAAAAAAAATATATTATGTGATGTAACTAAAAATTTATGGTTTTCGTAATTTTTCCTTTATCTATGCTATAAGAAGTTGCTTCGTACCAAATTTCAAGATTCTGAGTTCACGGGAAGCACCCTGTAGGTTTTGATTCCCTTGCAAGTGTCGAAAATTTGCGGCATAAACGGCTGTATCTTTTGATTGCGTTGGCTTAGAAGTTTGATTTTTTCACAGCTTCAAGGGACAGTAGACTTGAGTAATTGATATAAATTTCAGCTTCATACCTCCACGCGTTCCTGAGAAAAAGGGTCTTGACAGACGGACGGACGGACAGACGGACAACAAAGTGATCCTATAAGGGTTCCGTTTTTTCCTTTTGAGGTACGGAACCCTAAAAATAACGTATTTAGTCATTCTCCTTTCGATAAAGCATTGTAATTCACGTTTTAATTTATTTGAAATATTTCTTCGTATTACCTACCTATATGTACGTATTTTACGTCTTACATGTATTGTAAAGGTTACACGAAGAATTGGTTAACATACCTAATTACAATATCATGCTATTACAGCTCATATTTTTGTCGTGCTTAAGTTCTATTTTTATAAATAAGTAAGTATTTAAGTAAGTGAATTATTTTAGAATGCAAAAATCTTTGGTAATTAACGAAGACGGGAATCGATAAGAATAAAAATATTTATAAAATTATATGGTAGCGCAACACATAATCCTACCTTTAGCTATTTTAATGGTACTTATTCCAATTCCTTACGTAAATACCTGTTTCATAGGTAATATTGCTGATAATGCTGTGGCGAATGCTACAAGACACTTCTGTCATAATTAATTAATATTGAGAAACATTTCGTCATCTATCTACAAAAATAAATTAAGCTATTACTTACCTACTATGTTTTTGTCAACAATGACCTACCTTGAATAACAGTAGATACCTACCTACATA
Organism: Thyatira batis; assembly: GCA_905147785.2. Lineage (NCBI taxonomy): Eukaryota > Metazoa > Arthropoda > Insecta > Lepidoptera > Drepanidae > Thyatira > Thyatira batis. The sequence continues at coordinate 4,635,574 of LR990496.1, read as the reverse complement.
AATCAAATCATTCCATATTTCGGAGCTATTTTTACTCATAATCTAAAGTGTGAAACCATGTTTATAATAATGTACATGCAATAAATAACGTACTAAGTACATGTGGAGTAACGTTAAATCATTCGTACAAAGACGCGTGTGTATGGCAACTATGAACTGCTTTGTGCCGCAAAAACCAACAATGATGGATCGTGTTTGTAACACAATAATGTTATGTAGAGTGTACATACATACCTATTAATAATGTCTACCTATATCAAAACACGCTGAGCACTTATTATTTTGTCTTGCTCGTATATTTTTTTTGAAAGGAAAGATAAATCTGTTGTAGGTTAGACACGAATCGTTACGCCCAAAACTCTATATAATAAAGAGTGCTTATATAGCACTCTTTATATCTATCACCAATGATTCAAACGAAAATGTCAAGCTTCATCAATAAGATTATAAATAATAAATATCTTAGGACATTTTTCACACACGGCCAATCTGATTCCAAAGTAAGCTTCAAAGTGAGCTTGTGTTATGGTAACCAGATAGCTGACATACTACCTACTTTTAAATAAATACTTATATAGATATTTACATCCAGACACAGGACAAACAGACATTTTCAGGCAAACAATTGTTACATTTTTATAATAATAACCTACGTATTATTATCGTAAAATGGGATTGTATCGAACATATCCCTATAATGGTAAGAATTCAATATGTATATACTTATGGTGTAAAATAGATACTAAAGTCTTTAAATAAACTTACAACATAATATTTATCCAGTGGCTACAGCAACATTAAATGGTATTAATAAGCTACCTTCCTAAGAGATTCGGATATTAAAGAAGTTAACAATTAATTATCTTAATAAATTCTGTTACCAAGACAATTATCTGCTTAACAAATAGATTTTGTCATAATTAGAGAACATGACAGCGATTGTCGTTGTTTGACAATCTTATTGCCGTTTGTTTTGGTTTATTTATCGTTCCTTAATAATGAATTCTACTGGCTCAATTCTCAAGTAATTTAAAATAACTTCTGAGAATAATATCAAATTTCAAATTGTATCATAATCGGACTTGTAATCCAATTTACGTAAGGGTATCTCTACCCAAACGAAAAATATCTCTCACTTAGTAACCGCCAAACTTATGTAAATGGCCCGAAATTCCGATGTAACTTTACTCCTCTATCCCTGCTTAATGTAACCACACATTCTTCAACTACCACATTGGTAACGTCAATCTATATCCATTTGAAACCCTTCATGATCATCCCGTCCATTAAGTTGTCGTAATTACTCGAGCCCTTCTAAAATACTGCTAGTGCTATTTCGTTGACGAGGTGGGTCAACATGCCGCATAGGAATTGTCCGTTTTGCCTAATGGAACGATAAGTGCGAGCCAATAGTCGCCTGAAAACTCCTACCTTTTGCTTACTTACGTCTGATTGTTGCATAATAAATTGGGTGTAAAATTCCTTTCTTTGAGTTTCGATTGATACTGATACCTACTAAGCTTTAAAATTACTCCAGCAGATGTATAAACTCAAAATAATTCATATTGATTTATTTGAATTAACTTTTTCTACTTGGGCAATAAAATATAGATAATTGTTTTGTTAACAAAATTCCATTTATTTGAAAAGAGAGATTTTGCACTTATATTATACCTACTAACTTAGCTAATTACAATCTTCAACTAGGTACTTTCAAAATTATGAACAAAGCTTCTTTTATGTACAAACATTGATAAACAAAGGTACTTAAATTAATAATTACAACTTCGATAATTTAATAACGGAATTCAGAGAAATACCCAAACAATTATTCTTTGTGCCAGCCCAAAAGAAAGAAACAATTAACTAAACGAACGCTCGTGTTTCAAGATGGTCTCATTCATAAAGAAATTATTGCTCTCGGGAAGGGAATTGTCTTGTTATGGGGTTATTTCATGTCTTATTACGACCAATTATTTTTCTTATGTCTAATTATTGACAAGCCTTCTAGCTCACACTTTATGGCTTGGTGCTCCAGTTTTTATTCCACTTATTATGAACGCGTTAGATCTCTTTTATTGCACACGCCAACCATTACATTAGTTAATGCATATTGAAATATAAAATAATGTTTAGTTATTTATTTTATTCATTTATATATTGAACTTAATGGGCTTGGTGGTTCTAAGTCATATGGCGTTGTTTTGGCAAATGTTTGTGTGCATGAACGGGGGTGTTTATTCTGTCACGGTGTAAATATATATCGAAAGCAGTCTGTTACGCAAAATGTTACGTGGAGTATAATATACTTACCTAGAACTGCGTGCGTAACTATTAACAGTCTAATTAAGTATCAAAATAATTGGCTTGTGTCATTATAGCATCGTCATCAACGTTATTATTTAAAGCTCTTGTTTACGCATCGTCACTCTATAACGAGACGTCTTCATTACGCTTACGGTATGATGGAGTATATAATGATAGTATCAAATTGTGACTATCACTAACTAACAATTTGTTTCCACGTCCTTTACACTGTGGATATCGGAGTAGAAGAAACAAGGACGACATGTATAAATGTACAGGCTATGACAGTTAGGTGGAATGCTGGCTCGTTGCCAATATTGGCGACAATGCTTCTATCTTTTTGCTGTCGATACCATTTGATATAGCTATAAAATTTTTCATCCACCAAACGATGCGATTGTAAAAAGAAAAATGTGAGCCCGGAAAACGGTTCCAAAATCCACGGAAAATATGACAATTCAGTTTTTATGATTTACAAACTTTGATATCAACCGTATGCACACATTCGTAATAGTGATTCCTTAGAAACAGGAGCATGCAATAATAATACAGAAATATGTTATGGAGTCCGGTGCACATTTATACCACAGTAAAAAGCAATATATAAACCATACATATTTTATTAAACTTAACTCTAAAAGAACCCACGCTACTGTTAAATTTATACCAACATCGCGAAATTAAAGCAATAAATTGCAAATGCCTAATGGGAATTCTAACCTAACCTAATTAGGTTAATACTAAACAAATTGTATTGAAATTGTGTAAAATATAATGTACGTCCAGGTAACGTTAGTCGACTAGTTGTCGCAAAATTAGTTTATCTATGCCCTTTGGGATATTGTCGGGGCAGAGCAACACGCGAATGTTTCGACCCGCACTACCTTTTCCGGGGAATTTCATCGTGACCTAATAAACCTACATGACGTCAAACCAGGTTTCCAAAAGCTTTATTCTTGATTCAGTACCAAAATAGGATTTAAATTCTATTTCGGCAATTCACCGTCTATGTCTGTTATTGATGATTGTACAACATTTGCCTGTTTTATGGTAGGCGTAAGTTATTAGATAATAAAAATAATGCGCTAGTGAATTAAAGGAAGTGTTATGACATCTACGTACTTCCCACTTTCCTCTAATTTTGACCCTACATAATCACATAACCCTAAGAAGATTTAAAATAATAATCATTAAAAGTAACTTTAAATTCGACCTTTGAATATACACACCCATTATGCTGAACAGGTTACGGTACGCTCCTACCTTGTCAAAAGGATTTCACTAGTATAGAATACGGTGGCTTTCATCTGACGTCCGATCAACTACATTAACAATAAACCTTCTTGCTCACCACATGTTTCGTTCCCGTTCCAGCTTTATAATATCTGAATATTTGAATACCTTGACCATATACCGACAATATACGGGTAGACACTCGTTTACATTTATTAATATTTTATAGTATATAATTCAAAGGATGATTGTTCATAGTCTTGTTAAAGACTCAAAATTAACCAAGTTGATTGAAGGCTTAAGAAAACACATTACCAAGACGGAATAATTTTACAATAACAGAAATTTTGGACGGTAGGTAGATAATATTTAAACGACGAAAATTTAATTTAATGACTGTCTCTTTGGATTAATAAAAACGTTAGTCAAACTAATGAAACAGTTAATACAATGAATATTCAAGGGACTTAAGTTTGTTCACAACTTTTGATATTTGGATGCCAACAGTCGTCGCGTCGCCCGGTCGGTCGGGAGCGTCGCTTCACTGATTCGTTCATAGCAAAGCAACTTAAGTAAATTACTCTGTGGAACCTCCCCCCTCCCCTTTACCCTGCCATAATTATTATTCAACCTTTATCCGAGGCAGATCGAGTAAATTTGTTCCAAAATTACTTTTATTAAAAGCATTTCTTTCCCTTCACCGAACCAAAGTGCTCAAATAGAGTAAATGGACTGGAATTTCCGTTTCACGAATAAATTATATCGAAATATAACAGTAAATAACTCTTTTTTAAGACGTTTTAGTACGAATTTATGTTATAGATTTTGTATGTGGTAGTTTTTCATAAATTTTTAGGTTGAGGTTATCTTTCAATTAATTGCTTACAATATCGATATGATGGTGAATGGATTATGGTGTGGGTTCATGTAAAGGTCACATGATTACGTATTGTGGCTTAAGTTCTTAGTTCTAAAATAGTTGCTGCTATTGATTATGATCATAGTAATAGGAATAAATTGAGTGTATTTGTTGCTTACGAATGTTATCATGATATTTCACGTAATACGTATTTTGATACTTCTGTCTTACCCTTACCTCACTACATTAGTATGATTTAAATATTTACTTATTTATATGTTACCTATTACAAAAACCAAATACAATTTTAGGGACCAACGAGTTCCAGTCTTGAGTACAGTCACGTGGATTAATAAATCATCATGGTGAAGTTCGACAGCAATATCTAATTTCATGATTTATAATATTAATGTCTGTTAAGTTATAACTTGTATAAAGCAAATAACTATAGCCAAATTTTTTATTCAGATTTAACAAAATGTTACCTACATTTTAAACAACAACATTTCTAAACTTTATAGATTATGCTTAAGATTTTGAAACGATTCCTTTTTAGACGTTTACGTAAATGTATATTGATATATAGCGTTGTATTTTCTCAAACTGGAAACAATAATTAGGTCGAATTGCTATTAAATCAAAATCAAAATCAAATATTTTTTATTCAAATAGGCCTCAATAAAGCACTTATGAATAGTCACTATTAATGCTCGGTTCTGAAAGTTGTTTTTTAAAATAAAGTTATTATTTAGCCAAGTAGGCTTGTCACTCAAGTTGAAAACTTCCTCGGGCCCTTCAGAACTTAGCCGCTTTATATGGACTTATAACAACTCAATGTTCAACTAAGAGTTTTGGTTGACTTTAATTTGGTAAGTAATTCACTGTTACTCGGATATTAAAATTTTATTAATAAGCCTTATTTTATATCTTGTTGAAAATTGGGTAGAAGATCGTAAGATTTTTCCTGTAAACTGTGCTAGGAAATTTAATTAATATATTTAGTTAATATTAAGTAAAAGTGGTATCCATGATGTGATTTTAACTATAACATTATATTATCTTTTATGTTATGTGTTTTGGAATACTGTTATTTTAGACTGTTATTGTTGACTATCCATAGGTTTCGACATTGATGGAATAGTTATTAGTTATGGCTTTCACGAGTTTATAGTATAGGATTGTAGTAAAAAAAACGTCACGTTCCCTATAATTTGACTACACCTTGTGTTTAAAAAAAAAGACGCGTTAAAGTTGACAGTAGCGAGGCGTTGGAAAAATTAACAGCATGTTTACAACGACCAAGCCTTTGGCCTCTACAAACATTTGTTTTCTGCGTTTACTGTGTGTGCTTTAAACAAATTTTATGATGAATTACAGCAGTTCCTACACTTTTTCATTGTTTGCATAACAGAAATGTTTAATCGAATACTACATAGGTATTTCACGAAAATAAATTTATGTTTGGATGTTTGTAACCCATTTACGTATAACGGCTCAATTCATTTCAATCAATTTCGATCTACTGTTCAAGTAATAACACAAGATAGTATTATCCCGTTTAGTTGTAAAATTTTATGCAAGCATGAGTAATATCATGTACCTAGTTTACTTTATATCAGATTTTTTTATTTGATAGGTATTTGTTAACAATTATTTCTACCTAGTAGGATTTTTTTTTTTTACTTTAAATGTTGAAGCTATGATTGGTTTCATAAAGTGAAATAATTATTATAAAATACTATCAAAAGGAGTAGATATAGCGATATACCTTTTATTATTGCTGTGAACAGCTGAGTATCAGGTAGGTGTAGTAAACGTCAGTATATCAGGGTTGTTCCCTTGATAAATGTTTTTCAAATGGATGAGTAGGTACTTCCCACCCCTGCACGCGCTGCTGATGAATTACAAATAATCCTATGATTATCAAATAAACGATGCTTAAAACACTGGGGAAATATGTGTGTCTGGGGATGACGTCCGTATCCCAATTGTTTGACGGGTTGGTTACCAATGATTACTTATACCATGACTGTATCTTTATAGATTACTAGTAGCTCCTCGCATCCATTAGATCTTCCATTTTCTCGGGATAAAAAGTACCTATGTCCTTCCTCAGACTCTAGACTATCTGTGTACCAAATTTCATTTAAACCCGTTCAGTAGTTTTAGCGTCAAAGCGAGACAGACAGAGTTACTTTCACATTTATAATTGTTGTAATTTCTAGGAAAAATACGGCTTAAGGGTGAGAAAATTTTAATGAGAGTTGTCATAGCAACAGATCGAATATCTAACAACATATTAATTAACCTAGTATTTTTTTCCTTTACCAGAGAGGTTTAATAGGTGTAAAAAGTATACATTTACAACAATAATATCAGTATAGATATAGTTATATTATTGTCTTTTATCAGCATGTACCGATGCAATATTATGTTTAAGTTATCATGTCACAGGTCAACTAAGTGTATACTGAGGATGAGTTCAAGAGAGTTCAGTAAGTAGGTACCTATGTGACAACATACCTACAACATATACTTATTGATAAATTATTTTACAATTGCTGGAAAGTGGTCAATTAGTAAACGAACCGTAAGTATCTTCGGAATTTACGATTGCGAGTAGGTATTGTGATTTAAACGGTACTAAAAATTACCCCAACGCAAGATTTTTTTCCTGTTCAATAAACCTACGATGAATTAAATCAAAGTGTTGAATAATGGGTACATGAATTATTTATAAAGCATCGTAAATTATTCGCTTGTCCGGGATCCATCACGGTATCTTTGTGTTTTAAAGCTATTTTACTGTGTTTTTTACAGGAAAACGTATTTTTACGCATCGATTTAGTATATATATTCAAAATTTCATAAATATGCAGTAGTTATATAAAATTTACTATCTAAAAACATAAGTATAAATGTAAAGTCTAGAAAATATACGTAGTGACAACAGAAATAGGTATTGAAAAGCCTCTCCTTACAATGTGGTAGTTAAAAAACACTTCACATAGGGGTAAAATTATAATAATTTCGTGGTATTTACGAACATTATTTGAATCCTCTTTTTACTGCTTAAGTAATTAAGTAATCTAATTATTTGTAATAATATTATCTACTACCTGGAAATGTGTCCCCTCAAATTAATCAAATGTTCATTTGCCTACGTAGTGTTTCTCTACGAGTTTTGCTACGAGAAATTCATAACAATATTTAAAGGAATTAAAATGACTATGTTATTTTTATGTGTTTACATTGATATTATGATATTTATGTATTTTATGTATATGTTATTCAAAATCACTTATAATAGCAGCTTTACTTGAACATAATCCACGAGAAATACTCGCACGTCACATGGCATACAGTGGCATAGAATGTTTTTTATTTGTACTAAAATATTATATAAATACTGTAACTTATTTGACATATAATAAAAAAAGATATATTAAAAGGACGACTTCCAAATAGAGAATTTTTATAAAAAAAATAACATTTGTTTGAAGGAAGTTTTAACGAGCTCTGGGCGTATCATCCGAAAAACATTTGGCTAATATTTTAAGTAATGAATTCGCGGTGACATCGCAAATATTCGGCAATATTACAATAAATATAAAGTTATCTAAGTATGTTAGATGAAAATGCTACATAATTATTATTGAATTTTTTCGAGTAATTTCAATTACAACAGATTCGTTTAATCATTGGTTTATGGCAAGATCTTTGTTTTAAAACATGTGTAGTGTGTACGTATGAACAAAACATTCATTTAACCATATTGAAGGTATGTTTTATTGGTATAGATTTAAGATCTATTTTTGTTTACAGCAATAACATCAGCACACGACATCACGCAACTCAAGGTGCCACTTTACGCCGACCCTCGGCGCGCGGCAGAACTCAGCTGCCATTTTCAGATGGATGATCAAAAACTCCATTCTGTCAAGTGGTACAGAGACATGAACGAAATATTTAGATATAATCCTTCACAAAAGGTATGTAATCCTTTTAAAATTTTGTTTATTGTGAAAGAATATAAAAAAAACGGCCTTGATTTATTTATAAATAAATAATAAATAAATATCCTGGGACATTTTTCACACACGGCCAATCTTCAAAATCAAAGTAAGCTTCAAATGAAGCTTGTATTATGGTAACCAGATAGCTGACATACTACATATAATACTTTTAAATACATACATATTATAGATATTTACATCCAGACACAGAACAAACAGACATATTCATGCATACAAATGTTTGTCCTGGGTGGGATTCGAACCCACGACCCGCGGCTTGAAAGTCAGGGTCACTAACCACAAAGCCAACCGGGCTGTCATTTGACAAATTATATCATACCTAGATGTTAAAAAATATTGTACCCATTGGTTTTTTGTGTTATTTTGTAGTATTACTTTTTACGATATCAATTAAAAATATAAATGATCACTAAATAAATTGATTAAAAGTGGAATGTAAAGTAATTTTTAAACAGAATACAGACAAAATTTTTTTCGTATATTATTATTCGTTAGAAGTATTATTGAAATAATAGCTTGGGGAATTGAATTCGTGCGAACTTTTAATGAGATTTAGTTTTGTTCGCCATCGTGTCACTAAAATGACATACTGTTTTTGAATATGATTTCGTATTTAGGATTCTATTAAAATACTGAAATACGTAGGTATATAATAAGTGGCAAGCATAAATCCAATCTATGTTTTAAATACGTACGTTTTAGTTACGTTTAATAATTTCTTGGCTCATATGCACCAATCATTTTTGCTATTTCAAAAAGCAGGTAGATATGTTGTAATATACTCAGTTCAGTATTGCTGAACAGAAATTGAGAGTTTTCTTTAATAAGCTTTTTGTTATACTAATTAGTTACTGTACTGTAGAGGCAAATAACCTAAATCAAAAACTCAATAAGGTTTGTTATTCCTCAGCCATCCATACGTCTTTTCAACATAACAGACATTATGGTACAAGGCGGTGATTGTCAGACGGATTTCTGCATGGTGCGGGTGATGCCGCCTCCTGTCGCGACCCGGGCTGCGTATACCTGTGAGGTGTCCACTGAGGGACCTAAGTTCCACATTGCAAGGAAGACTAAGCATATGACTGTTGTTGGTGAGCCTTAATTTTATTGTCAATCATATCCTTATTAACATGACAGTGAATCTGTTTGTTTGTCCTTTGATTTTACAGGGTTAGTCAAGGAACAAGGAAATAGGCAACTTTTATCCCAAATATTGGCAATTCCAGGTGAACGAACGCGCGCAGAAGCGCACTAGTATAGCGCGTATTACGCTCTAATTTGGCTCTAATATTTAATTTTGTCCGTGTATGGACCTTCTAGTCCTATAAAAAAAGCGCTCTGATAAAGTCTGTCTAAATGAAAGAATGATATATAATATTTTTAATACTTCTTGCATGCGACTTTCTCATATTCCTTCCAATTTTATTTGGAGATAAAGATTTTATTTGATGTACCTATAGCATATTTGAGCTTGGTTCAAAATAATTATTATCTAGAGTAGTTTACATAACAACCAACTAAATGTAAAGCAGAAATGTTGGATTAGATTAGTGTAAGACATCTCATGTATTTCTATCTAAATGTAAATGACTGATGTAAATATATGCTAATGTGATTAATATTATTCAAAAGCTAAGGCTTGCTGTTTTAAAAGATACCTTTAAATAAGAATGACTAGTAAACAGTAGTTAAATATTGTATACATGCATAATCTACAAGTATATACATGTTGCGGATCATATAACATCACAAACTCTATACACAGGTCGGAGTAACAGCAACGGGGGGGAAGTCATAAACCCTCGTTTTATTTACGCAACCGAGTAAGGGGAGTCCTTTGACTAACAGTGTGATAAAAATAAAATGAACTAGTGCAATATTATATATATTATATCACAGTGTAAATTATAGGTATGTTGACTATCATTTACTTGAACTTAATCAGAAGAATAACACACGCAGGTACCATATATTGCAATCATTGTTAATAATGTTACAATATCTAACCATCTTTTATCATCAATATCGACATTGTCATTTACTAACATCGACAAAGAGTCATTATAAAACAATTTTGCACCATTTTATTCATTCATGTTTAATGGATATTGATGAACTACAAAAGATAGTATAAATAGGTATCTATCTACTACTCGTAAAATTGATGTGATCTAAAGCCGAGTGCACATTACTGAGGTAGCACGACGTTTGCGCTTGGCATCGCTGAAACCGCTGGAGCCACGACCGCGTCTCAGCGTCACAACCACAAGTTTTATCGGCGCAATTATCTTGGAGGCAAGCTAGCAACTGTGCCGTCGACTTCGATGTGCCCTCTCCAACAATAGCTGTCGTAACTCAACACCAATTTAAAGCTTTTAATTAACTTTAGCATTCCTATTCTACAATACCACCCAAATCCCTTTAGATTCATCCTTATCTAAAATTTAACTTGTATAAGTTAGTAATAAACTTATGACACCAAGCTAGACGGTGGTCTAGCTGTATTCGTTATGTATTCAAATCTATTTTGCCTTCAGCCATGCCGGACGTGGACCCTGTTATAATTGGGGCACCGAAAGTGTTGAAGCCAGGGGAGCAAATATTCCTCAACTGCACGTCTGACTATTCTCTGCCACCGTCAGACATTAATTGGTACATCGACGATGAATTACAAAAGGTCCGTATACATTTCGCTGTGTGGTAAGCCAACCCATTTCATTTGCTTATTGCGAACGCAATTACGAGCTTAATTTCATTCATGAAAGCGATTTTAGTCTCAGTGCTTCAATGGATCGTGCCTAAAGCCGGGTTTTGTCTGTCAATGTTCATAAGCGCAGAATTTAGTCATTTAAAACGACAGCCATGAGTTAGTGAGGCATTCGATTTTGCCTATATATGCCACAAGTGAATTTGCAGTAAGCTTAATTAGATATATGTATTCCTTTCCATTAAGGATCTGATAGAAGTCAAGAGGATTAAAAATTGTTTTAAATCTATTTACGTTTTCGGGAATAAAATATATCAAGAAAATCTTCTTCCAGTGAAAACCCAGCTTTACACAAGAGCCACACAATGCACTCAGAAGATAGCTTGAGTCGATTCTGTTTGCTCTCATGGTATACAGGAATCCAATTTGCGAGGATTAGGTACCCTATTCATTGATGTGATTGAAAACGATAAATTGAGATCAGCCTCATATAGCGTTCAAGTTTCTATTGATCTAAAGATACCATTTTTTAACAAAGTCTCAAGGACTATTAGTGCCACTATCAAGGAGTTTAACTTGAATTAAAACACGAACCTCGCTGAATGAAGCATAAAAATAATTGTTCTACTCCGTAGCAGTTAGTAAACAGTTTGCATACTGCATGTTTTGCTTAATTGCCAGTTATGAACAAAGCTTACATCTTGTAAATAGAAACTTGTCCTGTGAATATGCAGGTACAAGTAACTTATCCTTGCATATTATTATGAGTACCTACTATGCATCTCGACCTGACTCTTTGTATGGCGTACGTTTGCTTTGTTCGCCATAACGGTAGCTCATTGTTAAGCGACTCTAAGCTGTCGAGATACTCTTTAAATCTTCGCTAATGGCCTTTTAAAACGACCAGTATATTTCGCCAAAATGTTCTTCCTTTATTCCCTGCAGTAAACCTTAAATGTTTATAATTAGTTAGGGTAAAATACAAAAATAACGCGCTACAGCTGTCTGAAACTTCAGTACCTACTGCAAACGAGATATATTTATACTATTTTGCGAGAAACTTGTCATTTTATAGTCCTTTACATTTCATTGAAATTGGATATAACGAAGTAGTGTTACATAAGATCTACGAGTACTTGGACAACGTAAACATTGCAACTAAATACCTCCTCACAAATTTTCGATTACACTAATTAAATTGAGTTACGTACTTCGTGTTAGTCTAAATGGGATATAGTTTAACTAAATTATAATTCATGATATAGTCTTATTTAACAGCATTAGATAAAAGCTATTGAATTTCCAGCCAGAAGCATGGCAGCGGACTGAGCTGAGCGCGCCCCAGCCTGGCGGACTTCGCCGGTCGTGGCGTGTTTTCCGCTTGCGTGTCCCGCCAGCGGCCAGTGGCTCACTGCGGGTGCGCTGTGAAGCGATACTACTCGTAGAGCCCCCGGTTGTGAGGGACACCGCAGCTATTATCACTATACATTCACGCACTCAGTTGTCGAAATACGTTTCTAATAATAGAGGTAAGTTTATGAATGATTCATCAAAAGGGTTAAACGTTGTACATGTGTCATCTAAATACATCTCACGCATCGCACCTACAAATTTGGCCATAGAATATAATTCTGTATATTGTTTTTAGTGTGTTAATTAATAAATACATGCAAACATATTCTACTGAGATTTATATAGGTGTGGATAAAATATTTAATTTGTTTCGAATTTTGTGCACGTTCTATACTATACAATACAATACAAGCTGTGGTTTCACTATAGATGATATAACATTATAGATGATGTAATTTTATATGGTGTACGATGTTCGTAATTACAAGTCATTCAGTACACGTCCTTATTTTCTTTCGCCGTCGTGCCCAAACTTCCCCGAAGTAATTACGACCTGAATGTCGAGTGATGAGGCATAATATCTTCAGACATGGATCGTTACTTCAAGTACCTGCTTAGCTCTATTATTTATTTTCGAAGGTATCACATTTTATAAGAGCCTCGTCAATATTACCATTCGACAGTTGATTACTGTTTGCGCCCAAACCAAAGAAAGAGACCACTGCGTGGGTACTACCCACCTTTAAACCTTTTTTAATCGATTGAAATGTTAATAAAATGTTTTAAAAAATAATCTTTATATTCACTTTATCTTCAAAAAATAATAACCTCTTACCACAGAGTTTTATTGAATTCTCCAGAGTATTTGGATACGACGGCTTCAAAGCGTCGTCCTAATTTTGTTAGACTTTCTCACAAGACTGCTTTTGCACAGCGTTTTAGTTTGTTTAATTCGTCTTTCATATATAGCCAAGCCATTAAATTCTGCGAGATTAAGTACTGCACTTTCAGAGAAGCCAAAATTATAATCCGGAATTGGTTGTTAAGCCTTAATTATGAACAAACTGAAAAAATTATGGTCGATCCGAGTTAAGAGTTCACATTCACACCCATTACACACCACACACTTCACACTCACATCCACCCACACGCAAATACACACACCAATAAATAGACCTATTTAAGAAAAGTGCTAATTGTATGTATTTAATTTTTACTTCGATTTCGTGTTTGTTTCTTGTTTTTGATTCTAATTGATTTAAATTTAATTTCTGATTTTGAATTTTTATTATGATTAACTTTATTTGATTAAGATTGGAATTTTTAGTTTTAGTTATTATCTATTTATTGCATTAAATTTTTAAAAAAGATTTTTTTTAGCATTAGACGATGATACAGTACCTATAGTCGGATTAATAATTCGAGTCAGAGAAGTGACAAGTGCAACTGTCACTGATACAAAAAAGGGTGACCCGCTACAATAGTGATGTTCGGCAGTTTTGTTCTTTCAGTATCCGATACATAAATCTAGTCGACAATCCCAAAATTTCATTTTTTTTTAACTAAATTTGAATTTAATTGAAACCAAAATTAAATAAATAAAATCGAATAAATGTTATTAATTTAATTAACCTAACATAGGCTAATCATCCAATTCATGCCTAATTAAAAAAAAATTAATAAATGTACGAATAAATATAATTTATTTGTCCAGTACCCGTACAAATAGTCACTTCCAAAACAAAATGAGGTCCATAGCGTGACAAGTGATGACTATAGTTCTTCCAATAGCCCAAAACAAATAATATACATAAGAGTATTTTATGTAATATTTAATTACCTACCGTGTATGTCTTCTGTTTTATTACCATAAAATACATATTTTTATTTATATAAAGGCAATTTGACATTGAATAAAAAAAAAGGAAACTAGTCGAGTTTCCTTTGTCCTTAGCCGACTTTTAGTTGTAAAAATTTGAATCTACCACAACACTATTTATTTGGGACTAAAAAACTGCAACACTGGAAACTTCATTTCTCTGCCTACAATGAATAATCGGATTATATATATAGTGGATTTTGATTAGCTATTATTATTTAATTATTATTATTATTTTTTTTGTTTGTATGTAATAGAATTGTTTAACATGTAACTTCCCCCTGTTGTTAATTTTTTCAGGGTAATGCTTGTGGGTCGCCCGCGATACAGGTTTATCCTAGTGCGGAGGCCATTGATTTATTAATGTGTAAATATAATTGTTAAATAAATTTATTTGAATTTGAATTAAAACATTATTGTTTTATAGATATTATATAGACAGTAAATTTAAGTTTTGTTTAGTTTTATGGCTTTAGAAATCGGGTCCAATATATGACCAAAATACACCAAGTCGATCACCCATATAAACCTCACGCTAAAAATAGGTATCGAGGGAATGGCGAGGGTATGAAATAGTCGTATATTTCCTGTGAGCGAATGCTCGCTCTTTCATTGGTCATCACGGATTTTTGTGATTTGTGGCTTTGTGACCAATGCCCTGACCAATGGCTTTATTAGGTATGTTTTCTATAAATCACACGAATACAGGCAGAGGTTACACTAACATTATTTAATTATTTTTGTCAAATAAAAATTATATTGATGACAATATTTACAGGCAATCGCACTAAATTTAGCGTAAGTGGAAGTGTTTTTTTCAAATATATATTGTTTTTACTTTTACAGGTACAATGATAGACGTGAATGCAATCGTGTTATTGTTTGCAACATTATGGACAATCATTGAAATATCAAAATTTACGAGCTTATGAGGATCGGTATCTAATAATGTCTGGTGATATTAGTTGTAAGTGTAGATATTCTCGATCGGCCTGCATTGAAATAACTAAAATGAGTATAACTACAAAATAAATGTATGTCCGTAGAATTACTAAAAATATAAAGGTGTTACCATTTCAAATTTATCATTATATTGACAATTCCCTTCACAGGTGGGATCTGAATGTAACAAACTTTTCTAAATAAGGTAATGGTCCCGGTCGATCAAGGAAAGTGGAAAGTGTGATCCACACAAAGTGGTAAAGATCAATAAGATATCGTGTATTTTTCAATATTTTAGGTACGCATATCTAAAAGCAATACAATGATATATTTTTTGTGGTAGCCCCTTAAAATACAAAACATGAATTTATGATAAAAGAATCTATAAATAAAATATTCATAGAACCGCATTTTATTATGTTCTAAATCAAGATGGAATCATTATTTTTTGTACATTCAGAAATGTTGTTTGAAACCATTGAAATTGTATAAAGTGATTAATTTGTTAGGTAAATAAATAAATATAAAGAGGTATGTAGATAATGTACTTGATATAAATTAAGAATCACATTTGTTAATTTAAAACAAAATGTCACAATTTTGTAGCTTCTCTGAACGTTAATTAGTTTTACATTATAATTACATTAATAATAAATAGGCATTAATCTATGGCTGTGTTTCACTTAAGGTAAAGTCAATTCTTTGCACGACATTATCTTTTTAACTTTAATGTACAGTTTCACAAAATTGTTGTTTTGTTTGTATATTTAATTGTATTTAAATGGAATACGTAAATAAAGTTATAACACGAAATTAATTGTATTTTTTATTTCATCATTTCAACTAGGAAATAGAAATCAAAACAACACATCGCATAATAAACGAGCTTGATTAAAATACAGTAAAAAAAAAATCTGATTTTTTTATAGATTTATAGTGACTACTAACTACAATGATTAATTAATGTTTAAACGAAGGGACTAAAGTACAATTTCCAGTATTTTTTTTTTGAGATTAAATGTACACTACAAAAATATTGTCTGCAATGTTTATAATATAATCAGTGCGACAAATCATTTGTCGCTTTCTCACTCAAAAGAATTCCTCTATAAATATACTGAAATAGACAAACCAACAACACATGAGACCCACCTTGGCATCGCACGGTTAGCAGAGGATCATTATCTTATCACAACAAAATACCAAAAAATAATATATGTAGCTATAGGTACGTACCTAAGGTTAAGCCTTCTTAACCTTTCTCTATTGTTAAATTGTTTAAAAGATCTAAGTGTAGGTACCTACCGAAGGCAAAAATCGAAAAAAACTATGTAAAGAAGATACATAATGTAGATATTACCTACTATATTTTCTAATAAAAAAAGCAATTAGGTAGGTACAAGACTTATCCAATTTAATAAAAAAAAGTGCCTAAATGTTTACTTACCTACATACTATATTAATAAATCCTGCTATTATCAAATCTCATTCTGATTTATTTTTGCTACCGTTTATTTCAAGTTGTTTTTATTTGTATTTTTGTATTATTAATGAGCTATGTTTGAAGGATCGCCAACACCGTAATATTAATTTAATTTTCCATTGTTTTAGAAAGCCAGTTTCGATATTACGCTATTTCAAAACTGTAATGTGTCAGTTGCTGCGAATATATACATCTGAATAGATCTCAAATCCACACTCGCAGTTTCATCCCCATAGGAGTTTAAAATCTAAAATTCCATATCTGACTAGAGGACTAAATTCTAGATATATTTTTTGCTTGTGTTAAAAAAGTAAAAGCTATTTTAGTTCAGATTGCCTGGATCACTGAACTATTGTAGCAACCTGTTAAACCACTTACCATACTACTACTATGTACACTGGTGCGTACATGATATACGTTTAAGTATTATTCTTTATTAATTATTAATTTCTTCAAAGTTACTTGTTTGATTTATACACTCTCTTGCATAATCAAGTTAATTTAATGTAAACGAGCGCATCGCTTGGGAGTTGCAACGTGCTCAGCAATAAGTAGGTGAGAAGATACATCTATGTAGGCAGATGGTATCTATAATTAATAATTAACTTGATTAAAGTGTAGCTCTTAGACTGAGCTCTTAGCATATTTCCCTGTTTTCCTAAAGAATTTCGTTTACCTTTTGTATTAACGTCTATTAAGTAACTCGGAAGTTACATAATGGACAATGAGTTTAAATGGCAGAAAGCTGGTATGTATCGTAAGTGTACCAATCGTGGCCACGGTACCAGTAATGGCCAAAATTAAAAGAAACATCTAGAATTCGGACATGAGCGAATGTTTTTACATTGGGATCACTGTGACATAGACTTTAGACATCGAACTATCTAACGTTTATTGAATTCAGTCAGTTACATGTACAAATATGCGCGAAAACAAAGTGTAAGGTGATTTGAAATTGACAACGACGGCTTTTCTTAAGGAAATCGTTAAGGCGGTGGGCAGAAAGTTTCACTTGTAAAATAGTATTGCTTAATTAAAATCAAAATTAGTTTTGTTTCATATGTTAACCATAAAATAAAGATAAACTTAGACTAAGACTGGGGTATCCATTAATGAATTTTCCCTGTCCAAGACTGGGTCACAAAACTACAACTTTTATTTGTTAAATTAATTGAATCCAGCTTTGCCGTATCTCACGCGCAACACATTACAAATATTAAATAAGGACTGGACTTTACAGTTTCACTATATTCAGCGCTGAAACTTTCACAATTTTGGTAATATTTCACAAAAACCTGTTTTTTTTTCTTAAACTGGCCACCATTGGGTCATTTACTGTCCAAAAATAAATTTGAATAAGATTACAGTTAAGAATAAATCATGACAGGTTTTTTTATTATTTTAGGCATGTGCCTATTTAAATTAATCAGACAATTCATACACATGTAAGAATCCTAGCACATTCAGTTATTTTTACGGACAAATAATAATCGAATAGGTATTATAAGCATGAAAATAAGAGCCACAGAAGCTTAAGGACTTTTATTTGCTAATAACGATAGTAATGAGGCTGCCTACTGAATAAATTCTGCTGATCGATTTACCATAGGCATCAATATTCAGGAATCGGCCTAGGTGCTTTAATGTGACCCAATAGAACTAGAAGGCAACAGCTCGCAGTGCCTACCTTACTTGAAACTTGGCGAAGTTATGCTAACAAGAGAGTTGAGCTTGAGCACTTCGTAGATACTATCGACTCGAATAGTTTACTAATATATTTATATTAAATTGATTTAAATCTTGATGATAAAATATTTTAGGGCAATTGTAGGTATTCAAAATCATAGTGAATTAATATTGTTTCACATTTATTTATTTTTCTACAGTTGTAACGATTATTCAGAATGTTTCAAGTAAATAGATTTCTGAAATATATGCTCTTAACATAAGACATTTTTTTATACAGGCTTAAAATTGAAATATTTTCAAATTGCAAACAAATATATTTCAAATTTACTAAATATTTTTATAGTTGAGTTGGATAATATCGAGGGAGCATAAAAAACTACAGCGTAATTGACTGATTGCGTCCAATCTGTCGTAAAAAATAATTAGCGCCATGATTGATCGTAACCTAATTAAGATTAATGTAAACTTCGACTTTTGTTATTGTTAAAGGTCAAGCGCGGTTTAATATAAAATAAAACATATCAGTTTGAGAAACCGCATCATTTTTACATTAGATAAAGATAACTTGACGACTGCGAAGTACTTGAAGTACTTGTGATACTTGAAAGTTTTATTGCCTATCACAATTTTTTTTTGACATTTAATTATTAAATTAAATCAAAAACTATCCAAATCAAGCAGCAACACAACCCATGTAAGTGATAGCATTAATTGGGCCTCAGGTAAATTATATAATTTTGACAAACACCGATAATTGAATTATCACCAGTAACCAAGGTATTCTGTGGGCGAACTGTGGCTTTAATCCAATCCGGGTTAGTCGCGGTGAGACAGATTAATTTTAAACTTACCCAGTGAACTCAGTCAATTATTTCTAAGATAAGTAATAAAGGCGTCTTCACCTTTCTATTGTATTACCTAAAGCCTTTACAAAACAAGGAATTAGTCAAAGGTTTTCATTTGTGTTATTCTAAAGAATCGGCCCCTGAATATTTCCCATTGTTTTACCTGAACAAGGGATCGGTGTTTACTTAATTCTAACCTCTGTTTATCTAAAACTTTATTTTGAATTTATTAGAAGACTTTAGGTTCTAAAATCATAAATGATTTGGGAAATAGCGAAGTTTGCTTTATATGTTTATGTTTTCAAACTAATTGCAAATACCCCACTAGGTATTTATCTATGTAAAATAGTAGAAGATAATATATACGGAAACTTACAGTGAATAATCAGTTGTACAAGTAAAGTTGTAAAACGAAATATGTACAAAAATTTATAATTGGGTTGGTAGGAAAACTTAAATTAATTTTATCTGAAAGTTCAAAATCTAGCAAAGCCCCTACAAGTTAATCTAAGCTTGCAAAATCAAGCATCTACCTATTGCTTAATACTGAAGACAGTGATTTTTTCGGTTTATTAATTGAATACAATTGTTTCCTACTTGGATTCGGTCGTCTCTGTTTAAAATCTACACTTGGGATGGTCTGTTGATCTCAAGTACTTGAATATATTTCAATAATTACAAAGTGTATTGTAATTGCACAGCTGTGCGGTGAAAGCCAAAAGCTTCATAGAAAAATAGGTACCTAGCAACCAAGTTTTCCTCATAATATTTCCACTATGCCAGGCTTCAAATATGCACCTGGAGTTGACACTAGTTCCTTTTTTTATTCACTAATTCTATTTAATCTAATGATATTGTTTATGCTTGATACCTAGCATTTTTCCGATTTACTGATGATACATGCAAGCGTCGTATGGTTTGTCATGCGTCACCATTTCCTATACGATTATGTCCAAGAATTTGTATCTTATAAGTTACTTTAACATGTTGCAGGTGTGGTTTAGTTTAGTTTAGTTTATTAGCAGTTTATTATATTAGTGGCACCAAAATTGTGGGTATCGCTCGAAAAAGATTACATTCACATTATTCATATCCACTTTATTATAAAGTTTGATATGGGCTTATTTATTATTTATGATTTTCATCTTCAGGTCTGTAACAATAGCCTGCAAGTTCAATGTTTGGGTTTCGATGCCAAAACAACAAACTATTAACAATAAAAACATGGACAAGCTATGAGAAACAACTGCAATATACGAGTTAACCGCAAAGAAATACAAGCTGAAGCTGAGTTATAAGGCAGAATTGGCATTGTACTAGGTTTATTTTCGATTTATGCAGTATGGCGAAGTAACAACTCGATTTGCGGATAGAAACGTTACTTACAATTTCGACCTTTGCTTTGTTGAGTAAAAAAGAAGTCGAAACGGGAAACAACGGCACCGGTACGATCAGCGCTCTGCCTTTCCGTCAAAAACGATTCAATCGTTCTCTTTTATTGGAACAGCTCTAGCGTCTTTGTTGCGGGAATTCCCCTGAATCCAATTTATGCAAAGTATTTACGAGTGACAAGAATTTATTTGACGTGCCAATTTTGCACCCCAATGTCCCGGATGCAAGCCGCATTTTAAAAGCGCTCCGGCATGTTAGTGATTGAACGGTTCACATGATATTTCGTTTCCATACGGAAAGTTTACATTTAGTATTGGAAAATATACGGATTGTTGGGAATGCTATCGACTGTTAAATTCGATTTTATTTTGTGTCTATGTTGTAAAATAATCAGTCAAGTGAATATAGGGGTCTGTAGGACAGTGACAAATGTTGATGGGATGTCATTGTGGTGTCATCTGTGAGGACTCGGCAGCAATATGGCTGGCAGCCGAAAACCCGACCACCCGGCATCATGTCGCCTCGCCTTAGATACAAACCTATAAACAACAGATTTATGGGTTCTTATAGCGTGCGGACGAAGACGGATGACTTTATTACGTAACTGGTTGTCAGGAGTATTGCTGAATTTTGATTTGACCAAATAATCGCAGTAACTCATACCGAATTATCATTTTCAAATTACTGCATATTATCCGCCCGCAGTTTTATCATTTCCCAAAAATAAATAGTTATAAAAAATAAAATTCGAAATAGATAAAATGTATATACCTAAAATAAACACATAATTATGTACCTACGACAAATTATTGTGAAGGTATATCCTAAAAAATATCATCTAGAGCATTGCTCATCGTTCAACGCTTAGAGAGTATTTGATTAACGATCCGTATTAATTTCGTCCAAAATCCTCGTTACGAGGCGAGCGGAGGTATGGTCGGCCGGCGCAGAAATATCGCCAAACCTATCTATAATACTCGTTATTAATGCTAGTCATTCACTGAGTAAGATGGCTAACAGCAATCTTTGGAGGTTTTCGCTTTTATGCCCCATTATTACTTCTCGAATTAATACTTGTAGGTATTCATTGTTGTTTATTTTAAATATACCCCGTTCGATATTTCAGATCAAAACATAATCCTACAGCCCACAATATTTGTTGTATGTCCAATTTTAATTAAAGCACACTTTAATTAATTATGGTGAAAACGGTAATGCAACATGGATGAAAGGATTATTAAACCGCTGAAGTTCGTGACTGAGGCACGTGTAAATGAATAGGCGACAGCGTGCTGGGCGAGGTTTAATTGTGAGAGATGTAATCCAGGATTCGATAGAGTGACGTTGCGCGAATAATTATGGTGGCATAATCCCTTCTGTGTCAGAATCTGTATCTCTGGTGTCGTTGGCCCTCCACGCGTGTCCTCGCCCCGAGTCCTGATTGATGGCGCCGGAGATTGCATGTCAGGATTACATCTGCGGAGGATGTACGGATTATTTAGTTGCTGCCAGCGGGTAAATAGAGCAAGCAATATTCTCGAAAAAAACTTATAGTAACACGACGTCGGATAGACGGGTGGGATGGGTCGGTAATCTCGTTTGTGTCTTTGGTGAAAATTTCATCTCACATGATTTCATCAAGAAATTGCGAGTAAACTAAAATTATATAATTTTGCGGGACTGAATGACATTCTGAATGGTCTTTACGGATTTATTAAAATATAGCCGGTGTACTCTGTTCTTTTCGTCAAATATAACTATAAAGTATTTTACTATAGACTTGGCATTTAATCCGTTCTTAAAGGTATATTATATTTTTATTATTGATTATTATTTAAACAACCCGATAAAATTCATTTCTATAACATCTGAAAAATGCATTGAAACGCGGAAGCATTATACACAAAGGAAACTGGAATGGTGTTGTCGAACTCTTACAAAATCATTTAACTTTGCTTTGAACAAGTAAACTAGTTTTTGTATGTGTTGTTTTTCATCGTAATATAAACTTAAATCAAAGGGCCTCGTCAAAGACAAAGCTCGTCTGTGTAGAAAGCAAAGCGGCGGCGGCGGCGACACAATTTAATTTCACTTCTGCTTGCTTACGCGCCGTCAAAGAAATAAAACTCAAACATTCCTCAAATCTGATTGCGTTCCCGTACAATCTCGTACAAAGCCTTTTCTTATACCTCATCTAGTCTCACTTCACACGACCGCAAGAAATTCTTTTCACTTGAAATCAATTCGTTCGGACATGAAAATCACATTTGCAATTCAGCGTCATAGAGTGGAGCGTCAATGGTTATAGAGAATGGAATTTTTCAATTATTTACTTGATTTAGCATAGGAAAGATGCCTTTGTGATAGATCAGACAGTCTTTGTCTCATCCCTATGAGAATTCCATTCATATGTCCAATATTATTTCCATCTGAATGGAAATATTTCCAATAAGCATCCATCCCGCATTTTGCATTGTGTCGCGAAGATTTTCTTTTGAATATCACTTTTCGAAATGTTAGTATATCCTGGAGAATTGTATTCTGTCGGTAGAAACAATTTCATTATTTTCTAGAGTAATGCTAGTGGAATGCCTGTTATTCTTACTACCATATCTGTTACGGAATGTTACATTGAAGTAACTATGGAAGAGATATTTACAGGATTTATGAAAAGAGTCTAAGGCTACACTGAAAATATTTGGCTGGAAGTGCGTACTTAAATATTGAAATAACTACACATATTTATTCATAGAAATTTGTAATATTTTTCGAGATACAGTTTCTTGAAGAGTTATTTATTATCGCGCTATTTTTAAACACAAAACGGAATATCACAAAACTCGATACATTTGGGTACTCCAAACATTGGACCTTTAAATTTACGGAATAATTGTACAGTTCATTAAATGAAAAATTCTTATTTACTGGTCGACCTTTTCCTGTTGTTTAAATTTTGCTCAGATAAGTGTAAATAAACCATCTTTTTTACTTGGTTTTCACAATTTGCTTTTGTGTTCTTAATTAATTAATTAAGTGCATTTTTCTTTGCAAAATTTATTTATTGACTCCATGTTAATAGATGATAAGAATATATTTCATTTTACATACCTACATTAACTATTCGTAGCCCATCGAGTATGAAGCCGGTGTCCCGGTATCTAATGTGCGGAAACTAAGGCCCACGCTATCCCTCCAATTCAAATGGAATGAATCCACAACTATAATGGACTCCATCGGCCTTCAATTCCACATTTCCACATCAATGAAAAAACCTCCAGAAAAATTATTCCTGGTAATAGAAAACGCCGGAACATGGCAAAATCTTCGCTTTATAGCCAAAGCACAATTGTTGACAACTTTCATTTTAATAGTGGATGAGGATGAAAAAGTTGAGAATGGAATAAGTTTATATAGTACACCTTACTGAATAGTTGTTTATAATTTACGAATTTCTTACAAAACATTTAAGTACAAAGCATCGTAAATCGCTCGGCGTAACTAACTACTGGTATACTGGTAATATACTAAAGTGATACTTAAGGAACCATAAACTTTAACTAGATTTGTGGATGTTCGCTCTATAGATAAGACGTTAAAGGTCATGGCGAAGATCGTAGTTTCAAATTATAGCATTAACTACAGGAGAAAAATATTGTAACGTAATCTTAGCAGGATGGTGGTATGCTAAGGACCTGTTGGTAAGGTACTGTTGTCGGTAAGTTGTAAGGTACTGTTGGTACTCAATAGGCTGCCAGTTTTTTACACTTGAAAACCAATAAAAATCATCTCAAAAAGATGTACCTATTTTCTCTAATATCACATTAATTGGTAACCAAAATTATGAAATAAAATAACTAGAAAAAAATCCGTTAATAGTCAAAAGTAGGTACTGTAAACAGTTTCGGCTTCGATTTAATATCATAAAAATGTGCAACATAAACTCGGATGTTTAAAAATGGGTAATAAAGGCGTTTCAATTTAATAAATATACCATTATCCTCGCTCGCCCTCACTAAAGTAAATAGAGAAATGGGCGATCATTCGCTTGAGAGCGACGGTCGCATCTGGCGTTTGCCGGATTATGTTTGTAAAATTCAATAATCTTTAGAGAGCCAACTGAGGAGGATGGTCATTGCAACTTTTTTCGGTAGTTGAAGGAGTTCTGACGACTTCGGTAATCAACTTTGCGTATGTAGCGGCCCCCGTCAATTGAGTTCGGTTCGACTTGTTGGACTTGTTGTCGGACGTCTTTTGCATCCTAAGTAAATAGTGCTAAGCAAATCAATTTGTACGTATTCGCTTCGGCTGCGGCCTGAATTTATGATGGCAACTAGTGTTCGAAACTGTGTCAATGATCAGAATTTTAACTATGAATAAATTATTATTCATCGAGCAAACGATACAAACTACTCAAGTTACTACTCAAAATACTCAATCTTAAAAATAGTATAGAAAAAGATCACTCTGTTACACTATCTTGTCAAACGTGATGGGCAAAATGGTGACACATTCATTTCTGTGAAAGTCTTTGTCCAACAGCGGCCGTCTGAAGGTTAAAGTACAATACACCTAAGTACTCATCACATTATTTTCCGTACGTAGGTTTACTTAACATTAGATGAAGTAGGTTGGATTGGTATTTTTCGGTTTATGCGTATAATAACGAGGTTATCACAATATTGATAGCTTCGACGTCTTAAGTGTCAATTACTTTTTATGAGTCAGTAATATTTTTGATGGAAAGTGAGATCAGAAATTTAAAAGTTACGGATAAAATATACCTAAGTTTAGTACTTCAATCAAATATATGTATATCATATCGACATCAAATATATGTATATCATATCGACTCTACATAATGATCACTCCTCGTTGTTACAAGAAATATATTATGAGTCCGCCTAATCATATTTACGGCTTCGCACGTTCTTATTTTCAAGATAGGTATATATTTGTTATTATTTGTCGGGAAGCCTTTTCGACGACTTAAAATAAACATGAGAAAATATATACATTTTTTAAGATCCTATTTAGGTAGGTATTCAAAAGTTGTCAAAAATAATATAAGTATAAGGTCCAGGCAGAGCATACTTAAATGTATCTCTGCATAATAATGGACTTTTATTTCAACTAGATCTCGAAGTGCTGAGAGAATTAAGATAAGCCTTACAGGGATAAATTAAAATAATATATTGATTTTTCTCGGTGCTCATCTCCACAAAAAAGCACCAAGCGGCTTAGGCTGTACGCGTTATGTCAGACAGGGAGTTGATTTATTGCGTATTCATAAAAAAAAACGTATCACGGCATTGAATAGCAGAAACTTTGAAATCCATCTGTCCCGTGACGCTACGTGTACGAAAGAGTGGGCGGGAGCCACGTTACACGTTTGTTTATGTATTTACAAGCATATTTATGTCATACAATTGATGCCATTCCTCATATTCAAGCAACATGTTACCACGTAAGCTCATCTACAGCCAGTTTCAGGAGTTCCCTCGAAAATTGATGTAGCATGTATCAAAGCGACCACCGTACGGAGTATTGGAGCTTGATTGACAGTTTAATTAATGTCTCTGTTATGTTCACCTTTGCTGGCATCAACGTTTCGTTAGACCTACTCGTGTGCTTTTAATAGCTTTTACAAAATTCAACGTAGGTACGTCATCAAGCCTTAATGAATTGTTGATTTGTCGAGTATGATGTTCGCTCGTAGCCCATTTTCGATTACCTTTTTGATAACATCGATTGTTGCCGAGACGATAATATATTCAAACCAGCTTATATATAAAAATCTATTTAGAGTTTATAAATGTAAGGTGCTTGAGGTAATTTTTGGTTTCACCTCTGCAAAATTATTTAAACTTATATTTTGAGATCCGAATCAAAGGAAGTAGGCTTAGAAACATTTATTTAGTTGCTACTTGCTACTGACTGAATAGTTGCTATGGATTTGTACACACTGGTGAGTATATCTAAAAAATTTAATTAACTTTAAAGCATTCAAGGAATTTGTAACAAGAAACTTTATAAGGAAATGGTATATAAATAATCACCATCTTAATATTAGAAAGCCCTCGCTTAGGCTGCCTCCGTCGCACCTATTAGCAGGGACCCGCCGTCCTAGTTAATCGTTTTAATATTCCGGAGATTGATCCGTTAAGCCCAATGATATTTTAGTAAAGATAGGGTATATCCATATTGCTTGGTCGTATCCTTATTAAGCACAGATTTAATGAAAGCGTTTAGCCAGAATCAATTTCCAATCTCTATCCTATCCTTGAAATTAATATCTCCACAATGAGGGTGTGTCGAATATTTATTTCAATCCTAAGATTAAAAAAAATGATTTCATGAGGATTTATTTTCTGGTTCTAAGATTTTATAGATACTACCTTGTATCATTTAGAACTAAATAGTTACGGCAAAATAAATTGCAAAGTATAATCTGCCCCTGTTTCAAGCTTTGGAAATTCTTAAACACCTTATTACGGCAAATAAGCAATCTATAAATCTACCTCCTACCTACAACCTCTTGTAATGTGCGTACATACATAGATACCGTGTACTAGATATGGTAAAGCCTTTACATTTTAAATTACTCCGGTGTACCTACGCATGTAATTATTCCGAACGATTTGAAGCTAGGATAAGTTGCGATGGGTAATCGGTACTTACATATTTATTTATGTGGCTTGTACCTATATGTATTATGTATTCAAAGTAGGGCTTGTACGATATGGGAGGATCGGATCAGGCTTTAGATTGCGGCTTTTTCCGTTACCTACATTATCTTTGAGGATTATGATCATTCAATTTACACAGTGGTCATAATTGGTAGTATATAGTATATTTTGAGTACTTAAACCTGTTTTTACAATTTTTTTATTATTATAAATGTAATGGGTACTTAGATTAATTTTGTTCGGATGCGTTACAAGCATTAGGTCAAAACGTTTTAAAATATAATATGATAATAAGTTACTTATTGTATCTATCTAAGATCAAGTTTGTAAAATTTTCTTTTACCGTTATAATTTGGCATTATATTTCATGGGGAATGGAAACATTATGAATTAAAAGTACTCAAAATCAAATATTTGAATGTAAAATATATATTATACGTAGAAAACTGTTTATTAGGTACACGGTGACGGTTTGTGTTTAATTTAACATTCAAGTCACAAACGTTGCAAACTGCGGTGTTCCATTCCAAATCTCGAAAACTAAGGAGTGTTCGCTGTAAATTGTAGTTTTCGTTTCAATGCAAAGCTGGCGGTTTATCTTGGAGTGATGCGTGATGTCTTGAATATGTGATGTGAAATGTTGTCAGGGATAATACTTACTTACTCAGTGCAAACGTATTAGATTATTTAGCTTGTTTTGATGACGATATAGAGCCGCCTTTTTTTATTAATAACATTAAATGATATGCCATTTAGCAAGTTTATGTAACTATTTGTCCGAAGAAAAAACTCATTTACCTATACACAGATATTTTGGTTTGGTTGTTTCTTTTGTATTCATAGAAATTAATTGAGTATAGTAAGAAGTGATATTTGTGTGAGTGTATTCTGCTACCAAAATTGTCACTGTAGTGAAAAAGTATCGATGACATTAATCCCGTTTTACGTTATATCTATCTGAAAGCAAGTATAGTCCTCAATCTTGCCACGACTCGACAGACTGTGAGTCAAACGATCGTAAGTTATTAGGTAGGTACCTATATAAATTCCATACATAAACAGTTACGGAGCTGAGCTATAACAAAAACATGATCTTCTTAATATTAGTATAAAAAGATAATAAGGATAAAATCTTTACACTTTTTCTCAAGATTTAATTAATCGTTTCATTGTACCAAAGAATCGAATACAAACAAACACTACAAAGTCGGAAAAACAATAACACTCGTAGATTCTGCAACATTTTCAAAGTGCTTTTCAGTTTAAGCTGCCGTTTAAATAGTTAACAATAGTTCTGAGGACTTGAAACGCGACTCGTAAACGGTGCGGGCGTTTTGTTACTTCCTTCAGCTGTATCGATATAGACATGAACATTCTATAGATCACGTTTGTATGAATCCTTTACCTATTTTATGAGCTAAAGTACATCTTCTTTTATGCAATGTGCATAGAGCACACAATGAAAACGTCTGTGATATGAACCAGATCATTTACATGTTTACTCTGAATACTGAGAATGTTTTTTTGACGTGACAACGTCTTATAAATTGGTTTGCCGGGTGACACTTCAAGAAACTGCGTTACGCTCCGCTCACGTAACGTGACGTTATGTTTTGACGTGACAACGTCTTATAAATTGGTTTGCCGGGTGACACTTCAAGAAACTGCGTTACGCTCCGCTCACGTAACGTGACGTTATGTTTTGACGTGACAACGTCTTATAAATTGGTTTGCCGGGTGACACTTCAAGAAACTGCGTTACGCTCCGCTCACGTAACGTGACGTTATGTTTTAAATTGTTACTATTATTTCATCCTTCTTCCTACTATACGAATGAATATTCACATTAAAATTATTTTACCACTCAAAGTCGTTGTCACGTAAAACTTTCGCCCGTATACCGACTTTACAGGCAACCAATTTTTTTAAAAGACCCTTTTGAATAGCGATTTTATCGTGTATTTACAAAGTTCAGAGGCAATTGACCAGACTTCTTTTAAGCAGGTTCAATTTAAACAGACAATTATAATAGAATTTAGTTGTACGCTAATAACTTGAGATCATTATGAAAACCTCCAATAAACCTCAAGGGTTAATCGAATTTCGGAGAATTTTCAAATACCTACGTTACGGGAGAAATACGATATGTTTTATCTAAATCCTGTGCGTCGACTGTCAGTCACAAAACAGTTGTAGTAATATATAGATAATAATAATATGCTTTATTCCAGGAAAACATAAACTCTTTATATCCCAACTCAGGGTCGCAGGTAAAATAACTGGCAGCTGTTATTTAATATTTATACCGTATTTACCTAGTCTGTAGGTACCTTTTTTTTTTTCGTAGAGAAATCCTCATGGATACCCTGCCCCGCCTCGGGGGAGGGCGGGCAGGTTATGCCGGACTCGACCGGCTAAAACCCCACGGTGGTCGCCATCAGCGCTATAGAGGGGTCAGGGTTCTCCGTACGAAACACATACCATGGACCCCTCCATGCGCGACGCTAAAAGCCCGTCTCGGGGGAAGCTATTGACAGCTTCCCCAGCACCCTCGCTGTGCTATTGCACGATGGGTCGAGACCACATCGACCCATCGTCTTCCTCGGGTTCGCCTGCTGGGCGCACGGGACCCCCGTTCCGGTCGCCTGCAAACCCAAGGGCCCCGTTCAGTCGCCTTTTACGACAGGCAGGGGAGCACCGTAGCTGCTATTCTTTGCCCCAGCTACAGGGCAGAGTCTGTAGGTACCTACCTATCGTGACCGTTATTTGAATACCGTAACTGTATTACGAATAGTAATATTAAACTGACTAAAATATTGGGTATTGATTCACCTTGCTGGACCCATAAAAAGTAATGAGAAATTTTTGTAGTACAATTGAGCGAGACGATTTAGGTACGTCTTAAAAATCCAATGGTGCATGAAATATGAATAAAAATATATTATAATAGCATTGGAAATGGAATTGAATTTATGAAACACCCTATTAACATTAAACATTAAACATTTTAATCCGGTTTATAGTAGAATCAGAAATTGCCTGGCTTTCCTCTGCTGACCACTACAATGTGTTGATACCCTGAGTTCCACCGCATCTTTATCTCAGCCGTTTATCAAATAAATGCAGAGACCGAGTGAAATTTATTAGTTTTCGAATGGCCACGTTTGCGACTATGTGACTTGGCGTTTTATTACACCGCACGCGATAATCGACCCACGAATTATTTTGGATTATTAAATATATTTTTCTCCAAAGAAACAAAGATACACGGGGACTCATTTTATGTTTCAGAAATATTTTGGTACATGGGTTACAGTAGCTATAATTATAGGATATAAATTTAGGCATAAGAGCCAAATTTAACGAAAAAATAAATACAGTTTGAAAGTTTCAAGGTCATAAATCTTGTTGTGACGTTTCTTATACAGGCAAGATGGACTGTGACATCACTTTGGGCCTACTGAATTCGATTAAAAATATATAAATAAAACAGGTAGATTCAGGACATCAAAATATATGATTTAAAATTTAAATATCACATATGTAAGAAAGGATAACAAACTGTGATGTTAGGGTAATATAACAATATGACACCTAATGGCAGAAAGCGTAAAGGTGAGATGCAAATAACCTCTGGCGTTGAGACGTGCCGCGCGAACTTTCCAAGCACGAGTTGAATACGAAAGTTCGGCACCCCTGCACCGGGATAACTGGCGCAAGTGACTACAATATACTTTAAAGTCAGTGTAAGCCGGGGGAAGCGGTGGCCCTTATCGCACACGTGATTTGAATGCCGCCCAGACTTTTATTCGACCAATATGACAAAAATGTTTGCGACGACTGCGCTTTGAATACATAAACACTCTGATTTTAAATTTCCTTTTTATTATATTCTTCTATGACTACGAGAAATGGACGATGTAGGTACTTGAGTAGCGCTGAAGCTGCTATTCTTACTGGAGGGGTGTGAATACACGGGTCCTTATAAAGAATTATAGTTGGAATTCTTGGGGAATGTGTGCCTTATGGGACATTTATGATTTTTTGTGACATAGTACTAAGTTGATTATTAAGGTGATTTTAAATTAGTCTATGTAATTCGATGGTAATAGATACAATGAGTCAAGGTCTAGTAAAGTGGGCGTCAAAACCCGCAATACGAGGGTTAATTTTGAAAGCAGCCAACACCCGCTTTATAAACGAGTCTGGGGTATAAAAATATCCTCTTGTATTGTTAAATGCAAACTTCGTACGATTCACACAGTCGTCTTGTAACATAGGTAGGTATATAGTGTCTGTCAGCGGCATAGGGGAGCGCGTTTGAACACAATGCCGTGAGATCCCTCGGGCGACATGGGAGTGCCCACAACCGCGCTATTCGGATACACGAGAATGAAACGCAACCAAGGGATCTTACTTTATGTTACTCCGCTCAGAGATATGAGTATTACAAGAAAAATAATGTGGCAATTGGATTTTCAAATCTTTTGCTTCAGGATCTAGCTATTATTTGAGTGTGTTCATTCAAGATAGGGTAATCTTACGATTTTAGAAGGTGGTTTTAGTTAGATTAACTATGTGAAATACTCGTACTAAATACTGTATACCATTGGTAACTAAAATAAACTTATCTGTGAACAAACAAACACAGAGTAATCACAATATATTTTATCTAGAATTATTACCATCACAACATAATGCCTTGGCATTTACGTAAGAAAAGTAATTGATGAACCATACCCACTATCGGCGAAATATCAAAAATTTTGTTCACGAAGAATATTGGCCAGAAAAATGCCTATTAATATAAATGGTTCCCTTATAAAAGACAAGAATAATGGATGAAATAGGTCAAAGGCTAAAGAAAATGAATGAACACTAAATTAATGAAAATTAGGAAAGTATTATGAAGACTTATAATTTAAAATTATGGTGAAAATTGGAGTAGGATAAAAAAACAGTCAGAGAGATTTAAAGAAAACACAGCAACTACTAAATAACATACATTTATCTATGAAATGAAGTTAAATTAACAACATAATTGTTTAAGTAAATCGACCGTAAAAGAACGGTTCACTTAACGACAACACTAACGAAACCATCTAAAACCACAATTTGTTAAACGAAAACACATCAAGAGAGAGATGTTTTGAATTGAGACAATGAGGTAGGCTCTGAAGCAGTCTCCACGAGTCTTCCGATGTATGGGGAGTAAAGTCACACATTCATAGAAATCTAAATAGTAGAACTGGTGTCAAGAATATTTATAAAAACAATATCTGACAGTACAGGAACCACCTTATTAGCAGTGGTTTGGAAGTCAGCCTTGAACTGAGATAAACATTTTTTTATATAATATATTATATCTTTACCTGACTATATGTGTATATTTTTTTGTTATTGTTCAACTAGTGAGTGAATATTTAAAAATTGCATCGACAATACAGGTTAGACACACTTCGATTCGACCCATTGGTCGTGCTGAAAAACAAGGAAGAAAACCATTTTATTTAGATTTCTATGCTCATACCCATATGATAACAAGAGGTGTTCAGTGAAAATGTAAAAGTACATTTTTAGGGAAATTCTCTTGAGAAGGGAGATATCATAACAATGCTTTTGTTTACTTTCATCAAGCTTTGTGTGATGTTGGAGAATTTGACTTATGAATTTTGCTCAGGAGACTCAACAAAGTAAGAGTGGTTTTGAGTCCCTAGACGGGTGAAATGAGTGCTTGTGTTATCATTGTTTGAACTTTAACTCTATCGGGGTTTACCTTTACCGTACTACAGTTAATGTCAGCATACATATTAGATATTGTTTGGATTGTGTATAGGGCATCAGATATTACGACCTCATAAAGGAAATATATGGAGAGGCAGCTACCTACTTAGCGAATTGTGCCTCTTAAAAAATACATTTAATGTTTTTTTAACACATAGTATAATCAATTATTTAAATTTTAAGTATGTACTTTATTTAGTATATTTAGTCATATTTTTTAACATAATAAAGTATACCAACTTTAAATATTTTAGTAATTTAAGAGTATGTAATCTGTCTATTTCTTGTTTACGGAGCTCTTTAAGTAACTTAATTATAAGTGGCTCAATCAGGAGGACTGAGGCTTTAGTATATTAAATGTCAGTATAAATTTTGAAATGTGTAGACATATTAATAATTCTTGTTCATAATATTTTGAGTATCTGTAGTTGAATTATGTACTAAAAGGATAGGGAAGATATATTTGATCGAATTATCATCACGCAACCCATAGATAGAAGTGACATGTTTACGGAATTGGGGAGAAAGCTTTTCTGTTGTCGGACCCTTTTCAAGGGCGCGAGAATTCTCCACGGACGACTTTGTCGAGGCCCATCTATAAGTTACACAACGCAGTTGTTATTGGAATATAAATCCAATTCCCATGTAATAAAGCTTAATTTTATTTTTACCAAACGAAAAGCAATCGACAATCTTTTCAAAAATACTAGATAAAGTGATATTCACGGAATTATGTTTCATTTTTTTCCGAACCGAACGAAATAAAGGGTCTACGTTGACCTTTTTGGTGACCCCTGATATAGGTTGTTTTTATTCACTTCATAAATGTTCTTCAAAAGTTTACATTTGTACCTACGGACCTACCTACTTGGAATAAAAAAATGTGAGGTTTTGAACCATTAATTATTTGTGTACATAGTTAAAATAATGCTTTCCCCAAATTATCAATATGTGTACTTGTAAATTTATTTTTTTTCTTAAATTTTAAAGCTGTTAAATTTATAATCGAAATTGTAATAAAGTAGGTAAATATAGTATTAGTAGTTATCCTTAGACTGCGTTAAATAACAATGTACATAAAACAAACATAATAGTACCCAAAGCTTTACCTTGCTACAAAGTTATAGAACAAGACGTCCCGCAGGACTTGTGGGTCGTGAATTTACAATAATTTTTAAGTTTTGTATTTGAAACCTGTTACATTAAGGAACTTTTTAGTAGTACCTAATTGAAAGAGCTTTATATCCAAGTCATTTGAGATGATTTAACGTAGATATAATTATTCTTGTGATTGCGATTTTTTACACGTTTTAATTATTTAATTCATTAAAACTTAATAACTATTTAAATCCTTATTTATTTCCATCCTCCTTAAGAGAAGCGTTACCATTAATTTGATCATTACTGTTTTTTCTTTTCTTTTTTTTAATCAGATTAGTACATCAATTAAACATAAACATACCAGTTATATAATAAATAATATTGTAATTAAACAAGAAAATGCTGCAACGTAAATGTTCTACATTATTTCAATTACTGTAATAATACTTCTACGTCGTAGCAGAGTCGTAGCGAGTTACCATCGTAGAACTTAAACTCGTATTAGGGGCACGGGGATTCCGTGACGACTCACTATTCTTTACTTTATATACTTATACCTAGGAGGAAATATAAAATAAGTAATAACCACAAACCTAGTCTCCGCTAATTCAGAGTTGTAGTAAAAATAAAGTTCTATATATAACTTGTCATCTTAATCCATAAAAACAAGGCGAAAAAACTACGATAAATGCGTAAAAAAATACGATAGCTGGTTCTAATTACAACCTCTTGTCCAATAATAATAAATTAATTCTGTTTAAAAACTCCAAAGAATGATTTTGGTTGACGTAGAGTCCGGAGTGTTGTCCACAAAAAACAATCCAGTTGACATAAAATATTTTTTCGTCCGAAACCTATACTCTGTCTAGTCTACAGTGAGAAAAGAAAAAGATAAAGCTCCTTCAGGAAATGGGCCATTCGGCGCCCTTTCCCAGAGCTATCGGGTATTAGCAATTTGCTTTGTGTTAGACACTCCGCTCCTAAAAGTATTGAGGGAAGATAAGGAAAAGGGGACTTTGATAATTAACCCTCAAAGCGTTTAGGGTAAATGTGAATTGAACGAGTACGATGGCACAATTAGCTGTATTTCTTTTTGGCTCTACTCGCATTGATTGCTTTAATTTAACCCTTTGTGCACCAATATGACCTTGAGCTTCTATTGTTAAACTCCTGTTAATTTACCCTACTTATAGGATTTTAATATATGAATAAACAAAAGTAAGTTTGTAGACTTACTCGAACGTCCATTACGATTTTTATAGAAATCAAGTTATAACGTGACAAAGTAAAAAATTAAAGGATTCTTGTCTTATGAATACTTAAAAAACATTTTATCTCTGTATTTTTTGGAAGACTATCTTGCAATAATATATAGGTAAGTAGTTTTGAACAAAATTATCTGAGAAAGATACAAAATGACTCAATAGTTTTTAAAAAATCATGCAATATACCTCGATATACACATAAACATACCTATCACCATTTGGCAAGGCGTGATAGCTATAGACATTTTGATTTATTTCAGTTGGTGTAATCTGTCAGCAAAGTTTCTTGCTCGCCGCAAATCTGCTCTCTCGATCAATCTGTTACAGTTTCGGGTCTTGACTCAGTTTTATTTGCGCTTCTTATATCAATTGTCACAGCGTCTATCATTTCTTGTATCTATGTGAAGTAAGAACTCAGCGGTTTGAAGTTAATTTGAGTGCATTATTACGGTAGTTCTTTTGTAATTGACTTACATTTTGAAGCTACTTTTATATATTGGTCCCTAATAAAATAACACTTCAGGACCTAAAAATTATGTGTCCTGTTGTTTAATTAAACTTATGGTAATTTAAAAAATAAATTAAATTAAATAATTTATAGAAAGCGTTTGCTTTCGACAGCAAACTCATTAAAATGTCGAAAAAATAAATTCTTTCATCTTGCGTCAGAGATTTAAAAAAGAAATTTCTTGACGTTAATGTCTCTGGGCAATATTACTACGACAGTAGTCTGTCGTACTAAGATGAAATTTGGCACTCGCTCCCATCTCGTGTTTTGATAAAGCTTATATTATTTACAACCGCTTTCTTCACTTTACATTGCTGTTAGCGTTCATTAATTACAAACTTCTCTCTAATCCTAGTCCGCAATGTAGCACAAAGAAATTATGTTTAGGTTAGTTTCCACTTTGCCTTGGTTGTTTAAAGCTTGGGGATTTCAGTACGATTTCGTGCTGTCCTGTCAGCATTTATGTAGGAGCTAAATAGTGTAGGCGAAGCGTAGCATGATGGATCTAGAAACCCATTAACAAGATTGTACTTCATATAGAACTTACATAACAGTAATGAGATGGAAATTGAATTTTGGTATCTGATGTGAAAGGCCAGGCTTTTGATTATATTAAATTAATTTCAGAGTTTGTAGTTGTATTATGAAAACATTTACAATTAAGTGGTTTATATTAATTTTATTGATTTTTTTTTCAAAGATGATGATTAATGTTATAAAATATATTCTTAAAATTATTTGAGTGCCAGTAAGTAACGTTATGACATGATTGATATAGATAACGGGACGAATAGCGCGTAGAATAAAATAAAAATATCATTTATGTCTAAAAAACAGTAAGGTAAGTAATAGTTAAATAAACTTGATACGCAGATATTAAGTTCAGAGGGCTTACTCCCGAAAACGATTCGAATTTGATTTTGTTTTGATTTAAATTTGAGCTCCTATTGGTTAATCCCGAACCAAAAAATTTCAATTTGAACTCCTATTGGTTAATCCTGAACCAATACGAATAAAAAATCAAGATGGCCATGGCTAAGATTGACATGTATTCGATCGGTAACGGTGTTTGACGTTTCAGAATTATAAAATAAGTTGTGTGTGGTTAGTTTCTACAGAAATAAATAAATATTAAATTCTTTATTTTTTCTAAAACGAAATCTTGTACATTATAATCAGATTATTCATTGTAGGCAGAGATATGACATTTCCAGTGTTGCAGTTTTTTAGACCCAAATAAATAGTGTTGTGGTAGATTCGAATTTTTACAACTAAAAGTCGGCTAAGGACAAAGGAAACTCGACTAGAGTTTCCTTTTTTTTTATCCAATGTCAGAATGCCTTTTTATAAATAAAAATATGAAATTTATGGTAATAAAACAGAAGACATACACGGCAGGTAATTAAATATTACATAGTATATTATTTGTTTTGGGCTATTGAAAGAACTATAGTCATCACTTGTCACGCTATGGACCCCATTTTGTTTTGGAAGTGACTATTTGTACGGGTACTGGACAAATAAATTATATTTATTCGTACATTTATTCATTTTTTTTTTATTAAGCATGAATTGGATGATTAGCCTATGTTAGGTTAATTAAATTAATAACATTTATTCGATTTTATTTATTTAATTTTGGTTTCAATTAAATTCAAATTTAGTTTTAAAAAAATGAAATTTTGGGATTTTCGACTAGATTTATGTATCGGATACTATAAGAACAAAACTGCCGAACATCACTATTGTAGCGGGTCACCCTTTTTTGTATCAGTGATAGTTGCACTTGTCATTTCTGTGACTCGAATTATTAATCCGACTATAGATGTAATTTTTTAGATTAGATAAATTTATCCTAGATGAGATAACTCGATCCTGAAAAAGTACCTTTTTACTGATCGTGTATTTTGACTTTTAAAGTCGTTCCCGCCATTCGATTCACAAATGTCATATAGTGGGAGGAGTACGGACTTTTCGATTCGGTTTCGATTGTAACGAAATTCTTGATCAAAGTTAGTTCCAAAAAGTGTCACCGCACGATCGTGCGCTAGAATCGCTATCAAAAATGTATAAAATGACATTTATTCGATTAAACTTGTTTCTCGAAAGCGTCGGGAGTAAGCCCTCAGAATTAATACAAAGGATATTTTTAAAGCTTGAAAACATAAAATGCCTTTTAAAACTATGTTACAACGCGAGGCGGAAGCTAATCGTTAATAAATGTCTGTAAATATAACCACAGCTTTTCAAACTAAGACGACTAATTATCATGTACCGGAAAAAATATGAAAAACACCGTTTTGATACAATTCCCAACATCAGTCAAGTCACAAACAAGATTACAATGTAATCAATCAGGAGTGGGGGACGAAGACGTCGTTGGCAATTAATCAAGTGAAGTCGTGGCAGGCACTGACGGCGCAGACGCCGGGACCCAGATCTGCCACGGTTAAAAATGTAAGAGTCTAAAATGGCCGGCGGCATATGAGCTGTGACGTCATTGCACTTATTTCAGAACCCGCTGCCGCGACGCTAGTTTGGGAAATGCAATTTTTCAGTTTATAAATTTAAACTAACGAGATATGTTCGTTAAATTTCCTTTTTGAGACTATACAATGCAAACTGTGTTGCTAATTTGTTCGTGTAACCAGCTACTGTTCATTGAATGTACACAAACCCGGTAGTATAAATCTATTTGATAAAATATTTAAAACGTTCCAGCGTAAATGGATTATTGCTGAACAAGCACTGCTAATGAAACTTTGCTTGTGACCTAAAATTTTACTTTAATAGGCTCTATTTTACCGAAACTGTTTTTAATTATTTACTCTAATGTGTTTATGCAATACATACCTTCTGATTGTTGTACCCGTAATAAACCGTTCCTGTTAACCTCTTCCGAAATTAAAATTATAGTTGAATAAATATGTGTGGTATAGTTATGAGTTAACTACACTGAGTTATAATTTGAAAACAACTTATAATATGTACCTACCATAATCTACTTAATCACGTAGTTATCATGTACCATGTTATAATGGAATGTGCCCGCAACAAAGGGCCTAGACAACTTTTATTTGGAGACAGTTCCATTGGAAGATGTAACACATACTTATCATGCCCCACGTCATGCAATGCTAAAATGATACTGGACCTAGTTAAGTTTGGCCTTAAGTTAAGATAAATTGTTTGTTTCTTATTATTTGTAACCATTACAGGGCGACATATTCGCACAGCGAAAAAGCCCTTTAAATTTAGAATAAAAAAAAAAAAAAAAAAAAAGTTATCATTTGTTAAAATCGGTCGCACAATTTCAGGTAATGAATACCTACTAGGTACCTACTAGAGACTGTAAGAAAAAAATCAGACAAGCCATGTACCTTCTGTCTGTTATGTGTATGTAATTCAAAATGTGAGCTGAATGACATGGAATATTAAAGGATTAATTAAATAAATAAAGATAACCAACTACCTGACCCGCGCAGCTTCGTCTGCGACACATCTTCCCCGTTTATAGAAAAGTGTATGTTGTCTAAAGCGCTACAAAACTGATATCAAAAAGTTAATTTGGTCGTTAAGTTTTCTTGAACTTCCGCGCAAACTTTCTTATACTCTATATATATTTCTTATATCTTATTCTTCTTTACGTTACGCAGCCACATGGTATCGGTGCCGTGCACATAACTCACTGTATAAGCGAATACACAACCCAAACTAGGATTACCTGAAACAACAAGGACACAGCGGACCTTAGTACCTACCAGGTCCCAAAATAAACATACTTATCTAGCCCGAGAATCGAACCCACCCGTGCCGGAACCTTTTTATACATTACCGTTCCGTAAAAACGGCTTTATAAAAAGGGTACTTAATAAAAAAGGCTCAAAGCAACGAATTACAATGGGACTTTGGTCTTTGCAAATATTGTTTATACAATATCGTGGAGGAACACAATTAGAAATGTATAAATTGCTTTATAAATGTTCAAAAACAACAAAATGTCGTATAAATCGAAGTAAAATGTAGTAAAATGCGAAACATTGAAGGAAATGAAGAGAATACAAAAATAATGAAGGAAATAAAATAGGAAATTCAACCAAAGAAGCGTTTTTGGCATGAATATTTAATTTAATTTCTAAAAAAAAAAAGTGCGTTTCAATTGCGTGGTGACTTCATATCATAACAACTCAGTTAATATAGTACATAGTAAGCAATATAAATAGTAGAAAAAAAATATAATAATTACAATAAAAACACCATTACCTACGTTGTATAAAAGTTCAAAATTGGATAATTTATGAAGCCGACATTACAGCTAGCCATCCTAATTACTTATTGCCTTAAAAATAAACATGCCCAACTTCATTCAACAAGCATTTTTTAATAGGAGTAAACGAGGAAAAACGAGCGGGTTTGTTTTTGTTAAAACATTTTTCGAACGTCAGTCTTAAAGAGACCGAGCTGGGGCCCTCATTATCCTATTTTGTTCATTTTCGAAACCAGCTGGCGCTCAGACGGCAGTTCCCGACCGCCTTGCATCGGCGAACCGAGCGAAGTAACGAACTTAAGAGAAGTTAATGACTTCCAACTTCGCTACTCCGCTTTCCGCTGGAAGAAGGCGCCGATACGGAATTGGTCTGTAACTAACATTAACTTGACCCGCAATCGGGAGATAGATTGGCGAAAATTGTTCTTTTCTAAATTTCACTCGTTAGTGTTTTGTTTCCCCTTAAAAGGAATCCGGTTTTGTATATCGCAAATTGTTTCTTTCAACTCACAGTTCTTCGTGATAGAATCCGCTCTAAATAGCCGAGTAAACGAAGCATTATGGGTCCGTTTTTTTTTACTGTGAACCGAATTGCATACAATTTTGGAATTAGGTTCATCTTACCCTTAACTTCAAAAGTGAAAATGATTTGAACTCCGCAACCACCCTGGGTGTGGTTGCCACCCCTTCTCGGGGGTGAATTTCTTTTTTTTCAAAATTGCCTCGGATATCAATAGAAGGCCTAATTTTAAGCAAAAATCATATATAAAGCTTTTCAAAAAATCCAATACTTTTCAAGTTATTGGCTATTGAAAATTTGCAATTTTTTCACGGTTTTCATCGGTTTTTTGCAAATATCTCCAAAAATATACGTTTATCGAAAATTTCATCAAGAACAAAGTTGTCCCTGGTAAAACAATGAACAATTTGGTATTTTATAAAGTATTCTACGTGCAATATTAAGCTAGATATTAAAGATCAAAGCCGTGTTTTATTTTATCTGAAATTTAATCGATGTGGTCAATGCCATCTAGTGGCGAGCAGATGCATTTTATGCATTTTAATACAAAGGGGTTTTGTAGTGCATAAAATAAGCTTTAAAATGAGCACTATTCAAAGTCTTTTGCACGTAAAATAAGTGAGCTGTATTGCAAATAAGGGGAGCATCTAATGTTTTTTCTTTTAAATCAATGGGTTTCATAAGTGCCATTTCCACCATAATTAAAATTAATCGTATTCCGCCTAGAATTAACTTTATTATGAAGAGTTTGATGGATAGTATCAGTTTGGCTGCTTCAGGACACATATTTTTCAAAAAATTCATGATTATATAAAAAACAAACTTTCAAATATTTATAAAACTCCACCCTATTTTTCATAATATCTCAAAAAGGACGACAGATACGTATAAAAGTGTGGAAATAAAAAAATTGATAATTTTCTGACAAACAATTTGGATGTTTTGGTTTTTCTGTGAAACAAAAATTGACGGAGTTATGATTGTTTAAAGAGCGCGTGGCAGCGGAATCAGAGCCTCTCTTAAGCCCTTTAACCCTTCACCGTTTCAGAAAAAGGTTTTTTACTATATATTGCAATAAAGGATGTTGTAGCTCTTTTAATTACCTTTACAATGGTGTTTTATAACTTGTGATAGCATGAAAATTGAAGGAGTTATGGTCCAAAAACTTAACATATTTTTATCTACTTAGTAACTGAAAATTTCGGAGTGCGAATATTTGGAGCAATGTGAAAGTACGCAGTATAATAGAGACCCACAACTATTGTAATGTGTATATATGCTACTAGAAATGTATGAAATCAAGGAATTGAATACAAATCCTAGGAAATGTGTACAGTTCCGATACTATTTAGGAACTGTGTACAATATTGTTTGAAAAACTATTTAATGCATAGATATCCTAGGAAATGTAAAATTTCCTCGGAATTATATGGAATACCTGCTGGTCCACCGGCAATATGTAAAATAACTATATTTGGGCGTAGTAATCAATGTTATGTTAGGACAGTAAGTCTTTGTCACTTTTTTTGTGTTCATTTCAGAACATTTAGACGTTCGAGGCTTAAGGGTGGCCCAAGGGCCACCCCCGCCGCACCCTAACCTATATTAATAATATATTATGGCGATAATACACAAATATTATCGCCATAATATATTTATATGGTATATATTTATACCATACTATGACACATTTGCAAGGGTTGTAAGATTTTCAAGGGGTTGAAAATGATTTTAATATGAGGTAATTATGTAAGAAAATACTTTACAATTTCACCATTTGCTATTAGACATGTTTTCTAGCGATAAAATGGCTCAATGTAATTTTTTCCATTAAGGGATGGTTTACACCCCTTAAAAATAATAGGCAGAGTTCAGATCATTTTCACTTTTAAAGTTAAGGGTAAGATGAGCCTAATTCCAAAAAGTTCATGCAAATCGGTTCACAGTAAAAAAATTCGGAGGTAAGACCGTATTTTTCGCTTCGTTTACTCCACTAAAATTCGTTTTTCGAAAATCAAAAAAGCATTTGCTTTCGTAGAAGCTAAATTGCTATGAAGTTGATCAATCTGAGCTGCATTTCTACATAAAGTTTTATATAAGTTCCAAACTATGGCAACTAAGAAAAGTTA
This sequence comes from Thyatira batis, assembly GCA_905147785.2. Taxonomy (NCBI): domain Eukaryota; kingdom Metazoa; phylum Arthropoda; class Insecta; order Lepidoptera; family Drepanidae; genus Thyatira; species Thyatira batis. Next base: position 4,592,585 of record LR990496.1, on the reverse strand, counting down.
TACTTTAGATTTATGTTGTTTTCAGACAGACATAAAAAGTTTCAGTATTGGAAGCGACTGTATTTTATTCCTAACTAGGTACCTTCTAGCTATTTAATTTTAATTAAAAATACACTCAGTTTTTTAGTTAATATAATAATTAAAATTTATTTTATATCAGTTTAAGATAATTTTGTAACAGTACCTACACAGATTTTTAAGGATGATAAGCGTCATTATTCTATACATAAAAAAAAATTGATTGGAACGTCACAAAATATTCCGAAACACCCATTTAATATATTTTTCCAGCACATCTTATTCTTAAGCAAATATTCTTATGTCATTGAAAATTCACTGAAGCCTCTTCAGTGTTGTGAAACTTGTGAAATATTCAATTTTCTCTGTGAATACATCTCGATTGGAGTCCGAGCCATTTTACTAACCGTCTGCGTAGTTTATGGTCCTTTGACGTCCAAAAGCATTAATTTAACTCCGCTATCACACGAAACTGGCGTATTCAACCAATAAACTATGCATTATGTAGCAATGGTTGGAATACCTCTTCATCCAGACTCACTTTTCGCGTACTTAGTAGTAAAGTTTTCACTTTGGAGCCGGCGAAGTTAGCGCCGGAGCGGCATTTCCTTACTAATTAACGAGTTGCCAGTAGCTGCATTGTTACGTGCATCTTTCGCTCGGTTGGGCGAAATAAACTTTGTATTCCATAAAGTCTGTGGACGTTCGTGTTCATTGATATGAGATAAATAGTTTGCGACTTATGATACAGTTTTTATTCATAAGTTTAAGTACATTTATGAATGTATATATTTTTTGTATTATAAACATGAATTGTTCTATATGTAAAATGTATTTCAAATTATAAAATTAACTAAAGGTATAATATAAACCACAGCTAAAACAAAATTAAGTAATGTTTTCCGTCAACGGTGGCTGTTTTAGTGTCAGCTCAGTAATATTACAATTTCAATCTATAATTAAAAACAGCTCATTTAAATGTATATTAATACACCTAAAGCCAACAATAGTTATTTGTTATACAAGAGTGCAAAGTTGCTTTTTAACCGCGTGTTCAATTTTGATGACCGAGCAAGCGAAGGATTCTAAAATTGAATCACGAGCGTAGCGAGTGATTCAAAATTAGAATCCTGAGCGTTAGCGAGGGAATCAAAGAACACGAGGTGAAAAATCTTTGCACTCGAGTGCAACACGTAACTTTTCATTCCACCTCAGCGAGGAAATGACTAAATGCAAAAAAAGCAAATTGAAAAAAGACAGCAAGAAGGTGCCGAGTCTGAGTTTTTAACAAATAAAAAAAAAGTTGTATGATATATTCGGCACCATAGAGGTAGCAGTAAATAGGTTTAATGTTTTTTTTTAATTCACAAACTTAGTGCACACGATGTTCCAAATTCAATTTACTTTATCCTCTAGAGAATAAAAACGGCTTTTCCACTCAGATATTGAAGATTAAAAATACTCTTTCCGAGATGGTGGGATGAAAAATAATTTTCACTGCAAATGTTAACCATAACAAGAAATGTACGTTGTTTCCATAATAGGCTTTGTTTGCACAAAAACTTACACTATTAACTTACGGCGATATGGTTTTGTTCGAGAACACAGGTGTTTTGTAAATTTGGATCTGTTCAGGTACATAAAATGTTGCTGACCGTACCAATGTGAACGCTTATTGATGTAAGAAGCAATAAAATAGGGCACTTTCACTGCAAGAGAAACTATAACATGCTACAAACTCCTCCAAGATATAAATTCTTTGAAAATGTCACGAAGAACCCAGAATGTATTCACGAATGTCGTTTTATCGGCGAATATATCATTTTTTCGACGTTAAGGTTGATTTATATTTTGTACGAAATAACAATTCAATTCAACACAAGTTCCTGCTAAAATATTAGGTGTTATGATAGTTGTAGTATAATGTTTGCCGTATTTGGGTCACCAATTCAACATCCACCCGAAATTCGGAGTTCCTTTTGTTTGTCTGTTCAATTCCGTGATGTTTGTTTTACAATTTAAATGCAGGTTACGTCGCTTCGGAACTCTGTTCCATGACAAGTTCTAGCTTTATAGGTAGGTACTACAAACTACACCTACATGATAGTTGGCATCAATTGTATTGTAATGTAATAAATTACGGCGACAACGACGACTAGTAATAGTACCTTGTTATATCACCTACGCAAGGATATCGTTTACATAATTTTGCTTCGACAGACGGAGGTATTATAATTTGAGATGAGAAAATTTACCCAAAATGTTTATCGGCTGTGTACACCGGTATATGTATGTATAACTTCAATTAGTGTTTAAATTATTTTAATAATTTAAAATGAACTATATTTCATGGATAAGAGGATAATTTATTAAACATTTTATACATATTGGATACATATTTGTCAGGCCACCGAAGTGATCAAAATATTAAAATATTCTGTTTCAATCAAGAGTAGCCGGCAATCAATCACCACCTATCCAAACCAATACAGGATTTACGATGAATACACTAGAGCCATTGGGAATAGCTACGATAGGTAACCTTTGTGCTCCATTTTAAACTTTATATTATGTCTCTCATGGGCGCACTCACGATCATATATGTGCTAGTATTCACATAATACCAGCATAAACACAAAATGAGGTTATGTGTTTACATATTTCCTTTAAGCTCAGCAGGTTGTAGGCAAAACTGTAGCAATTTGTAATCTTACATTTGAATTGTCATTTTCAATGGTTTATCCACCATAACGTTGTAAACTATGGATCGGCTCAAAGTTTTATATTCGTACTAATAAGGCGGAGATTGTCTACTTTAGTTGAGGCAATGTATGTTTTTTTTACAAAACTATAATAATGAATAAATAAAATAGGTCATTTATTTCTATATCAACAGGACACTTGTTTTACGTGCTTGTGTAGCAACGTGATATAAATAAATTCCTAAAACCATATTCATCCCAGCATTATCATGTCATATGGGAGGAGCGTTTACAATACCTACACTTAAAAGGGAAATAATATCTATTTACACATTTATCACGCATACAGATTAACTACTTATTTCTGTCAGCTCATGTGTTATGCAGTTGCTTTCACCTTTCATAGAGTCTCACAAAGGGAATGTAATTTAAAAATAATATTTTGTATCTTCACGTCTACCTTTTATTTATGCTACGTTGCTGGGTGTTCGTTTTGCTTTCTTTGAGTTGAAATTGTTCTAATTTAAAGTATATAACTGCTGAAGCTGGTCTTGATGAAGGTACCTACTACCTTAAGCATATAGTACTCTTTTTATTATAAAAAAAACACTTGACTTGACAATTAGAGTGAATCCTATGCTTTTTATTTGTAGACTTTTACATTTTAAAAGTTGTCCAGATACCTATATAAAGGTATATGTGCTATCAACGACAATCTTAAATCTCGACAACTTTAATGACTTTTCGTTATTTATAACAATATGGTTATAATACCATTAAGCCACTATTCTTCCAGCTAGTAATAAAACATAGGTATCTTTAATGTTCTGATAGTACGTAATGTAAAATCATTAAATAAAATTAACCGACCTGACCAAATTGAATTGTAGTATTGGCGGTGGGTAACAATAAATCAAACAAAGCTACAATTGAAAATCAAATATTAATGACCTGCGATTTGTCCACTCGGCCAATAAAATAGTTTAATGGTTATTTGAAACGGCCTGTAAATAATTCCATTTGCATTTTGGCATTGCCAACAACGCGTGTAGTAGGTACCTAATCACATTGTAATAGGTAAGTACTTGTTATGTTACTTCCAATTTAGAAATAGATATACGCTCATATCATGTTTAAAATCGATCAACAAATCTAGGTAACCCAATTAAAGACATAGCGGTTTTTGAGACTTGAGATAAGAATTAACTTGTATCAATAAGAATGTATTGAGTCCATCAATAGCCATCCTTCTAAAATCTGTAAATGATTTTATTTTTCAACTATATCTACTATTATTACTGAGCACCGCCGAGGATATCCATATTTCAAGTTAAGAGGGAAAATGCCCACAAACGCTAGTCTTAAGTATAGGTACCTTAGGAGTTTTATTCGAAGAAATAAGAAAACAAAATATCAATTCAACCTCCTTTCCTTTTAGTAAACCATCTACTTTTAAAATGTTGGCTTTTTTGACTTGACAAAAACAAAAATATGACGAAAGTTATCCTTTTGTAAAGAGAGCGGATCATTTTGCCTCAAGCGGTAAAGTGAACTTGTTCTGTACGATTATAAAAATCTCAGTCTACTGCTATGTGGTTGATGTTTCTTTAATAAATAATTTATTTAGGAAAGTAAATACATCTATTTTTTTAAACATTATGTAATATTCTTGGTAAGAGAAATTCTGTAAGTAAAGTTGATCGAGGTGGGTAGGTATTTTTCTTCGTTGAGTCGAGAAACTAGTAAAGTATACTTACTCCATTCTTTATTCACAACCCCCAGACAAATATCTACAGCGGTTTAAGAATGTTATCGTATTTTATTTTATGACTAACAATTTAGCTGCAGATCACCGCTAGTTCTTTACAGCAGATAAACTTGGTATCATAGTAGGTATAAGCTACCTAGATAGCTATAGTGATTTAGTAAGAGTGAAGCCAACATTATATAAGCGGTATGCGACGAAAATATTCGATTTATCAATAAAAAAAATTATATATCAAAAAACGATTCAGGAATTATATCAAGACAATCCAGATGGGATTGACCTACCACCTCGACTTAAAATATTGATCTAAGGTATTTTTTATAATATTTGTAATTTAGGCATTCACTAAGATTATATAGATAGCTAATACTTCGCCAGAGAAAGCGCCAACGAAAGGTATTATACTATGTGACTTCAAAAAGATAAGCGTACTTTTCAACACCAATATATTATTTTGTAAATCGGTAAGCACGATGTCGCTCAGCCAACAATAATAACTGCAAACATGAACTTTACACGGTAAATGGGTTTGTCGAGAACAGTCATGTTGCAGAAGAAAAGCAAAGTTTGTGATCGGCGAATTATATTCCAATTAAAGTTTATTGTAAGGTAACGACTGGAAACTCGTAGGAACATTTAATTAAAATCGACTTTAGTTCAGTTCGCGTACCATCTGCGATGGATTAACCAACTAGGTTTAATTAAAAGTAAGTCATGAGTGGTTCGATCTGACGCTGCAAAGATTAACTACGCGATGACTTTATGCGACTTCAGGAATCTTGTAAATAATTTAGTTTCTGTTAGTTATTTGTTTCTGATAGTTCTGATAGGAACTTATATTACATTGGTGCATGATGGTAACTTAGTTCTTTAATAAATTTGTTTATTTTTTTTGTAGATATATTTTGTGTGCTATGTGTTTATAGGTATGTGTGATTCTATAATAGGAGTATGTTTCATAGACTTTAGTTATGATATTTGAAATCTTAATAAAAATAAGACGCAAAGTGTATTGACTTTGTTACCAAAGAAATCAGACAATGCAGAGTCAAACAGCAGTCTCATAATACACAATAACATCGAACTCTCCTTTCCTGATAGTTATCGAAATGAATAGCCGTGCGTTACGGTTGGATGAAAAAGAATATTATTTTTATATTGTACTGGTAGATCTATCTATAGACGGAAAAACATTACACAATAATCTTGGAGCGTTGTAGCATTGAATTTTTTATATAATTATTTTAAGAGCCCCCGAAGCCATTTACTATAAATGTATTTATAAACTCACACATCAACATCATCATTTACTTTTTTATTGTCGGGCCGGCACACGTTTCCTGGTATACATACATATTACAGGGGATTTGGCAGTGTTTTTACAGCCGGCTGTCTTCCTGGCGACATCGGAACTGTAATATTAAAAAAAGTGTAGTTAAAATTATTTTCGTGTTTTCTTCAAAGTATTATTTAATTTACAACACACATTTGTATTTTATTTATATTTATATTACGCCGAACTGATCTAAAAATATTGCATGAATTTCCATACAGTGTTTCTATATTAATATAATATATTATAGAATCATATAAACACAATATGAGATTAGGTTTTAATACGATTAAGTTAGATTACCATAATTATATTACATGTAATTCTAATTAACCGGTCTGATAAGTCTAATTTGATGGACATCTCGTGTTCTGTCAAGTTGATGAATACAAACATATCTAGGTACGGTTTGTGAAATTTCTCTTAGAATTACTTACTTGGGATCGTTTATACTTTATCATTAACATTTAGTATAGTACTCGTAGTTGTGTCGATGTAATGGGAGCCACCACACAATTAACGAAGAGGTAGTTAGGTAGCAGTTATGAGGTATTGTCAAAGAACAGCATAAAAACAGATATACCACTTTTACTATGAAAAAAAATCTACTGCAGGGTAGTTTAAGACACTAAAACAGTATTGACCACACCAAAAATGCCCCTAAAAATGAATGTTTCTACCAGGTTGCATTCCTACAGAACGATATATTTTCATGATATAAATAAGCAGTTGTTATTTATTATTGATTGATATAGCTACTACTATATGTTTCTAATATTGCAATATTTAAGTATCATAGAATTTGAGTTTGAGACAATTTGTGATATATTTTTTCATACTAATTTAATCTTTGATATGAGGATTGCCGCTAATTAACTCAATCCACTACAAAAACGAAGCTGGTTGGGTAAACACATATAAACATCGGATAAATATGGCGATTGCATAATAACTTTAAAATTTTAAATAATCATTTTGCGGAGCTTAATATATCCATGCACTCATTATGTCAAAAACGTCTTAAGTGAGTGACACCTATAACTTATTGCTCCACATAATTTACAATTGAATTGCTTATTATTCAATTATTCAGTGCTAGTATTGCGATATATGTGAAGTTAAGTGTATAGTGCTTTCAAATTACTGTTATTCAGCTAATTCACCAAGATTAATCAAGGAAAAATACGTAATATAAACCACAGTTTGAACTGAAAGTTTTCATCCTACCCCCAAGGATTGATATTTTTATCGTTTTGCGTGCGGCTGTCACTTGATGACATTCAAGTTGGCACTTGACTTTGACACCTGTGGGGTTACCATTTAAAAGAAATTACCACCACAAGTGGCAAAAAGTGGGCTCTGGGCCGTACACGATTTTTAAATATTTGATATCACTTGCTGACAGGATAGCATAGTCGAGATGCTGTTTACTTGTGGAGGTTGTAATGAGGATATAGCACGTAACCGTGTTAAATGTCCTAAATGCAAAACTAACTTTCACCAGAAATGTGTTAATTTTCATAGTAACAAGCCTTTACCATCAACTAAGGTAGCCGAAGGATGGTCTTGTCCTGACTGCTGCGCTAAATTGAGACGTGGTGGGGACAACTCGTGCACCCCTGTTAAGCCCTCCCCAGCTTGTGATACTCAGTCAAGTGGAGACGAGGGTCAGTCCAACACTGATTGTGAGACCATTTCTGGTGCTGGAAAGCCCAAAACTGAAGCCAATAAGATATTAACTGACTCGATAAAGAATGAGGTGTTGTCTTTGCTTAGGACTGAGTTTAAAACAATTATCCGACAGGAATTGAGGTCTGAAATATCACCTCTCATTGAACAACTGCAAGAATTACAAAAGTCGTTTACTTTCTTGAGTGATAAATATGATGACTTTTTTCCTAAAATTGAAAGAGTTGTTGAAGACTCAAAACGTCTCGAAGCTGAACTTGGTAACACCCGTGATCGAGTTGATATGCTTACATTAAGGATTAATTCGCTGGAACAACAAATGAGAGAATCGAATGTAGAAATTCACGGTGTTAAGGAACATAAATCCGAAAACGTTTGCACCATTGTGAAACAAATTGCCGAGGTGGTTTCTTTCAAGCTAGAAGATTGTGATTTACTCAATACAACAAGGGTGGCTAAATTCCATAAGGAGAGCAAGATGCCCCGTACTATTATAGCGAAGCTTAAAAGCCCAAGACATCGTGATGAGTTTATATCAGCTGTCTCAAGATATAATAAAGCCAACTCTAACAATAAGATTAACAACTCTATGATAGGTATTGGCGGTGATACATCTGCTATATTTATTTCGGAACATCTGTCACCCTCGAATAAGTCACTACATGCTGCAACTCGTCTTAGAGCCAAAGAAAAGTTATACAAATTTGTATGGGTTCGCAATGGACGTATTTACGTTAGAAAAGATGAAAGTTCTCGATACATTTTTATAAAAAACTTAGACAGTTTAAATCAGTTAACGTAAGTTAGTGTAAGTCTGTCTCAAAATTATTTTAATATTTATCTATTTTATCTTTAACTATGGCGCTGTCTATCTACTATCAAAATGTTAGAGGTATAAGAACAAAGTCAATTGATATCAGTCATTCAATATTACAAAACGACTATGACATACTGTGTTTAACCGAGACATGGCTCGATGATTCGATTATGTCATCGGAGTATTTTGATGATAGATACACTGTTTTTCGTAGGGATCGTAATACGGATTTCAAACAATTATATGATAAAAATCACGGTGGCGGAGTTGTCATAGCAATTTCCAATAGATTGAACTTTGTATGCATGGATGAGTGGCAAACTTCTATTGAAGACCTCTGGATACGAATTGACCTGGGCACCAACTTAATTAATCTTTGCGTGGTCTATCTTCCATCATACCTACCGATGGCCATTTTCAGTACTTTCTTATCGAGTTGTGAAAAGATCACTCTAAATAACAGCAGTAGCATGACACTTATTATGGGTGATTTTAATCTGCCGAAACTGACTTGGTCTTGCCCCGATAAAATTGAAATTATTAATGATGCTAAATCTATGGCCCTACAGGAATTCTTAGCCACTACCGGTCTAGTTCAAATTAACAATGTTCTTAATGTGAATAAGAATATTCTTGATCTTGTAATTATTGATGACAGTTTGAGTTTTACAATCAATCAAACAACACCTATAAGTAAAATTGATAATTACCATCCCCCAATTGAGCTGCTTTTAAATAAACCCTCATCCATTAATCTGTCATATAATACCCAAAATACTAAACACCTTTTTCGAAAAACAAACTACGAAGAATGTATATCTGAACTATCTCAAATTCATTGGGGAGATTATATTCACCTGAATTGTAATGATTATGTGCAAAATTTTTATAATATTTTGGGGGAAATTATTGATAAACATACTCCTAAAGGGAGGCCCAAAAAGTCATGTTACCCAGTATGGTTCTCAAATACATTAATAAACATTATCAAAGAGAAGCACAAATACAGAATCCGATATAAAAAATACCAAAACCCTAGAGATTATGACAGTTTTGACCTTTTGCGCGCTAGAGTAAGAGTGGTCATGGAACAATGCTATAAGTCCTTTATCTCTAAAACTGAAAATGACCTAACATCGAACATTAAAGCTTTTTGGAGGTACACTAAGGCTAAGAAATCCTGTAGTGGTGGTATCCCAAAGCGGGTTTCACTGGGACCGAAATCAAGTGTTGGTGGGGCCGATGTGGTTAATTTATTTGCTGAGTACTTTGCGTCTGTTTACGGTGATCGTGTTGCACATTCAAATTACACACCAAATTTTCCTGGTTCAAATTACAGTCTGTCATCTATGTACATAAGTGAGCTGGATATCGAATCCTGCCTCAAAAAACTTAATCCTAATAAAGGTGCAGGGCCAGATGGCTTACCTCCATTTTTTATTTCTCTCTGTGCAAAGGTCCTAATAAAGCCACTGCATATCATTTACAATAAATGTATCTCCGAAGGAGTGTTTCCAGAACTCTGGAAAGTTTCTCAAGTTATCCCCATCCATAAGGCAGGTAACAAAAACATAGTATCCAATTATAGGCCCATATCACTGATTTCGTGTTTTTCTAAGGTTCTCGAAGGTCTCGTTTATAGAACAGTCTACAACCACTTTAGACATCTACTTAATCCTAACCAGCATGGTTTTGTAACAAACCGCTCCACCACGTCAAATTTATTAGTCTATGGTGATATTATATGTAAAACCTTAGAAGATAGAGGCCAGTTAGATGCTATATACACGGATTTTGCTAAAGCATTTGATCGTGTAAACCATTCGATACTACTAGCCAAGCTTAATCATATAGGTATCCATGGTTGTCTTCTTCGTTGGTTTCAGAGCTATTTGCTTAATCGGAGTCAATATGTTGCCCTGTGTGGTTTTGAGTCAACACCATTCTTGTCATATTCTGGAGTCCCTCAAGGGTCTAAATTAGGTCCACTATTATTTTTAATATTTATTAATGATCTACTAAATATATTGAAATGTGAATTTCTTGCATATGCTGATGATATTAAAATTTATCGTAAAATAATATCCTCCAAAGATTGTATTATTCTTCAAAATGATTTAGATTGTCTTCATACTTGGTGCTACGATAATAAAATGTCGCTGAATGTAAATAAATGTAAATATATTACTTTTACAAAAAAGAAGAATTCAAAAATTAATTTTGTTTATAACATTGGGGGGATTGACTTGGAAAGGGTATTTGAAATTCGCGATCTTGGAGTTTTGATTGACTCAGCATACACTTTTCGCTCGCACATTGACTATATAACTCTAAAGGCAAATAAAATGCTTGGCTTCATTATACGCATCTCGAAACCGTTCAGGAGAACTATGACCATGACCATACTCTATAATGCCCTAGTTAGAAGTGTGCTTGAATATGGTTCTACCATATGGGCACCCAAATATTATGGCCTCATTAATAAAGTGGAATCGGTACAAAAGCGGTTTGTAAGGTATTTGTGTATCAAATCAGGAATTCGTAAATTAATACCAGAATATGTTGACAGAATGCATCATTTTAAGCTTATGAGCCTGGAAAAGAGGCGTTCATTCAACGATTTGCTTATTTTGTATAAAACAGTCAATGGACTAATAGATGCTAATATGATTTCTTATTTTTATTTCAAACTCAGCAAGCATATCCATAGACAACCTCGCCTTTTTCATTTACCAAACACATCTCTTGAAGCTTCTCATAATAATCCTTTCCTACGTATGGCCAGGTTATATAATGATTTCAACAATAATCCTGATCTTGATATTTTTTACTTAAAATTTCTTCAATTTAAACGCTTTGTTTACTGTAATCTTCTTGAATCAAATATTTAACACTGAGTGATCAAGTATAGCTCTAAGCTTACTTTGTACTACATATTAGTTTTTGTTTTGTTCTCTCTTGTATTTACATTATATTCTTATTTTATTTTTTAATTGTGAATTTTGTATAACAAATTTATTACGTTAGTTTTTTACAAATATAGTACTAACTAAGCTGTACATACCCATTGTTAGTATACATACTCGTCGATGTCTTTATTTTATATTTATATTAAGATTGTTTATATGATTGTATGTATATTGTTGGTGTGTCAAATAAATAAATAAATAAATAAATAAATAAATATAATGCAGATAATGTAGGTATGAATCGTAAGTGTGTTGCTATAATTACAACAGCAGGTTAACTATTAAACTTTTTTGAACTTTATAGTTTCGATTCAAAAATTTTGTATCAGTTTGATTCAGTTTATTTTCAACACCATCCTTATGACATATTGGTAAGATTTACGTGAAAAGGAAAAAACATATTTCTTAGGTACGTCGCTGCGTAATTAAGGGCAAATCAAGATACCCCCCACGGAATTGTATACTGATAACTTGTACATTTGTTCTCGTATGCCTTCCGCCTCCACACTTGCTAATGGAAAAGATGTAATTACAAACTTTGTACGTTCAGAAGATATATCCTCAAAGAACATACCACGTACATACTCACTAAAGTATGTTAAGCAAGTTGATAATCTTGTACTTACTTCATAATTAAATTTTCGTGTCTTAATACGAAATAAAAAGTTTGTATGTAAAATTATAATTTCATTCACGACTTTTAACATAATTATTTATAAAATAAAAATCTGCCAATCTCACAGAAACAATCTAGAATTTCCCACGGGCAGTGAATTTGTCTGACAGAGACTAATTAGGTACCTTACAAGAAAAAATAAGAATTAAATTTCGGGAATCTGATGACAATAGAAAATAAATTCAGGTAGGTGGTTCACTTTAATAAATGAAAGACGTTATTTTAAAAACGAATGTAAGTGAAAACTGATAACAGTTAGGTATAATTTAAAAAAACTAGGTAGGTATATAGATTCATTTTATTTATCACCTACCTATGAAATGAAGTATGAGTTATACTCTATAGGAAATAAAAAAAACCGGTTATCTCGATTTTACTACCTCAACACAGCAAATGTATTATATTTTCTTTTCCCTTAACGGGCTTACATGAAATGCCTAAATAGTTTTCAAAAGAAATTGTAGAGATAACAAAAATGTGTACAAGTTGAAGTTACAAACCCATTCTTTTACTAGTCATTTATAGTGTAATTGAATCTGACCGGTAGCAGAGAAGACGACTTGAAAATATATGTTTCAATTTAAACCCTTTGTTGGTGAAGTGAAGATTGTACTGAAACTAAGAAACTCATGAATCACTGAGAAAAACAATTTAAAGTACATTGGTACCTATTAACTCACTTAAACAAGATAAAGGTAGGTACCAAAATATATTGAAATACCGATAATATAATCTAAAACTAAATAGGTACTTATAGTATGTATTATTGACAAAACATTTACATAATTAAATAATAAAAATTAACTTATATTTATATTATACGTACCTATGCAAAGCGAAAAGGAAAAAAAAAGGAAAATACCTAAGTCGTTACATATTTTCCCAAGCTTCATTTTATAAATAAAAAATGGAGCTTAGCTTATCTAAAACTTAGTTCAATCTATTTAGAAACCTTTTTTCAAAAATATATGGCAGGAAAAACTTTTTTTTTGTTAGCGGCCAGTAGGTATAACTAGAATTGAAAACAACAAACCCGCTATGATACGGGTCAGTAATAAAATAATTAAATAAATAATTTATCTCTCATTTTGATTATACATACTAAGTACTAAATATTTCTATGAGAATTTCAATGTTTGCGGCTTAGCCTTTAGCATAAAGTGGGTGAACTCTTTGTTTTGTTTGAATTATTTTATACACACCAATTCATTTTATTTTTTGTTAAAGTAGATTACGAGTATGTTAAACGTAAAGGTAAATTTATGATACACAAAGAACAATATCTTATCTAGTAAGTAAGTATGTATAAATGATAATGCCAACCATTATCATACTTTTTACTTCACAAAGAGTTCAATGTTTGTTTAACGGCGCAAAAAATTCTAGCTTCTCAATTTTATCAAGTCTTATGAATTTTATAAGACACTACCTAGTCGTTTATGCAAACATCAAGTTGAGTTTGCCTTTAGGGTAATGCCTTTGGGACCGATTATTTTACCCAAAAAGGCCGCTTTGTACGTAGAAAAAAAAACAAAATAATACTTTTAATAAATGAGCTTAGCAGTTATTTTACGGCGATTACCAGCAGTTGACTATTAAGTATGTGTCTTTTATATTATAATTGCTACGACACTGAACCCTATTTCAATTATTATTACATTTTCAAATATTTAGGATAGGTCTACATTAGCACATAAAATATATTTTAACCTGATATAAATAACCTTTCAGAATCTCATATCATATTCAAGTACATTACTGAGGATAGATAAAGTCCCAATATTTTAATCTTCATTGAATTTCCGTTCCTTTACCTTAAGACATTGAAAAGCAGCTGCTATTTTTATCACCAGAAACAATAGACCCCCATATTTCTAACGGAGCGGATACTAAAAGAGTGTTGCTATATTTTGTAAAGCTCTTGCTATGTTGGACACCTTAGACCATCGCGATATTCGCTGGAAACTAGGTATGCGGTCATAAAACGGCACTTTTGCATAAAATTCATTGGAACTGCATCTTAAAACTACCTTATATCGGTCGTTTTCCAATAGATTCCATTGAATCATATATTTGAATTGCTTTTGGATCTTAAAATAGTGTATAAATGTGGTTAAATATTTTAAAAATAATATACATAAGCAGTGGAATAAAATGCTATAGTTACATATTTAAGGTTTTCTTAGCCAAGAAAGAATATGAAGTCATCGACTTCTAAATGGAATAGCACTAAATGTATACCTCAACACACTCGGTGAAAAAAGGGTTTCTTACAGTATCACTTAAGGAAATGATCCGTGAACCTTACCACGGCCCTCAGCTATTTGAAATAACCAAACCGTGAATTCTCATAGAATCGTCAAAACTGTAGGAGCGTATTGAAGTTCTTATTTATTACAGCTATATTCTTTTACAATAAAATTACCGGCTTACAATAAAATTTCATAAGATCTAAAGTAGCTTACTTTTGAGCAGCTAAATATAAGCCAATTTAATGGTCGTTGTTCCTATTGTAGAAATGTTAACAGCTATTTTCCGACATTTATAATGTAAAGCGGATTAACCACTCAAAACTGGGAGCGAAGCTTTAGAGTTGTCATCTCATTTTTTATGCAGATTGACTTGAGAATGTTTCCACAACAGTGGCGTTGAGCCTTAACTGACTTAGCTAACAGGGCAAAAATTAAGAGTCAAGCTTGATTGACCTTCCCCTTTACAACTTTGAGGATTATTGACCCAGTTGCGTTTGGTTGCTGTTTGATTAACTACATTATTATGTACATATAAGAGCATAATAAAACATAAAAGCTTAGAGCAAATACGGTTTTTATCGTTATAACTTTTAACCTAATTGATATTTTGAAATACGTACGCTACGTCACCTTGTATTAATATAACGTAAACACAAAACGTAAGACGCTACACAAGAAAGTTGCCGGGACCTCTCATTACGTGAAATTATAAAATTATTTGAGAGTTTACTTTACTTATGATAATAATATTATATTTAAATTGATTGATAAATAAATATAGACATAAATTAATATGTTGTTTTAGTATAATATATTTCATGAATGCTATGGCAACATGCTGAATCCAACCTATCAAATAGCAAGCATTTACCTAACCACTTTATATAAGCACTTATCTAATAGTTCCATCTGATATAACCCTTTCTCCTTAATCACGAATAAACATTAGCTAAATCAAACAAATTGTATAATTTAGTTACATTATTCATTACTTAATTAACAAAGTCCTTCGGAGAAGCAGTGTAACTTTTGTCTGGGGTGACTTTTTAATACACTCACACTTGTTCAAAGGTCATGCCGCCTACATACATATTCACGCCTAAAATTTGATACTCAAGCTTGTAATTTATCTATTATTCGCGTAATATGCTTTTTATATGTAGATTTTCTGATAATATGTAGGTTTTGATGGCAATAAAGAATAAATTGAATCGAGTACCTAATTTTAATATATACATTCAATATATAGATATAATACGTACAAGCAATAAAAAAAGTTACTCGATAATCTACAAAAAGTACCCTTTTTCTAAGTAGGTATTTCTAAGTAAATACATCACTGACATTACGGAAACCTGAAAACTTTATAAACACAACACTAGCGAGGCTCTATACAAGTCAATCAGTGGTAATATGGGTTTAGAGGCAGGCCTCGTTCTCCCGCACCCTGCCTTAAATGTAAATTTGTTTGCTGAAATAAACATGTAGAAGCAAAATAAGACAGATGACTTACAACCACTTAAAGGGATTATGTAAAGGTAATATAGAAAGCATTAAATCTAGACATTTAATGATTTTGTATACTCACAATATCATATCAAATTTAATGGTGTGAAAATTGCTTTAAAGTAGATATAGAAGTGTATTTTTGAAATATACATATAGGCCCACTTTACATTTACTTTGATTGATACGAAATGTCGGTAATGCTTCTAAAGTGGCAATTTACAATGTACATAAGGCTTATTCAAAGACCTATTCGTGCTTACGAACCTGTCAATCTAAGTTACCGCAAGTCCATGACTCGACGGGTCCACTTAGTGCTACGCAATAAACTTGTGTGATTGAACCTGAAACGCAGAGAAGTCCTAGTAGTTTGGCGATAATATTATTTCATTTGATAAATATTGATTAGTAATAGCAAAACGAGTTGTTACGTTGAGATTAGATAAGGAAATAGGCAATTAAAATATTGTGTGGCAATGCAAGTTTATCGACAACGTCATTTATGTACTCCAATTGCGCAAGAAACGTTAGGAATGACAGCTCTCAGCAATATATTGGGTAAATAGTGCCCTTAAAATTACATAAATCCTATAACTGTAAAAAAATACATCTAAGAAGGCCCCGGCGAGATTCGAACTCACGATCTCCTGTTTACTAGACAGGCGCTTTAACCAACTAAGCCACGGCGCCATTGGGAACTGTGTCAAATTTATTTTAAGCATAGTTTTCACCATACAATGAGTTCGAAGACAAATATTTACGGAATGAGTTTTATGAGTTGAATATATCATGAGTTTAAACTGAAAAACTAGCCTGAATAAATATCGTCTATTATGAGAATGATTGAATCAAAAATAGTCTAGGTATCACATTGATAATTCTATTTAATATAATTATGAACGGATGTGTTTGGCTAACTTTGAAATTTTAATGAAAGATAAGTCAAGAGATTTAGTCTTTTATTAAGAGTAATTCCTAGTAAATTAAATTGCACAAAAATATAAACTCATACAAAATTGATATGGACTCTCGTCCAGGCCCCGGCGAGATTCGAACTCACGATCTCCTGTTTACTAGACAGGCGCTTTAACCAACTAAGCCACGGCGCCCTTTTGTTGCAGTCCAAAATTTTCAACTCAATAACCCTAATAATGGAATAATGGAATTAATATAATCAAGAATTATGTAAAAGATTGTTACGCATCAAAATATTTTGGTATAACATGATTAACTTAAACATAAAGCACGACAAACGAACATGTCCACGCAATATTAGAAGTCATAAATTAAGTTTTCCCTAATATTTTGATACCAAATTTATCTATATGAATGTAAACTTAGTACCTATAAAAAAGAAAATGTGAATAGGAGATGATTTAAAATTTCCATAATGTTTTTGTAAAAATCAATGAAAATATACATTACAATAAAAGTGAAAGTATAATTTTATGATAAAACTTGTATAGATATTTCACATTTTTGTTTAAATATTTTAATCAACGAAAACACCTAGCGCTGACAATTTAAAATGTGGCGAACCACTTTATCAATACCCGTAAATCGTATTATTATATGAATATTATTCGTATCCATGAGGAATGTTTATTTAATCGTATCGTGCGCTACATCCCTTTATTTTGAGAGGTAACGGTAAAATCTAATTTCGACGAAACAGAACAATCGAAACGTTTGCCACGTGAACATATCGAAGCTATTTATGATTTCATGGTGAGCGCGAAAGAGGATCGTTGCTACTTCCTTCAATTACAGTTTCCTAAATAGGTACTATCTACTGATCAATCATAAAGCAAAATTATTGTTCAATATCTAGTCTTGTAAACATGTATTTCTACTTGAAGTCATATTAAAAGAAGAACTGATTAATAAGAGATAATTAAAACAAGCGATATGCCATGTAACGTCACTATATTAATAAATATAGCTGACAACGTTTACATTAATTGTACCTACTTTAAATATATAACAAAGTAAACTTTACATGAAAACAGGGCTTAAAATTAAATACAATATGTAGATAATCAACCTTTATTCCGACTCGAATAATTATGCATATCCAGCAGAATTTCCGACATTACGGACCACAGTCGGATAATAATATTTTTTACTGAATCTCATTAAGGGACCCGAATTTTAGAACATTCTTTACATTTTTAATTCCGTTTCCACGAGGCTTTGCTAATCCATTTATCTTTAGGCAGATTTCCTATAAAAAATCAATAATTAACCGTTGAAATAATTGTACAATTTAAATATGTATAGGCATTAAATTAATAGTGGAGTTAACGTTTAACCATTTTAAAAACTTTCTTACTTCTAATATTAAGAAGATAGTTCGTTATTTCTTTAGGAGTGCGCTATGAGGAAATAAATGATCAGCGAGTTACAGTATAATATTTACATAACTTATTTCATAGATAGGTATTAAAATATTATTAGGTTTTGAAAGTCTGTACTAACCTGACACAAATATTCATAATACTCGTACTGGTGGGTCGAATAACGCTCATTCTCATATATACATTAGGTATTTCCTCAGCGGAAGCTAATGTCGAATTCCCTTTACAAACTGGTGTAAAACTTTCGTTTGTGCGCCACCACGATTTAAGTCCACCCTTTTAACAAGAACAATGCATTCCACCTCACCTATGTGCATTCATTAATTAGCAAGAAATAACTGCCTTACTTGTCGGTACTCCGCTTTAATGTGTAGGTAGTTCAGACTTTGTAGAGTTCAAGTTGGAACTTCTTGTTTGTTGTGAGTACCTAGAGTACGTATATTTATCTGCATAGTTTAAATCTTCATTCAATCTTGTTTTCGTAGACTGTCTATAATTAACTAGCCTTTCCGCCGCGCGGTTTCACTTGCGTTACTTTTTCCATAGGATTACGGAGATACACTGTAGGTTACGTTTCTCCTCAATAATGTAGCTTTCCATTGGTAAATTAATTTTTCAGATCGGTCCGGTTATTTAAAAAATCTAAATTAGCTTTCTTAAGATTTGGTTAACATAAATTGATGATATATGGATCGCTCTATTTTTGTTAAAAGTACAAAAACCTCCACAAAACAAAGTTCGTTAAATTATTATGAAAACTTTACTTGCTTAAGCAGTTTTGAGTTTTATAGTTTAATAATGTACACATCTTATATAAATACCTACATTCTTAAAATTTTACCGGCCATCTACGTAGTACGTGCCACTTAGAAACTTGGTCATAACTTTAGGTCCTGAAGTTAGCATAATGTATCGTTAGTTGGCAAGTCTACTTTATCAAGTAGGCAGGACAAGTTATGCTTGTAGTTCTATTTCATTTTGACTTATTTCCGTTGAAGTTATTTAATTATTTTGTATCCAAACAGTAGATTTATATCTACATATTAAATATATTATTCTGCTGGACTTGTTAAATGTATTTGACATTAAAATTAGATTTAATATTACATAAGGATTACTTTGAACAAATTAAAGTGATTCAAAACTTCGGTATCGATTTGACGTTGGGCATCAAGACAAAGTTATAGATAGGTATATACAGATATACATTTATTCATCTATTAACTCTTTCAGTCTTGGTGGCTAGTGTCACTAACCACCTATTTCCGATTTTTTTATTTACAATCTATACCATCTAGGGACAATAGATTGAATTACCATGAAAGTTCAAAGTATGCTTGACGTGATCTGATCGATTGGCTCTTAATAAATTAATGATAGTTGTCATTTAAATTTAATTGAAAATTGCGGTAGCTTAGTTTTGTTCAGGTGTTTCTTAAAAAGTCTGTGAAATGGGTACATAAGCTTTTTTCTTCAAAGTTTTTAAGTTATTGTATTCTCATATACCTACTTTAGACGGGTTTATATAAGAAATCTACTACTTTTGTGTTTTCGAGTGTATTTACAACGAAAATAAAAGTGGTTAGTAAACTAACCACTGTGACTGTCGCCGGTTTATTGTCATAATTAATATGAAGCTTGTGCATGTAACTATAAGTGTTTTTTTCGTATTTGTTCCGGTATGTCACGCCGGTATAAGGATAAATATATCGCAGAATATTAGCTGGAAGACATTTCTTCAGGTAGCGAGAGTATTTGTGATGATGAGGATGACGATGGGACATAGAATGTCTCCGAAAGTCAGCTTAGCATGTCAAAATCTATATTTCTGCATGCTAAGCTGGATAAAGAGAGGTCATCATCGGAATCAAAGTTGTCATAATCGGAATCAAAGTTATCATAATCGGAATTACTTGAACTTCTCCAATCAAATCACCTAACAACAGCGGATTTAGCTGACATTCTATGTCTCCCTCGTCATCCTCATCGTCACAAATACTCTCGCTATCTGAAGGAATGTCTTTTTGCAATATTCTACATTTTTATATTTTAGCCGGCGCGACATACTGTAACAAATACGCAAAACTTATCGATCAGAATCAGGATTCTACAGAGTCTAGTACCGAAAATTCAAACATATTTTTTGTCACGTTCTGGACTATTGTGTTGTCCGTGTGACTTTTTAATTTATAAAAAATGGCAGTCATCAACACATCGGGACCTAATCTAATTGACCCTGAAAGAATTTAGACAAAGCGTACCTATAGCAGGCGGCAGCATATGTCAAAAATAAACGAAGTCCCGATTCATAAACAGCAGCAACTACGGTTACTTGGCCTTGGCCTCTTCTCCAGGACCCCATGTATTAATTACACAAGCTTACAGCCCCCCAAGAAATTCGTCTAGAATGTCGCCAACAACCTGAGAGGAGCACTTCGAGGAGATGCTGCAAATATAGTACTAAACGATCTAAAGTGCGTACTGTATAGCAGTGCAATACGCGTAACGTACCCCTTTGTCTTTGTAAAGGAAATAGATGTTTTTCAAATTTTCACACAATATAATGTTTACATTAGTTTTACCTGTGGAAAAATCGGAAAAATCAATAAAAACCTATGGTATAAATAAATAATATACATAATTCATGATATTTTAATTTTTACCGATAGTCATGGTGGTTAGTGTCACTAACCACCTCATTCCTCGAAAGCCTTAACATGTAAATTTTTTTTTCCTACCTTCGGTATTATTTTAGTTGTAAATGATGCTAAAACTAAAATAAAAATTATTAAAATATTCTTAATGTAAAAGCGTGACTGAAAGAGTTAAGAGAAGAATTTCCCATGACATACACGAGTAGGCATTATCACAGAATAGCATGATATGTTTATTTTCGCGAAAATTAAGACAGAATACCCTCTTAAAATGGAAGTCATCAAAAGTATAGAGCCCCGTGAAGATCAAGGCGCAAATAACTTTTATGTCAGATTTCATTTTGTATGCAAACAAAATTAACAGTTCAAAAGGCTCTCATTTACCAGCGGGTCACCACGAACCCTCGGCTCATTTTTTATGTAGATTGCGTCGAAGAAAAGTTTCACAATATCAGTCTGCGACGCGAGAGCCCTGCAACGCTCCTTCGGGACCACCCTTGTATTAAATTTAGCCGAATTCTACTGTCTACCATTCGAATACTTTACAAGATACTCGAGTGCCGTGAAATCCTTTAGAATAATAGACAAGTACTCCTAGTACCCCGGTGATATACTGAAACGCTTGTGCAGTTTACCTACAGAAGAATTCTGAAATGTTTCCAATGTTACTTAAAATGCATTGCCATCTACATACTGCATGTGCATGCAAATATCACCAACTCTATACATATACATCGCAATGTAAATGTAGCTGGTAATTTTTCATGAATTTTAAATCATCAGTACGCAAGTTATTCCTTCTGTAGTTGTTCAAGTTAATAGCACGTGTAAAAATTATAATTAAAGTCCCTCATGTGACATAGCTAATTTTAAGTCAGGTTGTAGTTTCAAGTAAAATATACGGTTGGCCATTAGCGGGGAGGACAGTATGCATTACTTCGCAGTAGGATTTTGCATTTCCATCTTATTGTTGCTCTGCCCTCGTTTGGATGCAAATATTTTATAGTTCAAGCCCGAGCGAGCCGTCCCGCATTTTAGTTTCTTTCGCTTCCTGTAATTTGCTTTCGTGATGTTTTTTCTCCTTTTCATCTCGCTTATTCCAATTTAAAACGGAACGTGCATAAAAACCTCGGATATTATTCGAAGCTCGCGACGCTCTTTATTAAAGAATACTCGATTTTAGCATTTATTGTATTGTCTTTAAAATTCAATTTGGTGTAATCATATTTGGTAAATCCAATTCGTGGTATTAGTTAATAATCGTACTTTAATACACGACCGTCATTCTATCATATCCCTTTATTATTCCGCTTAGTCTTTGTTTAAACATTATTTTAGTTGTATTGAAGTAGGACACATTTTTCTTTTAATGCTTACCTACATTATATATTTGAAGGTGTGAGAATATAACATAACGCGAGAATGTGCGGAATATGTTATATTTTATTATTGCATGTCTAATAAGCCTAACGTTAATTTAGCATCAGGATCATTATATATTTTTTAGGTATCGTTTTTTTATTTTTGTGGTTCTTTAGATATTCTTAAGTACGGAAATAAGAGTTCTTTACCTACCACAATTTTACCGCAAATTTCTTCAAATAATAGTTTTGAATTGGGTCAATGACCATTTCGCTATTATACCCTTTAAAAAAATTTATTATCGTAGTGGAAAACTTCAAGCTTAAACTCTTAACCAAGCATTTATTTTAACTGTAACTATGTGTTCATTACACGTAGTAAATTCAGCTAAGATATAACATTCCTCAAAATTTATAATTAATACAAAACGTAAAAATGTCTTACCGTTAAATAATTTTAAGTATATTCATGAAAACTACTTCCATACGAACATTACTTCTATAACTTGGTACATTAGCGTACTGTATATTTAACTTTATCTAAAAACTTTAATACAGCATAGAAATATTCATGCAGAGTGTATGCAAATATATATATAACTATGCATTTACATATTTCACGAGACCAACATATTTCTTAGTTCAAAGTAACAAAGTGCACCTGTTATAGCTATCATTAGCATCAAAATGACAGTTGAGACTTTGGACTTTAAATGCCTGATCGTTCGTACTCCCTGTGATGCAGATACACCCACATGTGAATTTAAATTAGTTTAATTTATCAACCCAAGCAGACTACAATCCAATTATTTCACATTTAACGAGAGTTTGATAAAAATCTAGCATAAATGAGCTCGTTGACAAGCCGCCAGACTGGAGTTCAGCCAGACTTGGGTACACGCTGTGGCTTTTTATGTAAGTACGCACCAAATTCCCTACCAGAAGTGTACTCCGTTTTAATTTACCCATTTTGGCACGTCCCGACGGAACTGCGGATCATTTGTATTAGGAATACGGATAATATGATCCGAGAGGCGACGACTAAATTACTCGACGCCCCTTCGAGAGTTAGTCGTTTGCGTTATTATGAGCCTCCTGAAAAGCCTTTAGTTGCTTCTGTAAACATAAAGCTACGGCTGAATTCGGAAAAATAATTACGCTGTATGAATATATTATTTTTATCGTCGATTCGAGTTGTGTTATTTTTATGCGAGCCGCTTTTTGACTGTTATTTTTATTCGTGAATGTGGTACGATAATCACGTATCAGGTTTATATCTCCCGGTGCGGGATAGGTACAGAATACCACTATTTCAGTTATATTTTTTTGCTGTGAGTATCATGATATTTTTTTATTGAAATTGATGACATCAATAAATATTGCAATTACCGTTACAGTAGATATGACGGCTACCTCAATAAATATTAATACAATTGTATTATTTATGTAATGATATGGACGAAGGAGATAATAACACAAGACCAAAAGAATAATTGCTCTCAAGAAGCTGGAGCTCATCACATCACCATATATTCGTAGAAAATGAAATATACCTATAATTATAGCAATACCAACCTGAAAAAAACATATTGTTGCCTTGTTTTTACTATGCTACGAACCATAAAAAGATGCCAGAAACAGATAACTCAGAATTTACATTCAATTGCCTGGTAGAGCTCCGAACGTAAATGTACGCGACTTTAATACACCCACAAAATAAATTAAGTGCTCATACGGCAAATTACATTTGGCATTGCGTAATGCGTATTTCATCGGCAACAACACGAATGCTTCAAACGAATAAACAGCGTGGCATTTTCCGCTAGAAGTAGCAAATTCGACAGGCGTGATTCAAACCCAAACCGGCCAGAGAATGGACACGCCACTCTGTAATCTGTCCCGGCAAACCGTGCGCTGCATAAATTAGCTGTAGTTAAAAGCTCCCTTTTAATGGGAAGGCCAAATGAATGGGCAACTCTGGTCAGCGCTAGCGCTTTTACCGAATTTCGAGCCGAAATCGTAGAAGGCTAATAGTAGATAGCACAAACCGTGTGTGCCGACCGCAAGCATTTAAAATTGCGCTTTGCTTCAACGCCTGTTGGCGACGCTTCTAGCAGAACTAATCGATGTACGGTTGGATAAACCAAAGGTATTTTATTTATTTATTTTTTGTAACATTTTATAACTTGTAACTATACTATTAATATAAATATTATATTTATAAAATGTATGATTCAAAACGCATAATAATGATTTTAGATTCTAGATGCTAGCGTTTAGTTTTAGTAGGTATCTATTCTAGTACAGTCCTATCAAAATAGTATGAATTATCTCGTACTGAATTTTCATCACAGCCATACCATTAATTTATATAATTCTTTGATAACTAACTGTATTAATATTAATGTGAAATAATACGAGAATCCTCTTAGTATTCTAAGTTACACGTCCAAATATTTGTAAAGCCTTCAGCGTATTCGCATGACTTTCATACGAGAATTATAGCAGTCGTTTTCTTAGCTCATGCCATTTCTTCACCTCTATGGGTACATCGCAAATTTACGTTACACGCATACTGATTCAACTGAGACATGTAAATCTCAGTAACCCCTTTCATAAACCTCTAGCACGTTTTCAATGTTTTCGCGATGAAAATGAAATAAACATCTTAATCTGTTTGTTTATCAAATAAACTCGGATTAAAGTAATAAATCTCCATTCAATGTAAGTCTTTGAGATTTGATGGTTCTGACTTCTGAATAATTTTAATTGATTTAATAACAGATTAAAAACGATAAGAGAATCCCTTGAAATGCTCATCTGCTAATCTCATTAGTGATCTTATGTTATTATATTACATGATATTAAATTATTTTTATAAGGCTTCTAGTTGCTGATAGAAAACGTGTTTTGAATACCTAGTAACAATTTAAACATGCCTTAAGATAAATTAAGGAATATTCTTTAAATTTGAAAGCTGAAATATAGTTTAGGTAGAAATATCTTTGAATTTGTATTAGCACCGTTCGTTCGTATAAAATGTTTTAATTAAAACATAAGTAGGTATATAAAAGACAAGACTTGACATACATTTTAGTAGGTACAGTTGAATATTTTAAGATACGACAACAATATTACGCTGTCAATTAAATAAATTCAGCAATACAACATCAAAGATAGAACAGAGCCACAACAAAAATTGTTACCCAGTTACTTAGCCTCATTTCCACGCCGATACAACGAACATTCAGCTGAACGTTAACATTTACGAGAGAGCGATCCCCATTGTGATATAAGGACTGAATAATAAACCTCAGGTGTACAATGCTAATGCGGGAATCTTCGAGTGACGGAGCACGCGCTGCGATTACCGCCACTGCCATTTGTAAGGCTTCATATCCACTCGAGTCTCTAGTTGGGCTACCCAATTTGAGTGGCCACTCTGGTATCTTTCAATTTATTTTAGGTAAAAAATAATTGGGCTATATATTTTGAGTTCTTAAAGTTGATAGTCTTGTACAAAAAAAGAAACAACGCGTTGATGCTTGTAATGATTTAGTTTTGGATGGGGTATTATTGT
Source organism: Thyatira batis (assembly GCA_905147785.2). Lineage (NCBI taxonomy): Eukaryota > Metazoa > Arthropoda > Insecta > Lepidoptera > Drepanidae > Thyatira > Thyatira batis. The sequence goes on along the minus strand of LR990496.1, from coordinate 4,566,903 downwards.
TATGTAGGTACGTCATTTTAGGGTTGAATTTTATGACTACTTCCATGACACACGTTGAACATACTACTGCATTCTAACTATATGCTTTATACTCCATTGTAAAGACGTAAAAAAACTCTAGATCATGACCTGCAATGTTATCAATGTGTGATATCTAACTCGTAACGATTAAATATCACATGTAATTTTAATGATAATATAATTTTTTACAAGATTTCGGCAGTGAAGGCACTCCTTTACTTTAAGAAATTAGCCTATTTAGTAAGGAGCTATTTTAGGTAGCATAATAATGTAAGGCAAGCTTAGCTACATCTCTTAATCTGCACTGTAAACGCGATACGTTTCTTCATTAACATGCCGCGAGTCGGAAACAGGCAAGGCCCGCCACACCAACCGCTGCGCACGATTCAACCATAATTCCGGAATGTTTTTCCGCCCTTTTATTATATTCGCACAGTTTGTATTTACCTACGGTTATTCTTTTGTTTGCGAATGTATATATTATTTTCATTCAACGCCGTAACTAATGTTTTATGGCGGTTCGAGAAACCAGAGCCACTCTTTTTTGTGAGAACCAAACGTAATTCTTATAGTATGCTTCTCGCAACAATGTAGTTACATTAAGATTGCTGCTGTGTATTGGTACCTTATTAATTAAATATTTCATATTAAAGTGTATTTAAACAATACTCAATTCAATACGCAGCCGACGTTTATTAACTAAGTATACCTAAGGCTAAATAATAACTAACTTTGTGTAATCTATTTCAACTAACAATTTTGATCTATGAATTTGGAGTGATTTGATACTTGTTTATTTTAGTACTAATATAATTTAAGAATATTAATAATACAATACATAGCTGCAGTAATCTTCTCTATATCGTAAAAAACTCGTGGCGTAATTAGCGTAACCGGAGGGATTAAATATTTAATTTCCTAACAGGAAAATGGTGAAACCACAATAATTAATTACTTTTCTTCACGCCCGCTTAGCAATATTTTCACCACCAAAAAACAAGGCGCACATCTATTGTGATAGCTATGTTGAGAGGTTTTATATACATACCTACACATGTACATATAATAAAATCGAATTGAAGCTAAACATAGAGAAATAATGAATAAAGTTTTTGTTTTCAAAATGATATATGATTTTTATTTATATCGTACAGATCAAACTTTTTATTAGCTCGGCGATTATAACCAAAATCTAAAATACATCCGAATTGTACGTACTTAATTGAATATTAAACAAATATCAAATGCATACGAAATAATTTCGTTATTGTTTTAACATCATTATGAATCTATTAATAATGGCGGTTCCGACATGCGACCAAAAGCTTTTATACAGGGTATATGGAGGAAGGTTTTTAGCACAGGCTGTGCTACGCACTTAATTTATGCTCAGTAAATTTATTATTGCAGATTGGAGCCAGCGAAACCGCAGAAAGAGTTATTTGTGCAATAAATAATACTAAAACTTCTCTTTATTGTTCCCCGAACATTCTATAGGGGTTGGATTTACGATTTTTATTGCTTAACTGAATTGTTTTTATATTATAAGTAATGTTGTCTTTTGAAATTTTGTCTGTACAGTTTATTCTCCACAGGGTCAAACAAGCTTGCTTATTCTTCCATACATACATTTCATAAGCTCCAACGATATGATAAAACTCAATATTGACTTAATATATTAACCTCATGATCCCTCTCTGCTTTCGTCTAAGCTTTCCGCTTGCCATGTTTTTTTTATTAGGATACACTAAAGTGTGCTGAAGTGATGATGATGAAAATAAAAATAAAAAGAAATGAACCACAAATAAATTCCAAACAATAGCAATTAATTGTGTTACTTATTGTGTTAATTACTGGGTACATGAATAAGTAAAGAAATCTGCTTTAATGCACAAAATGTCGATTATCACTTTGCTCGAGGCGACACTCCGGCTGTATGCTTTTGTTAACAATATTTTTTCATTTTATATTAATACCTACGTAGTTACGTAACTGTTTGAAAATTGCATGTTACCGTAGAATATACATTATGTTCATGCAACTAGTAACATAGTAAGTAACTGATAGAATGTCGCTATCCGGGCTGTGTGTGGTCAGGACTGCTGATTTAACACGTTGTGGTTTGATCCTGGCACATGCAATCACAATGGATATTATAAGCAACTATCTAATCGTGATTTGGAATGGAGATATTTATTGTAGGTCATCTGTTATCACTGCCATATGTTTGATAAAACATATACAAATATGTAAGTATTCCAATTACACATTAATGGTAATTAAAACTTGGCAGGAAAAATATAACTGCAAAGATTTCGTTTAACGTCGACATGATATTTCGATGTAAGATTTAGTAAACATGAAATATGGATTCTTAATATCAGTTAAAGTTTCTTAATGAAACGTTTGCAGTTTAAAAAAACATGACGTTTTAATCTCTGTTAGAATAATAGTCATTGCAAGGAATGCGTATGTCACAGTATATGTCGCTTAGGGACGTAAATACAAACAGTGGAACGTTCTCACTATGTATAAATTACAGCAACCAAGCTAGCGCAGGTTTCCGAGCACTTCATAGTTGATGTAGAATAAGCAACAACTGAATTTTATTAAAATTTGTTCCTAAAACTTGCTGCATATTGGAATTCAAAAAATCAAGATTATAGCGGTTTCCAGATTGCTACACACTCACAAACATTCGCCTTTATAACATTTGTGTGATTTATGGATATAATAATAACAACCTAAAATATATATAACCTATAAGGACACTTGTCATATTGAGGACCCCTCAAATTAAAATGAAATTTAAGAAACTTAAATTACTGAGGTTGCGTAGTGGTTCAATTTAAACCGGCCAGCCGTGGCATATTCCAATATTTTATTTTCGTTTAGAAATGCGATACGTTCTTTACCGTTGCGGTGGCTCGCCGTTCGATTCAATATTGTGGCTGTGTATCGGCAGGTAATCCTATAAACCAGCACGGAAATATTCGCTTTCAGAAAGTTCATAATACTGTTATATTCTTAGCGTGGCGTCACTGGCATATACGATATCAAAGTTGGTAGCATGAAATAGTTATTGATAGTGCGGAAATTGGCACTATTTCCACGCACTTTTCTGAAAATGTACTTGGGTAACAATTGGTACATACTACACTAACGTTGATATAAGTACATAATTAATATGCACAACTGGTTGAAACTAGTGTGTCTGCAAAACCGTTCATAACCTATAGATACACTTCATAATTATTTTATCATACGAAATAAAAATATGAAATGACAACAGTGAAGAGAAGTAGATAACGAAGATTTTTATTTATTTATTTATTTATTTATTAGATCACCAACAAGACACACATCAATACATTAAAAAAGACAAGTACAAAAGATATAAATCGTAAATGGTGTCCCAATTACAGGTGACGACTACAAGCACTAATAAAGGACACACAACAGAACCAAAAATGAGAGAAATAATTAAAACTAAAGATAAAATTTAAACATAAATAAATAACTTACTTACCCTAAATTTACACAAGACTCATAAAATAATAATAAAAAATAAAATCAAGGCTAAAAATTAAATTAAATCAACATAAATGACTATAATGCATTACTCTAAGTATTTAATCTAAGTTTGCGTTGAAATCAAGATGCCAAAGCAAAAACTCAAAATTTTAAAATAAGAATGCCAGTAACGCTCTTCATCCTATTATATTATAATCAGTCAAAGATAAGGATTGCAAGAATGATTAGAAGGAGATTTGGAGTCTTAAAATTACATCAACGTTATTAAAACGCTATGAGTATCTAGGTAAGTATCAAGAATTCGTTCCATTGCGATTTGGAAAAAACATACACGAAATACTAAAATGAACACTGAAGAACTATATTTTCAATTGAAAATACACGTTATAAATAATGAGTATACAACTCATATAAACTTTCAGTATGGCGTTAATTATTTACATTCCCAAGTGGTGCTTCATGCATGTAGCTTCTACTACGAAACGAAGTTTGTATTTAAAATTGCTTATCCGCAGATTCTCGTAGCGACGTCTGTTCTCAGTCAATAGCACTTAAGACATCCACCAAGCTGAGAGTTTCTAGGTTACAAGGTCCCCGATGACCTGTTTTATAGCTCGTTAGTGGGCCGCTCTGTGATTAATGAAAACTTAAAAGCACATACCCAAGCATGTTCTCTCTATTGCATTTAAACTAATGAGGATAAAAAATATGTGGTATTACCTAATAATTATGTTGCAAAATCAATTGATTTTGAATTGTGATATACCACAAAATATATAAATCTCTTTTGTAATCATACTAGTGTATTTGAACCTCATAAAATAATTAGAAAAAAGATATGGCTTACACACACACACACATGGATATATTCAACTTCTTTGTCACAGCATAAACTTTTATTTCAATATAACGTAGCACATTCTATCATCCGTTCTATTTTGATTAAAAAAATATCAATATTTACATTCAAATATTGCTATAAATTAATAGACTACTTTGCAATAAAATAATTTAACAACAGTAAAATTGTTCCGACCTATTGGAATGATAAATCTCAAAGTGTAGGTATATTATGTAAAATGAAACAAAAATTAAGACCGTATAGTAAGTGCATTCAAGTAATCAGTGTAATCGTGTGTCACGACACGCGCCTTCAATTTCCATTTCCGAATAATAAATTATCGCGTAAAAGCGCACTCTCTCTAGAGAAGTGACCATAGATAACAAAAAACTTCAGAAGGGCCATTTGTGTAAAATGATTTTGCATGTTAAAATTTTACTGTGTTTGTGTTGGTTATATGTATTTATTGGAAAATGTAAAAACATTAACCTACACAAGATAGAGTGGTACGTAATAGGGGTGATTAATGGCAGCGTGCGTCAGATTCTAAAGTGCAATACGAGATGGGTATTACGTATTGCTTCGATATGAACATATACATCAAATGTCTACATATCATGGTATAATTCACTGTTGTTAGTAACCTCTATTCTCTGACTGACTCATTCTTGCACCCCACAGAGGCAACCCTGACAGGGGATTAGCAGCGAGATTGCTCCAGGGTAAGCGATAGATAGTGCCGCGGTTGTAAATTCAAAGCTACCCCGCGGCAGGCCATTCTTTTTGTTGTTTGTAGCTTTCACACTAGTTTGCATGACGTTAGTTGTTTCCCTACAGTTGCTTTGCAATCTCCGCGGTTGTAATATCTTTTGAAGAGAAAAAGATGTGCGTGGTGCGGAATTGTAAATCACTCGTGTTTATTGCCATGAAATTGCACGCCACTCGTTACACGCTGAATCTTTATTTTTCCAGTGGATGCTATTTATTTAAAAGGTACTTTAACGATTCCAAGTTTATTTTCCATTTTGTACAATCAGAAATAAAAGATAAAAGCTGTTCTGTTACAATTAAAAAGGTAAACATGAAAATTGTACTTTAAAAGTTTTTCGTTTTGAAAAGGAGTAGTAGGTACCTACAGTCTATTTCGAGAGTTTTGTGTACTAGCTACAACTTATTTCAAGAAAATAACTAATACCTTTTACCGATTTAAAATATTGTTATTATACAAATATAAAGCTGCATCCATTAAAACAAAGCATGCATAAAATTTTATTTTCTTTCCGTCGACGACGCGACGCCATAATGGAAACAAGGACAAGCCTGTAATACCGTGCAAACTTGTTATTATTTCTAGACAGCCACTTGTCTTTGAAGGAAGTGTCTCTTCATGAATTTATTTCATTATCTAAATTAAAAGTGGACAGTCAAACTATAGACACAAGATATAAACATATTCATTTCAGGCTTTTCATATCTTTTCAACCTACATATGTATGGTGTAAAGTGTGGGTTAATTTCCCACTAAGATTAATCAATATTCTTAGTAAAATGTTATAAGGCATCCACATAATTTCAGAACACATTTCCAGGGATTGCTCCGAATACCTTTCTACCTACGAATTTAATCGATAAATAAAATCGCATTAAGGGAGCATTTCAGCGCCGAACAAAGTATGTCGTAGGTATTTACTGAATTCGTGTTGATAAATCAGGAAAATACTTAATGCAGCTCAAATTTGACACGTGAAATACATTAAATCAAACAATCCACTGAATCATTCCATACGCTATCGAATTGAATTTGAAACTCATTGATTGTAACTGTTATTGTCTTTACAGCCAATCCAGTGATGGATCACAATTTGATCCAGGTTGTTAATCACTGTGAATTTATGTACCGTTGTGGATACCCGTTGAATAATCCTGATAGATCTTCCAATGTCCCAGTTACGAATAACAATCGGTTTGTACATTTGTTTATACTTAGGTACCAGTGACTTCCCAATAGTTTTGTTGTACTTTTGTTTCACTTAACCTGTTGTTCGACAAAGTTCCCATCTCGTTTCAGTCAATATCAATATTTGCTTACGAAAATGAAAGGGAAACTTTTCTTTGTTTTCCTAGATCGATATTTCGATATTGAAACTTTCCGCTAGAAAGCTTTGCCTTCTGAAAAATGTGTAGGTGTTCGAATTCAAGAGTTAGGGTGGCGTTTTATTGGTTTACCTAGTATTCGTATATCTACCGGAACAAAGACAAAATAGTGGCACTATTCTAGAATTTAATAGTAAAATTTGAATCTGAAGGCATCATAAATCTATGTTTTGTTTACTACTATTACTTTATTACTATTATTGGTAACCCCCGTACATAAAAGTCAAACTCCATGTACACATGATACATTACTTTAAGCTTTTAAGAGACTTGTTCCCATATCAAAGGGCCGATAGCAAAGAATTAATAATACCTTTGGGTAATCGTCAATGGAGTCAGAACGAGAAAGGTGCTTAAGTAAAGGGAAGCAAAGGAGCTTTACTTATCTTTTCTTTACTTTGAACCCGGAGTGCTGAGAGTACCTAAAAGGTGATTAAGATTCAGCTGATTAGTTGAACTTGAGAATAAGATATTGCTTTTACTTTCGTGCCAGTTTGTGAGTGGGATAAATAGTTAAAGTTAAAATAACGCTTCAGGCGATTTTGTAATGGTGCGTGTGGTCGTAATTAAAATTAAAATCTTAAGTGTTACACTTAAGATTTTAATTTCCCTACAGATCATTAACGACGTGATTCAAAGACTTTGTAAGAACTGTTAATAGACCAACAACTTAATGCCTTTTGTAGAGCCTAGAGAGAATTAGATCGAGTTAATCTTATTGACAATGACAATATAGATGATAGATAATGTACCAGTAAATGACTTTTGTCATTATAATAACTATTTTGATAAAGCTACCGTATGTCAAATGAATTCTACGCCTACCTGTGTATACGCAATATACGGCACTAATTGCACGACTAATAACAGAATCGTTGCCAAATATCTGATATTCATGAAAGCACAGATTATGACTAATCACAAATTAGGATTTCACTTGACTATTGCCTCATCTATTAGAACCTACTCGATTGTGTATTATTAGTAAATATCGAGGGACATTTTATATACACGGTCAATGAGATAAGCAGAGCTGGTGTATTTTATACACTCAATAATTATACTTTCTTCTAATATTAGTTATGCATACAATAATCTTTTTTAATACTATATACCTATAGCTAAGCCATGGCCGATTTCATCAGTCAGTTTCAGACGTATTTTTTCAGTGCTTCCGTGTGATATCGATATCTGTCTAAAAGTCGGCGAAAGAAACTTGGTTTTTCACAAGACTTTAGAATGTAAATAATAACACATAAATAAAATAATTGTGTCAACATAAAGTATTTTTTAGTTTTTTTGAATTAAATAGTAACATGTTAACTTCTATTTGACTACAAATAGTAGGTATGTAAAGTAACATCAAAGCTTTTAATATGCTGCTTTCTAGAGAGTCCTTACACCTTACACCCGCGTCAATGTCATTTTGTTCATTAGCAACCAGTGCTGGTGTGGTAAAGCGTTAATTATTATGTGGTTTTGTGGTCAACCCTTTTTGATAGAAGTGGTTAAGCGTGCAATCGTGATCTATTTAATGGCTAGCCATAGTTATTAAAAATAATATTTTTTAATCTCCCTAAATAACGACTTTATATATGTAAATTATGACTAAATATGTTAATAATTAATAGGTCGTGTTTCAGTCACCTTCTAAATAATAATAGCAAAAAATGTGTAATAAAAACATAATTTTTATTTTTTGCTCCATGAAAGTCAAGATTCGTCTAAGATTGTCATTAAAATTACATTCAAGTGTTGTTTAAATTAAACTAAGCGGGGCTTATTCTTTGGCAACCAGATGGCAAATGTGCCATACATACCTAGGTATATATGCTACATACATGTATGTATGTATATATGCTAACACTAAGCAGATTCAGAATAAACCGACAAACATGTTCCTTCATTCACACAAATGTTTGACCTCAGTGGGAATCGAACCCACGTCCAACAGCTAAACAGTCTATGTACCTAGCGTATAAACCAAATGCTTTTCCTGTTTACTATACATCATCATCATCAATCAGCTCATATACGTCTCCACCAAAGGGCACGAACCTCCCCTAACAACCAAGGGGTCTAGGCTGACTATAAATAGCGATTAGGTATTATTTAGTGGATATCGCTATTGACGTCATTCAAATAATAAACCAATCTAGCTTTTCGCACTCACAAACATATCGAAAGTCACATGTTAAAAATATAATTAAGTCTCAATTAGATTGCCGAACACCTACGAGCTCCAACGTGCTCTAAATAATAGAAACAATAATGTCAATATTTCATACGTGTAAAAGTTTACAGAAACCAAAAGCTTCGGACAAAGGCAGTTGAATTTAAAATACTCCAGGCATACTTATACATATCCGAAGGCGAAGCATCTTTCACTGAGTTATTGTGTTAAAAGCCGAATACATTTTTCATAGAAAATAACACATATTTCACGATGAAATTCTTGTCGATCGAGCAGCCGCTTTGTCTTGCTCCTTTTTCTTTCATTTTTGCCGCTTGATTTGTGTTCTATGAGTGTTCCGCTGCACTCGGTCCGCCCGCCTCGGGGAATATTGGATATCTGTCATAAGTCATAAGATTTCGCATACCGACTTTATAATGTTCCACATATCCGGTGCGTCCGCATATAAAATGCGGATAATTTATCGCAGGGACTTTGACGTCGATCTAGCTGCAGGGAAAATTGACTTTCAGATTATCGGAATTCACACTCATTGTGTATCCTATAGGAGAATTTCGATAGAAAAGTAACGCACCGTGTAATTTTCCTGTTAATATTGTTTATTTGAGGATCCTCCCGGTGCTGATATGGGCACGTACCGAAGTGGAAGCACAAAAACACGCAAGACGTTGTTTCTTTTTGCAACATAATATTTTGTCTTTTTTTTCCGGAAATTTCAGCGAGTGCGGAGTGCTCCAGAAATGTAATAATATCTTTAATATCGTCTCAACGATGGCTGTGTAAACATTCTTAGCGAGCCTAGGGTTATTATCGCTCTTCTAGTTATGAATAATGAAATAGATTCCGACATTCCGCCGCGCTAAATGATCTATACGAAGGTATATTCGATTACACGTAACGTTATCGTCGCGACGTTCCCGTCGGACTTTAAATTGAGTTAGGATCCTTCGCAATGATAGCCACATTCAATTAGGAAAAGTACTGTCAAATATTATTCGCTCGTTGAAATATAATATCTTCCCGTGGGCGTAGAATTTATAACGTTACGTTGTGCGGAAATGTGACCCGTCATTGCTCAATATTGCGGCTCATAACGTAACACGAAGTAGCATAATAAAGGAAACGATAAACAGTGCGCAACATGCTGTATTGTAGTTCTCGTACAATCTCCGTACAAAATATTATGCAACAAAACAAGCAATGTTATGGAGACAATAAAAACTTTTGTGCATTTTTGTGTCGAGGAACCGATTCTGGACAAATATAAGCAACTTTTCAGTTTCGTTTTTTCAGTTGTACTTGTTTGAAGATATATTTTTTCAATGGCTGGTTAAGCCTCGAATAAGTTATTTAAACGTACCTAAGAGTTGTTTTATTATTAAATTACCAACTACTTTTATTCAAATGTAACTTCGTTATAATTTTATATAATACCTTAGTTTATAATATTTAATTTTGCGACTACATATAGTACTCATATTTTCAATACTCCAGGGAGCTGCTGTACCAGAAAATTAAGCCAGCTAAATCATTTATGTATCTCGTCATTATAGTGTACAAAACTTCTGGCTCATGGAACACCCAGCTTAAGCGCGCTCTGCTAATAAAGCTTCATGCCGGACAGACCTCTTAACTTAGCAAAACAGGTGTGTCGACATCCCTCGTAGTAATTCATTCATTAACTAGACACACGTTACGCCCGCGGCGAAACTACCCAATCCCTAAAACTAAGGTATTAAAGCAAAACGGGCGCAGGGGTTTCATTACACTCACAGAGTAAAGAACATACTAGAATCGACGAACGTTCCTATATGTTAATAAATAGTTTGGTACCACCTTCTTTGGCTATATAAATTTTTTATTGCGTTTTCACATTTCTTTTGATATATTTGTACCACCGTCACGGAAAGTGTACACCATATGTACAGGCTCAATAGTACAAAAGTCACTTCGATAAATTATGAAACAAAACTTCATATTTAAAACACCTAAAGCTATAAGTATGTAGGTACTTTTGCTTCTAGTTATATATTTATTCTGCGGTCCCTGTACAGTGGTAGTCCCGTCAGTAAATGGATGGATGTTTAGAGCCGAGCACGGTCTTCCCTTTGATGCCAAATACTCCTTAGGTAGCGATTTGCAAAGCCCACTGTTGAAGTTTACGGACAATAAACAAATTGAATGAAGCAAAGGCTGGTTGAATTTTACGTCAGATGAGTGGGCGTTAGTCTAGTACTTAATAGCTAGTTTATGATACAATATCAAATATAAATTTACATTTTGTAAATAAATAAATGAATAATTATTTATTCATCAACAAAATACAAACAAATTGTATTTTGTTAATGAAACAATGATTTGATTTGATTTGAAAATTTCCATTCTTGTTGTTATGTATTGCTTATCGGTGTTTATACAGTAAAATTTCGTGCGTTAATAAAAGTTATTTGTTGACAATATTAAATTCATTGTACTTTCTAACTTCATAGGATTCGAATAATTTCAGCTTAGAGGTCAATACTAGAACTTCATTTAATTTGTAAATATTTTTAGTTGAATAAACGATTTTTTTTATTTATTTAGACAAAAATATGTAAACAGCGGTCTTGATTTCGTAAGCCAATGAACTTGACATCAACATTGATGCTACTACCACTGCACCGTAGAGAATGCTACGAGATTGACTACGACTACGACGTAGCGATTTATATCTTTTTTGCGTATTTAGATAAGAGTTTCTGAGCACGCTTTGAAGCTACAATTTGAATAAATCTTATTAAATAAAGTAAGTTATAAAATGTGATCTCTTTACAAACTTATGGCTAATTTTATTAAAACAACATATTATTATGATGGCAAAACAAATTATTTACATAAATATGTTAGTATTTAAAAATTACATACGACAAATTATTTAAAAGCAATGTTTCGTACTAGTTGAATAACCCTAATAACTACATGTACGAGGTAACGAGTCGCGGGTGCCGCCTTTGATCTCACCGGCATCCGCATCTCCTTTGCCTTCTTTGAGAACTGATTGAGCGCAGCACTCTGTGTGCATACGAAAACGTCTGCTTCCCAACTCTTAGGGATTTAAAACATTTTTGTATGAAAGAAACTGTTTACGTTTTGGCAGCTTTGCGACAAAGTATAATGCAAAGTGTGGTTTAAAGACAATAAGGTTCTGTTTTAAGGTTCTGATGATGTTATGATTCGAACAGATTAAGAGATGTCCATTGTTACTTAGCTCCATCATACTATTTGCTTAGGCGATGGTGCTGATAACATTTCATAATCATAAGTACCTATTGCTTTGTTGGGTTTATTGTCTGTAGAAACGTCGTAACACAAAATTTATTAATAAAATCATGTAACGCTCCTTATAAATGAGGCCCCATATAAAAATAACAATAAACTAAAATCTATTTATAGATTGCCTATTCACCATTCATAATTTTAAAGGGCAGGGATGAAAATCCTCTTTTTAAAACGTACATGTGGGTACTGGCTAGTTTCTAAAATTAAAACGTCTCGCCGGGCAGTAATATACCGTTTGTTTAGGTACAGTCACGCATGAAAGTTTAATATATATCCAGAAAAATTCTTCATATATATTCCTTCTGATCCTGTACAGTGGTAACTAAAGAACATGTATATATACCTATATAACGTTTGACTGTAGGTATAAACTACACTTTCTACTTAGATTATACTCGTTACTAGTCGTCGCGTAGCGTGTGCAACTTTCATCATTAATGCGCTTCAGTACGTTCGATAAGCATTAAAATGGGTTAGCTCTTATTCCACAATAAAATGTATATTATATTACATTATCAAGTGATATTATTTCAACATGAACATAATTATGATATCAAACCAAATGTAGTAGATTCAGTCACTGAAAGAATACACATTTTCATGAACCCAGTAATAATTTGTCTTCAGAGTGATCGAACACGAGTTTTACGTACATAATTAAAAGTCATGGTAGATAACCAACACGCCAACCAATTACAAATATGATTGATTTACTTAGTGTCCTACAACACCTAATAAATAAAAACTTCTAAAAGACTCTAAACCTATCATTTACAAGTGTACACAACTCATAACTCTGCTACATATTTAACTGAATAGTTTCCAATTGTCCTGTAGTCGGATATTGTCAACGTTTCGCGAATATTCAAACAATGTCGTTGCTGGGTCCCACTGCGTTACATTTTCTATTATAATGACCGACTCATATTCCATTACGTCAAAAACGAAATATGAAACACAAACGAAGAGAATGTGGTCTCATTCTATCTCCACTATATACCTATTCATACTTATGTATTACAACCTCACTGATTGTTTCAGACACGTAATTTTATACAACTCTAAGCGGTGTTTGTTTAGTTTCTCATTGTAACATTTATCCCCAGAAATACAACCGCAGTTACCTATTTTATTTTTCTGTGTATAAGACATTATTATCGCTATAACATGTTTAATTTATTGGCTACTTTAAAAGATTTCAAACAAAAGATTCAAAACTTTATTATTACATATTTACATTTTTTGATTCGTATCTGCATAGTTTCTAATTATTAGACATCTAGGTATATTTAAATGGATATAATATTTGGCCCTAAGTGAAACACAAATTACCTACTGAATGAATTCATGCTGTGCATGCAAACATGGGTTCATTTATATCATAAATAAAAGATACGTAAAAAACCTTTTTTTCAAATATTTTTTCATTTTATCAATGTATATACATATTTATGTAGCATAGATAAAAGCAAAATATCGTATATAATCACAGAAATAGAATAGATGGAGCTTTATGTTGAAAAATATTGTTAGGTTCCCGCTGATTCATAACTCGAATCGAGTATTCAGTCGAATTGAATGTCCCAATATTCGATTTATTGAATTCCATGATTCACGCATCAAATGCATTGTTAGAATGGATATAGAAGAAATAAATCAAAATATGTATATAAACGATACGATATGTGCGATGCTGGATTATACCAAATGCTTACTTAAATGAATTCACAATAATTTTGATTCTTTGTAACTGATGGAGAACCATCATGGTTTTGTTCATGACCCTTGTTAGACTTGTTTGTTTTGAAAATTATATGGGTATACAGTTAGTTGTTAACTATCACATTTCTTGTAGGACCAACGTGGAAAAGTGAGTAAAAGAAAATTAGTTCTATTAGGGTAGTTATACGGAGTTATTTATGCCATTACTAAATAAGTGTCTGCCCTCCCATATTTGGGTTCTCCACTTGTACTCGTGTTTGGATAGTCGGAGAAAGAGGACCTAATAAAATGGTACAAGACTTAGATAGTATGTTGATGAAATCATCGATCACCTACTAATATACCTAATAGGTACTTATACATAGCAAGTAGGTAGTAAGTACCATTTTTATATTCCATTGGCTAGTAAACAAACTTATATACATATAGATTAGTTATATAGTTTCAAACCACATTAGGTAGTGGTGATACCTAGTGCGGTTTGTAACTACGTCGTATGTCTATAATCACTCGAAGTTCGAAGATATCACTCCAGACAGACATACGCACATGTGGTTTCCTGACATACACACATACTATAATTAAAGGAGGTAACATGATCTAGTTAAAACCAATAATACTGGTAAAGTATGACCGATACTTAACCCGATAAACTTATCGCATTATGAATATTTTATGGTCTAATGTTTATACACAAATAAAGTATTTGATTTAGAGTTAGCCCAGATAAGTATTTTAATTCGGACTTAGTTAAATACTGTATCAAAATTCTATAGTCATATTATACCTATAGCTGAAAAGTTTTTTTTTTTTAACGCCCTACTCTTATAGGAACATGTAATAGAAAATGTTACAAAAACGGGGAAGACAAAGTAGCCCGGGTGCAATATAAGAGTAATAATATTAACCAAATTTAGAAGTATAGGTAGGTACAGTAATAAAATCATAAATACACAACTCTCAACACAACGTTAAATTCAAATTAAACAGTTAATTGTACTATGAATACAATTGACAATCGAAACTGTCCAAAACTATAAAACAATATCTTGTACATACAGAGCAATATTTGTGTGCGAGCAAGCAGGCAAATGTAATTAGTCGACGATGTCTGACCTCCCGGTCCTGTAGTTTGCATTCTCTAATTGTCCCCTTTACACTGTACCAGTCGAGATAACCAGGCAATGTCGATTTTCGATTGCCTTTGGTTTTGTTTGATTAGGCCATGTTGGGCTGATTGCTTATCGAGGTAGTTTGTTTTCATTATCATAGTAGCAGTAGGATATATATAGTTCTTCTCCAATTATAAGTGAACTTCAATGTCAGTTTTCATAATCCCTTCAAATTGAACACCTGAAATATAATAGGTTCTTATTTTTTGCTATAAATTCTGCACAGTTTGTTATTGGCAATATAATAATTAACTCAATCCCATCCAAACAGCAAAAAACGGAGCTACAAAATGGATAGAGTAATGCAAAATAATAAATGTCAGAAAACTGTGTTCTATCTTTAAATAACTACCCTCCCACGCAGTTTATTCAAACAAACTGTAGTTAAGGAATATACGTAAATTAAACGGCCATAAAATACTTAAATAATGGTAACCAAAAAACCGTTTTTGGCACATGAGCCACGCAGCGCGGCACTAAAACGGTCTCTCGTAGTCTATGACGTACCCGCAAATACTGGCCGTGTTTGATTTTCTGCCAAATCAATGCTGTCTACATCCATAGATATCGACAGCATTCGTAGTTGGCATGTAATTTCCCGACAGCACAATGTGCTCCACGTTGACAATTTGACAGTTGCTTGTTACACAAATCATTGTCCTCTAAACTCTGAATAGCAGTTAGAATCCCTTCGATATTATGCTCTAAAATTGATATTATAATGCTTCGTATCACAATTTAAATTGGTATTACAATCATAAATTCATTAAGCGTTATTTTAATGCATTTATAATGAACAGTGTCATCTATTTTTATTTCACACTTCTATTGCATTAAAAAATACGTTACTGGAATATTATTGTAAGTAGGATGGTTTAACCTCGCCAATCAATGTTCGCAGTCCCACTTTAAATGTTGGAAGCTTTTTATACTAGATCTGATGCTATTTTATTTTGTACGATTGGCGTTAATTTTGAGACACTGACAATGTATTTCGCCAATGAATTACCGAACAGACGACCAAATTTTTTTTTTTTACCTTTCCAACCGAAATACAAATTTCATTTAATCTATGTGTCACCAATATCACCATCTATCTGTAGGATGCGTATCATTCTTAATAGAGGTCTCTACAAAGTTGTTCATGTATTCAAAAGTGATCTGCGTACTAGGTTGTAAACCATATTTATTACCTTGTTCGTTCAAATATTAAAATACCTACCTACCTTTTTTTTGATGACTCAGGGGAATCCTCATAGGATACCCGGTAGCTCCGGGGGGGCACTGGCACAGAAGGTGCCGGTGCCAACCCACTAAACCCCTGGGTGTTCCAACGACGCCTTGGCGCCGTGTGGCGGGGCTGCGGGACACGCGTAAGCCTTACAACCGCATGCCCCGCGCTGCTCGGCTTTACAAGGCCGAGCCCGTCTCCGCGGGGCGGGACGCACAGAGCGAAAAACACATGTGCGAGTCCCGCCCCCCTCCACTTCACCACATATGCCCATGGAACTCTCCGGCATGGGACCGTTGGCGTGGTCTGTGGATCCCCCGATCCAGAATAAATACCTACCTACCTAATGCAAGACCAGCTTATGCCCGCCATTATCAAAATGTATTGGAATTCGCGGTCCCTCCATAGTCAAAATGTAATTTAATATTTACTTACATAGGATGCCTTTCTTAAAACAAATTCACCATTAAAACCAAAGTAGTATAAATAATATGTGGATCTTTAGGCAGATACCAACATAACGTATGGATACATTATAAAAAACTTACATTAAGTAACTTCACGGGCCTATACGGAAAAAAATGTTCAAGGTCTTATTGAAAAATAATTTATTTTCTTTCATAAACAACGAAGTTTGTCCACATGATGCCATGTTAGGAAAGATTTCTGAAATACGTTTTTAATGAGTTATTCAAAGAAAACGTCGTCTTTTACGATGAAGTTGTAGCACAAATCCTTTGAAACGGTTACAAAGTTGCGTAACCCAAAAGTTGGGGTCACGGCTTGAATTCAAAGTTAATTAACTGTTACTGACGCCGGCCGTCGGCGTCGGCATCGGCGCGGGCGACTCCTGTGTTCATTTCATAAAATACGATGCTTTAACATCTCTGATTTATGCCAGCTGAGATGGCGTCATGGTAAATAAGTTTTTATAATTCGAGCGTTTCCCCCATTCTCTTAGGTATATAAGGCACTTAAGTAGAATCTACTTAACATGAGATAAGGAAAATGCAAAAATATTTCATTTCTGTAGAATTGAATATTTAATATTTCAAGGAATTTAGTGATCCATTTTCTCTATGCCCAAAGTGTTTGTTATTAATTTATGAATACACTTTGTGAACCTCCATTTTGATTGGTAATAAATAATGTAATATACTTTTTAAAGTACCCTTAACAAAATTTTAATAATGCTTACAACTCTCAAGCTGCTCTTCAAATAAAATAGATGGACCTTGTATTACTAAACGCTTGATAAAACTCAGGTTGTAGGTAACACCGACTATATTATACTTATTTACGCTGACAGAAATAAGCAATATCCTAGTAAAAGCCCGGCGCCTTTGTTTGAAAACATCTTGGCGTCATCAACAATCTGTCGTCTAGATAACGAAAAAATACTTGCTTAGTTGTACGTTGCTGATATTTTTCCTATGACTAGCTCATAAGGTCACGTTTTAATATTGCTCGAACCTGTTCGTGCCTTTAATATGGAAAGTATGTCTTAAGGAGATTGTTGTTTTAAGTTATATTTTGGAATACATTTCAAAGATGTTATTAAGAAAAACAAGTTCTAAACGTGCAATGCACGCCAAAGCAGCTAGCTAATTTTACAACGTCGGAAAATTGGATTTTAGGAATATCTATTTCATATACCTAGTACCTACAACTGAAGGAAAAACAATTTATAAAGCATATTTAGCAAAACAATATTATAGCTTGTCTTACATAGTCTATTTCGCCAGGTATGTATTTAAAACATAATGACAGCTTTTGCTTAGTCTGAAATCAGATAACGTATGATGAAGGTATCGGAAAATTTATTTATTTATACAGCATGGGTTTTTTATTCATAGACTTTGGACGGTTAAATTAAGGCAAACGGTCACCTCTGCGGCTTTAGAGACTTTCATCAATCAAGCCCCCATATATAACTGGCACATCAATCACATATCCGTACGTATGGATCTTTCCACACAACTTTCTTAAAAAGGTGTTTCTCTCTCTCCGTTCAGCAAAAGCCTACTTAGTTGACATGAGACTTTGATAAATTATTTTCCTTTCCAACGTTTTTAAGATTAGGAGCTGATATAGCGCATAACTTGAATCCATTACTTTAAAACAATTTAATCTTTTTATTAGCCCTATTAAAAATAAAATAAAATTATTAGTTATGAAGAAGGTAACCACTGCGAAAACCCTCTCCCTTAAGACTATAAAAATTATTTTAACCCTACTCATTAGATTACAATTTAATGTTATTGCTTATTATATTGTATTTTTCTTTTTTCGAAATCCTATCTGTACCTATACACTTGTGCTAGAAGCCCGCATTTGACGTACATTCATGAAACTGCACCAGCTTCCAATTTACTTATGCAGATGTTCAATGCAATGCAGAAAAGATCTCAAATCTCGTATGTATAATATACCTACCTATACAAAGATAATTGAATATTGATAGGTAATATTGGTCTAGTGGTCTTGTAAATAGTTCAAAATTAAAGTAGGTATATCACGAGTTAGAGTTTTAAAATGCATCTGAAAGACATGGAGCGTCCTTTTCGTTTAACCTGAGAAAGTTATAATGGGTTCTACTAACAACCCTGCAACAGACTTGCTCGAAGAAACTTGGCTTTTAGCTACGCGGTTAAGCAAATTAATCAGTTGACGTTACTTTGCACTATGAAACTTAACGAGCATTTATTTAATTACATTATAAAGATAGCATAATAAAGCAAAATACTTAATACATAACAGTAAATGAAATTGAAGCACTTATTGCAGAGTTCTTACGAGGTAATTGTAGTAAACATACATGTAAGGTTACTACTTCCCCTTGAAGTAGTAGCAAATAACTGTACATAAGGAACCTATGTTTCAGGGTTTACAATGCATTGCCTAAGGTATTGTCCTGCCCTTTCCATAGTCAATACTTATGATGTTCATATGCGGAGGAGTCATTTTAAAACCAGGAGGACAGTTAGCCTGTCTATAGGACTACATGATCATATTTCAAAATAATGCGTTTTAAGACGTGAACTAATGTAGGTATATACTTACTTAATGTGAAAAAATCTTAATCCATTAGCATTACATTTTCCCATTCCCGTTCATAATGTTTTCTTGAATAATATAAAATCTTCATAAAGACTTTTACAAACGGGAATACTCACGTGATTGGTAGCAGTAGCATAACGCAAAGTATTTTCTTTTGTCGAAGGTGGACGCAAACAAAAGAAGTCGATGAGAAAGTTTAACGAGAAAAAGTTCCCCATCTATGCAGCTAGACCATTATTTTTAAATCTAGTAAATTAGACTTCCTCGCCACGCTCACATGAGCACGCGTGTCAGGAGGACGACTTAAATCCATTTATTCCTGGAAATAGTTTTAACTCATTATCCTCGGGCGATACTTTTCAAATAAGAGTAATGGAGTAGGTATACATTTAATACGTTTTTTTATGTTCGTGGGACCAGTACCTTTTTATGCTGTTTATAAATTCGATCAAATAATTTAATATATTTTGTATTCCATAAATATAAATGAAGAAACTATACATTCATATGGTTTCATTTTTGGGGCGTTTGGTTGTGTAACGGTAAAGTGGTCGCACGTTGCCGTATTAAGACTTCACGTGACAGGACAGCTGACATCTATTTTAGGACAACGGATCTGTATTTTCATTCACAAATTATTTATAAACTTTTTAGATTAATCAGATTTTATTTATTTCCTGACATAAATAACTAATACCAAATATTAATATAATTATTAGCAAGTTCATTGGACATTAACAAACTATAATGAGCTGATTTGTATACATCAACGGAATCCTTCGACATCGCCGTATCAGTATAATGTCAGCCATACTAATATAAATTAAATTTAATGGCAGTTTCCACTCCACAAAGCGGCTAAACGAGCTACATAGAGTAACTAATATTTAGAGCAATTAACATGTTAAGGTCTAATTAACCTATCGAAAATCTATGAATGGAAGCCATAGATTAGGGGAACACGATAGTTATTATAAAAGAATCATCCCAATTTTATGATGATCTGATTTTGTTCCTAAATTATGTAGTACGTACTAGTTTCCGCTATATGGTTTTATTCGCGTTGTCGGGGTACATTGTAATTGCCTTTGTTTTTCTCTACCCCATCAGGCTATCTCGTGCACAAAATCAAATCAATCCTCTGTTCTATCCAGACGTGAAGGACAACCAAATAAACAAAGTCAGTAGGTACCTACCTATGGCGCTTCAAAAACTCAAATTCTACGGAATAGGAAAACATCATGAAAATTACATCTATTGATCATGTAATTTTCCGAGACATTATACAATTGCAGTGCCTTTAAAAACATCAAAAAAATGGTTTCAAATATTTTACACGAATTATGCACTGGTTGCTATTAAAATTTCTGGCATTACAATGAAGGTAGTAGAAAATGCTCATTAACAGTGTCGTCGTTAGTTCTAATTTACTTTATGCCATTGACTTTAGGTCTTTTAAAGGGCTGTAAGGGTGGTCACTAAGCGCCGACCAAGTTAAGTACCGCTTTGTGAGAGTACCGCGTGTAAACCGCTCTAGCAAAGACTCGCTTGCATTTAATTTTTTTACCATTTTTATTTCCTCTAAAAGCTTTTACACAGGAACTGCACATTCAATTAAAATCCTCTTTTTTAATAAAAACCCGATAGATGGAACTGATTGTTTGACCTTAAACCCCCGTGTTATATCAAAGAGCTAATTTATTATTTAAACTAACAAACAATTATGTTGGAAACGATAAAAGTCATAAGTAAGATAGTACTGAGTATTGTTAGACTAATTCAATTTGTTCTAAATGTTTGAAACTGCAAATGAGTGACCTGTTACGAACGTTTCTTTCCAGCTTAAAGAACTCATTCCACAGCTCCTCTCAAATTATTTAAAATTCAAATTCGGTTTTGTTCTAAATTAATGATAAAGAGTAAGATAAATAAAATCAATTAAAAGATGTAGGTACCTAAAAATATTAAGTATTCTAAACATATAAATAACATAACAATGAAAATAGATAAAACAGAAATGCATTATTATATTCATATCTTGCATAAGTAACTGACGTAGTTTACATATTAATAAATTTACAGCCATCACATGCAACCCTCGTGTTACGAAATAAACACTTAACATTTCAACTCAATTCCATTAGGTTTTCTATAGCTGTCGTACGAAGTGATCCATCCTCTAAAGAGCCTCGTAAGGTTTTCTTTGAAGGGACGCGTGCTCGCCATTAAGACCCTAAATTAAGTAGCTCATTGCAAACGCTGGCGTATTACCCACTTGGTTTGAAAAGACGACCGCATCGTATATAAATTATTCATATAAGATGCTTTAAAATCATTATGTTAATTGTAGGACCGATGACATTATCTACACAATATTAGTCGCTAATTAGTAAATACAATATAGCTTATAAATAATAGTAAATCATCTCAGCAAATACAATAAAAGGAAATCTTTGGCATTGAGTTTAATGATGATGTAATAATTCATCTTTTTCCTACATCTGAATAAATTGACTGTTTTTGCTGAACGTTAATGCATTATGGAGCAATAACGCCTTTTCCTGTTGTATAAATTGTTCTTTAACAAAAAATATTGCGAATTGTTTAGTGATCGAGATTTCTATTTAAATATTGTATCTGTTTGTTTTGACCTAATTAATACCGGTATCACTTATATAAGTAAATGATAAATTCATATGTAGTATATTGTTTACATATAGAGTTTGTTTCGTTAAAGGCCAAATAGAGCCAATACTATGTTATGCCTATTTAATCTAAAAATATAATATGAAATCACTAGGTACTACTACAGAATAAAAAAAAGGTTTTTGAGGAAAATATAACAATAATTAACCTAAACAATGTCAAGCTTCCCAGGAACATTTAAGTTGGTATATTTTTCTATCATCCCAACTGAAAAATAAAAATCTCCCGTTCCAGTTTGTTTTGAGCACTTTCTGAAACGGTTAAATGGCGAACCGTTTTAAAAGGAAGCAAATTTTCCCAAACTTGCCTGAATCTTATTGAAGCCAACGAGTCGCTCTCGACAAAGTTAGCGTTTTGAAATCGAGTTAAGATCCATTAACTATTCGCGGTTTAATTTTCTCTGAAGATGAGGTTTTAATTCCACTTTTACTTAAAGTTGCTTTCTGAAAATTTCACACAACTGAAGTGTTTATTAAAGATGAAAGGTGCTTATTTATCATAGAAAAACGAACGGAAATTATTTTGAATCTGGAATTCCCAGCATAAATTGCCTATCTACGTTTTATTTTAGGTGTTCCAGTGAACCTACAATTATTTTAAGGTATTTTGATAAGCCGTTCAGTGTTTCAATTACCTACTACCTACGTTGTAGCCCAGAAATATAATCAGTGGTACTTTATAACAGTCTATTAAATTTTATAATCAAATCAAAATTTAAACAAGGCTTATGTAAAATTAAAATCTCAATTGTTTTTGTTTAAGCGCTTCAGCTAAATAGCAACAACCTGAATTAGTTAGTCAAATAACCTGATGAGTCACAAAAGAGCGCAATGAAACGCGGCGCCTAATTATACCTACAAACGTTTGAAGATAGCCGGAAAATATATTATTCACTTGACAAAATAAACCATCAAATCAAACTTTTGACAAAAAATACTCGTCAATTCCAATCAAAATTCATACGGCGTAAACAAGTAACAACTTTGGCAGCGAGTACGTCCCCGGTTTGGAATCATTTTGAAACCGTTCGCAAAGCAAAATAGCATCAAATTTGTCGTGTACATAAATTTGTGTGTGTAGTAATAACAGGGTCAACTGCAAATTTATGCAGATTGAGTTCGTTTCATAGCTCTGCTCTGCGTTACTATACATTTGCTGCCGGGTGAGATAACAAAGGATTTATGTTAAGACTTTATTACGTCACTGTATGATACGTCGTTTCCGCTGAATTAGCGCGCGTTAGCCTGATGGGGTAGTACCACTAATTGTTTCATTCCATTTTGTACCGCTGGCAAGCGACTATGCAACAGTGTTTCATGGTTGTTAGGCTTAGAAGAGTTATTTCACTCTCGGGAACGTGAATCTGTTTTACTCAACCCGGCCGAAATATTACTAAATACATTTATCACTTTGTCAGGCTTTATAGCGTAAAGTGAAACGAGCCTTATTTCTCAACATCAAAAGTTTGTTCTACATTGCTGCGTCACAAAAAAATATTATTTAATACTTCAGTAAGTGTTTAACAATCGAACATTTGAGAAACAAGTTTGAAACTGAATCCATAGAATAATATCGGTATGCTTATGATATTTTTATAATAGGTAGTGTATTACCGCAATAGAAATCTTATCTTAACAATATTATAAATGCAAAAGTTTGTATGAATAGATATTTGTTGCTCAGTCGCGCCAGAACGAGTAAAGGGATGATAGATTTCGATGACACAGAGAGAATATATTCTGAAATGAAAGGTAATTTCATGATCCCCATAATCATGGTAGAAACATGCAAGTAATTATATACAATATAGTAGTAATAGAAATGTATCAAAGTAACCAATAATGGATTCAAAGAAAACCCTCGTACCTTCATATTTTAATGGAAAAACTTCCCAGAAAAATATCAACTGTGAATACAATCAGCCAAAATATGCTTTTGTTTGTTCAGTTACCGCAATTATTGTTAAAAAGATTTCCTTTATGTAAGTTTTCATCTACCATATTATTTATATATATAAATATTTGATATTTGTTTTAATTTATTCCTATTTCAAAGACTTAAATTTTTTTAAACTGACAGAAAAGTGATACAAAGTAGCATCTACCTCTCAAGTAATAGTTTCTCTCTTCCTGCATAATTCCCCAGTTGTTGGTAGATAATAAAATTTATCTGGCGCGTTACTCGTGACGATATTCCCTTTTGGCGGGAAATTGTCTTGATGGAGCAACGTTTATTTCTACGTACAAAAGACAATCCCGCGAGCGCCACAAGGGATTGCTGATATTTTAATCATCTCGCCATTATGTACGACGGCCTCCCGACGCTCCGTTAAGAATAATAACTTTTGCAGCTCAAAACCTTGATGCGATGTCAAACTCTTTCCTGAAACAGTCGTTGCAAATTGCTGTTATAATAATTACCTAGATGATACTTTTAAGTTTTTTTTTTTTACATTTAGCTCATACTGATATTATAATTTTTTCAATCAACATTTATTAAATTAAAAAAAAACATAATATTGTTTAGAGGCATCCCTATTCTATAAACGTCTAAAACCGTGATCAAATGCACAAATCGCAACGGAGCCTTGTTCTGCGTAAAATAATAGCGCGGATGCACATTCATTAACCCTGTAACTGCTGCATACATCCGCTCTATACTAAAGCCTATTAGAATAATGGAATAGTGGTGTAAAGCTCAAAGAATGGGTGTCTGGCGCTGAGCCAGTGTGTATGGTCTGAGCAAATCGCCTCGTTGTCTGTGATGTCACTCACGTCAGCTGATTCGTGGTTTGGACTAGAGTATGCGGTAAGCGCATACGGTTAGCTGTAAGATATTATGCCATTCTCTTCTAAATTGGACTCTAATACCTACTATGTAAGCTCCCACAAATATTCCTGTATCAATGAATATATCTAAGTATCGGTATATTTCTGACAGTTATATAAACCCATTATGTCTCCAAATTAATTTTAAAAATACACTATCTACATATTTTTGCTACATTTCCATTTATAATATTTTTTTTACTAATAACAATATAGATGTACCTAATCGTAATATCAAAGTTACATTAAACTTGTAAGTGTTAGAGTCATCGACGTAACGAGTTAACTTTCATTAATATAGATATCTAATCCAGACTTAATTTTAGCTACAGTACCTACTAACAATAGTTTATTTAGGGGTCAACCACCCTAGCAAATTAAATTGTCAGTAGTTTGTGTTTACCGAACTTGAAGAACTAATCAGAAGTTTAAAATGAAGCGAAGGCAAACGCAACCCTTCTCTCAGACCTACTCTATTGGGATGACATTCAATCGACACGGTAAATATCTCCGAGAGCTCTCTTTGAGCCTTTCAGAGAAACAAAAAGGTGAAACTGAATATTTGATATGAGTTTTGAATAAGTTACTGGAGGGTTATCTTATCTTTGA
The DNA here is from genome assembly GCA_905147785.2 of Thyatira batis. Lineage (NCBI taxonomy): Eukaryota > Metazoa > Arthropoda > Insecta > Lepidoptera > Drepanidae > Thyatira > Thyatira batis. The sequence continues at coordinate 4,541,513 of LR990496.1, read as the reverse complement.
CATTTAGAGAGAGACACGAGAAAACAGTGTGATGATCACTATTTAACGACATAAAAAGGCCTTCGATCTTTAAAACTTTATAGAGTAGTAAAGATAAGATTACAGAGCCGTGAACCATCAACATTTTCGTCATATTGTATGACTCCAAACCTCCAGTTTCGTAGGTCAAATTACTGTATTTTGGAGCTACCTTAAAGCTTGAACTCTTGAACTTTGAAAGTGAACAAAACTGTTTTAAGCACATTTCATTTAGGATATTTTACCGTCTGACTTTGTACTCCCACTACAAATGGCGACTGAATGAAAAAAACCTAAAGTCTATTAGTGCCTGAAATTTGTTTGGATATGGAGAGTTTTCTAATTTATTTGAATGAAATAGGTATAACATTTTTAATGAAATTAAGGTACCTTTTTTATGCTATAGCTTGAGGCTTCAGCAAGTACAGGTTATAAATACCTGCCACTCTAGGCTATAAACAAACTTCTGTCTTAACTGTTTTGTAGTTTTTTTGTATTGAATGTTTCCCAAAGTCTAACATGGCTTCTAACCAAATATTAAAGCAATGTCTAGAATAAAGTTTGTTAAAATATTTTTTACAAACATGTTCCTAATTAAAACAGTCTCGATGTAGGAAATTTTGTTTAAAATACATATTATGTTTTTACGAAACTTTTTACGATGTCAGATCATTATTTCATAACTTTTTAAATTTCCTCGTTTAAGTTTTATTGTTAAATCAATTAACTTTATTAACATGATCTTGAATTTTATACATAGGTACCTGTTACTACTGTTTATTGAATGGGCCCAAATTCTAATTCTTCATTTAACCAAAAATAAACCATAAAAAAATTAAATACAGGGAGCAAATTATTAATAAAATATGGATAAATATCCCTTTTATTTCAAGAAATTTAATATATGAAACCACTAAATAGGCCCAGGCGCTAATGAAATATAAACTCTTATTCTTAGTTAAGTTGGTTTTTAGCTGAGATAACCCGATAATAAGCTGTGCAATAACTTAAAGCGAGTAGGTACTAGGTATACCTACCTAGTCTACATTTGCCATTATTATATTATTATTTACGTATTATATACGTAGACAACATTTGATGCAATAAAAAAAAATACTTACTTTTATTTTTATAATAAAAAGATGTATGCAAGTAACTTAGAAAGTATTTATTAGCATTAATAGATTGTTTAAGAAACACTTATGATATACAGAAAGAAACTGAAGTTTTTACTATTTCGCTTCTTTCTTGACTAGTTTTAGTCTGAGTTTCATTCTAACTCAAAGTACCTAATATATTTGGTGAAAAAATAACACATCAATATAGGTAATCATTACCCTAATGTCTTATGTTATATCAAAATTTGAAATATACTTTTAATGGACTAGAAGATTTTACTTGTTAGCCTCAGATGCATTTTACACCCTTACACAGACTGTAGATTAAAATTTGAACTACTGTAAATGATTCAAAAAAAATATTTATTCAGGTGGTACCTACGGTTGTATACAGGGTGAAGTCAAATTGTTATCGCGCTTTCTCGGTGGGATGCTCTTATCGCGCCCACAAACACAGGCGGGTGTATCCGCCGGAGATGTCGGATTTCCTGAGATAACACATACGTTTGCTTGTATCAAATATCTGCTGTGCTCTTTACATAGATAAATGAAAAGCATTTGCAATAAAATTATTTTTTAGGATATTATGGAAAATGGAACCTGATAGTCCTATCAGGATGAGGATACCCAAGCATACTTTACACGGTCGTTTATAGATATACTTCCGATATATTTTTAGTCGAGAGATATAACTGGATTATTAAAAAAATTTACGAAAAATAGAAATAGAATTAGTAAAAATAAACTATCACAATTTATAAGATATTGATCTCCAATGTACCAATTAATTAAGTTCAACGAGTCGAACAGTATTGTTACCTTTTATTTAGTTCCTTTTTTAAGTCTCTACATTTAAATGAAAGGTCGGTTCGGGTAGCTTTGTGTGTTCCCTAGAGCATTTTAAACAAATTTTCGATTTTTATCTTTACTAGGTATTTGGTATCTATGTTTGACATCTACCTTCAATTTACTTAAGTTTTTTTGGGTAGATATGAACCTATAATAATTAATAGATAAATACATACATGTTATATATTTTCAACCTTCAATAATTGTAATTTAAACTTAAGTTTTATGAAATATAATCATCTATTTTAGACAAATTAATTAAAGGACCATTATTAGTTTTCGAATCTTGCCGACACTTAAATACAAGTACAATATGAAATTTAATATAAACTCAATGTTTCAATTTAGTGTGAATCGGCGAAATTATTAAGCTTACATAAGCACATAGATATCGAGTCAGCAAGCGACTGCGGTTTTAATTTGGGGTTAATTAAACACGCCCTCTAGCCTCTATATCAGAGGGGAATCACAATAGAGTACCACTACATATGACGCCCTATGAGAGTCTGGTGAACCTAAAATGTTTATTTGCAAACATATTGTTTTAGTAAGCTTTGTAGAGTTATACAAGAGAGAAAATATTTACATTTAGTTGTTTGTGAATATTTACGAATCTTATTTTAGATAATACTTAAGGGGTTTCAATAATTATTAGGATACGAGTTTTATTTGTCAATTTGAATAATACTGATATAACACGTTATTAAAATCATATTTCAATTCATAATTCAATCGTTATTTAAACAATTGTGTGTGGAAATTAAAATCAGTAAACCCTATCAAAATCCTTATTACAGATATATCTACTATTAAATTTTAAACCACACGGACACACGCTCTTAACTTAACACATAATAATATAGATAACATTCAGTTATAACAACAAACCTATAAAATAAGAAAAAATCTATTTATTGGATATCGAAAAACATACTTTATCACAAAAAAACTTGATTGAACGACAAATATTACGACATAACATCACATTAGTGAAAGTGACACGTATCTAATAAAGAACAATATGGGCCGAAGTTTTTCGACGCTCTTCAGCCAAAAGCACTTCATACGCAACATTAAGCCAACTCTCGGCAAATAAAGAAGAAAAAAAACATTGCTATCAGCGAATACGAGCAGCCAAACATTATACTTTGTGACGTGACACATAAGAGTCGCGAAGTTGGAGTGAACTTCGCAATACACTTACGAAGAAGGCTAAGTTCTGAGCATTTGACCTCTTAGTCGAGGCGCTCTACGCCAAATAATGCGATGTGTGGCAGAGCGAGCCTAGCTCCCTGTTCCCCGCTCCCTGTCGAGGAAGTTTGTAGGTACCTAGCTTTAAAGTTAATTAAGTGTCTCCCCGACTGCTCCATGTTTTGTAAGATATGTGGCGCTAGGGATGGACTAGATTGGCAGTTTCACAGCCCTCGCGTTTCGAGTTCTCTTCGCACTAAGTGTTGCTAAATGTTTAGCAATTGATTTTTGCGACTACTACTACAAATACAACTTGTAAAAATCGTACAGATGAGTAGGTAATACTAAATCGCATAACTTCACGTTTTGTACATCGTAGATTAAAATTATAAAAACAACTCGGTATTATACTAAACAATGTTAGGAATTACTTAAGGTGTTTGATAATCCAACACCAACATTTTCAAGCCAAAGTAAATAATGAAATGCCAGAAAGCAAATAAATAAAAAGCTGGCTAATAAATAAAAATCACAACCTGCGCAGGGATCAGAGGTGAAAAATCACTGACAAACCACATGAAAATTATTCAAGTTAACGATATACAGCGATCTGCACTCGGCTGCCCGCATCCTGTGAGTCGTCCATTTTTCTTGCCCAAAGCGACAGCTAGGCCTCTGCTAAAACAAGCAAAATGCGAAAAAAATGGGGAAAATCAACAACACCAGACGCGGGTTGCAAGCGATTGATAAAAATGAACCTTTGAATTGTATTTATTTTACATAGTAAATATTTGTGTATCTAATAACTAACTATCTAGGACAATTTTGTGTAGAGTTTTCCTATTGTGATTCAGAACATTATAAAACGATACCTATAATAATTTATCTGGTGTAGGTATGTAATGAATAGGTAATTAATACAGTTTTATTTAAATTAATATTGATTGAAAAGTGCAAATTTTTAAATAATAAGTTTAATTAGATATTATTGGATTCCATTTATTTTAATTTAAGACTGATTGTTAATTTAGTTTGAATTAGCTGTTAAATTAATATTTACATACTTACTGCAAATAATTACTTAAATGTATTAAGTCTGGTTAGTATACTACGCAGCTTTAATCCATTTTTTGTTGCATCATTAAAGATTTATATTAGATATATTGTATTGGTATAGTATAGCTCCGATATTAGAATAATATCAATTAAATGATATATAATTGAAACAAATAAATCCTACGAAATTGCAAACTAGCAAAATATGAACGTACGAAAATAGTGTAGATTTATTTAACCATGTGATAATAATTCGATAAAATGAAATCCAATGAAATATTCAGAAATGTATATCCATATGTCTGTTTCATATTACAGACGTACAATTTACACCACCAAAGTGCACTCGCTCCACTGCTATTGAAAACAAAGTGAGATCACAAATATTTTTGTAATTGTTCCACAGCGCAATGGGAATTTGCATAGCGTAAATTTAACATTCAATTTATTTTATCAATAACTATTCACGTTGTACACTTGACTTTGTTTTAAACATATAACAGAAATTTTAAATTTAGGTGACTTGATTGCTAACTTTACTCGAAATTAACATAAATAACAATGATTAAAATCTATAATATTATAACAGTTACTCATCTAATATTGCCCTTTAATAAAAATACGTTAATACACAACCATAGACTATATACATTCAAACTTTGAAGTGTATATTCTTCAAGTGCTTGCAAATATTTTAGAAAATTCATAAAGCATTACAATGGCATAGCTTTCCCTACGACAATATCTGAAAAACAGGATTTATTAATGTCATAATATTACATTGCCAGCTGTGTTCCCCATATTGATATTCCGTGAATTCTTTGCCAATGTGGCACAATATCGAGCATTCCTTTGACGTAACACTTGTATATATTATATATATTTGTTAATAAAATATTGGCTGAGACGACATTTGTCGATATTGTAAAGAGGTCGCCTTTTTACGTTATTATAATATTTGGCCGAGCACAAATATGAAACCTAGAAACTGTCACAAACAACGGATCTTATTCTCATTATACGGCAGCATACCAAGTACATTTTACGACATATAAAATCTACGTATTTTACAAGACTTTGGTCTCACGTTATTTTCTGGTAATTTTCATTTCCATTAACCCAAAATAGAATAATATGCTTTACTCGCCTTCTGTAGCCTCACTAATTGTCTCAAATATTATTATTTCATCATTACGTATTTTCTTGCAATATAATTTTTTTTTTGTTTCAGTCTTTCATTCCTACACTTCTACTGAATTCGTAGTGGCTGTCGATGAAAATAGAATGGCAAACTTCAATAATTCTAACAATTTCTTGCTAACTTTTTCAGAATAACAAAAATGTGTTTTTGCATAATTTCGCTTCCATTTAGGAAAGTTCACGCTCACTGAATAAGTAAAATTTGTATTAAAAAAGTTAAGAGCTCCAGTGCCTAATGTATTCAAGGGAAAATTTCGGGTATTCATTGCGTTTGGGTGTCAAATTCTCGGTTTAATTAGATACTGGGTGTTTCGGTTCTTATCAAATTCCTCTCTGGCGATTGATGAGGATTACCAGAGAAAGACTCAAATTCCCCGGGTAAGATATTATAGGTAAAGTATTCGTTAATTAGCTATGGTTAAGTTACAATAGCGGATAGCGTTCAAGCAACTTGTGCGCAAAACTTGTTTAATGAGTTTGCGGGGCATTGCTATGACTACCTAACCCGTCTAGCCTACACTAGTAGGTAGTGATAAAAAGTATTATTTCTATTGTATTGTTATGTAGTAGACATATCCTATATAGGTATATATCGCTTATAAAATAAAATAGGAAGATCGAACATTTCGTAATATAAACCATGCGGCTTTTTCGCAATATTTATTTAGGCCGGATATTAGAGAATTTTGAATAATGAATCCTGTATCTCTGCGTGGTAAACGTTATATTACTACTTTCAGGTGCTGACGACATGTAACAGGCGTGGATGCCAACCACAAGGGGTCCAGACAAAGGATGTTAGCACAGCTTACCTCGGTTCACAGCTCTTGGAAAAATACGCACTGTACGAGTTATGAGTCTATAAACTTTAAAGTAAAAGTTATTAGTAGGTAGTTATATATACGACATTACAATAACAACTACTCTTACAATACAACCACTTTAAAAACTGATGATGAACATTACTGACTTTTAAATAGCAGAGAAACAGTATCTACAATCTATTTTAATGGTGGTTTCGATAAAGTAGTTTTATTTTGAATAACCAAATACCAGAAAAAATTCAGAAACGAACTTAAACATGTTTTGGATTGTTGAACACTCACAAACACTTATTTGACATTATGGCAACAAAAATAACAATGTAATAAGCGAAATAGCAAGACACGACTGTGCCATTAGACGCTTATTGCAGCAAAGTTACAAACTAAAGCATTAAAAGCGGACAAAAGTGTTAAAAACAACATTCCCGGGACATATCAAAGAGTTTACACGCGCAAACTGAGATTCACACGTATCTGCAATGTGAATTTAGAAATAGTGCTGTTAGTTGTCAATCCCCAGGTTAATGGGTATCGATAAACTCAAAATTAAATATGCTTTGTAAATTACCCTTTAACAATTCCACATACAAACAATGTTAAGATCTTTTTTATACATTTACATTACAAACGAAAGTTGCTGCCAAAAAATATTCCGTATAAGACTACAGACGAAAACAAACATGTTATTTTATGACAGACAGATCTGTGACTAATCAACTAGGTTCATAAAATAAACAATACAAGACATGGATTAGAGAAAATAAACAAACAACAAATCCTTGTGTAACTTTTGATCAATCCAAATCATTCAACTTAGTGGGTCTCAATATTATTTTAGTCTTCTGAATTTTTATTTTGAAATACTATCGATATTTAATCAATAATAAAAACGAATTGAAATGCTATCCCCATTTCTGTTCGCCATACCTATCTTCAAATGTTAGTGCAATTTCCCAACGCCACTGATACATTTTTGGGTAAACGTACTATATTACTATGAGTATGTTAACGACTTATAATCTTCCCCTGATAGCGTACAGATACAGGATCCTACAAAAACGGTACCCGATAAGGATTTATGTAGCAATAAACCGGACTATGTTGGAACGGGTCCAGGCGTTGAATCTATTTGCGCACATAAAGGGTACTAGCACAAAATCCCCAATTGCTCGCGAAACTTCACACCCTGCCGACTTTAGATACAATGCAATTTCCACCTGCATCGAAATGAAAAATCTCCTTTCCCAAATAAACTTCCACACCGTTTGTTCGATTAAATTACAATTTTTTTTCTTACGTTTTCGTTTCGTTTCAGTGGAGAGCTGTTTTGCGCCACCTCATTTATCCTGACCATATTTCTCACAATAACCAGTCTTGGGACAAAAATATATTGAGCTTTGGTATTCCTATGGATACTTACATATATGTTTCTTTAATGTTGGTTACGTAATTTAAAATCCTTTAGGCATCGGTTTCATTGTTTAAGGATAATGCTACCTTATAAATTATAAACTAACCTACCTATTGGAAAGTGAATCATAAATTTAGTTCGCGAAAGTTTAAAAACACAATTGGAAAGATTTTTGATAAAGTTAATTGTTAATGGTTAACATTATACAAACACCGTAGGTAGGTACAATTTTTGTATTCATAAAAGTTTCATAAATACATTGTCCGTGAGCATACATTTGGATTAAATTTATCCGGTTTTTAAATTTAAAACGAGGTGTTGAAAAGCCCGTTAAGCTCTTAATAAGGTTCTTTATTTAAAAGCGAAGCAACAGTCGGTGTCCGGTGTACATAAAAAATAATGATCAGAGGAACGGTACAAAAGACAGAAAATATACTTGATACGTGTCCTGAGTGGATGAACAATTATAATTGAAATTAAAATATTATTTATACATCGTTGAGTTAAATATTTACCTACAGTTGGTATATCGAGCTACCAACGCTTGATACTGAGTACCTAATGGAACATCAATATCATTATGTAACTAATATGCAAATTCTTTAATAATTGTACTGTGTTTTAAGCCCCGGCTCCGTGTAATATAAAATTTAATAATTTTAATAGTTTAAGGTTTTATCAAAATACAATCTACAGACCGATGCTAAAACCATTCCCCAACGTGTGCAGGTAATGGGCATAACACTTAAGCAAACGACCTACCTACTGTTCTAAAAGCTCATTTTGTATTATATTCCCACTGCACTTTGGGTAAATTTTAATAAAAAGGGCTCTTAACATTTTAGATTTTTAATAGTTGATCATTTCTGTTGCACAAAACAAAATTCTGAAATGAAACTTTTTACACTTAACTGCACCAGACGCATTTTCTTAAATACAGAAGTTATTTACCTTATTTTTAACTTAAGAGATTTTTTTCTGTCGTACCTAATGATGAAATGATGAATACATAAATGTATGTTGTCATTTAATTTGTAAATTTAATTTATCTATCTGTGATATTTAATTTCCGTCATATGTAACGTTGACGTGTAATGCTCAAAATATTTTTACTCATAAAGCCGAAACATTAATTTTGATACGCCACTTTTTTCAAGTATCTATGTGATATTCTGTAAATAAAAAATAAAAATAAAACTTATAACATGAATACCGGCAATACTCATTTAAAATTAATAATACTTTATTTATTTCATGTGAAAATTACCTTTAAATAATTTACATATTTCAACGTGAAAACAAGTTCTCGTAAAAGCGCTGATCTTTCAGCCACAATAGATATATCCTTTTTTTAAGCCCACACGGTTTTCTATTTGCTATACAACTGAAAACTGTTACTATTTTTTCCACTTAAAATTAGTACTACGTGCACCGTTTTTGATATTCTTCAGCCTTTTGTGTTTGGTTAACTCACCAGTTTGATCCTCATACGTTAACCTAAAGTACCTTTTCAACAATTCCATTATTTTCTGGGGCACCATACCATCCTCGACCTTCTTTTATTCATTCTTTCGTAGTCTGTTTGTCAAACACTTCATTCGTTTTCGTGTGCCATAGACGGTTTCAGCCTTTAATTCTGCCTTTTAGAAAATATTACTTACACTGCATCACTGTGATTGGTGAAAACTATTTTTACAATTCTATACTGACAGATTTCGATTTATGTAGATACAACATTTTTTTCCATATTCAGGTTTTATAAGGAAAACGTTTAATATAGACTATTTAAATGTTATACTACTTGTAATATAAGAGCAATTATTAGGTATTGGAATAATGAATGTTATCTACAGCAGTGTTTATTAAAATATCAACTACGGAGTTAAATATTAGTAGGTATAACTTTTCCCAGCGGTACGTAGGTACGTAAACATTTAAATAGCCCTAAAAAGAAGTTATCGTGGGCTTTATAACGCGTTTATTTATAAATATAAAGGTATATTTAAAATGACCCTTACGAGAAAAATATGGCCAATGAATCACACGAAACATCCAGGAAGGTGGATTACACGGCAACTTTTAGGAGCTGCGCAGTAATTCAGAGTTAGTGTCACATTATCGTTAGCATAATCAGCGTAACAGCTGCGGCTCACTTCTAGTATCAACCTTTTTAAGGCAACGAAAACATTGAAACGAGAATTTAAAGTGTGCGGTAATGGATTTCTTTTCATTGGCCGCCCGGGAACTTTCAGCCGAGGTGGCCCACCGAAGAGAAACCGAAAAAAACGACAAATTTTTTTAGTTCTTAAGAGCATGGTAGCTCACTAATGGTACCTGCTAATAAAAATTGAAATAGTTAAATTACGTTATCATTATATTTTACGTTAATACTTAATTTTAGTAATAGCGTTTTACTAGGTACGCCTTAAACACCAGTATATTGTATGACATAGTTATAACATGTTCTCGAGAGAAGTTCAGCAAAATATTTATAAATACCCTGCCACGCTTACACTGTAGCTATGTACCTTAACAATATATTAACCAAAACGGTATATCGATCCATATGAAACCCGTGTTTTAGTGCCCGTATCGACGTTGCAGAACATACCTTTGTGTTTATTCAATATGTATGCCGATAGACTAAACAGAATATTTGAACAATGTCTATAGGTTTTGTGGATACGTTGCGGTATAAAATACTTTGGCGGTGTCCTACATTGGTACTTCATGTTCCAATACGTTATTCCTATATACCTACGGTAATTTTAAATCAAGCGAATAGGTACCTACCCAAATGAATTTAAGATAGAATGCAGAAAAACTGTCAGCGAACGGAATAGTCGCTCAGACATCACTTATTCAGGAGTAAATCCTTTATATTTATTAAATCTATCTTAGGTTCATTATATTTTTCAAAGTTGTAACAATAACTTAGGTTTAAGACGTCAACGCTATGGTATAACCATACATTTTGGACTTCGTAATAAATTGGTATAATAATGTTGTAATTTTACTATTCAGTAATCGAAAAGTCAGTTTCAGTCATGCTGCAAAAGTTACAAGGGGTAAGATTAATGTTAAAACATTTTGTTTCAAAGTTTAACCCTTCACAGTAGGTATAGCTAGAGATACTTCAACAAAATAATAATGCAGTATAATTAAAGTATTCAAGTAGAAGAGCTTTAAAATCATTTAGATAATCTTTATTATTACCAAGACAAAAAGATTAACGCGTAAATGTATCTCGAGGCAAAAGTTTAGACGTAACACGAAGACGAAACCAAGAATAATGTTCGCTTTAAGGTATAATGGCTTACACCACTTCGCTCTTGCTGTAATGACGGCCATTTTGTTATAAATGAAAACAAGTGGCTTAACCGAGACACTGCCTAATGACATTATTAAAGCCCACACACAGTTGGTAGACGTCCGAAGCTAAAATGTGTTAGGCCAACACAACATGTTATTAAGTAACATATTTTATTTAAATAATACCTACGTAACACTCTTTTGTATTCAATTTTAAGTAAAAGCTGTGTTTTTGTCTATTATGAAACCTAACACAAAAACTTGATTACCTATACCTAATAGTCTAGATGTAGTAAACAACACATAAACAGAAAAATATAGCTGGTATCATCAGAACGCTGCGAACTAACTTAGGCATGGAATACTAAATGACGGGGCACGGATCGAGCTTAGGAAGCTTAATTATCACGCTCGGTAGACGAGTTGATTACGTTGACCGTAGTAGTGGACTAAAGTGACCTATCGTGAAGACCTAATTCAGCTATATAATCTACGATAGGGAATTATTATTGATTGTCTCTTTGAAGGCTTGTTGTATATATATATGTATGTATATAATAGTAGTGCGCAGTAAAAGATTGTATATGCTCTAATGAAGATAAATAAAAACCTTCTAATTTGTTGGACTCTGCCACTTATTTTTCTCACTCAGGGGGTTTAAAGCGATATATTTGTTTTGTTTGGATATAAAATGTTTCTTTTTCTGATAAGCATCATTTTAAATTTGTAACAAGCACATTCAAACTTAACAGGAACATTTTTCAAGGTCTTTGCTTCAAAAGCAATAGAAACAATAATTATGAAATAAGCTTAATTTCCCATTACATGTCCTAATAATATTTTTCAGAAAACAAACTCCTTGATTAGTAATTATACGCATAGCCGAAACATAATACGTCTCAAGGCACAGCGAAAATCAAGAGTGCGGTCTTTATTGCGATTATGAACGGTCCTCAGGGGTCATTAAACATAATAAATGTCACAAACATCACGATGAATCCCCGCTGTCACTAAGCTCAGTCTCTTTAGTTATCCAAGCAATCACGTAAGAAGTCCGCATTTCGGCATCGTCGGGAGGCTCGACAACGATTTCGGTTTAGCAAATAAGTCTGAGCGGGTCGAAAATGTATATGTACCTACAGTCACATATACATGTAGCAAACTGACAAATATTTTCTTGAGTTATTTATTCAAAGCTTTTGCAATAAAATATGAACATATCTACCAGCCTTATAAATTGCAAATCAAACTCAATCATAAATTACCGTAGCATATAATGTAAGAGCGGCAATATAATGCTAATCATCTAGATTTATGGTGTGTAGCAGGTGGTCCAGGCACATGTAATCATCTTTTGATAGCCACGAGTGAGGCAGAAGTAGATTCCCCTTAAATATTATATTTATGAGCACCTATTAGATTTCCGTGTCAATTTGATGTAACGTTTGGAAATGATAATTCCCTGTTTTCTGGTCTCATTCGTTTACGGTGATAATACTTTATAAGGTAACATGATTTAAAATAAGCTTTTATATGAAGTATACCTTTTTCGTATAAGATATAAAAAAGTATTCAATTTAAATGATAATTTTGAGTTCAAACTATTGGTAGCTTTAGCATCTAACTTTAACCTCAAGTACTACTCGAAACTAAACTAAATAAATACCTTTACATAGGTTTTTTTACCACATGGCCTACGTAACATATAAACAATAGAAAGAATCATGATGCAGTAGGTAAATAAGAATACAATTAGTAGGGTAGAGTGGTATAGGAGTACGCGGGCGATAAGAGTACGCAGTGAAGCTAGTGACGAAGCGGTTTGCTAGTTGAAGCTAAGTTCCGTTGTGTTTAGGCCGGCAGTCAGCGTAGGTGTTTGTGTCCAAAAAATATTGAAAAGCGCAATAAATTGGAGATGCCAGGTAAGTTTGAATATTTTCGTGCAATTTGTTATTTATTTTTGACATTTTCAAAGCATTACAATTAATAAATACAATTACAGAAAAGAAAAAACAATCTATGTTTTCGCACGCCGGTTTATCAAGGTATTCGATCGAAACGAAAGTGTTTTCGTTGTGCACCAATAAATGGCATCACCTGTCACATTTGATTAAAATGTGCACGTAGGATAAGAATTCGCAACGCTTAGGTGTATAGCAGTACGCGCGTACTCTTGTACGACTGTGGTTAAAAATTATGTTTTTTATTTTCTTTCAGTATGTCCCGAAGGAAACGGACTACTGAACGAAGTCTATGGTCACTTTCGGACCTTGAAAATGCAAGGCAGCGAGTTAATGACGGTGAATCTATAAGGTCAGTTGCACATTCATTGGAAATAAATGAAGCCACTCTTCGTAAGATGCTAATGAGATCCACATCAGCTACATCTCTCCGAATGAAGCTATAGAGATCAAAGATTCATCTGTCGAGATTCCATCAACATCAAGGGCCACCCCAGAGACTCATACGGAAAATCATTCACATACTTCCGTTCTGTTACGTTCCTAAGCAACTTTGGTCATACATTCAATCGCGGCGTAAGACTTCTACATATCCCAACAAAATTTTATACAACAATACAATATATACAGAAGGTAAGGACATATGTTCGGCATTTAACAACTTTTTTCAGAGTGTATTTCAGAACCCTGCACCGAATTACCCCGTTTATGACCTACCCCCACCTCTGAACGATTGTTCGTCTAACTTACATAATATCAATGTATCTACTGATGAAGTTCTGACTCTGCTTAAATCCCTAGACCAGACAAAAGGAGCTGGTTGTGACTCGATTCGTCCATTTTTTATTAAAAGATGTGCATCTTCCCTTGCTTTTCCTTTAAGTATTATTTTTAACATATCTCTTAAAGAGGGTGATTTTCCTATCATATGGAAAACAGCCAATATAGTACCGGTGCATAAAAAAGGCAGTAAATCTAAGGTAGAAAATTATAGAGGTATATCCATCTTAAATACGTTTAGTAAAATATTCGAGAAGATTGTATACCAAAGAATATATCCTGTCATATCTAAAGCAATTCCTGATCAACAACATGGTTTCCTGAAGGGTCGCTCGACTGTTACTAACTTGACGCTATTTTTCAATTTCTTATTAAACAGTATGGAAGCAGGACGGCAGATTGACGTGATCTACACAGACTTCGAAAAAGCTTTCGATCGTGTGGATCACGTCATTCTGCTTCAGAAACTCTCCAGGCTTGGTATTAAGGGGAACCTGTTGCGATGGGTTGCGTCGTATCTTAACAATCGCTCACAAGCCACAGTAGTGGGGGGCTACAGATCCGATATTATATCTATCTCCTCTGGGGTACCTCAAGGCTCGCATTTGGGACCTTTGTTTTATAATGCCTATCTTTATGATATTTATACCTGCTTCATTAACTCCCATTTCCTCATGTACGCAGACGACACCAAGATATTCCTTGATATAGCCAATCATACGGACTGTGTAAAACTACAGGATGATTTATCACGCCTTACTGCTTACTATTTGGTAAATCGCATATCTGTTAACGTCGATAAATGCCAAACAATCTCATTCACTCGTAAAAGAACCACTGTAACCCATAATTACACTATCTCAGGCGGAAATGTCAAAAAGTGTGATCTAGTTCGAGATCTTGGTATTCTAATTGATCATAAACTAATAATGGATAAGCACATAGATACAATTGTTGATAAGGCTTATAAGGGCTTAGGTTTTTTAAAGCGAATAAGTCAACAATTTAGTAATTTAGCTTGCATTAAGGCGCTTTTCTACGCTTACGTACGCAGCACCTTGGAATACGCCTGTACAGTATGGTCTCCTGCATACGGTATTTATATATCAAAAATTGAAAAGCTACAAACTAAATTCATATCCTATCTAAACTATCGCTCTCGGACACAACGTTCTGAATACAAACTGAACTGTCACATTCACAAAATGTTAACATTGGAAGAGCGTAGGACTTTGCTTGACATGCTATATTTATACGACATACTTAACTCCCATATTGATTGTAATGAACTAGTATCCGAAATTGCATATTCTGTTCCGTTGAAACGTACCCGACATACAGACCTGTTACACGAACCGCATTGCATCAGGAATTATAACTATAACTCAACTTTAACGCGCATCGTTAGATCCTACAACAATACCTTCCGAGAAGTGGATCCATTCATCACCTCTAAAAAAACTTTTAAAAATAAAATAATTAAATCCATCGTAGAATAGTAAGTAAGACACTGCATTTACACAAACACTTCCATTTCCCATACACTACAAATAAGGCGCTGGACACACACGCACGCACACACACGCACGCACACACACACACGCACACACACGCAGGCACACACACATATCCATTCATACACATACATATTTTTTGTTTTATTTTTTTTTTATTTGAATTGTACTGTACCATTAATTTAGTAATTTAAATAATATTTGTTTTGCAATCGCTCAAGCTCCAATCACTTTGCTCAAATTATAGACTACAGCACTATATGTAATACCCGTGGAAATCTGTCATTGGCTTTGTATTTGTTATTAACCTACAATTTACTTATATTTTGTTAAACGCTGTTGATTTCCCATAATAAATAAATAAAATAAAAATAAAAAATAAAATACATCGATTTTTGAAGTAGCGCCGTTACCTCGATCTGGAAATGTTCAAAGATCTACAAGGAAGAAGAAAAAATCTGATATAATCAGCAGTTCTCCTTATAAACAAGAGTTGGAAAAAGACGTAGCTGCCAAGAAGAAACCAAAAATGGCAACATTTAGTAAACCAAAGACGACGACAAAAAGTAAACCAAAGAAGAAGATTTGGAAGTGTGGAGAATGTGAAGAAGTATACGAAGAACCTATTTGTGAGGACTGGATCGAGTGTTGGACGTGTAAAGCTTGGTGGCATGAGAAATGCACCGCTTACATAAATATGGGCAACTTTATCTGTGATTTATGTATCGACTGATGTTTGCGTACTCTTATCAACATCCGTGCGTATTCTTAAACGACCGTATGTGTAAGAGTTCGCAAATCCCTTTAAGTAGTTTTTAGTTTGTTATTCAAAATATTATTAAGATTTTTAATTCTCACTCATAATTTAATTAGACAATAACATTTTCTTTCAATTAAAATAAAAACTGATTTGAACAATGTATTTGATTTTCTTTTTCATCGCTTTGAAGCTTAAGTGCGTACTCCTATACCACCTTACCCTATATAGTCAATGGCAAATCAGTAGTCAGAATTACATCAGATCACGCAACGAATGCAATCAACGCAGGATCCTTGAAAGCATCATAAGAAACCCAACCATTTCTGGGTTAAAAGATAAAGTGGAGTGATATAACCAAGATCCTCAGACATAAAAGTAATTTTGTTTTGTTGACATGCCATGTGGGCCTGCTAACTGGCCGACAATCCGTTGCAGAGTGGTCACAGTAAGTTATATAGACAGATATAGCTAAAGCAAGGGACATCATAATTACGATTTCGACTGAAACTGGTATTGTTATGTGTAATTGACTTTGTGGTTAGTGACCCTAAGCTGTTGGTCGTGAGAATTATTACCACACAGTACACACATGCATGTCTTTTATGTGTCATTTTATTCTGTGTTTGGATGGTAGATAATATCTTTATATTATCTATAGAAGTCAAATACTTATGAAGTGTACCTACCTAATATCTATATAATTTCACTAAGCACATTGTGATAACTGCGTTAATTAGATACCTACCTAGTGTTTTCTTAATAACTCAATATTGTTGAAAATCCTAAATGTTCCCATAATGTATGTAAATACAGACATAAACAGTTATACATCCGTCGATACACTGACATGATTTAGATCCGCATTATCTGGTCAATTTAGTACAAATTGTCAACCCACATAAATTACTTGCGTATCTACTAACGCCATCGAAGCAAACATACTGATATAAAGGGCAGGAGTCGATATCATTACACATAAATTTCACTTATCTCCTACATTTGGTACAATTTGCTCGCGTGCCACCCTCGCTAGGCCCACAATAGGAGTTTATACATACTGTCTGACTTATATAAATACACTCACCCAAAGCTTATTCGACAATTTGAACTATTACTAAGTATACAACTAATGAATGTCAACCAATTTATTCAAACTGTTAAAATTTTTATTTACACAATTTTACGGCGTGAGATTTTCCCTTTTTTCTGAAATAGACATGTTTATAATCTTAAAGACATTACAGTCAAGAACCAATATTCAAACCTGAATTTGAACCCCAAGAGAATATTTATTATTTATACCTATATCTGCATTGCATGTCCCTAAAGATTTAACATGAGCACAATTTTCAGTGCACAAGACGACTTTGAGCCAGCTAAGCTAATGAGCTTACTCGGGTCGCCATTGAAGTCTACAGCAATTCACCGTCTCTGTAGGTAGGTACCTATTCCGACCGACGAATAAACTTCTACTACTGTGATTTAAAAAGTAAAGATACTCGTTCGAACTACACTCGCCGCCAAATAAAACGGACCACACGGATTTTGATACGAAATTAAACTTTTGAAAGGTTAATTTCACAGATAATAAGAAAAAATACAAACAGTAATTTTGAAAGAAAAAGGGAGGTAATTACATCATAAAAGAAAATATTATTTTCGTTAAATTTATTAGTTCACTAGTGGCTCCCCGCGGTTTCACCCGCGTACCCGGGAGGTCTTCCATTTTCCCGGGATAAAAAGTAGCCTATATGTTAATCCAGGTTATAAGCTATCTTTATTCCAAATTTCATTCAAATCCATTCAGTAGTTTTTACGTGAAAGAGTAACAAACATCCATACATCCATACTTACAAACTTTCGCATTTATAATATTAGTAGGATTGTTACGTTGTAATGATTCAACATAATAATTTGGTGAATCATAATAATTATGAAAACGATGAAAAAACATATGTATGTATGACTTCATCTTCTTAACGACTTTAGTTTTAGATATGATCCTAGCAACTTTATGCAAAAAAATAAATATATCTGAAAAAGTTCTTGAATGAAACATATTGTCCAAGTTTAGCTAGCATTGAACTTTAGCCTGGTTTCATACATTTCAAACGACATCGAGCGCGGCCGACACCGGCCCGGCGCGAATTTCATTAAAATCGTCCAAACAGTCGTCGGATAAGTTAGAACAAAAATCCGCGATAAGTTTAAACGAATTTTAAAATGGCTAGAGAAACTTTGGCTTTCACATTATTTCTCATTTAGTGTTCTTGCTAAAAAGAATACTGCCGGAAATGACGTATTTCTAATTAACGAATTATGAATGAAAAGTCGGTAAGGTATTACCTATATTGCTAAAGTCACAAGAAAGAGTTTTCAATTTTATGAACTTATTTAGTGTATTTTTGAAACCTGGCATAGATAGGTGCTGAAAAAATATAGGTATCTATATAGTTTTTAAAAACGTATCCATTAAAGGTAGGCATATGACTTATTCAAAATGTACTTTGTCCATGGTGTTCGTTCAGAAAATAAATTATAACCATCCAGTACAAACCTACTCGTATTAGGTCTAAATAATTACAATTAACCCACAAATAATAACTAAATAATTAACCTGATAACATTGTACCCAAAATAAAAGTTAAATAATCAAAAGTTCATAAAAGAATAGGTAATTAAGGGGACGACAATGCAACCTAAAAACTCTTTTTTTAATTTTAATTAAAACAGTATTCTACTGTAAAATGGAACCCATTAACAAAGAACCTTTGTATTTCCTTCCAACGAAAAAATATCTATCGTTATTGTTATTTTTTAATTTCTCTAGCAGAGTTAGCGGCTCTTATAAAAGGAAAATATAAATCTGTTAGATGGAACAATAACCAAGGTACATTTTTCCCGCAGAAAGGGTTCGGCTAAAACGTTGAGGCACGAAATAGGGTTATTTTTGTTCAGACATAAATATTCTTACCAAAAAGTATAC
Organism: Thyatira batis; assembly: GCA_905147785.2. NCBI lineage: Eukaryota > Metazoa > Arthropoda > Insecta > Lepidoptera > Drepanidae > Thyatira > Thyatira batis. The sequence continues at coordinate 4,522,533 of LR990496.1, read as the reverse complement.
TGATATCATAATATAACAGTTATTAGATGATAACACGTTGATACTTTCAACTTATACAAAACATTGACTGTTAATTGCAAATAAATTTTAAAAGTTAACCTAATGCCGATGCCACCTAACTATTGCTTGTACTTTAATTAACAGTGTATAAACAACAAAATATTAATTGAGACACAAATCTAGTAAAAAGCTACGTTCGGATAATGTCGGTGGTCTAAAGCACTTTCTATTATAAACAAGGAAATAAGAAATAAGAAAACAAAACGGAAGTTTACAGGTTGTTGTAATATACGACCACTTGTAGCTATAATTCCTATTATAAGATAATCTTATTGTATGAGTAAAGAGATTGGTACTCGTGATACATCTCCTGAGATAATAAGGCAAGACAATTCCATTATTTTCCTTGCGTAAGTTACCTATTACTTAATGAGATTTTCTACTCAAATAATGCAATTATGTGTGAAAATATTACGTTTCCGTGTGGCAGTAAAATTTTGTTTGTTTCGAGTTTTTATGTACAAAGTTAATTTTGTTTCATGGACTCATTATATTCCTATGTAGAAGTTGTGAAAATTTGTATGATTTATGGTCCCAATTAGGCAATACTCTATTCAACTTATCCCGGATCGCATCCATATAGATAGATGAATCCAAGAATCGGGAAAATTTGTACAATATAAGATAAGAGAGATAAATATAAGATCTTAAATTTATGGATAGAGTACCTACATTAATTAGGTTGATAATACTTTGTTATTGTAATGTTTTAAGGAACGCTAAAGCAGCTTATTTCCTTACTCGAAGAACATTTGTAATAATAAGTATTTTCTATTATTACTTGCAAACAAAAATATCTTAACAGCTAGTTACCAGATAGATAATAATAACTACGATAGTATAATAACTAAAAATGCTTTCTTTTAATAAAATATTATACTAAACTAGCCCAATTTTCTGTTAGCAGACTCAAGGTAATTGCAAAAGCTGGAAATAATTGATGTTCCCCTGATAAAGACCGTTAAGACTCTTCAGGAGCACAATGTGATCAATATTTGGTGATTAATGATGCGGCGATCCAATGTCGGGATAACGTCCAAATTAAGAGGGCCCAGATCGATTTGTTTAATTAAAAATAATGATAGACATTTCCATCAATAATGCCGTCTCCTGCCAACAGTAAAACAATCTTTCAATGCTTTATCAATTTTCTGATATTTCGATAGGATTACGGAGAATTACTTCTGTGATTTTCTCTAAGGGCTACTGATTTGGAAATTGGTTTTCTATATTTGTTTTCATAAACTCATTTATTTTGATGAGATTTATTTGTGACGCAGATACAGATAGATTGATTTTTCATATGAGTAATTTGAAAACTCTTATTTCGTGATTACTATCCTTGGATATTTTTGTACAATCAGACATCGTAGTTAGCTTTATACATTATGATACAAATGATACTTATCTCAAATTCATATCCAAAGTTCTATATTTTTCATAGCATGAACATTCAACTTAATTTTGGATTAAATATTCTATATCTCGTTATATGCAAAGGGCAAACGAAACGATATCTCTCAAATTAGCAGTAGCAGCATTTCAGAGAATAATTGAACAATTGTGTAGAACATAACTGGTCAAGGGCGGAACTTCCGAGCTCTTGTGTTTGGTCTTACCCGAACTAAAGCCGCACTGCCGCAGCTCAATTTACTATGTAGAACGTTTGCACCAACTACGACAGTGCTCACGGAAATGGTCAAATTTACTTCAAATACTTACTGCAATGTGAACCACGAGCAGCTACCTGTGTGGTCTACTTGTGTGGTTTGTAAAATTTACTATATATAAGCACACGCTAAAATTCAACACATGTGTACGTAAAGTAAAGTATTTTTTTTAGCAATCCCAGCGTTGTATACCAATGATAAAAATTTATTTGAGCCTTCAAATATTTTGTCTTTAGTGGTTAATTATTACTTAAGTACATAATCAAAATAAAACAAACCATTAAAACTAAACACTACTTATTACTCAGAATTATTGATGTTACATTTAAAATCACCAAATTATACTTATTTAAACAGCATTAAGAATAGAGAATGAAATTGAACTTCGTATTTCCATTTGTAAATTATGAAATGTGAATAAAAGCATTCGAAATTTTTCCGTCTATAAAATCGTATTTTATTGGCAATTATCGTAAGTCGTGTTTATGAATTCCCCGCAGTGTCAAGTGATTAACTTGGGGGGACATGAATAAGTTTTGTATTGGGAAAGCTTTGCGCGGCGCAAGTTTCCCGCCACATAAATTATCGTCGAACAAGACGACTCAGAATTTATGAGCGCAGCGTTTGCCGATATGCTGCCGTGTTTATAATCACATAATTCAATAACAACGCCTGTATTGGTGTCAATTGGCACTTGAAAATAATATTTAGAGTTTATCTGATTTATATCTGCGCCGTGTCGTGCTGGAGTTTGGCAACTGTGAACATCTGTAGTCGTCGTTCTCTATTGTATTTGCTGAAGCTTTAGTGGTTGATTTTGCTGAATAGAGCCTTATCTGTACGTGCCCTATGTTAGGAGCACTCTTTTTTTTTAAAGAAACAACAATGTTACATTTATTTTCGGCGGTGCGGCGGTACTAAATATTTCAAGTTATTTTTAATGGTACCTACAGTTAATTTGCCACTATGAACTGTACACTGATTTTATGCACTTTATGTACCTACTCGTAAGTTGCGTCCATGCAGGCGGGCGAGTACGCCCTTTAAAGAAATATTATTAATAAGTAACCAAACAAAAGATAATTATACACACAGCGTTGATGTACCTAATGGGTACCTACATAATAACGAGACGCTCTGTTACTACTTAGTTATCGATAGATAATTACTTGTCATTCAAAGTACACTAGTTAAGAGCGATTCGCGTCAACTCTAGTTGAACTATTAAAACTTTGTTTAACAACCCTATTATTTCACAAACTTAAATTAAGATTTGTCTGCGTCAATTTGAGTTACAAATAGAGAAATTTTGAGGATGCTTAAGAAAATTACTTAGACATTTTCACCTTTAATCCTCATCACAATATTCAGTTACTAATAATAAAGTCACCCTTAAAACTCTTGAAAATATGACGTTCAGTTTGCCATTTCATAAAAAGGTTATTATTTGTTATATTATAATTATTGTTAATAAAATGTATAAAATAAAATTTTAGGTAAATATGTGTTATATAGTTGAAAATGTTTCAAGCGTAGTTACTTGGTTGACTACTATAAACAGTATTTTTAACTTCTTCAAGCTCCGTACAGTAACTGACCGGCTTCGCTCTCCTGATTTTTTTTATTTGCTCGGCGACTTTTGAGCTTTGCCAATACACTGCAATCCCGGTGTCTTATTACCTGCCCTTATTTTATTGTTCAGTATCCGAGATATTTACCGATACAATTTATTTTGTTTTCCTTTGTAAGTTTCAATTCAATGATAGGTTGATGATAGCCAGATGGTTGATGACAGACAGAATGGTTGTCATCATATATTTATATAATGTGAAATCCATGTCTTTATACTGCACTAGCTTCCTGCGAACCTCCTCCTTTTTTTTTAAGTCGTTTAAAAATAATCCTTATAGCATGATTTAGTATTCACGTGTGACGACGCGATGGCTTATTTCATCTATAATTTTGGTGTTTCTATACCGATTTCTGTGATTCTTTTTTATTGAATAGGTAATAATGTTAACTTTTTTAAATTAGGGATGAGTGAGAGTATTATAAACGTAAGAGTACACAAATAAAATCAAAATGCTCCGAACTGCTAAGCTATCAGGAGTTACACGTGTTATTCTGAGTCAACTATAAAAGATAGACATATGCTGTTCCGAGATATTTTTTAGACAATTTTATGTAGAATATTTCCGTCATACATAATTTCTATGTAACTTTAACCATTAAGGCTGCACACACGACGGAAGCTTAAAAAATGGAGTAACCTCTTCCGTTTTCCCAAAATTTCCATTCACTACTCTGCTCCTATTGATTGTAGCGTGATGAAAAGTATAGTAGTAGGTATTTATGTCATAATTAGATTTTTGATCTTTAAGTTAATAATATAAATTAACATCGTCACATGATCAAACACCATATATATATATAACAAAATTTCACATTATATATTGGAAGTGAATCCAAGGATAACATGAAAGGATAAAGTAAATCCTACTAATATTATAAAGGCGAAAGTTTGTAAGTATGGATGTATGTATGTATGGATGTTTGTTACTCTTTCACGTAAAAACTACTGAATGGATTTGAATGAAATTTGGAATAAAGATAGCTTATAACCTGGATTAACATATAGGCTACTTTTTATCCCGGGAAAATGGAAGACCTCCCGGGTACGCGGGTGAAACCGCGGGGAGCCACTAGTATTTAATATACCAAAACGCTCCTCGCCGTCAAAATAGCGACGCAGGTAGGTATACGATACTTTCCTGTTCCTTATTATACTTTTATTATACACGTAAATGTAAGGGATAACATTGTTACAGGTAAGAATATGTGTGTAATGTAATGAACTGTTGCTAAATAAATATTACACACTTACCTTATTCAATTATTCACTTTACTGGCCGAGCTTCGTTGCCATTATCGCTACGAGTTATCTAATTTAGCTCCGTAATCACCATGTTCACTCAATAGATTAGATTAAGTGATTTTTTGTAGAAGAAAGGAGAAAGAAAAGTACTTTATTCAGTGCTTATAGTTACACGAGAATAAAATAAAATTACAAGTAATCATGTTTCTAATTTCTAGAGTAAATGATACTGCATGAACTATAAAATTATTGTATTGAATCACTAACTGGCATAAGTCTCAAATAGAAAGCCATCCTCCTCTCTCTGCATCTCAAAAAACCAGTAGGTACCTAGACATGGAGACGTGCAGGACATTACTATCTTATGTACCCACAGCATGAATACGTAACGTCTACAGAACATTTCAAAGACATTTATATTGAATCCTCTTAGTAACGCCTCACTAAAATCAAGATACAAAACAGCTAATTTATTAAATAACTCAATTTGTTCTCCAAAAAATATAAATTTGTTAAGTATTCAATAAGTATAATTCTATCGAGTACGTACGTAAGAATGATTCCATTTTTATATCGTATAACCTTTTTAAATATAATCAATCGAGACCCGATATATTAAACGACTTTATTAAATGTGATTTCAAGATTTATTACTAGGATTTGAATTTCACCAAACAGTATTTCAAATATGTTGGTAGTTTAGTGCTGGACCAAGTATCTGTATATGACCATATTAAACTCGGTGTGTTAACGTAGCTTGTGTGAACGTAGTTAGGTTTGAAGCCAATAGATGTAAAATTCTCTTAGCGTTGTTTACGCCTTTTTAATATGAATATATTGCTTAAATAGCTTTCGCGGGTGTACGGCCAATCCTGGGCCACTTATATTAGGCATATAAGTGACATCAGATACAATATACTTTTAATTTATCTAAAGACTAAAGAAACCTACATATGGAAACTAGCACTTCACTCCTAACACACAGGAAATAATCCTATTAGTTCCTCTGTACCACTATTGTATAGACTTAAATTATCTATATTTAAATACATTGTTATATTGTTATAGTATCATATTATAATACAAATGTATGACTGCACATAAAATTATTATACACTCGATAAAATTATTTAAATTCAAGTGAGATGCAGTAAGAAAGGTATATTTCCCCAAAGTCCCCATGGATTTGCGAGTAGTAACGAAAAAAGAAAGGCAATAAATAAACAATTTTCCACATCATAAATCGTGTATAACAACAAGAAAACTGCAAATTTATGCAGATTTCATAGCGTCGCCGCGTGTCGCCAGCGTTTTGAGAGTCCGATGCCCCGCGATAGCACCAGCTCCTATGTATTTATGTAAATATGACAATGTTACGTATATTAAACTGGGATTTTTCTATTACATTCATATGAGTTTATATAAAAATGTGGTGAATCTCGTTTACTCCCGTTCATCACAACACGCTATTCATTTTAAAAACTTGTTAGCGAGATTGCAATTTGCAATGTAAGCAGGGTGCATTTAATGAATATTTTTACTACGAACGAAACATTATGTATCCTACCTTTAACGACAGAGAAGGTTAAAATTTTGTAATTAAGATTTTCGTATAAAGTATGTTGTAAGCTTACTTTATACTTGGTATGAATATGATCTATTTGAATGAACAGAGACATGCCAGCATACATTCACAAACTGAAAGATCTCGTAAATCCCCTCAATATGAATCTTCGTCTACTATTCAAACATCCTCAAAGCAGCTTTTAATAAAAGCATTTCTAATAAAACTGGTTTAATGCACGTCCGTATTCGCCGTTCTTCAAATAGTATAGACAGATCACTGGCAGGGTTCCAGGCTGCAGCCCGCCTTAGGTGTCGGCAGACCCCGACCATCTCAAACAAAGTGGGGGAAATCCTCTATTTGCAAGATTTGACACTAATCCGAATTATGATGGAATATGACTGCTTTGCATCTGTATAAAACTCAACTATTTGGGATGGTGGGATATTACTCGGATAAAAAAAAATACAATTAATTTTAACCGTGTAAGGGGCCGTCCATTAATCCCATGATATTTTTTTAGCATTGAAAAAATAATTACACGTGACACACACACCTTACAAGCGGAGGGGGGGCTCCCCTTGTAAAATTTCATGATTTTTATGGACTCCTTCCCCCCTTAATTAATGGACATATCCCTAACTTGTAAGGGGCAATAATAGTAACTTCTATAGAAAAAATGTTAGGTCGTAGCGATACTTGGAATTTACTTGAAACATCTACTCTGGCAGAATTCCATAGGCAACCATTTGGCACTGGCAATTAATAGTAACTTAGGTTGGATCCACATAAACATTACTTGTAACCAATAGAAGCTTTATAATTCGTCATCTTATTAGTAACCAACAAACCGAACTGTATTAAATATATATGAATAGGAAATTAATAACAAACCGGAAATTACGAAGAAAAAAAACAATAACTTACTCTGAATAGAAATAAGGCGTACCTATTAAGTTCTTCAGTCTATAGCAACTCTAATACCTACTTTAATATTTAAATTATTAGAAATCTTTCATTTACAATATCTTACGTTCAGTATATACGCAATACGTAGGTATAGTTTGTATTAACAAGATGTTGGTAAATACTTCCGTAAAAAGAACGTAGGTCTGTAGGTAGGTATATAAGTAATGTTTATTTCTCTATGTTTATTCGGTTCAAATCAGCATTTAATACTAAAATATAATTTGAATGTCAATCGATTATTCTGACATTTTGTATTTCGGATGGAACCGAAACTTGTTGTAGAATTGGTGATGGCGGGCGATGGTCCTCGCCACTGAAATCACCTCTAGACTGGTCTTCAGACATGATCAAGCAAAACTTCAAGATTACGTAGAAAATGATTTATTGGATCAACTTGTTAATTAATTATGAAATTATTTTAAAGATAAAAACAATGTAATTCAAATAAAGTTAACGCAGTAAATCAGGCGTGATCCGCGTCACAATTGTGTGATGTGGACGGAACGAGTGCCTTGACAATTCTGCCCCGAGCCGCTTTTTTTTTGAATGGACTAGAAGGTGACAGCCTCAGATGGCTTTTACACCGTTACGCGGACTTACCCCGAGCCGCACCGAGCGCGCCGCTTTATACCCGCTGTCCGTACCCCCACCTCTCCTGACTCACAGAGTGGCGCGATGATGTCATATTGCACGTGCGCGCGTTTGAATAACAACATTTTAATAATGAGCGCCGACACGGCCATACTGCATACAGGTCGCCCTCGACCTGTCAAACACAGAATAATGCGCACAGTATATACAAACTTAACTAGTAGAACTTAACTTGAAGTTAATTAAAGAGACTATGATCAATTTATTTAATATCTTGAAAACTAAGGAGGCCCCTGTCCTCAACTTACGATACTACTCAAGCAAGGAGGCCCCTGCCCTCAACTTGCGAAACCATTATAGTAAGGAGGCCCCTGTCCTCAACTTCCGATACTACCATAGTAAGGAGGCCCCTGTCCTCAACTTCCGATACTACCATAGTAAGGAGGCCCCTGTCCTTGACTTACTATAATTGTGAACAATTATTAAGTTGTAATTGGTACAAAAATAGCGTACATTACCTTAGCGTACATTACCTTAACTATAGAGCGTGGTTATATCTGTTGAATTTGAACCGAATCATCGGGAGTGTTCAGTTCGACCTCATTTGATTCTGGTGTCATAGTTAGTTCGTCTTGGGTCGACACTACGACCTCATTTGATTCCGGTGTCACAGTTGGTTCATCTTGCGCCGACGTGGCAACCTGATTTATGCCTTCGTTTGGTTTGGGTGCAAGTCGTAGTTGGTCATGGGCTACTTTTTTGGGGCGTCCGCGTCCCGTTATCTTTTTTACCTGGTAACATCCTGGTAACGATCATTCGGCAGTATTTTCCAAATTATATAAGCATCCGGGTATTTCAAATCAAGTCCCATTTGGGACCGGGCATTTGTCTTAAAGTTAATTTATTGCTTTGTCTTCCTTTCCTCGTTTTTCAATCTTTTTAAGCTATTGCATAGCTTTTATCGCGGGCTCTGAGCGCGGCGACCGAATCAAGAAATTCCGTAACGAAAAAAACCTAACACATCGTCTAACGTCGTTTAAGTTCGGCAGACTTCGGCACGGTGTTTGTTTGCTATCTTCTTAACTCTTTGACGTTTTGAAAAAATGGCGTTTGACATTTATAAAAAACAAAACTCAATTTCCGTATTCGCGCGTAATTATTTTGTTTCTATTTCGTGGCAAGGGTACCACGTCATAAAGCCTAAGTATTCAAATACGTATGCACATCAGAATGCATATTATTAAAAAAAAGTTTTACGTGACAACGACTTTGAGTGGTAAAATAATTTTAATGTGAATATTCATTCGTATAGTAGGAAGACGGATGAAATAATAGTAACAATTAAAAAACCTAACGTGACGTGAGCGGAGCGTAACGCAGTTTCTTGAAGTGTCACCCGGCAAACCAATTTATAAGACGTTGTCACGTCAAAATATATGCTCAAGTATTTTTACAATGTACAAGGCGTCCTTTCTAACCTAACCTTTGTTTAAATCCAAATGTATCATTTATTTAGTACATGTAGCGGCCATTTGCATTTCTAAGCACGCGATGTTGGCGTATTGGTACAAATGTTTGTACGTTGGGCCAACATGGCAATGAAATTAGACCTTTTCTCTAAGATTTATATGAGCTAGTACTTATATATTTTTAAGCTATTGCATAGCTTTTATCGCGGGCTCTGAGCGCGGCGACCGAATCAAGAAATTCCGTAACGAAAAAAACCTAACACCCCCCACTCCGACGGGCAAGGAGGTGTGGCTTGAAGGCCGTGCATCGTCTAACGTCGTTTCAGTTCGGCAGTCTTCGACAGTCGACACGGCGTTGTGTGCGATTAGACGTATTGTACGACTCTACGAAACTCGCACGAATCGAGACGAGCTGCTCCGAAATCGGACGAATACATAAGCTGCTTATGAGAAAGTATATAGGTGTATATGTATTTATGTACAACAGTGAATAGCTGTACTTGTAAAATTTGTGTATGAAGTGTTTTGAATATGAATGAACAAAGTGCATTTATTATTAAAATAAATAAATAAAATTATAATTGCATTAGTTGATACAAAATGCTATGCAATGCAATAGCTTTACCGCGGCAGTCCCCGAGTGCCTCACGTAATTTTTTGTATGTATTTATCAAGTTCATTTCGACTTACTGTCTGCTGTTCTTCATCAATTAATGTTACTAATTCTGGTGGTATTGCACATTGTCTTCCGGTGAGAGCTTTGATTGAACTCACGTTAGTTGTTTTATTTTTAGTACAATTGATTGCTAACTGGAGTGCTTCTAAACCCTTCTTCCAGTTTTGAGTTTCGTAATTGCGAATGATAGTCAATCCATTTTTTACAACACCCATCATCCGTTCTACCAGTCCATTTATTCGACTAACTCCCGGAGCAATGAAGTGTTGGTGGATGTTGTAATTTTTACAGAACTCTTCAAATTCGGCTTTAAAGGCGGTGTCCTGGTCACTTATGATTTGCCGAGGAGCTCCAAACAGAGATACTATATGTTTCAATGCGCGCAGCATTGAGTTGGCAGTTTTATTGTTCGCATAGGTTAATGTGACAAACTTAGTGTAAGCGTCTATGACAACAACAACATACTCATGCTTATTATTCCTTTTTGTAAGATGACCTGTCATATCTATGTGGATAGTATCGAAAGGAATAGGCTTCTTTTCTATGGGATACATTTCTACCTGTTTGGCTCTGGAAGGGCCTTTGCTTGTTTTGCATATAACACAATTATCTACGAAGCGTCTTACTGTTGAGGACATTTCAGGAAACCAATAACTTTCTCGAATCTTGTTGAGGGTCTTTTCCCAACCGAAATGTTTCAGTGCAGTATGAAAGGCATTAATAATGCTCCATTGGTATGTTTTTGGAACTACTTTCTTCCATTTTTTGCAACCGGGCTCATCTTCGTCAAGCCAGTGTTCTAAAACAAAACATTTACCCGATACTCACGAATAATTTCGTTGTGTTCCAACTTCTTTATGATTTTGGCTAATTCTACATCACGCCTTTGCTCAATTTTTAGCCATGTATCAATATTTTGCGCTATGTTAATGCATGTCGTAGGATTGCGACTGAAGAAATCTGCATGTTTCATTCGGCATCCTTGACGGTATTCAATTTTGAAATCGTAGTGCTGGAGAAATGACCACCACCTGTGAATCCTGGGTAAGAGTTCATGTTTATTTGTCGATGATTTTATGGCGTTACAATCAGTAATTATTGTAAATGTTCTCCCGTAGAGGTACTGTCGAAAGTGTTTTATTGCTCTTACTATAGCAAGTGTCTCCAACTCATAAGAGTGGTAATAACTCTCTGGTTCAGTAGTTCTCATACTCATATAGGCTATCACATGCTGTCGGCCTTCCTGTATTTGAATAAGAATCGCACCCAATCCAGTACTGCTAGCGTCCGTGAAAAGTTCAATAGGAAGTCCCTCTTGAAAGATGGTTAGAACGGGTGCCGAAGTTAGTCGCCGAATGATGTCAAGTCTAACGCTCTCACATTCTGCAGTCCATTGAAATTTTGCATCCTTTTTAGTTAAGTTTTTCACAAAATTGTCTTACTTGTTTTACATTGGTGGGTATTGTGGACTTCTCTAAGGCTACTACTTTTCTTGGGCTTGGACGAACCGTGCCATTTGAGATAAGGTTTCCAAGATATTCAATAGATGTCTTGAAAAAAGAACACTTCGTTTCATTTATAGTAAACAGACATGATTAAGCAAAACTTCAAGATTACGTAGAAAATGATTTATTGAATCAAACTTGTTAATTAATAAATAAATAAAAAAAAAAAAATTATGAAATTATTTTAAGGTAAAAACAATGTAATTTAAATTAAGTTAACGCAGTAAATCAGGCGTGATCCGGGTCACAATTGTGAGATGTGGACGGAACGAGCGCCTTGACAATTCTGCCCCGAGCGGCTTTTTTTTTTTAATGGACTAGAAGGTGACAGCCTCAGATGGCTTTTACACCGTTACGCGGACTTTTTCGGTGAGCGCAGAGGGCTCTCAACCGAAGGAAAATTTAAGGCCCCGAGCCGCACCGAGCGCGCCGCTTTATACCCGCTGTCCGTACCCCCACCTCTCCTGACTCACAGAGTGGCGCGATGATGTCATATTGCACGTGCGCGCGTTTGAATAACAACATTTTAATAATGAGCGCCGACATGTACGCTTATTATGATCAGCGATAGATAAGCATAAAAACAACTAAAAAAAATATTGCAGTGTAGAAATCTATAATGTTAGTGACACAAAAAATAAAAGTAGATATGTTTCAAAAAACTTTTTTTAATTTGCTTATTTACTTGTAGGTATGTCAATAGATTATAAAAGAAATACTGGAATTGAAAAAAGCTATATCCCAACAGGAGGAGGTAACATTACCAATACAATTCAGCATCAGCAAATATGTACCTTTGTTATTTTGTTGGAATCCGGTCATACTTCTCTTTGCGGACGGTTCCAACTATTTGTTGAGCCCATTACCCCGTGAATGTGGGCCGAAGTTACCGATATAAGAAACGGGCTTTATTCAATACTCTACTTTATATTTACCTAAGTACATATTATCTACCCACCGTAAAGTCATACGTGACTTATAATTTGGTATTATCAACCAAATCAAATGGTATCTACGAAATTATATTAAAACACTTGAAAATATACATCATAAAAACACCATTACATATTCTTCACAATCTAGAAGGCACCCAGGATCCCTCCTAAGGAAAGTACTGTCATATCTTCTTATCTCAAATAAGCTTTAAACATTTTTTAAATATACCTAATCATCATAAGTTTAATACGAATAATAATATTTTATTTGAATAAATGCTTTGCACATATTAACGCCTACCACGTGAAATTGGTAGGTAGCAGCCCATTCACAATAAGAAATAAAAATAGAAATATTATAGTAACTCTAGGTTATTAAATGATTTTAAGTATTTAAATGTATTTTAAACGTGTATATACATCAAGAACAAACATATAATGCTACAAGCATATTGCATAAGCAATATATATGTAGATCCCCTTTGACCTATATGCTATAATCTAGTAGACGGTTCGATATTTTCAAAGATTTTTAATTTAGTTCAGAGTGGAATAATCTGAATTTTATCCTTTGAGGGATCTAAATTTTATCATTTAAATTGGCGTCGCCCAGAGCGAGCGGGACTCTGCCAAAGGCAGTTGGCGTCAGACGCCACCAAGTACTTCCAGAAAGTTCGATTAACGAGTTCCGAAGATTTAGTGGCACCGTAATCGCATAAGAATTACGTCTTTAGCGACATTAACGTTAATTTTTCTCAATATTTATTAGATGTGATAATATATGCTATGGTTATTATTACACCAAAGATATCCTTAAAATGATAATATGAACTAGAACACTAGATATATTATTATAAATTTATTACACGATACATCTTGTTTGACTTTAAATTGAAGAAATGATAGCTAAATTTATAACTTTCGAATGATATTTTTGGTAAGATATAACGATTAGTACCTAATCTTAGGTTCTCTTTATTTAAATTGCGTATCTCGACGCCATACACAGAAAAAATACTTCATCAGGTACTATACACGGGTCGAGGTTACTCTAGATTTTTCCTTTCTAAGCATCCAACAAAGCCACGGAAATAGGTTTCCGTCCAAGTATTTTGCTAAAATGATTCAAGAATTTTTCGCAGAAAAAGAACAATCACGTATTTTTAGTCTGTCTAGGTTTTTGATTTTTCAGATATCTACCTACAGTAGGTAAAAGTTATAAGATAAGGTAGATACCTACATGAATATAGAAACAATATTAAATACAATAAATAAGTAAGTAGACATAGGTAGATACTGAGGTTACTTAACATAATAAATGAGATAGGGTTCACTCACATCCACTGATATCACTAGTAAATAATAATTTTGCATTTCAATTAGATAATATAATACACCTAGTGTATTTAACTAGTAGAACTACAAAACGTTAGTTAATTCTGATTAAAACAGTTTATTAAAGTGCATGGCATGTTGAAAAATCACTTCGCTGCCGGTTTCAATAGTTGCAGATTCTAACTAGAAACTAGTGTAGGTATGATCATTAAAACTATGTGCGGTTAAGCCGGGATCTATGGTTTAGTTGCAAACTTAATTGTTCACCTACAACTGTCAGGGTGGCTCAAGAGTCACACAATGCCGGAGATATTATTACTCCACATGACAAACTCTCATCTCCGTGGCTTGATCTTTGAAATTAGCTCGCTCTAGAAATTATCATAAAGTTTTAACTGCGACGAACTTTTGGCAACACTATCAACGTTTTAGATGAAATTTCTGGGAATGTTTGCATATTTAGCATGTTTTTTTTTGGTTTGAGCGCATAAAGTATGCATTCCGTAATAAAACTTTGAAATTAAGATACAGTAGTCTATGATGAGATTTTACTGCAGGCCTAGGATTATTCGTACTCAAAAAAACTCGTGTACAACTTTAAAATTACGGAATTGACTATAAAAACTAACTTCCGACACTAAGTAAAAACTAATTAATTAGACATGCACTGTAGACAGCGATGTTAAAAGGATATTATTTTTCCAACTATAATGCGGAGTCATTCTCCATTCGTGGAAAATCCTTGGATAAGTTAACTTGCTTTCAAAATACTTAAAGAAAATTTAATTTCAGCGAACTTCGTGAAATAAGATACCTACTCGTAGTAAAGAACTTTCAAATTTTGTCCAATAGGGTTGTAAGAAATTAAGTTTTCGTTTCGAAATTATAAGTTTGATGGTATATAAAAAAAGTACCTATTACCTATATGGCTATATTAGTTAAAGAACTACTACTTAGTTAATAAACACTACTATATACCTACAAAAATACTCGACGATATATTTTTCATTGACTAGCAGAAGCCTATAATCATGATCATAAAATATTATTAATATTCGAATATAAATATATTAACTATAAATTAATGCTGGTTGTTATTAACTAACTAACAGCATAACTGCATCAGGCTTTTGAAAATATCCATATTTTTTTAATATAGCTATAGAAAGATGAGGTATTAGACACCGATATTGACCTTAATTCGAATACCTATTAAATAATATTCGAATAGTTTATTTAGATAAAGACCGTTTCATATTTCATACATCAAGTTATTCCGAGTAAGTATTTACTATGTAAACTGTTATCAGTAAGCGATACAGAGAATAACAGCCGTGACATACACAAGATAATATGTCTCCAATTGAAGGTTCCTTGTACCTAATCATTTCGTACTGAATGAACCTTACAAATAACTTCAACTTGTAAATTCCCAGTGAATTAGCAAACAGACGAAGTCGGCGTTTATTTCCGAAAATAGAAAAAAGTGCTTACAATCACTTCACGCCTTCCGTGCTCTCGACTCGAACCGCCTGTCGGCTCATTATTATTTCTTCTGCGCAAAACTGAGCCGAAGTTAAGAGAGCCTGCCTCATTTTGAAGTTAATTAAACGGCTCTCATCGGCGACATCTTCATTATTGCTTCAGACAGGGGCGTGCGGGAACGGCGGCGTCTAACGGCTTTGCGGTAAGTTACGTCCGACTTTTGAAGTCGAAGCCTTCAGGCTTGTATCAAGTCGAGAACATAGATTGCTGTATGCGTAGTGGTGGTTGTTTGTCTTATTTTTGCTAATGAATGCATGCTCCATTACTAGGATGGTACTTATGTGACGGCACGAAGTTTGCACAAATTGTTTATGTGTTTAGATGTACTTAATAAGCTAAGTTAGGAAATATATTATTATTTGTCAGATGCCTCACGAACTGTGGTGACTCGTTTCACAATTAATTATATGATTAACATACATTAGTACGAGATCCGACCGTAGGATCAAGGGTCTGATCTGTTTTTTGCTTCAAACCATTTTTTCATGAATATTTATAACTAGGAGAATAGATATATCCGAGGGTGCCTATCAAATTTTGGCCGGAAGTATTTTTAATAAAATTATAAAAAAATTTTTTTTGCTAAAGCGTCACGTTCACTTGTTTTTTTAATAAAATCTCGTCTACGTCACGGCAATTTATATAAAGATTCTAAAAAATCACGGGTGCCTTCGCCCACTTGCCCGTGTTAGATTTAAAGCATTTACTTAATATATAATAAATAAAGCAATCTATTGGCAGACTTAATATATAATTTCATTTATCTCTCAATTGATATTTTAAAAGTGAGGTTAACCACCACGTTTTAAATTATAATGGACTATCAAGTAAATTGGCAAATGCTATACTACAAGCCACGTGGTATAGAAAATAAGAACAACTATAAGGTTATATAATTTATTAGGTAAAGAATACCATTAATACTTCTTCACATTGTTTTATTATAATGGATTCCACAAACATATTTATGAAAATTATATGAGGATGGTACAAAGCGTTTTATAACTAAAGTAGCCACATACATAATTATATAATTATAAATTATAATAACATGGATATAAAAATAGATTACTTAACTCACGATACACGTCTTGCCACCACTGTAGTTCACGATCGAATGAGGGCCGAGATGCGACCCAAGAGGGTATTTATACTACTTTAAACGTCACAAACATCAAATGTCATCGACAACAGCCTAAGTCAAAATGATTACAATTGTTACCATATACGAAATAAATATTAATCTATTTAATTAGCCTTTCTAATAATTATACAATCATAACAATCATTATATATTTTTATTAAAATCAAACACCCGCACCTCCTCGCAGCCAGTTGTAAACAGGTATGATATTGATACACTTTAGCGCTCATAACGTACATCTATGAATTATATATCAAATTAAAGCTATTTGTTTTCTATTAATTATCATATATGGGTGCCTAATTAAATTCGGCCGCAAATAAGGGTTGCCGGGTGTTAAAGATGATAAATATTGTAGGTAGAGTGAAAGAGAGTTAGCGGCGCTAACTTGTCGTGAAACATTATAAAACATAAAAAACAAACTAATTGTTGTTGTTTTATTTATATATCTAAAAATGATTTGATTAATGAACATAAATTAAAAATTATAAAGATGAAGGCGTGTTTTCTGTGTAACGAAAAAAGCAATGTACCTACTCAACTTTGATAAATGCATCATTCATAAAGTGCTCGCAAATGTTATTGTTTCATAAAATAAATATATATCAAAATCATGACATGAAAAAAAGGCTGCCTGCTATTATTTATATTATATATCATCACGCTACGACCAATAGGAGCGAGCAGCAATGAAGAATGTTTCAAAATCGGTAGTTTTTTTCCTTTTTCCACTGCGTGCGCTGCGTTAACGGTAAATGTTTCGCAGAAACAATGTTTGATAAAACTGTTCCCCTTCAATAGTCCTAAAAAAAGTCCGAGACAGCATATATATCTATCTTTTAAGGTTGACACTATAACTTTTTTTATGCTAACCAAATTTGTTCTAAAATAAAGAATTATTTGTGAAGGTGTTTTGTATAAAGATGATATTTATCCTTATCCAAATAAATACGTTATTCATCACAAATATTTATTTTTAATCGCTCATAGAGATATCGCAGTTTTTAAATAACATCGCAGCAAAATAATCATCAAGTACTCCATCACAACACAATACACACGTCGCCACCGTCCACCACCACCAACGTAAATGATATCACGGGTATAAAGTTTGCGATAGCCGAAAGTAACCATTCCACGCAGACGAAGTCCCGGGCAGAAGCTACTTGTTAATAAAGTGTCATGATTTTGATATATATTTTTTTTATGAAACAACTAGCTGCCTCCGCGCGGTTTTACCCGCGTAGTTCCCGTTCCCGTGGGAATACAGGGATAAAATAAAGCCTATGTTACTCGGAGATAATACAGCTTTCATAAATTTTAATTTATGTTCATTAATCAAATCATTTTTAGATATATAAATAAAACAACAACAATTAGTTTGTTTTTTATGTTTTATAATGTTTCACGACAAGTTAGCGCCGCTAACTCTCTTTCACTCTACCTACAATATTTATCATCTTTAACACCCGGCAACCCTTATTTGCGGCCGAATTTAATTAGTCACCCATATATGATAATTAATAGAAAACAAATAGCTTTAATTTGATATATAATTCATAGTTGTACGTTATGAGCGCTAAAGTGTATCAATATCATACCTGTTTACAACTGGCTGCGAGGAGGTGCGGGCAAGTGGGCGAAGGCACCCGTGATTTTTTAGAATCTTTATATAAATTGCCGTGACGTAGACGAGATTTTATTAAAAAAACAAGTGAACGTGACGCTTTAGCAAAAAAAATTTTTTTATAATTTTATTAAAAGTACTTCCGGCCAAAATTTGATAGGCACCCTCGGATATATCTATTCTCCTAGTTATAAATATTCATGAAAAAATGGTTTGAAGCAAAAACAGATCAGACCCTTGATCCTACGGTCGGATCTTAGGCTAATATTATGTTACCTACGAGCAGATGCTAAATGTAAATCACACGATGGACTTTTCGTATTATTGCTTATCTGGTGTACAATATACCCTAGTAGGTACATTTCAGGTGATACATTTCATAAATTATGTAGGTAATGTTGATTCACACTACCGTAGCTCTCGTACACTCAAATCTGTCAACCTACAAGTGACAGGCCTCGTGCCGTTGCAATATCATTGAAACATTTCACATGATTGATGTCTGAGAAAAATCGACACGCTGTATCTTAAACTAACTACCGTACCATGGCAATATATATTTCCTACGATTTAGTTCAAAAGATAAAATATTAAATGAAGCAGAAACACAACAAAATATCTGTGAATAACCAAGTAGTACCTAGTAGAACAATGTCAACATTTCACTGAGTTCCAAACAGTTATACTTAAACCTTTATTACGTCTGTGGTAAAAATTGTTAATATTATTTTTTTTGTATCTCCAATCGACTGAACCAAACTATTATGCAAATCTGGAACAAGATTATCGACAGCCCCTGTCAATATCACGCGACGGGCTGGAACCATTATTGACTTACTCGGGAACTTAATAGAGTGCGCGCATCAAGACAATTTTCCATAACGCATTTCCAACATACAGCCCGCATTCTCGTAAACGCCGCGTCATCTTCCCGCGAGGGGCTTTTCAAAATAAGATAAACCTTTCGGGAACGCTCCCCGTTTCCGAAGAGCGTTTTACGAGGGTCCGACAAATCCCCGAAATGGTTCCGTGTGGTGCTCAAACTTGCCGATGCCTGTCCCCCAACCCGCGTTTCAATTTACCCCTTGTACAGTTTGTTGGTCGGAATAAAACGTTGCGTTTTGTTTTTCAACGTCAAGCGGCCGTAGTTGTTATTTTTATAGCTTAGGCTCAAAATACTCTACGGGAACATTACGTTTGGTGTACACTCAACAGGGAAAATCTTGAAAATCGACAATGAAATTCTTTTGAATTAGGTTGTTACGAATGTGTTAAAGAAAGGAGGAGGAGAGGTTGAATATTGGCTAGGCATCAAATGCAAAGTCAAATACCTATACTGAAATATACAATTAGGACATAGGGGAAACCATTAAGGACAACATTATGAGGGTATCCTCATAATGTTGTCGTCAAAACATCATGTATTTCCACCAGAAGAACTTATATTATCCTCCATGAATAACTCGATAAATGGATTCATTGTTCTATGTTCAATTGACCTTTTTATGATTAATTGGTGTAATAACTAGTAAATGACAGGAATGACTCATATTAAAATCAAGGTAAGCAATGTAAATGCATGCATAGAAATCACTTCCTAGATAGTTTTTGTTACTCGAGTATACCGAGCCATAAAACGATGATGTTTGAAAACTAGAAAATCCGTTGTCGCGAGCAATTCCCGAATTTTTTATTATTTCTTTTTATGGCCCGTGACTTAGGTACAATCTGCTGTTTATTTTTATCTTATTTATACGAAAAAATACCGATATTCAAGAATATGGTGAAATTAATAAAAAAATACGCAATAAATACATAATGTACGTTTTATTTTATCTTATCAAACTATAGCCCTATTCTATTTCAATGACACAATCCACATACAGAGCATAAAAATGAGTCACTAAAATATCACTGATAGAGGAACACATTGCACTAAGTGTTCACATCTACTCGTAATAATGAGTTTTGAGTACCAGGAAAAAAATTAATAATGCAATATCCAGTTACCAACCTCCTAACATTGCTAAATTATAATTAATTATGTAATTTTGGCTTTTTTTCGTAATTTATCGACAGTCGTTATTACACATAATTGCAATTTTATATTAATTTTGTTGTGAAACAGTTATTATAAGGCATTCCGCTCTATTCAACTAAGGCAAATACGAATGCAGTTATAATTTTTTGTAGTTGTTTTTATTATGTAGATAAATATATTTTCCAGTATTACCTACTTACTCACAAATAGACAATTCTCCTAAATCTTCGTAAAGACTTCTCATCGCTTAGCGACGTCAAACATCGTGCGGTAAAGTTTGTTATTACTCTACCACTGATGCGGGTAACACGCCACATTCGTGATGTCACGTAAGCTTAATGTGATGCGATTGTACCTATACTAAATTAACACTGATCCTTAACAAGCCGTCGAGATCTACGTTTTGGATATTATATGCACGGATTACATACAGTATGCAGCTATCATTGGAATTTGTATGTACCAACCAACGAGTTTGTATTACAGGTTATAATATATCTATAAATAGGCAGGTTGATGATATCACCAACATTATATACAAGGAAATTACCAATTCGTGTTAAATGATACCTACAAATTAAAATCAAATACCAAGTTATAATAATTTTTTTAATTTATAAAATACAGGTACGTATGACACTAATAAACATTTCCAAATATAACATATCCGTCTTCTTATTTCGGCTCCCAAAATTTTCAATTTAGCGCCAATAGGTAGTTTAGGTAGGTACTTAGATGAGATTCATCTAATTTTGTCTGAAAAAAAAAGTTTTGTAGTTAAAAAAAATAAACATAATTTAAATTTATTTATAAACATATATAATATTCGAACAGGTAGGTATAGGCAATGAGTTGGCCACATTTACTATAGTCAATTCAATTAGCACCTTCATTATTTCATATTCTCAATGAATTAAATTATCATTTAATTTGACTCCTACTATCGGATCATAGCAACACACCATCTAACCGTAGCCTAGACATTATTGCTCGTGGCCACTATACTTATTTATTATAGGTTTTTGATATGGTTTATTGCGTATTATAATTGCAGTACATACAATATTTACAGAATAATACTGCGTGTTACAGCTTAAAGGTCCACCCATTAGTTATGGAAAGAAATCATTAAAACAGCAATGCAAATCCTCGGTTATAAAATGCAATTTTAACCTTGAAACGTGATTATTATTAGAATCAATTTTACTATAGAATATTACAATCAGATACTTACTGTTTCCGGATTCCGAACATTTGGCTCCTCTCTGCTTCTGTGTAATCGGCAAATTTGTTTATTCCAAATATCGCGCTGGGGTTTTTTTCGTTCATCTCATTTATTTTAGCCAAATTATTTTTGAAGGCATCGAAATGTTCCTTTCTGTCCGCGTCATCTTTGTAGTTCCGATTAAAATCCTTTACGAATTGTTCAAATAATGATTCAGCTTCACTTGCATCGTAATGTTTACGCTCAGAGTCGGCTGCGGTCGCCATTGCGCACAGGACGACTAGCGACGCAATACTGATTAGATTCATGCTTACGCACTCGTTCCGAGCAAACCTGTTTCTTTGTTCTCAAAGCGGATTCCGTAAATACAATGTATGCATTGACACAATGTCATTCGCTTTATATAGGGAGGAAAAATATTTTATTCTGAGTAGGTACGTGAATCTATACTAAGTAATATTATAACGAAGAATGATTTGATTTTTTGTTTGTTTGTTTGTATAATACCTAATTATTTCACCAACCAAGCTACGTAATTTTTAATGTATATGAAATACATTATATAGGTTATATTTTATCCCCGTATTCCTGCGGGAACAGGAAATACGCGGGTGAAACCGCGCGGCAGACGCTGTAATACAGTTGAATTATTGTATGTAGGTACAAATATATATTACGCGTTGAATTTATATGGAATTGTAGGTATGACCATCTCCGATTTTTTTGAACCGACAACATGTCTCAAACAATGGGTAATTAGTTATTTACCTATTAAAAATGACTCAATAGTGTAAATCATTATAGAGTTGGCTTTACAGGTTAACGAGTTATAGTCGCCCAAGTAAAAAAGATCCTAAAATCAACCGAATACGACTTTTTACCATTTCGCTGCCACCTCAATATTAAAAATATGTTCAAGTAAATCGTATATGTATACGTAAAGTATTGAATTTTCTCAATCTAGCTACGGAACCGTATACAGCGCGTGTCCTAACACGCTCTTGGCCGGTTTTTTTTAGTATAATGTTACATA
This sequence comes from Thyatira batis, assembly GCA_905147785.2. Lineage (NCBI taxonomy): Eukaryota > Metazoa > Arthropoda > Insecta > Lepidoptera > Drepanidae > Thyatira > Thyatira batis. The sequence goes on along the minus strand of LR990496.1, from coordinate 4,500,269 downwards.
GTTATATGTAATAGTTCGTAAAATAGACAAAAGACTGAGCGGGATTTTTGAACTGACGCTCCGCAGCTAGCAGGCTTTTCTGTTTTGGCTTAGGTTTAGGTATAGTATACAATAAGATGTGCTCTGCATTAAAATAATATAACCATCTTAAATAGGTGCGCATATTCTTGTTCTGTCTTAGTGTTAAATAGTTTTTTTACACTACTAGAGTAGCAGGTACTACTCAAGTATCATACTATTTCAAAAATGTTTAACTTTGAGATCAATTACGATTACACGTCCTAGGTACTTTTAATACCTATATAGGAGTTAACTAATTTATTCGTTCCGAATAGAGAAAAAGCTCAGCGTGACAAAATAATGATACAACTAAATAGGCAGAGTTGAACTGTGATTAATTATTTTTATTGAACCGTAAGCCGAGCTATAGTACCATCTAAACCATCTTGCATATCCCGAAAAATATATATAAATAAACAACCAACATTATAACTAAACAGGTAGGGTATCTTCATAAATAGAATGATATGTAACTAAGATCGGCTCTATATATCAATTGATGTCCCACTATGGGAAAAACTCATTCCGCGTGCACCGCTCACGAACAATACTGCCTTTATGCAGTTAGAAGGGTAAGCCTCCAATGCATCCAATACCGTAACACGGTCAGTTGTCTAACATCGAAGCCATGCTGTGGTTTGAACGAGAACTACCCAGAGGCATAGGTTTTGTTAGATTCCAGGAAACATACGCTTTGTCTTTGTAAGGTTCGAATAGAATATATAATTACAGAAACTGAATTATTTTCCTATTACAAAAGTGCTTCCTTTTACTTATATGTTTTTTGCAATAAATAAGCACAAACTACAATTTTAATACAACGTACGTAGCAAGTATGGGATGTATACTTACAGTATTTCTATCTGTTATTGCGAAGTATATTTTTAAGTGAAGTCGATAAGCCTTTTTTTCACAATCTTAGAACGTAAGCCGAAGTATAACGAAATATTTTATACCGCTTCTCGATAAGCTGGTACAAGCAATAGTTACATTAATAAATATAAGTACATATTTGTTCCATAGTGATCACACGGAAATCTTGGTAAATATGTATTCTGCACTTTCCTTCCTGTTTATAAGGGTAAAATATAGTATTGTTTAAAATTGTGTCTAGTAATAATACGTAATGTATTCAAATACAATTTCTTCCTATTCAATAATAATTAGGTACACACGACCATATATAATGAAGCTCTTTTGCGATAACAATAACATTAATTATTACAAGTTTTACTATTGTAGGTAGGTATATGTTCTGGAATGTTACAAAATCTATGCCTCTCGTAGTTTATGAGGATGGAAGTTTGGCTGATTGTTACTCTTACGTGGTAAGCTAAAGGGATTAGAACAAAACAAAGCAAACTTATAGTATATATATGTTTTCGATTAACACATAATACTTTTTATCCCCGAAAATTAGTTTAGATCACGTGCGATCTTTGCGATCATCTAGATAGAAATCAGCTAATAAATAAATGTTTTATTATAGATATAAAACTTTCCCTTTTATATAAGAAATTGAAATGAAAGCAATAAATTTTAAGCCTTCCCTTTATTAATTTTCTGTTTATGTATTTTTCAAATAGTAATCTTAACAAATAGGCGCACAAAATGTATTCGTCGCATCCATTTAATTTATCCAACCTGAAATATAATTTTCTCGGATTAGTTACATAGTATTTACTTATGTTTTATATGAAACCAGCGGGCTCAACAAACATTGTCTTGTCTGAACCTTGGCTTAAAACAATTCCGAGATCTCGTTCCATCCAGTGAATCTAAACTATTCAGAGTCTCATTAAAAAAATATTACACGTTTCCTTTGTTGACCGCATTTTTACTAATATTAAGAAGTAGTACTTACTTTTGAATACTCTTATATGCGTAAAATTTTATTGATTCTCGTTATTTTTGTCTTTAATAACTAATCCATTAAGGTGCCTTTTTTCTTCCAGCGTATAATCTGCGAATTTGTTTATATCAAATACGGCGGAGCCACCTAAACCATTCAGTTTGTTAATAATTTTCAAATTCTCTACAAATGCTTCATAGTGGATGATAGTATTCAAAATAGTTTTATAATTTCGGTTGTAGTCATTTACAAATCTTGCAAATATCTCTGGAGCTTGCTTTATATTATAGTATGGCCTCCGTTCAGCAGTAATGAATACCACTGTAGTTAGAAAAAGAAATAAAATAAGAAACTTCATATTTAATAATTCAGTCGAAATAGGTTGAATATTATCACGACTTGCCTGAGCACTTTTATACCTTGCCAATAGCCATTATTTTGACACGCCAAATTTGTCATCAATTCGAAACATATAATTAGTTACATATTAAACATGAATGCAATCATGCTGCGTACGATCGTAAAAATTTTTTTAGAATTCTGATTATAATTTTAGAACATAAACTAACGCCAAGTTGTAAGGTACGCTCAATTTTAACTTACAATTTCCTTAAGAAGTTAAAAGGGCCCACACGAAATACTCAAAAACTACTGGAGGGATTCATACGGTTTATGATGCCAATTATGTGTATTATAATTTACTAGTGGTTCCCCGCGGTTTTACCCGCGTTCCTGAGGGACCTCCAATTTTCTCGGAATAAAAAGTAGCCTACGTGTGATTCCAGCACATATTCTAACTCTATGTCAAATTTTAAGTAGATCCTTTCAGCTGTTTTGGCGTGAAAGGATCTGCTGGTTGGCTGGCTGTTGGCGCACAAACTTTCGCATTTATAATATTAGTAGGACGATGGTTTTGTGTAAATTGGGTGAAATATGACGAGGACTGTTTTAGATGTTAAAAAGGAAGATAATAACTGGGATGGGGTGTAGCGTGTAATCATCATCAGCTCATATACGTCTCCACCGAAGAGCACAAGCCTCCCCTAATAACGAACTTGCTTTAATCGTGACATCCTGGGCATGCAGGTTTCCTTACGATGTTTTCCTTCACCGAAAGGCAGTGAAGTGAAGCCATACGTACGTTTTTTTATAAGCTCAGACCAGCACCTTCAAGATAGTGAGTCGGTGCGTTCCCAACTGAGCCACCACAGAAAATAATGTTGTAAGAGGAATTGTTCCACTGTCTGACTATTCATAACTACTTATAAAAGCCTATTTTTAGAAAAAATATTAAATAAATTGATTACCATATGTAAATAGAGAATTTAAATCACGAATAATGAAAGTACTTTAAATATAATAAGTTTATTACACATAAAACAAATCTACATTAAATCTACTCAAATTATAAAACTACGTATTTACAGAACAAAATATCAATATATTTATTTACATTGCTGAATCAATAAATTAATAGGTAACTGTCTATCGCTTTAATTAATTGCATTCATTACTTAAAAGTAGGCAAGTTAAAACTTTAACATAAATTTATATTACTACCATTCGCTGAAATATTGTCATATGAATATAAACTGGCATGACCGTATATGAAAATATTAACTAGTTACTGTCCCGTGGTTTCGTCCATTCACCCGAGGTTGCTAATGTTTCCTGATTTGTCACTTCGTAATCTACACTAATATTATCTACACTTCTACACTAATATTATAAAGAGGAAAAATTTGTATTTTTGTATGTAACGAATAAACTCAAAAAGTACTGGACCGATTTTAATCATTCTTTTTTCATTAGAAAGCTACATTATCACTGAGTAACACGGGCTATATTTTATACCCTGTATTCTGACAGGAACGGGAACTACGTGGTTAAAACCGCGCGGAGGCAGCTAGTACTGTATATAGTTTTAAAAAAATAATTTTTGAAATCGGTAGAACCGTTTCGATGATTACATCAAAATTTAAACACTATTTTAATTTAGTAAGCAACTGTATAGGCTTTCAGTAAAACATGTTCTATGATACATGTGTAGGAAGGTATGTACAATAAAAATAATATAAATAAGTACTTAATTACTGTTGAAGGATCATCTATAGCTCAGCTTTTAGATTCTTAACACAAATTATAACTAAATACTTAAATTAACATGACTCTATAATCACAGAGGCTTGTTTGACATCAAATGCAGAAATATACTACTACATCAAAATGAGGAACTGTTGGTTATGTCACTAGGATAAATTAAAACTAATATATTACCTAATTAAATGAACTTACATTGTAAAGCTTACTTTATAGTTATTCACTTAAAGTCATTTTATGAATGGCAGACAGGCCGGCAGTAACTATAGTTGTGTATCACCTACATTACCCACTTGTTGTTCCTCGACAGCATTACCTGTAACAATCACAGTAAATTGAAAAACAGAGTCGCCATCGAATAAATTGTCCGCCAAACGCATTACTCTGATTGCATATTAAACCTCCAGTTGGCCGTACACCAATAATAATAAACTCAATTTTCACTATCAATCCATTGGACTTTTGGAAACAATAAAAATATTGATACTGCCAGAATGTTATTACAGTGAAATGTAATATTATATTTACAATATGCAGATGTAGTGATGGATGAGTGTCGTCTGTATACCTATAATTAAGTTATTCTACTTAAATGAGATGTCGTGTCTGTCGTATAGCTAATGCTAATACCCAATAATAAGTATGTTGTTTTACATTAAGATCATATTTATCTATAATACCGGTTCTTTTGAAAGTACCTACATGAACATTTTAAGCATATAGAGACTTCTATATATCATTATTTTTACGACAGGAGTTAGTTACTTAAGGACACTGGATGTAATTATCTATATGTTTAATTATGTATTTAAAAGTAATATATCAGGTAACTGGTTACTATATCACAAGCTCTGCTTAGTTTGGAGTCAGATTGGCCATGTGTGAAAAATGTCACAGGATATTTATTATATCAAGACGAATAAGACCCAAGACCCCATAGAAATATAATACTTTTCGTGCTTCAATTATGTTGTTTGGGCTATTAACTTGGAAGCGAAATTAAATAAGGCTATTTTAGTACAATAATTCAAGGTGATGTTTTCAGAAAATGTTGTTATACAAAATCACTTCGCACAGGTACCTACTTAATATTATAATAGCGTAGATTCGTATTCCAGCAACACGCGCGAATGTAAAATAAAGCTCCTTATTTAAAGCAATTTCGAATAACGATTCCAATTTATGAACCATATCACACATTATTATGTCGTAAATGCCAACGAAACAATGCTATTTCATTTGTTAGGTGAAATTCATGCATTACCGATTACAACCTCTAATTGAAATACCTGAATAGTATAAAATTATACATAGAAATAGAATTTAGGTATATAGGAATACGTTTTTTTTTAATCAAATGGGCTTACGTTTGACTTCAGACACACTCTGACAAAGTGATTCTGAAAAATATGTAAGCCAAACAGTTAACTTGGATTTAAAATAAATGTATTAATTTGAATTTGATGAGTAGGTAGATACCAATTAAAATGATTAGTTCATAAAATCAAGTATAATAAGCAAAGCATCGTGAAAACCAGACATGACTTTCCAAAATCTTCATTCAAAGTACTTACCACTACTTACTTACGTACTTACTTACGTTACGTACCTACAATAGAAATACATACATATAATGTTAGCAATGTTAATGAACAGAATGACAAATACAATTAGACTTCGTAAGTAAAATAGTTTTCCAAATAAACAAAAGTGTCTCTAGTTGTATTAGTCCCCTTTAGGAACCACTGGAATGAATAATCCCCAAAAGGAAGATTAGGGTAAAGAAGAAGGAAGCTTAGCGATGTAAAATGACTTAATAATAACATTAACAGCGTTCTGAGTTGATATTGTAATACCATTACTTAGATTCAGCTTTTGCAATTCATAGAAATAAATTAGTCATCATTTTATTAAACTTGTGTACTATGAAGACGAAGTTGCTTTGAAATAACAAGTATTATATATATTTAATAAGAATGCAGGTAATACAAATATTATATAGACGTAAATGCTCAAGTTTTATTGTGCAAGTAATTCAGTTAGTAAGGTAAGTAAGGTATATAAGTATGTATTTTAAAGTAGCATATGTAGTAAATCATCTCTCTGGTTACAATCATATTACAAGCTCTGGTTAGTATAGAATCAGATTCGCTATGTGTGAAAAATGTCCCAGGATATTTATTATTATTAATATCATTACTTTGTACCTACAGAGTGTTATTTTGTCAATTATATGTTAGATAGAGTTCTACTAAATTAGAAGAATAACAAATTGTGTGTCCAAATAAATAAATGTATTCTTATTCAGTCTAAGCCTTTAATCCATTCAGGGTGCTCTCAGACGACTATTCTCACCGGATTGGTGAGGAATTAATATTCAAATTAGTAAGATCCTCCAGCGAAAGGATTATTTCTGTCACCGGTACCGGCTGATTTAAATACTAATTATATTACTTACTCCCTTTAAAATTTATTGACCAATAAATCTATTACTTTTAAATCGGGATGCTATATATCTCCCAGAGACGTAGGCAAAGCCAGGATTACCCACTTCAAACTTAAGATTAAGGTCACATGATCACATTACATAGGTAATATCTAAATTTAAGAACTGACTAGAGGCTCCCGCGGTTTCACCCGCGTACCCGGGAGATCTTCAATTTTCCCGAAATAAAAAGTAGCCTATGTCCTTTCTCAGGCTCTAGGCTGCGTAGCAAATTTCATTTAAATCGGTTTAGTAGTTTTAGCGTGTAAGCGAGACAGACAGAGTTAATTTCGCATTTATAATATTAGTTTGGATGTCCTTTCTACTACAAATATATATAATAAATTACTCACTCAACAAGAACATCCTCAGTTGTTCACTATCACAGTATTTGGGCTCGTGCAATACACTATTTAATTGTTCCTGGATCACTGGTCGGACGTTGCACCAGATCACACGGCCGGTGTGGGACCACTCCGATACTAACATCTTGATGCTCTGGAAATTATAATGTTATTGTTAACTTCAATATTTTAAGCTATGTCTTTGTACCAATAATACAAGAAATAAGAGTCAGGTAATGAGAGGTTGACTTTAATTGTAGAATTAGCCTATATTGTATAAGCACTACTGGAAAATTGCCTGTACATCTTTATGAGACTCAGCAAGATGACATATTTTGTACATATTTTTTTTGGCTTTATTCAATTGAACTCAAGTTTTGAAATACCACCATGGATAATATCAGTAAATGGAAAAAATAAAACGGATCATTAAAAACCCATACATGATATTCAGCAACACAACGTCACCTCTGTCACATGTGAAATTGAATGAAAACGCCCATTCGAATGCGAGCGAGCGTTCGTAGCGTAAAATAACTGGGGAAATGTTTACGCGATTGCGGCCCGAATTTAATACGGAAAAGGTTAATAACGAGGTAATTTACAATAATAATTTATTTGATGTTGTTGCGTTGCGTTCCGTCGCGCACATATGGCTGATATTTAAACTAGCGCTGCGGTTGGTACATCAACATCGCAGGCGATTTGACGTTGCGGCTTGTGCCCAACTGAATATTAAATGATGCTAATACGTGACTATACATTATAAACTGTTAACGCGATTTATGTAATGTTTGTATTTAATGACAAATCGCTCGTATTTAACTTGGTAACTGATAAAATGCAAACATATATTGGGACAGAATTAAACCATAATTTAACATAGATCGGTGTGCTATTGAAAATTAAAAATGACTCCACAAATTCAAACAATCTTTCACTCCCTACAAAGAACATTAAAATTCTATTGGTGAATATAAAATAAAGCACGTACCTGTAAAAATGTGTAATCCATTCTGTATAAGGCATCACAGTATACTACAAGAAGATCAGGCTGCTTCCTACCATCTGCTATCCTTATATTTGGAGTTACTCCGTTACCAACAACGCTTGTTACATTTCCAGCATCATTTGTTATTACAACTGTTATATTACCAACATTTCCATTACTGATATTAACGTTATCATCTGGAACAACTGTAAGTGTGTCTAACTGAGCAGCTTGTGCTATATGATTATTTGGATTTTTTAATGCGATAAGTTTAGCTCTGACTGATTCAGCTCCAGCGAAATGAAGTCCGTTGACTGGGTGGATTGCGTAATGAGGAGGTAGATCACCATTCTGCAAAGATATAAGGGATATTATTGCATGAATTCCAAACTAAGCCTAGACTATTTGGGCAGGTTTTGAAATTTAACTAAACAGCAGCAAATAAACATATTCATTTTATTCATTTCATTCATATACATATATATTTGTAAATAGAAATGAATAGATCCGAAAGACACTGAATGACTGAGTTTTTAAGAAACGAATATTTAAATTTACAAAGCATACATTTAACATAATACTTACATCAACAAACTGTAAATCCAGAGGTGGTCGAGAGTGGTAGAAGAGAAGTAGCAGCACGTCGACTCCAACACCACAAATGAGTCCAACTTCAATGCCCAAAGCAAGACAACATACGAATGAGCCTAGAAGAGGTATTAGATCCAGCCCTGTTGAAATAAATATATATTTTTATCCATATGCATCATATGTGATTGAATTTGATAAGATCCCCATCATAAAGTTCGGAAGTGATAGCAAAGTGATTCTATTAGGAGCAAACATTTTCACTATACAATATTTAGTGGCGGCACCGTACTAAAGTGACGAGTAAACCCGCCCGCCACCTTGTCTCAAGCAATAACAATAACTTTCCATAACGTTAGAGAGGTTAAGTTCAAATCCTATAGGGAATAATTTAATGAGGCGCCTCCCGCGCTCGCTGCTTGTGATGAAATATCTGTATTACTCATTATAATCTTTAGTGGGATTATAGAGGGTCGGTTAAGTACCCCGCCGAATACCAAATTGGTTTAATGGAATAAGATAGTAGGCCAATATTTGAATTCTCTTTTAAAATAATTGTTTTTTGGAAACGTCTAAGTAAACACGTGGACCGGCGAATTAATTCCGATATCTTTTTGAATGAGATCGGAAATGTTGATTTTAATTTACGGTCTTGTTTTAAAGGGATCACGATTCGTTTGTGATAGGAATCTTTTTATTATTAGCTATATGCGTAGGTTTCTACTTATTTCTTAGAATTCAAATTATTGAATGAAATATATTGGTGTGCTGGTGGTATGATATAGGTATGATATTTTTCGTCGATGGACAGTATTTCCTTCGGGAATGAGAACTGCGCGGGTGTCATATAAAAAACATACATATATCGAAGATTATGGCGAATAGAATAGACGTAATAATACTTACTGCTAGTTGCCCAAAGTTTCTTCAGTATGTCTATATCGACCATGTGCAGCACGGCGCACACGATGACGGCGGCCAGCGCGGCGCGCGGGATGAAGTAGAAGTACGGCGTGAGGAGGGCGAGGGTCAGTATCACGATTATACCTAATTAAATAAAAAGAAAACTCTAAAATCTGCTGTTGAATGAAGAATCGAGATACAGATAATAGGTCAGACACAGGCCAGTGGGGGAGGGATGCAAATCAGATTTTACCTAGGTCAGATGTAACAAGCGAAATTTTAGTGGCACAATTTTGTAAAAGATGTATAACATTGTCTTGCAAATGTCAAAAAGTTATAACTTGCTAGTTATTAGGGATTTAAAGAAAAGTCCGGAGGAGGCAGTTTCCCCCTCCTGCCCCAATCGGTACGCCCATGGTCAGACGAGTAAAAGCGACTAAAGGAAATAAGTGTCCGAAGAAGCAAGCGAGTCGGAGTATGTACTCAAATATGAATATAAACACAAAGAGGCTACAAATCAAAGTGAAAGACTTAAAAAGAAGCCCCCCGATATTTTAGACGTGCATTTGAAATTGTAAAACCACCACGGGAACTTGACTGCGACAGTAAACTACGATGCAAACTTTTAGATTTATGAAGTTCCTGCTACATAGCTCTACCGCTGTTACCGCACGTATGTGAGGGATGATTTATGAACTGGATTTACATTTGTCTTACTTCGCTATTCACCTATTATTAGTAAAACTAATCCCAAGATTAAAATGTACAACATTTTATTTTATTTCATTTCATTATATGAAAGTTAAATTTTCAATGAACAATAACAGTATTTTCTCATTTATATTTGTAGCAATTCTCAAAACTAAAGTAATATTGCTAATGCTCCATTAACCACAGTAATATATATCACTTGTAGATAACTAGCTGTTCTGCGAATTTACAATAGCAATAAAGTCATGTACCTATGATTTGTAACTCCATTAGGAATTAGTGTGATTTTGAGCATATTACACATTACAATATATACCTATAATGAGGTAAATATCACTTAAACGCCATATTTTTATTGAAGTTTGCATAACCATGCCAATAATTATCCCAATTTAGGTAATAAAAACAATCTATCAATAAAAAAAACCGTATTAACGATAATAAAAATTTAGTTATAGGTTAAAAAATCAATTTGGATTCGATTAGGTGCTCCAAATAAATATTAATCTAAGAGATGTTGAATATCGCAAATTCACAACACCCGAAACTTCGCAGACTGATTTAATGCAATATAGGATTTTTATAGGGCATTAGCGGGCAGGGCTGCCAGATGTTCGAGTCTGACCTGGATTTGAAAAATTGAACTAGAATCGGAGAGCAGAAGTTATTGGCTCGCGGTAATATTACTATTGAGGTTACGGCTAAAGGAATTGTATATACAGTACCCTCATTATTGTATCGCATCGCTAAACTTAATTAAATTTTCGGCGAAGACAGACTGTTCAGTATCATTCAGAATAATAAACGGTGTATTGATTTTTGTTTATTTGATGACCCATACCAAAAACTTGGACCCCTTGGATTCTTTGAATCAAAATCACAACTATAAAATAAAGATGATTAGGGAAAGTAGTAAAGTTTAGAAACCGTTAATTGAATCTTAAACATGAAGAAAGTGTTAAACACTTCGACAGCCCTATGAGGCTACAATGGTAATAAATCCGGAGTACCCAATAAAGTTTTAATTACTTTTTTACCGCCCCGACCATTACCTACCCTAACGCTACAAATGTTACGACTGAAACATCTGATTGTAGTAAACAAACTACTGAATAACGGAATATGGACAAAACATATTATAATTAAATTATATCTGAGCAAATAAAAAAGACATCGAATAGGTCAAATCTCTCTCATTCTAATATTGGTACCTAACACAATAAAAACAGTAAAGTTACAGCAATTTGCTGTAAAAATGTGATTGAATTTTCGATTGTCAATTATCTACATATATAAAAGGAATGGATCTATGTATATTCCATTACGAATGAATATTTTACGGCAGTTGCACTATCGCTACAATATATAATCGAAATTAATATTGGATTATCAAAATTGTCAAGCAATTGCTCAAACATCATCCAACAGCAAACAAACCTTCAACAATGACAAAGTTCATGAATGCGTCTCACAAATACAATAACGTTAACTTCTAAATTGCTACAAAGTAAATTGAAACTAAGAAGTTGTTATTAAATATATCTTAGATCGTAGAAATTTATTTGATAAGCCATCAGACATTGTTTTTCATCCAGTAATTGTGTATTATTTATTGAATTAATACTTTTACATTCGTAGAGTCAATGAAAACGACACTTTAGCTACTCTTTCACCACACATCGCTTCTATGTATTCTCTCAATTTTTTCTCATTATCAACATTCACTCAACGTATATCTCTCTCATATTCATTTTTCTCTCCCATTTATCCACCCTTTTTTCTTATTTATTACACGGCTTTCATTCCTCATCATAACTTTGACAAAATATTATGTATTGCCTATTTTATTTTATGACTGAAAGTGATTCATAAGTTATGTTCTAACGAAAGTTAATTTATTATTAAATCTTGAAAATTATGAATTGTTCGTATAGTGAGAAATCTATTTGGAGGATTTATAAAAAATATTTGCGGGGCATATTCGAAATAGATTTCAAATAGATAGAATTGAGACTAATATTTTTTAAGTATTTACCTCTACATTTGAATCTAGTATAATACGTAATATCTCTAAAGTCTGATAACTCCGAAAACGTCCTTAAGCTACAACCAGCAAAGCGTTATCTATTTCAAAATCTAAGAGTGCCAGATCAAGTAAAGTTACTTTCTAGGATCAAAGTAAATACCCGTGTAGAATCCAGCAGCGGGTGTCCTCACTCCCGAAGCATCGCTTACAGCGCTGCGCGTGAAGGAGCCGTTCACTGGGAACGAGCGGAAGAAAGCGCCGACGATGTTGCAAGCGCCCAGGGCGACGATCTCCTGCGTCGCGTCCAACGTCCTGCCCCTAGCTGAAATATCGAGTTATCAACTTTGTAACATCGCGGCTCGTCTTAATGGTACCATTGTGTTACAATAAAGATATAATGGATTTATAGTTCATCTTCCAATTGTCGTTTTACAGCCAATCGGTAAGTGGGATCTTAGGATTGCTCTCAATGTTGCTTGGAGATTCCAAGAATCTTTGTTTGATTCATAAATTTAACTGAATTGGCTAAAACAGTAATGGCTTCGCTCTAATATTATGTAAATGCTATAATGTTCCTGATCTCAACATTATAAATTTGATTTTCTCTAACATTATTGCTAATTGGTAAAAAAATAACATTTGGTGTATTGCATACGATATGTACGTATTGTACATACTTACAAATTTCAATTATCTTTCATTCTCTATTTGCTTATCTATAATTGAAATAGTGAATATATGAATTGAGTGTGTAATTTTAATTAATTTTGATTTTCGTGTATTGAAATTAATGTAGATATACACTTTTATTATTTTTGAGCCAGGAGTAAATTGAATGATTTATTTGCTTAATATTTTGCGTTGTATACTAGCCTATGGAATCCTAGATGTATTTTATATTTAATAACAGATCTACTCAGTTCAAAAGTGGAGGTGTTAATTAAAAACAGTATTTTATGGAATATCACAACAACAACATTTTACCGAGTGCCTAGGCCGGAAATTGATCCACCTGGACCATAAACAAAAGAATCATGGGAAAGTATCCAAACTACACCACAACCATTTGCTAAAAACATGAGGAATTTTAAATTTTAATTGATTAAATCCTAGCGCGATTTTGCATTCCACACCACTCAGCAGTACGATGCAGTGGTACATAGCGCCCGTAGATGAACACAGTGTCTTAGCACTACTATGTTACCGAAGCGAATTTATTTACCGATCTAATTGGACCGGGAAACTGCGCTGCGCTTCATGTAAAATCGGCTTTATTTAAGCATAAACACTGACTTATTTAACTGATACTATAATTTCATACGTATTTACACGAATATAGTCCATAAAGGTACGTCAATATTGCCTGGTTTTCAACATTCCAATACATTGAACGCACTTTATTTATCGATACTACATTTTGCCGAAGCATATTAACGACCTAACAACCCCTTATTATGGATACAAGCAAAATTTATTATGGTCTTTTAGCCGGATAATAAAATGTATAAGCCATTTCTCAAATATTATTCTTACATCTTCGCACACAGTTTTACTGAAATTGCTGTGGGTAACAGGTACCTAAATTAAAAATGAATTGACAAAGCTACGTGTAACAAAAACATATTGTGTAAATATTTTCTTGTTTACCGATACATAATACTAGGGTACTGTGCTTGACATACAGTAATAGGATTCCCATATTCCAAAGGTATAAAGCAAAAGTATTATTTTCACCACCTCCAAGAAATATGATGTTGCAAAGTTTTGTCACATGGTTGTAACATACAGTAATAAAAAGCGCTAACTTTATCTCTGTCACCACTAAAGTTTGTGTTGAATTGATGTCGAAAGTACTTAAAACTTTGAAAGAACTTTTGAGAGCTTTTGCATACAGATTTACGTAAGTAACGCTGAATTTTGATAACACACACTACTTTTGCCTATACCAGGTACACTGGCAAAGAGTATAGCATTTCTATAAAGATGTCACTATATCAGCGTTATTTTAGCTATTGCGAACTAAATTTATGGTCTATATAATTAAATACCTTATCTATTCAATATAATGTCTACCAAATATATTATGTTAATAATAATGTTATGTTAGGGATAAATTATTTTGTGACATGGAAAGTTGATACCAGATTTTGAAGACATAATCTATTATTATATGTCTGTAGCAATTATTGGCATAATATTACTTATGGCACCAGATATTTTGCTCAATAACAGCTAATACCCAATTTATTTATATTAATAAGTACCTACGTAAGGTTTTTACTTGGCATCTTAATTGCCCCATTGTACTTCGTTCGTTTTTCTTTCTCACGACCAACTTTTTCTAAGTAATGGCAGAATTGAAAACTTTTTATACCACTTCTAAATTATTTATTATTCGAGGATCATTATGGTTCATATGTACCTACGTAATCACAAAATTATTTATAAACGATATGTTACTACCATCGAGCATGTAACCAATAGAGTAGCAATTGTGAGCCATTTGTTTAGCAACGCATCAATGATTTGTCACGTATAACTAACAAGCCACGCTCGAACTAAAACAGTACACGACCACCTGTGTGTACGTCTAGTGCAACACTTGACCTTGAGTCGGCCAATCAGAACACAGGGGCCGGCGCAGCGTTTTGGCGTATTTTGTTTTCTAACAAAACTGTTAACAGTTCTACTCTATTGGTTACATGCTCGATGGTTACTACTAACATAAACGGTAAACATTTTCCTGCTTCACTTAATCATTCGTTTCTGCTATACTTAACACATCATGGGATTACCCAAATCTGGCTTATCACGTACTATCTAAATTTGGAACAAATTCATATTAGATATTTATTTACTCGTCTAGTCAGTCCATTATTAGTATATAAGTTTATAAATTCACTCACCAAAAGCCTTGGCAATGGCGACGTTAGAGATGATGCCCACAAGTGGAACTACTAAAATGCCAGAGCCGAGATGCGACAACATATCAACAGCTGAATACGTTGTGTTGCCCACTGTTGTGTGGAATAGAGGTGGCTTCGGTGTGGGGAGTCCAGGCGTAATGTGACCTGAAAAATAAATGATCAAAACCTATATTTTTACCTAGATACCTAAGTATACTTCACCCTTTTTGCAACATTTCTCATTGATGCTCCGCTCCTATTGTCTATAGCGTAACGTTATAGTCTAGCCTTCCTCGATAAATGGACTATCCATCACTGAAAACATTTTCCAAATTGGACCAGTAGTTCTTAAGATTAGCGCGTTCAAGCAAACAAACAAACTCTTCAGCTTTATAATATTAGTATAGATAGATAGCCTATGTAGCCAAACATAATCACAAATACTACGCTAAGTGTCACCAAGGCAAGGCTTTACGGCATCCAGCATAGTAATAAAGAAATACCTAACAGTAGATACGTACATATATAGTCCCTGCTGGGTTCAAGGGAAATAATCTACTACGAAGAAAATTAAAAATACACACAGGTACGGTTGCCATTCCTTAATTAGGTCTAAGGTTGTACCACAGAAAATAAAGACTTAAAAAACATTGTGCTAATCGAAAACAAACCTAATGGACATTATGACCATGATTTAAATTCAACTGCCATCTCGCCTGGAGACTTTAAGACTTAATAATGTTTATATACATGTTCCTGATTAGTTACGTGATAATAAAACATAAGCCGTCAATTAAGAAGATAATTATCTTCCTTAAATATAAGTGCCGCATCTATATCTAAGAGTCCGTCAGAATAATTTCATTGTGCCATTGTTTATCTCAAGGTCAAGGTTTGTATGCCGTTTCTTCCTACTATAAAATATCTTCATAAATAAATATTCTATATCATTTTTTAATAAGTAATTTCAGCCTACGTTCTTTAATATTTAGGCTTATTCTCACTATATTAAGTGGGTGAAGGTAGCATACAAAGCCTTCGTGAGTAAAAAAATAACTTTCATTCTCATGTATTAAAATGATTGGTTGTTAAATCATCAAAACTAAACGTAGAAGAGAAACGAAAATAAAATCAGGGAAGTGCTCTAAGAAAAAATTGTTAACGAAACGTATTTACTTTGAACAAGTAAGCAAGAGAGGAAATGCAATATTATCCGACGACTACAAATATTTTGTTGAGATTTTTCCTCGTAAAGCGTACCAACAATGTTTGAGACAAAATTACAAACTAGCCAACACATTTAGATTGTTATCAGTTTTATTTTCAGTAGTATACCGAGAGTATATTCAACAGTAAGTATGTAATTAGCAGTATCAGATCTGTTTGATAGAACATTTTTTTCATTATTATTTGACAGCCCGGTTGGCTTTGTGGTTAGTGACCCTGACTTTCAAGCCGCGGGTTGTGGGTTCGATTCCCACCCAGGACAAACATTTGTATGCATGAATATGTCTGTTTGTCCTGTGTCTGGATGTTAATATCTATATAAGTATGTATTTAAAGTAGTATATGTAGTATATCAGCTATCTGGTTACCATAACACAAGCTCACTTTGATGCTTAATTTGGAATCAGATTGGCCGTGTGTGAAAATGTCCCAGGATATTTATTTATTTATTTATCTATACTAATATTATAAAGAGGAAAGATTTGTTTGTTTGTTTGTTTGTTTGTTTGTTTGTTTGTTTGTAATGAATAGGCTCCGAAACTACTGGACCGATTTCAAAAATTCTTTCACCTTTGGAAAGCTACATTATCCCCGAGTAACATAGGCTATATTTTATCCCTGTATTCCCACGGGAACGGGAACTACGCGGGTAAAACCGCGGGGAGGCAGCTAGTTTATTATATATAGTAACTATTTGAGGCATAAAAACAAAGATACAACTTAATTATACCTATAAATTTCAACCAAATTCTATTATCATTCAATTCTGATCTAAATCTTATCTGAAAGTTAATGAACATAAATAATGTCTTACCAGTAAGAATCAAGGGATCTCCTTTGTCCTCGTGCACCAAGTATGCTAGCACAGCCGCTAACACAACCACTACTGCGTTCCTTGATACGCCAGCAAACCATAGAAACCTTTGTAAGATGCAAGCACTTCGACGACCCTTCTCATCCTGGGCTTCTTTAACACGAATCTCCTTTAGAGCCTGAAAGTTTAAATTAATCTTGAGCTTGATTTGGAGCTTTATCTAGATTAGGTAAATGTTTTTGGTTAAATAGGAAAATAACAACCACAATCCTACATTATAAATGCAAAAGTTTCTGCATATTTGTTACTCGTTCACACCAAAACCACAAAACGGAATTGGATGAAATTTGGAATATGTTTTGATAGTTTAAAACCTGGATTATAAAGTAGCCTATGTGGGGATATCCCGGGAAAATTAAAGATCTCGGAAACATGAGTAAAACCGTAGGGTGCCACTAGTATAGACAGGAATCAGTAATACCTAAGGTATGTTGTAACTTAGTAGCACTACGTATAGGTATGTAGTGTACACAAGCCAAATTGAAATAATAATTCGTGTATTTAAACAGCTGATTAAATTCTACTGTTTGGTGCCAATATCCGTTCTTTGCATTGGATGGTTTACATTATAAATACTATGTTGATTGATTTATCAACATTGAAAAGATGTAGCATGTTAAACACAAAATATATTTGTCATTAGCTGACAAATGGGTATTCAATTGACGCTGTTGTAGGGTGATTACTTGTAAGGAGATTGGGTTCGATAGCGCTACAGATTAGAACAGTATTACAGCCTCAATGCCACTGTATCATAGACCGCTAAGCTAGTGATACAAGATTATTATACAGTAATCTCTTACAGCTGTGAAAATTAGTTTCAAAGTAAACTTAGGTACATTGGGCGGAGTACCTATGTACTTGCGACTAACATAAATAATGGATTAGTCTACATCGAGTGGTAGATTTGCAGGTTACACGAATCGTACTAATATCTGAATTAGTTATAATACAACACCGTTTGACTTTCATATGATTATACGAACATCAAGTAGTGAGCCTAGTAGATGTAGGTATCTTAGTTCCAGTTAGATATTTCTAAGACTCTGAATTTTTGAACTTTAGAATTGACAATATGAAAAATATCTATGAATTTAATTTGTATATTTTATGGTAAATAAGATAATAAAATAAAATGAAAACCCGGATTTGTTCAATTTGAAATTTGATGATGAAAGGTCGTAAAGATAGCGAATCGCAAGCGTACGGTACATTTTATACATTTATAACCGGAACGGATTTAAAGTTATAAATCTGAAAAATATGAAACGAATTGTGTATAACTAAGACCTACCTATACCAATTCATATAATACATATGTTATTTTAGACTTGCGTGAGTGAGTTTCCACT
This sequence comes from Thyatira batis, assembly GCA_905147785.2. NCBI lineage: Eukaryota > Metazoa > Arthropoda > Insecta > Lepidoptera > Drepanidae > Thyatira > Thyatira batis. Next base: position 4,481,850 of record LR990496.1, on the reverse strand, counting down.
TTATAAATTTTAATAACGGTTTTAATATGGATATCACTAAAAATAAAATAAAAATTTTACTCTATAGAAAACTACTTCTGTCTACAATTTCCAGAAAAAAGTAAGCTATTATGCCCTAGGAGAAAATCTAGTCATTTCGTTGCAGAGTAACGGATACAATAAGACGAGAGAGAAAAACTACGCAACTTTGACATTTATAATATTTTCAGGATTTATTACTTTTACCGACGTAATATCTAAGCATATTCTATTCGTTTGTTCATAGTTTATTCATACCTAGGTATATCAATTAGGCATAGCTACAACCACTACAAATACCTTGATGATTTGTTGGTCCTTTTTGTTCGAGATACGTAGCCATAATTAGGTATTGTGTTGCATATAATTAACCAACCGAAGTATTATTCATAGTAAATATAATTAATACATAATATAAAGATTAAATTCCCAAAAATAATCATGTTTTTATATATAAGTGCACTTGGCTTTATTATTCGGAGTTCACGTGAACAAAACACCTCCTATGGGAACTTTTAATGTAATATAAACTGCCTGTTTCCGAAACTGCAGCCTAAAGTACCATGCAGAAGTTTAATTAAAATGCATTCAGCGGTTTTCGAACGTGAGCACAAACCATAAATAAAAAGCGTAAGGTTTACGATAGAAAATACGATAGCTGTAAATAGCACCTACTTTAAATAGTGCTATATAAACCTACCTAAGTAAGACTTGTGTTTTTAAAGGCATAATCTTAAATTATTGTAGTAAAAATATAATGGAAGAGATACTCAAATGAAAAGGCCCTCTCTGTTTATTATCTTCTTGTATTTGCATTGTGTTTAATTTACTTTGTAAGACGGTGGATACAATAAAGAATATTTCATTCATAAAACTCTAGGTACGCCTTTGTCCGATGTTATACTGTTATAACTTTAAATTAAAAATACGCCATATTTCACTTGCCGCCTATGTTGCATTTGTTTCTTTAATTTATAATTAATAGTTTCCGTACCGAGAATTTACCCGCCATCCTGTTTAAAAAAAAAGCCTCTTCCACCTTTTAAGTATTCCTTTGTAGGAAACAAAAGCGAACTTATAATTTGATATATTAGTAGTGCTTATTAATATGTTAAGTATGCCTGAATAATACATTTTTTTATACATAAGCAAACAAATAATTGTGAGCTCTGTTAGACAGCCGACACTCGCGCTTGATTGTAGACCGTTACCGCAGATTAGCGCAGTGCGGTATCATTTCTTTCAGTTCTGGCGCGTAGTGGGAATGGACTATCAAATTTTACAGCACAATTCCCAATTCTTGTATTCGAATACCGTTAAATTGTAGAGGGCTGTTGTATTGTAGGTACTGTGACAATCAGAGTTGGTATTTTGCGTAGTTTGCGAACTTGCGGCGTCGACCGCACACTACACAGGAGCGTGTCGCTTTGAGTTATCGACGAAATTATCAAATAAACGATCTGAGTAACTAGCAACTAATTACTCACCCTGTAGAACTGCTGTATATGATTTAATATAACTTGGTAACGCTTATTGAATACACATGTCTGAATTTAGACACTAGTAAAGTGACTTGACTGTTTATAAATGCTTATTATTAATTTTGACTAACAGTAACAACGTTTATTTAGTTTATGAATAGGTTTAATAATAATTATAATGAAATATATCAGTAAAAATATATAGGCTCGTAATATTACACAGTTTAAAAAAAATAAGGCTTACCTTCATCCCCATGAGAACAATGCAACATGCCAAACTAAGCAATGTATCTTGCATCCTTGCCTCGCCAATGTGGTTGAATAACCCCCTCCATGTTCCAATGAATGTTTCCGCGTTGAACTTCAGCCCTAGAAGACCCTTAATTTGTGATGATGCTATGGTAATAGCTGCTGCTGAAGTAAATCCAGATACCACTGGCAGTGATACGAATTCCACCAGGAAACCTGAATGTGAAAATATTAATGAAATAGATGAAGTTTTAAGCTACACTGTGCCTCTAAACAATGGTCGGGAGGAAGACTAAATGCTCACACAATGCATCTCGGTACATAGTAAATGATTCTAGACGTTTGAAGAGACTATATATGTACAGTCTGCACCAGCCGACATTATAATATAAGGTACTTCAATATTGATGACTACCTACTCCACTGCTATTCTAACAAAATGTAGCTCTGTCTCATTCTAATTCCTCATCTTTCGCCAGTCTTAGGGTGTTTATAGTATTTACTTATATATCCTAACTAATATTACCTACAAATGCGAAAGTAACTCTGTCTGTCTCGCTTTCACGCTCAAAACTACCGAACCGATTCAAATGAAATTTTGTATACCTACAGATAGTCTAGAGCCTGGGAAAGGACATTGACTACTTATTACCCCGGGAAAAACCGGGTAGCCACTAGTAGTTAAAGTAGATACTAGACTAGATTATATAATGCATGGAGAGTATTATAAGAAGTTTACGGAATAAAACAGATAGTCACTGTTTTGCAAAGAGACATAGCTAGTTCCTGCTAGTCACTACTGTCAACACACAAAATTAGACATCCTTATATGTAATAAATGTCTGAAAATACAATGGACAACAATTTGTATAGGTACGCTTCTGAAATGTGACTCATTACGGTAAACATTTATCATTCGTAAATACGATGAAAAAATTGTCCTTTGTCTTTTATGAGAAAAAATTCTAAAGTGACAAATTATTTGGTTTGCAAATATTTATTGTTATCGCCGACACACTCGTTACTGATTTAATGATACCGTCTGGATGTGATCTACGATGATATTATAAGATTATATAGAAATGCAATGTGTAAACAGAATAACATCGCACCCACATCATAAGATGTAGACGATTCCTAATCAATATCTTTGAGGATAGGCTAACCTACGCATCTTTTATTTATTATTTTAATTTCATTTTTCTTATATCAAAATTTGACAATTTTATATCTGATTGTATATAGGCTCAAAATATTTTTTATTTTTGTAATTTTTTTACCTTTTATATTAATGTTTAGAAAATTTGTTATTATTTACATTGTGCAATATATTATTAAATAAATAAATAAACATCATCATTGAAATTGAGAAATTATTTGATAGACAAGAAATGGTATTTCAATGTATTCGACGTAAAAATATTTGAGTACTCACTCCAAAGATGCTTCAGACACAATCTCTTGATTATAAGTATACCGATACTATTCTATTTTCATCAATGAAATGGAACATCAAAATGATAAACCTTCAACGAGCAATCACGGTTGAGATGTAGTAAAATATAAGAACTGAGTATAAATAGTTATCCATAATATTTAATTATATAAATAGCAGTTATTCATAATTAATAAACATCTTACCTAGCTGTGCGACTCCGGCAAACATCTGCACGATTCCAGAAATGAAACACAGAAGTACAGCAAATTCTGGGTTCGTTCCATTAGTGTATGTGAACGTCATAAGGGAGAGCAACGCTGTAGGGCCAATGTTGATTTGGGGACACGTACCCATGATGGCATACACGAAACCTCCGATGAATGATGCATAAAGCCCGTACTGAAAACGCACAAAACATCACTTTTACTAAGAAACACATAGACTGTAAAAACAAAGGTTGAACGGACTGTTTCGTATACTCATTTCATTATTCATGCTTTCCTCATCTCAAATATTGAGGTCAGAGCCATTTCTTCGAAAATGTTAATAGGATTTGGAATTCTTTTAACGTCTTACAATTGTAACAACCGTGACATATAAGGTTCTACGCACACGTCGACATGTTACAGGGAAATCTGGTTTTAACTTTATGCATGAGTCATTGAGTAACAGTGCAGTGTAGCGACCACCGACAATGAAAATTCTGTGAAAAGTCTGATACTCGTAACAATTTTAAGACAAAAGACAATTCTGCGTAACATATTATGGTAAAAATATATTTTGTTACGTAACAATAATATATTTTGAGCGACATATTCATGCATAAATAAAATAAAATAAACTTTATTGTGAGTATCAATAACTCACTTAACTCGTCTCGTTAGAAGTCATGTTCACGGATCATTACCATCATTATTACATTTTTATTATCTGTAAAGCTTACATAATGTCATAAGCATTATTTTTGAATACAGTCTATGATAATAATGACATAATATTTTCTAAGTAGCATGGATAAACTTGTCCATATTGCTCTGTTTTTATTGCTTAAAGTGTATTGTTATGGGTACCCCAGCAACAACGCAACAATCTAAAGCTATGCTCCGTTGTGTTTCCGAACTATACAAAATGCAAATTTAGGCGTTAGTGCACCAAATTGCAGTATTAAGGGCAACTAAACATGTACGCTCGGTAGATACCGCCCGGGAGGCACAACAAATGAACACGTTAAAAGGTGATTAATACAGACATAACAGCGTTAAAAGGAGACATTCATTCCTAGCTTATAACTAATTATTCATTTAAATAGTAATTAATAGATAATAATACTTGTATTACTTTGACAGGCCGGTTTGCTTAGGGATCCTCGTGTCGTGGGCTCGAATCCCACCCAGGACAAACAAGATAAGTATGTATTTAAATGTAGTATATCAGCTATCTGATGCCCATAGCACAAGCTTTGCGTAATTTGGAATCACATAGACCGTGTCTAAAAAAATACCCAGGATATTTATTTATTTCCTTTACTGGTATTTTAACAATAAAAATACTTAACACAAACCCTCATTTCATATTCAATCTCATACTGTAGGTATAAAGGAAATGTTCGAATTTTACTATTGGAAAACCTCTCACTCCAACCGCGCTAGATAACTATGTCCCGGATTTATTTATAAAATGGAGTAAACAAAAGAGATATACAGTAGAACACTTAAAGCCTAATATGATGATGATTCCCGTAACTACTTCTGTCAAATATTAACACTATGCGCAACATATGAGTAAGTACCTGGTTGCAAGAAATAATTGCAAATTGTAAAACAAATAATGAAAACCAACAAAAAGTTTTTCAAAAACATTTTCTAGGATCTTGCAAAAATACAGTAACATTTTCTCTTACAGTTGCTTCTGCTCTTTTACAATAATGCAATCAATAGTTATCAGCACTTCAGAACCTGATGTCAATGACCTAATACCTGTTCCGTACCTTGTATTCATTTACTTAAGAAATTGCGATAGTGTCTAAAATAACCGCTAATTAAGGTTATCCGTATTTTACTTAGGCGATATATTTTATTAATCTTTAATTTAGACTAGGTTAAAGTGAATTTACACTAACCTAGTCCAATTTAAAGATATATTAGGGTAGGCCCCATTTATCTAGATAAAATTTGCATTTTCTATGATATAAGTGTATTTTTAGAGACTAATTAAAATATCCTAAATAGTATTAATGTATCTAAATTTTTATCCTATGTTAAGTGATCTTCAGGTTTAATAATATTTGACAAAGCTGTGTTGTTTCATCTAATCTTAAACTAAGCAGAACTAGTACTATGGTAACCAGATACCTGATAAACTATATTTGCTTAGATATTTACATCTAAACACAGAAATGTTCAAGCACACAAATGTCTATCCTGGGGTGGAAATAGAGCTCACGACCAGCAATTCGAACCTAAGATTTGCTAACCGGACAGTCAGACATACCTTCTTATAAATAGGCGATTAGCGAACATAACTTATGATTTAGTTTATTCAACGAAATCCATAAAAATATTTAAACATTACAATGATATATATAATATGAGGTAGACAAATAATATAACCCGCATATATGAAACAATGATTTAAAACAACGGATGTTATCAATCTTCAAAACAGAAGTGCACCAACTACTCAGAGATCCCTTGTGTAAGTCAATGCACTCTGCTCCTAATGCAGTATGTAGGAACACATAAAGGCATTGTAAAGTGCAGTCTTTCGAAGACAAGGATGTTTTATTTATATTATCTATATAAATTGTATCGTAAAATTATACTATAATATGCTTTATGCTGTGACTACCGTGCACTAAACTTGACCAAAAATCAAAAACCTTATTTATTTTTTCATGGTTGCAAGTTGCAATAATTTTTAGTTCTAACGAATAAGAGAGTTTTTTGAGATACCTATGTCTCAAGAAACCTAGGCTGTAAGATATATTTATTTACCAAGGAGCGAAGTCTAGAACAATAAATGTATATAACAGTAGGTACCTGCGGTTCAAATCCGGCCAAGGAGGCGTACGCAATTGACTGCGGTATCAGCGTAAGTGCCACTGTGATACCAGCTATTAAGTCTCCAACGCCTGTCCTTAGGTCGTAACTCTTCGACCATCGCAGTATGGGGAACACGCCGCCAACAAATCTTCTTGGATTCCCCAGTTTCAGCATTCTCATCGCTGTAAATATACTTGTATATGGAGCATTGGTTTTTAATGTGTTATGGACCTACTGATATTAAGAAAGTTAGGCCATTAATCCTGAAATCACCTCACGAGTACGTGGGTTGGAAAGTAGTTACAGATATACTAAAGGTATCAACATCAATCATAATTTATTAATTATTGCCATGACTTTAAATACATCTTAATTATAATGATGTCTCTCTACATTATGTTACTATTGTTTGATTCACGTGTATTGTTTATACAACTGAACTGCCACTACAAACCACTTAACACTCTCTGTGTATGTTGTTCTAAACACAATTATGAATGTTCTACCACATACTAATGTATTTATGTATATGAGACTATGCAATATCATTTCATTAAAATATACTCTTATTGGAAACAATTATCTGCGCTACAGTAATGTTTGGTTTGTTTATTCATTCATACCGAAACGACTACTAACTGAGGTCGTATCTAACAAATAAAATATACCTTCCTAATTCTTATAATATAAAGCACCTACTCAGTAAACCTGCGGCTTTGAGGAGCGTAAATTTCATAAACACAATTTTCTATTAGACATGTTAAGATTGACTATTGACTGCATAGAATGAATTCATAAAGCGTGCTTTAATTCAGAAGAATTATTCCCGGAAAACTTTCTTCCGTACTTTATTTATAACTAGCTGCCTCCACGTGGTTTTACCCGCGTAGTTCCCGTTCCCGTGGGAATACAGGGATAAAATATAGCCAATGTTACTCAGTGATATTGTAGCTTTCTAATGAAAAAAGAATTATTAAAATAGGTCCAGTACTTTTTGAGTTAATTCGTTACTATAAAATACAAATCTTTCCTCTTTATAATATAAGTGTAGATTCTCAGTAGTCCTACATTAAAGAATTTTCACATGTTCTATTTACCAAGAAATAGTCACATATATTCTCAAGCTGTTGCATCACACTCAACCAGTTTTCCCGGGAAACTATATTTTTGCATTTAAATGTAAACAGAGAAAGTTAACGCGAGAGCAAAAACAATGCTAAGTGCGCCGTTTAAAATCTAAACGTCAACAAGATAACAAACGATGGAAGAAATAAATAAATTATTACCGATCTCCATAACAAATAATAATAATTAATATTTACATTAATATTTGCTCATTGCTGCCTTCCGCCTTTCATATAGGTAAATGGCTAAATGACTTACCTAGTGACTTGACTAATACTTGTGACTTGGCTAATAGACTTATTATTTTAGATTGTTTTTATCATATTTTTTGCATACCAACACCAGGCAATGCAGGATATGCAACTAATAAAAAAGTAGTTACAAGTTAGGTATGTGTTTAAATACTTCATCAATTTACTTTACCGTGTAAGGTCAGTTAAACATTCGGATAATAATATCGATTCGTACTTCCGTGATATGTTAATTAACCTGCATATCGAGATAATTGTTTATTTTCTTTTGATTCATTTTCTTATTCAAGCTGTAGGTAGTAGCTTAAAAATAGACGCGCATTAAATAATACTAATAATAATTATATAAATAATAATTATGTAACTAAAATTATCTAATATACGTGTTTCTACACCTTCAATAGCAATATACTTAAATATCAAGACGAATATCCACAAAAAGGTATACTTATTTATAAAGGCGAGACCTAGGCTATTACATATTGAAAATACATTGCGCTGAATTTCACAGGCACAATACTAATTCTTGGAATTATTTCAAGTACCTATACTATACTACAATTTCATCGTATTTATTATTCGGCCTAACCTATATTATCTATAACGTAACGAATAAATTCATTTTAGAAGTTCTAATATTGTATAAAAAAATTTAAGGCTTAAACTGAAATGGAAAACCGCAACGGTTTTCATCGAGTTGATTACAACATCGCTGCTCATATATTTTAGATTTATCTCATTGGAACTCAATATCACCAACTCAGAAACTCACCTTAATTTTTTTTCCCACACCGTAAAAAATTTTAAACTCTAGTTAATTTATCACTACTTTATAGGCATAAGTTTAACGTAAATTTATAAATTAGATGGTGGATGAAAAAATTTCTTCAAAATAACATTTAATTATGTTTAGACAAGTATACACTAATATATAATATAGAACTCCCAAAAAATATTTAAGAATTATAATTAACACAAAATTTTCACAATAGAATTGTCAAAAGTATTTTCCCGCGTTTAATGACGAAATGCCGCGCATGCGTCGCAAACTTTTTAACCAGCGCAATGGACAACGACTTAACTCAAACTGCCTCATTCATGCTAGACCGCTGCAGTACAACAATAATCTCGCAATCAGTTAAATTGCCTGACACGGTTTGTGATTTTATTTACCTAGGTGACAGATTACGGGAAATTCGAAATATACTTAATGGTAGTAAATAAAAAAAATATTACAACTTCGCTTTGATTTAAATCTTATTCCAAAATTAGCTTAAGTATACCTACAATTTATATAATATTGTCTATTTATGAATGTCCCAGGATAATTATTATTTATTTAATATTAATATTAATGTCCCAGGATATTTATATTTATTAAGAAGTAAGCAGGCTTATATCGGCGATATCATAGACATCTAAGTATATTGCTTTTTGTGAAAACCATTTTTTACGCTTTTTTTAAAGGGGTTAGTTCATAATTATCATGCAGCTTAACAACTTCCATATTGACGTAATCTTATAAACACCTAAAATCTGAGCCTAAAATCAAAACAAGCCAGGAAATTAATTCAGTAGGTAAGTACGTAGCTAATAATAAACTAAACAATACAAAGTAATCGATTCGACCGAGGCACCTGTTACTTTTTAATCAAGCCAAACTATTGCCAGTGTTGCAATTAGGTAGTTAATTTTGCAATGTTCTATTATGGACGTAAAGTTTACTGTCACGAGACACCGAAGATTTTTAACAATTTTTCAATTTTAATTGACAAATTATAGATAATTTTCTTTTATTTATACTGTAATATTGAAATAGTACGGTGCTAGTAACACCTACACTAGTTTAGTATATGATATACCTACTTGTTTACCCTTTGAATTCATACGTTCCTATAAGACGAACGGACGCACAGCAAAGGAAGGAAAATCCAAGTTCCTTAGGCAGTAGTGATTAATTAACCTATCTATAGTGTTTTTGAACAAAGCCTTAATAATAATATACTTTAACCTGACTACTTACAGAAATTCAGTCATTTCTTTATAATATTATCCAGACTAATAGGAAGCTACTTAGTTTACCTAAAGTTACTGAGACGTATTATGTAAGTGTTAGTGCTTATTTTATCTCTATCCATAAAACATGTATATTTTTATGGAGCATAAAGGTGTTAGCCTCTGATGGCTTTTACACCCTTACACGGACAAGTCAGTGAGCGCAGAGGGCTCTCTACCGAATAAAACATGTGTGTATATTTATCTCTCGTTTACTGTTTCAGACATTCCCAAACTTCTCGTTATAAGTACCTACCTATAGTGAGCAGATAAGTTACCTTCTAGATATTAACCAATTAGTTCCAAATGGATCGTCTCCTTCAGAAGTTATTTACTGTAACCATTACCTACATAGGTATACATAGGTAGGTACTTACTTAAATTGCTGCTTAGGTGTTCACCCAGATGCAAGTTTCACACCATTGCGCTTGGAACTCAAGTAGAGACGTCTAAATTATTCACGAGATTATAGGTAGGTAGATAGTGTAGATACCTAACGCGCTAAGATCGAACTATATGATGATCTAGCTCAAAGATGTACAACGCAAAAGTAGGTATACCTAATCTACAAAATATGTAGTCTGTATCTATATGGATAATTAGGTATATCTTAAATTTAGCTGTTCTGAGGCAGTAGATTTTCAATAATTACTAGGTATTTATTAACTTAAAAAAATTATAGTGCCTACCGAAAATATAAACTTTGCATCAGATACAGGCAGGTGTGCACTAGATCTTTGCCATATTTTCTGTAGTCTCATTCATCCGAAACTTATATGAGCAGGAAATTACCACGCATCATTTTTGATCACAATTGCCGGCGCCGGCGTCACAAAGTTGTCGTGTCTCCGCACTTGATGACAAGGTGATAATAACGTTAATTACATTCGTGATACGATCAAGAGTCTTAACGTATGGAAGTGCGAAGGACAGTATTTAAACTATTTAAACACACTACTTACAGCTTAGCATCCACTTTATCAACACAAACCCGTATCATCAAACCTACTTTTTTGGGTCTTAACACTGCAATTATCGTTTTTCTGAAAATTCGCTTCTAGCTGCGAGCTTGTAAAGCCGACAAAAGAATTAAAACTGAAAAAGTTTCGTCTACAGTTTAAAAGCAAGGGCGTTACAAAGGTATAGATAGGTATTACATAGGATCTAAATGAGGAGTTACTGCACTCGTTTTGTACTAAAATAAAATTCGATGTATACCTAAATACACTTATCCATTCTAACTAATGTTTCATACATAAGAATATGCCTCTATAAGTATTATTGTTACTTACCGATTGGAATAGACTAATGAACTCATACGAAGCACAAAATAAACTGCAATCGCAACCTACAATTCTTGAATTTATTAAAATAAAGTACAGAATGATTAATTCACCTAAGTAGATAGCTAGGTACGTACCAATAGGTGGATCTACTTATATAAGGACTTTTGGGCTGAACGCCAGGGCCCTGTGGATACAGAAACCTCCCCACTGAAGACAAGATGGGCAATATTATATTTTATTGTCCTCTTTTTCTTCAATTAGTTTTTCTTTGCTTTGCATTGACAAAATATCAATCAGTGTATTAATTAGTCAGGCTCCGAGTAGTTTTAGCACAGGGCCCCACTGACTCACAGTGCGCCCCTGTACGTACCTATAGTCGTTTCAGCGCCAACATAATACCCGGCATACCGAATAAAAACTAACAATTGATTGTCTAAATGAGTCAACATCTTACTTACAACCACTCATCATTAGTGAAGCAACACTAAATAAAAGTATATAGGTTTTATATGTAGGGTCTTCATTAAGATATATCTACATCTGTATATCATCATTACTACCAACCACGATATTTGTACCTACTTATGTTTATAGAGTAGGGATGTCCTTCATGTAATAAATTACATAAGTACCTATATCTATCTTAGATGATACTAGGTGCCTGTTCGTTAGGATTTCCCCAAGCATTTCTAAGAAATCTTTCAATGCTTATTTGAATGAAATATCATAAAAACATCCGCCTCATCATTGTATAAATTAGCTATGTAGTAGGTATGAATAAATGTATCAAATAAAGACCTCCATAAACTTTACAATAATCGTCTTTAAATACATGACACTATGGTACCTATACATTTCACGTCGTATAATTTTGCCTCAGTACCGATACATAATCTTTTATGGTGTGTTTAGGCGAGATCATTATAGCCTTTGACTTATGCTATGGTTCAATAGGTAGGTACTCAACGGGCAAAAAATATCTTTATTGTATTATACAATTTTGTTTATGGTAAACTTTTTGTCTAAGATGCCTTTAGTCCTTGATCTAAGGCTTTACGGTATAGAAGTTTATATGGACTAGTCATTTATGGAGTGTGTAGGTATGTATCTACTTATCTATTCAATAGGCTCAATATGACACTAAAAATTGTTATGTTTGTCTGTTTCATATAATGCATTTATGTTGTTTTGTTCCTATAACCCAGGAAACCTATTAAGTATACCTAAAGGTCAACATAATAAAATAATGCAAGTTATGTACCTCCATAAAAACAACGATACAATGATTTGTGAGCCAGTCAATTTATTTAACTGATTTTTTACTCATTTATAGCAGCTAAACCAATTGTTACAGTAATTTTAGCCTTGAACGCCACAAACTACGAAAGTTGGTCGACTCGAGACTAGAACCCAAACAAAGTAGGTCCTTAGTACCTACCTATGATGTTTACAAAAAAAAATTTTATGTTTGTTGTTTTATAAAATATTTTAATCGATAAATAAAATTGTAGTTACCAAAAATACCTACAATCTTAAAAAAATACTATCTATAACAGAACATCAATCGGCTTACGACACTTCTATGTATAAAGAATCGAAATACGGACTTTGTAACAAGTGTTGTGTAGCGTATGCATCCAGGCATCTACAGAAAATTCGATCACGAAGTAAATTCATCATAACATTTTGTTCGCTTCTTTAAAATAGAATATCTCACTTAATCCGGGTAGACATTGTAAAATGTTCTCCTGTATCCCGCAAACCCGTTTAATCTAAAATGCGTTTTCTCTTATTTGCAGTTTTTCTTATTTCCCCGCGCGAGGCAAGGGCTGAATGAAAGAGAGGCTGGAGCGCATCGCCGCTCGGAATCCGCAATGAGGTGAACAATGGATCATCCGGATATTGCCTGTCAACCGAGCTACCTACACTCGCACTAAACGCTACTAGGTCACTCGCTTGACCGAGGTAAAACGCTTCCATAAAAGATGAACCTAAAATACGAGTTGTATGTTATTTATTGCTCACTTTGTTTGCTTTTAAATGCTCAATCTAGTTCAACTTGGTTATTTATGAAAAGTGGTGTTATTTTATTTAAGAAAGTCGCTATCGCGTCTTAAGCACAAAGTAAGATATGGGAAGGTACGTAGGTACAGACGAAAGGTTCGGGGACCAGCGATATTACCAAAAAAATAATATATCACAGTATCGGGATATTATAAATGGTGACAAAATAAATGATCCATAAAGTGTCGACGACCATTCTGGAAAAGGGTCAGCAGAAACGCGTGAAGAATTTACAATAGACGAGGTTGCATTATTCTATTGATAGTATTGATGGGAACAAATAAGTGTACCTACCTATCATGCCGTAGGTACGTACTGGAATACCTACTCGCAATACACTTAATAAATGAGAAATAAGGATTTTCATACAGGTATTACTTATTCTATTAGGATTACCTACCTCTTCAAAGTCAAAACATAAGTATCTAGGTACCTACTTACATGTAGATAAGTTTATAAATCCGGATACATATGTAGGTATATTTATCTTTTATAGTAGGTACTAAAATAGACCTTACCGCGTGTGTAAAGTAGTATCTGTCTTATTACATGATGCACCATTTCCGCTCATACAAATTATGTACTTGGGTAAGATAGTTAAGTCAATCAATATGCCACTTTAAGATGGGTTCAAGGAAAATCTAATTTGTACGAAGGTCATTTTAGGAGTCGAACGCATATCAACCTCCATTACGCATTTCAATATGTACATAGGATAATAACAAGATGGGTGGATATCAGACGTAAATATATAAACATATATGTATTAAGGTAAGATACCTTTGAGTAGGTACCCACAATGTACCTACCTATAAATAGGTGTGTATTAAAATGTGTAAGCTGCTCTGTAAAAAAAAATCTTAACAAATTATTATTTATAATTTGAAATTTAAATAAACATTTATGTAGTTTAATTATATTAATGTTACAATTGCAATTTTAAATAATCGCATTTGTTTCTTTAACTAATTGGTCTATTATTTTACTTTAAAACAAGTAGGTATGTATTCGAATGTTATCAGCGACGAAAAGAAATAGGTATTATTATTTTATAGGTACCTTTTAGAAATTAAGCATGGGTTCAGTTGTACTTTAACAAAGCTTTACCTGAGCAGTATTTTGAAAATGAACGTAAAGATAAACGAGATCTTTTCCAATTGGAACTTCCTTTTAATTCACGGCACAGACAAGGTCACGAACGTGGCCGTGAATAAGGCATTGCAATTATATCATTTAACTACTGGACATGCAATGACTGTGCTGTGAACCTGGCAAAAAATCAACCAAGCGCGAATGGAGCGACAATAGTCAAAGAGAACAGATAAAAACGCACACGGCATGTTTGATCAGCCGACAAATATGTCTCGATGACCACTCAATATGGATTGTGCCAATTTAAAAACTATCTACCAAACAAAAATAAATGAAAATATTCTGAATATCAAAGTTATATGAATATTTTGTTATGTATAGTTACAATTGTAGGTAGGTATATAGATATTTTGCCATAACAATATTTGGGACGTACCTTGATTTTACTCTTAGGATTAAACATTCCTTAATTATGTATCATAAATAGGTAGGTATGTACCAAATTAAGAAATAAAAATCTAATAATGAGCATTTTTGCTTATTTTACGCCATGTATAAGTAAGCTACGTTACCTGCAATGATTTCGACACTTACTCTAATATAATAAAAGTGAAACGTACTATTCACGGTTAAATAATTCAGTTCATTCGATGTTTTTCTTAAATTCAGAGCATCTATATAGGTCAGCCGAATACTTACAAATAGTTTTATAGTATGCATTCATTCATCAATTATACATAACTTTGCAACGTTTGAACTTTCCTTACCAGTCATTTACAAGAGATATTATTGACACTTTCTTCTTTTGTTTACTAAAAAGCATTATCGTCATGAGTGCATTGCATTTCTCTTCATTATAAGTGTAAACAAATCGACCAACATCATTTCACTAAACCTGGCGAGTAAGCTTGGTATGTGCTAAACTTAACAAATAAACAGCGACATTTAAATGACATCAGATAGCATGAACACTTTTTAATATACATACCTATTTAAAGTACATTTAGACACTAACGCTGGACGAAAAAGTATATGTGAATTGAAACCACAATCATATGCCATGTTAGTCACCGTATCAAACTAACCGTGGCAACAACCCTGCTGCATGTACTTATACCCAATTTTAAATACGATGACCAAAATAAACAAAACAACATTCTTTTAACACTATTTTTATTGTACTTACAATATCGTTTTGGTATTTAAAAAATATAAAACTTAATAACAATTATATCACATAACAAATGAAGGCACATTTTAACTTAAACTTCTATAGAAATGGTCCCCACCCTATATACATTTGGCTGAGGTTGTAAATACTGGTTGCTTCTACTATCAGATGCTCGACTTGACCTTCCGGTGATAAGGACAGGGATAGTTGCTTATTTTTGGTTCTTACCTGAAATAATATAATTAATTATTTATAACTTAACATAACACATTTTATAGAATAAACTAGCTGCCGCCCCGCGGTTTCACCCGCGTAGTTCCCGTTCCCATTCCCGTGATCACTTAGGGTTATGAAAAATAGATGTTGTCCGATTCTCAGACCTACCCAATATGCATATAAAATTTCATAATGATCGGTCAAGCCGTTTCGGAGGAGTTTAATCACAAACACCGCGACACGAGAATTTAATATATATGAGATTTTAAATGATACTGAAAGTAAGAAATGCATAAATTTCAGCATCCGCAACAAAAGTGAAGGAGACTAATATCCAACTAACGCAAACGAAGCTGCAGGTGCTCAAATGAATAAACTCTTGCTCTCATAATTACTTATGTTTGTGACACAAATAATAAAGAAAAAACCACATAAGACCTAAAAAGTACTAGAAAGATCAACAATAATTTCCCGAATTTATTTAGATAAGGCTATTTTTAACGTCTCAAATATGCGATAACATCTCGATATTCAATTAGATAAGTTTGAGGCTATTTTGAACGCCTCAAATGGTAACTCAGCTCATACATCTATGTCTCCACCGAGGAGCTCGAGCCTCCCCTTACATCGAGGGAATTTAGGCCATGTCCACCACGTGGGCCTAATACGGTTTGGAACGCCTCAAATATGAGTGAATAACACGAACCATTCCGTTGAGTCGTTGTTTGATGTGCATGAGGTGGTGCAGCGCCTGCTCGTTGGTCCTCTCGCCGCAGTCCACCGGCCTGGCGCGGCCCCACGACACGAGCGGGTCGTACACGAACGGCCCGATCACGGACATCAGCGCGGCGGTCTGGGCTCTCAGTGCTCGCATCACTGCTTCGCAACTTTTCCTAAAAAGAACATAAAATATTTAAACATTTTAAACAAATTTATATTGATACTGGGTTGCCTAGATTTGGACCCGTTATTAGTTCCCCTTGTAAGTTGTCCCTCGTTTTAAGCGTATAACGCGTATTTACGAAATTAATTATTATTTGTATAAGTTTATTCTTTTTATATCATCCTCTTTATATTACAAAATGGGATAGTTCTTGAGCCTGGATCGATGGGTCTTCGTTCACGCAAAACTACTGAAGAGGCTTAGAAGAAACTATGCAAATCTATGAGATATGTTCTAGATTAACACACATAGGATTATTTTAATACTGAAAGTAGTTTTAGTTACCTAAACATCCCTTCATGTTTCAGGGGTCCCATAGCTGCCTCCATATTATGGGTCAGTCTGAACGGCACTCTTTCGGGCCACTCGAACGCTTCGCCTTTGTTGAATAAACAGTTGAAGTCTACATGTACAGTGTCCCCGTTGGTAGAGTCGAAGGATATATTTTCACCGTGTCTATCGCCTAAACCTAAAACGTTTCATTCTTAGAAAAATCTTCGACAACAACGTTATTTCAAGCTGCCGTATCGACAGTGGAAATAGCCATTATGATTGCCAATTTCCGGCAAGAGACGGGACTCGTGAGATGCAACACACATATTTGTGTAATCATATTTTGAACTGTGCCTAGAGTAAACAATCTATTGTACCTACATATACCTACTTTTTTTTATTTCAAACTAGTAATATAAAGGCGAAAGTTTACGAGTGTACTCTTTCACGTCAAAACTTCTGAACGGATTTGGATGAAATTTGGATAGTTTATAACCTGATCCCGGGAAAATTTTAAATAGAAGATCACATTTCATCAAACTGATTTTCTGACAACTTAATTAATAATAGAATGACCGTTGTAGTTTTATATAGAGGTAGATAAACTTACCCAGAATATATCCAACCATTGACATAACCGCCGTTGTTCGTATATAAGCAGATCTTGCTTGATACCTAAAAAATATACAAATATTTAAAAATATACATATATTTTTAAGGATGCCGCAAACGTTTAACCAAAACCGCAATAAAAAGATAGGAGACTAGGTTTGTTCTTCTTACTTAGGTAGGAATTTTTTTGCAAAAGAAATCTGATATATCAGAGATGGACTGATACTTTTGTATCATATAAGCCGCATTAAGGTTCTAAATAAAATATTTTTACCCTTTTCGATTTTCCTATACTTTATTAATAACTGATTTAAGCAACCATTACTTTTTAAGATACTAGCAGAGCCGAAAGACTTTGTTCTGTCCACCACCGCCACCTACCGGGTCCAAATTGATGTATTATACATAAAAACCTTCCCCATGAAATACTCCGTAATTTGGTGAAAACCGCATGAAAATCTGTTCAGTAGTTTTTGTGTTCATCGCGTTCAGATAGACAGACAGAGGCGGCGGGGACTTTGTTTTATATATATAGATCGTGCAAGTTGCCTACATAAAAATAATATAAAGTTTTATTAAATGACTTACCATCCATAGGGATCGGAGAATACTCTACGGAACCATTCCTGAAACAACGGCGGGTGTCTCGGCAACAGTTGCTCTTCGAATATACGCCTCTTCTTCTCCACCGGATCTTTATTTGCACACATCATTTCTTTCAATTCACGATTGCTGGTGTGAATACCTAAAGGAGAAATAATTAATTTATCAGGAATATTTATTGTGCCATAAAATAATTATTGTTATGACTATAATTTTTCTTCTATAAGATTTACCCGCTTTCTGGGGATCTTCAATTTTTTCGGAGCAAAAAGTAGCCTATGTGTTATTCCATTCTAACTCTATCCAAAATTGCATCGCGATCTAGTCAGCCGTTCTGGCGTACAAAAGTAACATACATCCATTTATACATACATTCACTCATTTCACAAACTTTCGCAATTTTTATATTAGTAGGAAGTAGGATTTCCACGTTATATTTATATCAGTGAATATTTCGTGATATAATATATTGATACTCTTACCTTTTTGCTTATAAATATGCATTAGAACAGGCCTTAGTCCAACTAAATTTGGGACCCACTCGATAAGGCCACACTCTTCATTCAAAGGTAGAACGCTATAGGTCCTTATATAAAGCCTACGCCTTCGTGTTTCAGGTGCATCCTGGAGAAATCTGTTCACCACTCCGTTGAATTCCATTAGACGATAGTCTTTGCGGAGGTCGTCACGGGGCTTAAGCATTATTATGTAGGATTTCCCATCAGACCCTGACAAAAATGTGGTAAAATTACTATAAAACACCTAAATAACATAGATACCTAGGTTTTTATTTATTTTTATTGAGATCAATCATACAGCCAAAACCGTTCATAAATATAGGTATGTAAAAATATATTGATAGATTTAAATTCCATAAATACTTCATAAGGAAAAGTTATATTTATAAAAATACTAGGTGACCCGCGCAACTTCGTCAGCATCCCCCGTTTTGCGTCATTTTTCATTAATGTTCCGCTCCTATTGGTCGCAGCGTGATGTTATAGCCCTCCTCGATAAATGTGCTAACTAAATGTGCTTTATAACATTAGTATAGATATATAAATACCCTTCAAGGTGACTTTTCGAGGCTTCTGCAGGGATGGTAGTATGCTTATATGCTCTTCAATACCAGCGATATAGACCGGAGGTTCTGTTGGTATGTTGAAATCAATGCGTTCTTGCCGCGCCGCTTTGGATGGTAAAACTATCTTACAGAACTCTTGGAACGGCATCATTATGTGGGTGAAGTTGTCACTGGCGAGAAGACGAGGCAGTGTTCGAACTAAACTCGAAACTGTGGTTGTCTGTAATATTATTAATAAGATTTTGAATGAACTGTTTTATTTGTGAGTATAATGTTAATTTTAATAATATGCATGTTTAATAATTGGTCATTTTAACAGACATCCAATCGGATCGGGGGGCACGGCAGTGCCCCCGCCAAGTCGAGCGCGATGCAAACACTGCCGTACCATCCTTTACTGGATATAATTTACAGAATAAAATAATTTTTATTTCCACATACTCCCAACTATTCCTGTACCAATAATATATAATCTGACGATTATTTACGTCGTCAATTTAGGATATACAAACTCACGTTAATTAAACTTAGTAATGTTAATCTATATGATTTTCGTTAAATATCTTGTACAAAATAACAATAACGGAAGAATACATCCCAGACAAAACTATTAGTACAGATGTCATGTGTTTGCAAATGCTAATGCTTGTAGAGGCTTATAACAAACTAGTGGCTCCCCGCGGTTTCACCCGCGTTCCCGGGATAAAAAGTAGCCTATGTGTTATTCCAGAACATATTCTAGCTCTGTGCCAAATTTCAAGCAGATCCCTTCAGCCGTTGGAGCGTGAAAGAGTAACAAACATCCATACATACAAACTTTCGCATTTATAATATTAGTAGGATGTACGAGACGCCATTACATTCCTTCAAAAGAATCACCATAATTCATATAATATATTATTCATATTATTTTTCGTATGAACGACAATACTTTGTGAGCGAATTGGTCGGGCAACGCCAGACTTATTAAAGCACATAATGCATTGGGTAATACTAAATACACCACTTTCAAGACTTCAACTTAGAAAATTAATATTCCACAAAAAATATTGACCGGCGGTTACTGTGCTAAAAATAGACATATTATATACGATCTATGATTATGCAATGTTTTCAAAAACGATTTAAAAACATTACATACATTGTTGTTAGTTTCGAGCTGATTGCTAAGCGTTGATGTGAATAGAAATTATTTATCTATGGTCTGTCAACTAAATGAATCGCCACCGTCTTTGTCAAATGTCCGTCGTTGAAATTTTTCCTAGAGGACGTATGAATGTCCTCTAGGATAAATTTCATAGGCATCAGATTCCATACTAAGTGAAGCTTGTACATTGCTGGCTACATACCTGTGTATATATACTACTTATACCTAAAAATTTATATGAAAAACAAACTTAGACATAGTCTTGTAGATATTTACATCCTAGATGGATGATGGATACCTACTTGCCTAATGGGGGTATTCTTAAGTTTCTAAGAAATGTTTTATATTAGCTACGAAACGACTCATAATAACTAAAGCAAATAAACGTTGCATGTTATCATATTTTTGGAATTCTGGCCGGTGTTAAATCGTAATTGAATGTTTGTATTAAACTTTAACACTTACGTGTAAATGCTAATAAGGAAATTCTCGAAGGTTGCACTAACTACAATCACAGGTCATACCACTCTATTTGTATCATGAGGCCCTAAATAAATATAGAACACATGTCATATCTGTTTTTGCCGCTATAAACAGATTCAAGTGAACAACAATGTGGGTAAAACCGTTGCCATATTATCATTATATTGTCAAGTCAACGGATGAAAAAAAAAGCAATGAATAAAAAAACTTACTTTAAGTGACAAATTCAGAGACGAATACTTTACAGTGTGATATTTTTACATTATCTAAAGCATAGGAGCGACAAAAAAAACCGGGTAGATCAACGGTCGGTGGGTAGACGACATTGTCGATGTAGCGGATATGCAATGAATGATGTTGGCACAGAACTGTGTAAAGTGAAAAAATGAGACCTATGCTCAGCTGTGGATAATTACGGGCTGATTAAATGGATAGAAAGAATGCATAGAGGGTGCAAATCCTATAGTATAGTTATATAATTATATTTTACTCACATTACCACTTCCAACAATGGGTTTGTTGCACAACTCAATTAACTTTTCAGCTAATTGTGTAAAATCGCTAACAAGCTTCAACATCCTTGGTTCTTTGAGTCTCGGGTCCGCGAACACGTCGTTGCATCGCTTGATCCGCTGGTTATAGCTCGATTTTATCACACACATGATCATCCATAGCGTGTGTTGTGGATACGCGAGTATAAGCTTCACTATGATCGCTTTTAGTAGTAAGTAAACCTGATAAACATTTATAAACTTATAAATTATCGTTTAAAATTAGAGAAGAGAAAAATTTATATAATCTAAATATAAATGTTTGTATATATTACGCCTTAGACGTCGAAATATTTTTGGGCAAGTCAAAACCGAGGTGGATGTCGAATCGTAATTTAATCCCCTGATTATTAATAAATAAGTACCCCACAAGAATTCTTGTCTGTTTTTGATTCTGAGACATGGTACCTACAGAAGAAAACTTTGCCTAAGCTTAACATTTTCAAATTATATATGTATTACCTCTTTGACAGGATGACATATCCTCGATACAATCTGTGAGAATGCAGTCAAATATAAATATAGGGGCAACCTTTCTGAATATGTCTTTATAATGTCCGTCATTTGCGCCAGCACTGAGTGCACGCTGGTATCTGATGACGTCACTTCTACATCCAACCTGAAAAATAAAGCATTAAATCTATAATTGGAGCCAGTATGCTTTTATTTATCAGCCATTTTACGATAATCCGAATTGATATAAAGTCCATTTTGAGCTACAGATATTTTATTTGTATAAGTTATCTTTATATAATTTTTCGGTGCGTGTGTTCTTAATTAAACTCCTCTTTAATGGTTGGACCTATTTGGATGATATTTTGTCTGTATATTTCAATGGGTTCCTTGATGGTTTGAAAACATAATTGGACTCGTTAGGTGGCGCTGGGGGGCAGAATGAAGTCTGTTGGGTCCACTAGTATTTTATTAACATTAGTTTATTAGAATTTTTTGGATTATCTGGGCATAAGGTTAACTGACCATGAACGACAAACTTTGATACAAAAAAAATTGATGGCTTCCTACTTCTGTATAGGTTCGTAACATACAATAAATAGTTTTACCATATAGATAACATCCTCGGCATACTCTGGTACAGATATTTGTGTCCATATTGCAAAGCTTTTCCGTAACTGTTTAGTGCGTAAAGTCGTCGCGACCACGTAACGTTAGTGTTTGTAGAGTCACCCCCACTCACTTTCTCGTAGTATGCACCGAGACAAACCTGCAAAGATATGGAATTATAAATAAGTTATTTATTAAACAATAATGGTGTATTAGAGTTATAATATAGACCTTATTAAGTTTTATACAAGATTCAATTTTTAAGATACATACATTCAACTGTCGTAAGAAAAAAAATAGTAAAAATAAAATATCTATGCATTTGAATGACGAATGTGACAGTTACACCGCCATTTAAGTTGCATTTTATGTCTCCGTGATTTTTTATGGTTGAAAGGGGTTCTAAAGGGGAAACGAATTTTATATCATATTGTTCATAGAAACATACCAAACTTTTCTCCCATTGTTTGAATACTTCGACAGATTCCTTATAATAACCGATATTAACATCAACATCAACGTTAGTGGTCTCGTCGTTATATTTTGCTATTAAGAGCTTCGCTTTGGCGCAAATTTTCCTGTAAGATACATAACATTTTGAATCGATAAATAAAAAAAGCTAGATTAAACAAAAAAATCACATTCAATATCATTATGAGAACTCTTTATCAGACATATTCCCTATGTTATTCATTTGACAGTGCCAGATTCTTTTGATTAGGCTTAGGGCTTCCTTTTTTTTAATAATCAATTTAACATGAAAAATATATATAACATACCTCTGTTCATTAGTTAGTTGTTCAATCATAGGGTAAGAATCATCTAGTCCTCGGCGGAGCGTTGTGAACGCTTGCTCGTATTGTCCCCGCGCCCAGTACATCTTAGCTTTCTCTATGAATAATTCTTCCGGGCGGTATTCTTCGGCGTTTAGAATATACATGTATGACTGTAAAATTTAAGAACAATGTTATGTATGTAATTAAAAATAGTGATACTACATCTAGGATCACGATATTTCACATCCATTAATAAATCCTCATCATATTTCATAAGTGAAGGCCTATTTTACTGAATAAATATATTCCATTTCATTTGATTATTGTTATTGTATTATATGTATTATTATTTAAGCCCGTAAATTAAAATTGTATAAATCAGAGTGATGTTTTATTGCCGTATGCGAGTTCAAATCCTTTGCCATGACTAGTTCTTCAGATTATGGTCATGTCAGACAAAGAAAACAGTATTTTCTACATTTACCTGTTGAAACACGCCAGCTTTCCTAGCATGTTTTGCACTTTGCAACCATAATTCGCCGATGCAGGATTTGAGCCTATTTGATGTATTTGGATGAGTTGGCTCGAGAAGTTCCTATGGACATAAAAATAAATAAGCTTTCTGTGGAACCTTTTGCAATGTGATCTGAAACACTTAGGTACATAAATATGAGATGGTTTTCCATAGGTAGACAATAGACATGGAATAAGACTAACTTTATACAAAACTTTACCTGTGTCTGTTGCAACAATATTCTTCTTATTCGAAGCAATGGTTCGATAGTTCGTACATCAGATTGGACGACTGAAAGTCTCCGCCGCCATTCGTCTAGCAGCTGGTTTATAATGTCTTTACCTTGTCTCTCTCCGTCATTTAATTCTTTTAATCTATAAATATAACAAAAATACAAATCTTTAATATAATGCTAAATAGAAGCAATCCAGTTAAATAAATGCTTAAATTGGATCAGCACTTTAAATATGTAGCCAAGAAGTCAATAGCTTTATTGTAACACGCGTTCACGGGCACTTTACCTGGGATAAAAATAAGCTTATGTGTTAACCCGTTTTAAAAACCATCTGTGTTCCTAATTTCATACTAATCCGTTCAATTGTTTTTACAAACATACTCATAAACTTTCGTATTTATAATATTACTACTAGGTTATAATGTAGTGAATAAATTAACTAATATAATGAACAAACCGTCTCAGCACTTCCTCAGCATGTCCCGCTTCAGTCACAATATGGAGTCCAAGAACACTTTGGTACCCACTGCGTAAAGCACTTTCACCTTTACTTTCCCCATCCATTTGAGCCAAAAGTCTTGTTGTAGCGTCTTTACATGATATTGTGAAGTTGTCGTGCTGCTGACTGCGATATGCGAGGAGTATACGACCCATAAGAAGGCCCCAGTTCTCTTTACACGTTGGCTGGAATAGAAAGGTTTGTTTCCTTTTATATGGTCCTTCGAGCCCGATAATTTAGATTTATATAAGTATGTATTTAAAACTAGTATATGTAGTATATCAGCTATCTGGTTACCATATCACAAGCTCTGCTTAGTTTGGAATGAGATTGGCCGTGTGTGAAAAATGTCCCAGGATATTTATTTATTTATATTGAATTTGCATATATAAAATAATTTGTAACATTAATAGAAGACGTAAGGTCTTGTAAAATTAAAATGTGAGGGACACTCAAATTAATGCATCAAACAATCACTGCAACAAAATTCACCAATTTTGATGTATGTTCAATGTAACTATACTTACAACAGGTTTCTTATTAAGTTCTTCTAGCTGCTCGAACCGGCCGAGCCTCCACAACGGCTCAGCGGCCAACTCCAACATGTCTTCAGATTCGTGTTCGCTTAGCAACCGATGTGCGGTGAACGGTTGGTCCAAGCCTAGGTAGCAATCTATCATACCCTGTAGACGTAAAATCGATTTAAAAATTTTTGGTGGTCATGAAGTACCGGAAAAGGATTTCTATGATTTTTAATAACTTACTTGTAAACTATGTCTATCTAATTGTTGTTCTTGCGCCAAACGTTCATAGCAAAGTGCGGCGTCTTGCAACCGGCCGGTCACCACTTGCGCTAGTATCAACTCCTTTAAAGAGGGTTCCGCCCTCTTTATTGATAAAATTCCTGTAATATAATAAATATATTTCGATAGATTGTACATTATCGTAACATTAATACAGATATAGAATACATTAATAGTTTATAATTAGTGTATGTATTACAACATTTAAATTAATTATTAAGTTGAAAAGGTGAGATAATAATTTAATATCGCAAAATAAAACAGTATGTAACTATGTATACTAAAGTAATCGATAAAATTATATTTATACTAGCTGCCTCCGCGCGGTTTTACCCGCGTAGTTCCCGTTCCCGTGGGAATACAGGGATAAAATATAGCCTATGTTACTCGGGGATAATGTAGCTTTCCAAAGGTGAAAGAATTTTTGAAATCGGTCCAGTAGTTTCGGAGCCTATTCGTTCCAAACAAACAAACAAACAAATCTTTCCTCTTTATAATATTAGTATAGATATTCATGTTTCTTACCAGCAACAGCATCAGGTTCGTCCAACAGAGCGTATATTTCAGCTAAGAACGGCAGCTGTTCTTGCATTCTATCCTTCCTCTCACCCATGTATAATTCTAGATATTGTAGGGCGCGCTCCAACTCCCCACATGCAAAGTTTCCTCGAGCAATGGTGAGCTTATCGAATTTTTCCAAAAACAGTTCTATTGCCCTGTAATTGAAAACATTTTTGTTTGTCACTTCGAATTGTGATGGTCATATAAATGTATAGAAGCCCACATACTTAAAGTTTTCGTTTTCTAACGGCTTCTGTTTTGAGTGGCACCATTCCAAAAGCCATCTATTCAGGAAGTCCAAAAGAGTGTATATTGTTTTGCTACATTTGCTCTGAAATAAAAAAATATAGGTTCTGTAGCGTCGTTCGCCTACTCATCTACAAAAAACACTCAATTACTTAATTAATTATTTAAAATCTGAAGTTATTTGTGACTTTAAAGTATAAGTATCTTTGTGATTAAATCGTAATAATTATTTCCATTACCTGATTTCCCTCTTCAGCTTGAACAGAATTGATGCTGGGTGTCATTCTTATGTGACGTAGCATTTTATACTTTGATCCTTCTATCGACACAGCACTTTCGTTTTCAAAGTTTTCTAATCCTATATTTAATAAAAATAATATTAACACCCAACATTTACCATTATGCATTCACATCACAATGGTCACCGATGTCTTCCCACTAATATACACCAATCATTGGTGTATAATCTAACTGCATAAGAAGTTAGTTTAAAATGGAATAACCATTACTTTATAATAATTTACATAAATACTGTCATAACAGTTGTCACCCACCTATTACGGCGAGCATCTCTTCTTGTACATACTGCGGATTGGTCTTCGACATGACAGCATGTAACAGGACGTAGGGGAGGAAGAGAAATAACGTTCTGACGTCACGACGCATGCTCGGGTGGACGGTGCGCAGGAGTTCGCGGATGCTTTCCGACTCGATCAGTGGAATGAGTTGGCCGGCCCAGCTGTAATATATTATTTATGTTATGTATGTAAAAGAAATATAGCTATTAACATGTATAACAACTTGATTAAATAATGAATAAAAATAAGATGAATAAGAGACACTTACTTATGAGCCCACTCCAAAAATGTTGTTGCGTAAGTTGAACCAAATAATGGATGTGCTTTTTTCGGCTGAGAAGGATACGCCAGTGTGTATCTATAAAAAATGTCATGATTAAAGTAATAATTAAAATATAAGCACCTTAAAAAGATATTAAATTATATTTTATGTTACCTGGAACTAAGCAGAGGAAACATTATTTGATGTATATGCTCTGGAAAACTGTCCCACACGTCTTTCTTACTGCCAGTTGGAGAAATATCGTATATCTTTAAAATCTCTTGAATAGTTAAAGCATAACAGTCCATATTCTATAAAAAAAACATAATTAAAATATATTATTCATTTTGATTTTAAGGTAACACTTTTGGCATTAAAACAAATGATCGGAAAATAATTATACAAAAAACTCACCATAGTATCCTTCTCATATTGAAAAGCTCTAGAAAGTTCCACAAGTGCGGTAGCTGCAAAGCAGTTATCACCTATAGAGAACGCGAACGGCGATCTGTCCGGTTGTACGTACTGACGAGGCAAGTGGCCCGCTTCTATGGCACCAAGTTGACCAAGGCATGCGCCACTTGATAAGGATACTTGGGAATCTGGATCTTTGCACCCTGGTATCACGTAAAGAGATATTTTAATTATAAATATAACGATATTCATATAAATAATATGCTGGGACATTTCAACAACTCAGCAATGAATCAGTTCTATATGATGGACACACTTACCTAGTAGCAACGAATCAATCAATTCCACAACAACTGGATCAATATTTTTCCCAACAAATATTGCTTTATGAATCTCGGTTCTATTGCTTTTTAATAACTTGTCCAAATGGGAAAAAGCAAATGCTTTTATACTGGGTATATCGTGATTCAAGTGTTGTAAATACCACTTTATTTTATCCAGAAATCCATCAGGCTGTGTCCGTTTAACATGTTTTTTGATGATGAATTTTATCTTTTCAGATATTTTTGTATCTTCCATAAAGAAGAGATCCGATATGTGAGAGCTCAACAAGTTTTCATTTTTTAGGACGAGATACTGGAAAATCTTATTGATTTCAACTGGTGCATAGTCTAACTGCTGCAGTAAAGATACAGCTAAGTTTGACAAAAGTGGACCTAAAGAAATACTGTCTATGTTGTGTATAAAGGCACCCCATGCGTCAGCCAAAATCTTCGGAAATTCCTTCGCTAACGGCAAGGCTGATCGTAAAGTAGCCAAAACTTTGAACCTCAGTGGAGTAAGATATTTTACTCCCATTAATTGCATTATATCTGGAAAACTGGTTAATGCTTTGCGTTTTACTGATAATGCTACTTTAGCATTCACTAATTTGTGATCAAAATATGCCAGAACGCCCAAAAATTTTGGATTCAAAAAGTCGGCTATTTGAGAAGTGCTCATATGAATGCTTCCAGTTGGTGTCGATACATCGGGGTCGTGACAGGCCAAATATCTGCAAGCGTTCAATACCTTTTCTGGATTGCAACAATATTGTAAGAGGAATTCTGTTAATATGACCCTGAAGTGCCTCTTGATCAAATTCAATATTGACATTTTAGTCAACTTTTCGATAATATCGTAGCATTTCTTAGCTACAGTTTCATTCTCATTCAAATACACGTGAACATATATGTGTGGGAATCTGTCTATGAGAAACACTGAAACTGAGCATTGGACTAAGGACGCGATCTCTTCAATCATGGCAGGAACTTCTTTTATCGTCACAGAATATGGTATCAAGTATGGCAGGAAATGATGAACATCTTTAGAAATAAAATCTCTATAGCCTACGAATCCAAAGGCTCTGACAATTTTAAGGAGGGATATGGCGAAGTCTTTGCCGTTGTAAAGACTGCATTCCACGAAAAGCCTGCAATAATCCTTCTTGTATTTATGATACATTTGATTTGGAGTATATGTATGTGCTTCGCAAACATCCCTAAGGCAAACAACAGCTTTGGGTCCCAGAGAGCATTGTGGATGCATAATGAAATACACAAATAACTTTGTTACTGGTAGTATCACTTTATCATCTTTGCATAAACCAAATATTGTGATAATATTCAAGGTGTCTATTTGATTGCCATGGTCATTGCTCTCTAAACAAGATTTTGTTGACTTCACCAATAAATTGACACACAAATTGAAGGCCACCTTTTTTTGACTTTCCGAGTCTTCTTCAGCCTAAAAGACAGACAAAAGCATTACACATAATACATAGTTACCCCGAATTTAAGGTACATAGTAAAAAATAATACCTATTTGAGATTGTTCATTGAAATTGACAACAACTGTAAAAATATTAATAAAAATAACTTACCGAATCCTCATCAATGAATAGTTTCAATGACTTAATGATATGCTGGCAATTTTCTATATTAGCAATTTCTGTTGAAATTCCATAATTGAAGACATAAAAGTGATTGGACAGTCTTTCAAAAAGCTCCCAGTAACCACTTTTTCCCATATCTATGTATTGTTTCCAATTCAAAAACTTTGCAAGCAAAGTTCTAAGACCACTTATAGTTGCATTTTGACTCGGTGTGAGTTTAAAGGATTCAGAATGAATTTCAAAATGTTGTGTTGAGACTTCAGGAATATATTGACCCTTATTCTGCTTTTTATGGGTACTGTGACAAGTTTTACATACTATTGATATACAAACACAATTATTTGTAAATACTGTATGACCTAAACAGCATTTTTCAGTGTGAAGTATGATTGTATAGGACCCTAATGACATGCAAGCAATAGCTGGCAAAACTTGGGCTATCTCCCTTTGAAGTTCATAATCTTTGGTAAGAAATGCTGGCATTAATATATCTCCAATTAACTTGCTAGCTGAGAATATTTTGTTGGGCAGAAAATAAGGACACAGTGGTGCTATCTGAAACAAAATAAAAATAAATATCTAATAAAAAAAATATAGCAAACTGTCTCTGGTAACCAGGTAAGATAGTAGACTTACTTCTTTATACATATTCACAGATCTATTTCTAATCAAGCTATTGACTAGAAACGAAATTATCCTAACCCATACATCACTTAATTTTGTCTTCAAAATAATGCGAGCTATCATTACATACTTCAGTATCAATGTTTTAATCTCTTCTTTGTATGTTAAATGTTGTTCATAAAATTGTGATGTGGATTGAAGGCAAAATATTTGCAGTATCATATTAGATTCTTCTTTTGTTATGTGCTTACATAGAATCACCATGCTGAGATTGATCTCCATTACTAATTTTGCACAATTATAATCGCTTAAAATGGCATTTTTATTCAATTCAATCAACTTCAATAATGATTGCCATGTGTTTAAAACATGATCCTTTTCCAGTAAGCTCTCATATCTTAATTTCTTTTCTTGGTCATATAATTCATTGCATTTTATGGAAACATTTTGTAAAATTGTTAATGTAGAAACACATCTCTGTAAATGGTAACTGATAAGAAATCCATCAATATTTCCGTCTTCGCAAGACTTTAAAGATTTTATAACCTCTATAGTTTGAGCATAAAACCAGTTATCTTTTAAATAAGTGACTTCTTGAGCTTGAATGCTTTCTAGTATTTTTCTGGAAAAACTTTCTGCAAGATTATCTATTTGACTTGCATCTTTGTTTTGGATATTCATGATGCTATGTGGGAGATCAATAGTTTTACTCAGCAATAAACATAAAAGTTTTAATTGCTTATTAAACACTTTATTATCCTTTGTACTTAAAATTGTTACACAAATATTTATAACATTTTTTTTATCATCATTATTCAGCTTATGTTCAGATGTTTTTATTAAACTTAGCATCACATTGTTGAAGTCTTCTAAATAAAATGCATCCACTTCTGATTTTTCATACAAAATATTTAGAGATTTTACCATTGATTCAATACAATCAAACAAGTTCCTAAATATGCCAGGAAATATTTTATGAAATTTGTTGATACCAAATTCATCATAATTGTTGATAATTCTAGAAAAGAAATTTAAAGTAACTAATTTCAAATCTATACTGTAGTTTTCCAGCATAAACAGAATTTGATTGAATAATGTCTCATATTCAACTATATCCCTATCAATATTCAATGAATTTATTGGAATACTCTCTGATAACAGTTGTAGTGTTAAATCAATCAGAGTTTTACATGTCCTTATGTCTGTTATTTTAACAAATATAGGTTCTAAATTGAGCTGCACATTTGGAATGTCAACTTGCTCTGAAACAAAATTTTCCAAAACCAAACTGTTCTGTGGAGAGTCATCTGAATTGTCTTTATAATAGTGTATCAGATTTTTTAGTATCTTTCCATATTCAGAGTGCAGGCTTTTGTAGAATGATGCTCCATTCATACACAGTATGTTAAGTATTTTTAACTGGGCATCTTTGCTTGGGATGTATATCCTGTAAATTAAAATATAGCAATGGTTTAATAGGTATATTACTGCTCAAGTTGTTGATATCTAAGATACCCATTTTCAGTTCCTACTGAGCAAGACATAAAATAATGTGAAGAATGTTTTATAATTATATGTACATAACATAATTGACAGCCCGGTTGGCTTTGTGGTTAGTGACCCTGACTCTCAAGCCACGGGTCGTGGGTTCGAATCCCACCCAGGACAAACATTTGTATGCATGAATATGTCTGTTTGTCCTGTATCTGGATGTAAATATCTATATAAGTATGTATTTAATAGTATATGTAGAGTATATCAGCTATCTGGTTACCATATCACAAGCTCTGCTTAGTTTGGAATCAGATTGGCCGTGTGTGAAAAATGTCCCAGGATATTTATTTATTTATTTATATTTATTAATTTATTATTATTTAATATGAATACCTGTTTAACTCCTTTACAGACCAAACATAGAATAGTCTTCCAATTAGCCATGTGTTGAAAGCATTGTAATATGAATCTGGGTATGTAGAAGAACCTAACCTAGGCACCAGGACCTCTGAAAAGTCACTGTAAACACAAATAAAAAATCTGGTAGAAAACTTAATGTTGGCCAATACTATCAAACCATTGTATTTAGGCAAAAAATAATTGATGCGTAAATTGAAAGAATTAAGTATATTCGGTTCAAACTTTATAAACAATGGTCGTACGTATGTATGGTCGATCCCCAAGAATCTTAGGATTGCTCGGGGTATAAGATAGGTTCGAAGTAAATAATAGTTTGTTCACCTACAAGATAATAATAAGTTCCAATTTTCATCTAAATCTGTTCTGGGATTAAGTCAAAATCTTTACATTAATATTAACATTTACGTTATTATTACCCAGAAAGTTTTAAAATCGAAGTGAGGAGTCTTTCAAGTCCATCCGCAGCATGTTCTAAATTATTAAATAGCACCATTGTAGGCGCATTAAACATTTGCCACACAGCGAATGGTCCATCACCGTTATCATCTTCCATTTTAGTTTAATTTATCCTTATGTAAATCACCACTACATAACCTAATACCATAACAAAAACAAAACCGACGTCAAGCAAACCAAAACTCTGACAGCTGATTTTTTGATTTCCCGCCAACCAAAAATATGTTTCGTTCAGAAATAACTTTTTTAACAGTTTAACTTGCCTTGTAGACTTGCGATTGGTCATGAAATGTTGTTATTGTATGTTTCACTTATTTATTTGAACGCAATACGATAGATCTTTGACTATTATGATTATTTAGATAGATACGGTAAAATTCAAAATAACTATTTTTGTACGTAACGTAAATGATTTTAGTTTAATCAATATAAGTAAATACATAATACTATGTTGTTGTTCCTATAAAAAAATACATACCTACTTCAAATCCATGCAAGACAAACGTACTTACATCTAGTATTTCCCTGTTTAAGCCAGTAACACAAGTTAAGGTCATTTACTAGGTTGCTTTCAAAAAATAAAAACCCATATAAAATTTTACACCTTTATTGGCATCGTACATCATGTAACTTAATTTAAATACATAATAACAAAACAAATACCTATCTCTGCAATGAAAATAAAAAATATTTGAATTTCTAACTTTTTTATATTAAAATCTAAAATAAACTATTAACGAAAAATATTTATACATTTTTAGCATTTACATAGATTACAAGGTTTCCAATCTAAAAACACAGCAAATGAATTTGATGTCAATACATAGTTTTATGAGTAGGTATTTAAGTGATTTATATGGAAAATTGCTGCCAAATTTTGATCGGAAAGCTATCTTAATAATAAATACATAGACATATTATGGTCATACATTTATAATAATCAATCAACCGTGAAATATAAGACTGTGACAGCTTTGCTTATAAACACTGGATGAAAGCACCAAATTTTAATTCACTGTGATGAAAGTGTGTGGATGAGTGCATAATGTATTACATTTCAACCTAAGTTAGCAAGCATAGTCAAATATATATTGACACAATGTTTATAAGGAAAGAGTATATTTATAATGGATATAACTATAATATCTCGAATTTCTTTTATACATGACATTTTCTCACAGCTTAGCACTATTTTACTAAGTGCATATTATATTATTGCATACAGTTTACATACCTACTTTAAAACAACTATTACCAGTCAATCATTAAAATGTCTCTCCATAATGCATACATTTTTATATTTCAGTCGAAACTTATTAGCTCAGCTGTGTTATTATTGTGTTCAGATTTAACAGGAGTTTGGGCTTGTTGCGTTTGATTAGGTGGTTGTGGTTGTCCCGGTGGCATATTAGCAAAATTCTGTGGCGGCATTTTCATGGGTTGCCCAGGCAAATTCTGATTTATAGACTGCCCTTGAGGCATGTTCTGACCTTGCATAGCTTGTCCTTGTTGCATAGCTTGACCTTGCGGCATAGGTTGTCCTTGCGGCATAGGTTGACCTTGTTGCATTGGTTGGCCTTGCGGCATAGGTTGGCCTTGCGGCATCGGTTGCCCTTGTTGCATAGGTTGTCCTTGGGGCATAGGTTGTCCTTGCGGCATAGGCTGTCCTTGAGACATAGGTTGTCCTTGAGGCATAGGTAGACCTTGTTGTATTTGTTGTACTGGCCCACCCATCTGTTGACCCATTTGGCCTTGCATTTGTGTTAACTGCTGTTGACTATGTACCATTTGTCCAGGTGGTAACTGACCTAGAGGTATCTGTTGATTTTGGTTCAACATTGGTTGTCCTTGAAGAGGTAAATTCTGACCTTGGTTTGCCATTTGGTGACCTTGGTTGAACATCGGTTGTCCTTGTTGAGGTAAATTTTGACCTTGTTTCAACATCTGCTGGCCCTGTTGAGGAATTTGACCTTGGTTGGACATTAATTGTTGACCTTGCATCATCATCTGAGGCCCGGTTGCTTGCATTGATTGCCCAGGGATGCTTATTTGACCTTGAATCATTTGAGGTTGTTGAGGTTGCTGACCCATTGTTTGACCTTGAGTTTGTGGAACTTGAGGACCATGCATATTTGGATTTGTGAGTTGATTATGCATCATTTGCTGCCCGGGCATTGGTTGTCCAGGAATTTGTGGCTGTTGCATATTCGGTTGAGAAACTGGTGGTTGGTTAGGATTTTGAATATTAATTGAGTATCCCGACACAGGCACTTGTTGATTAATATTTGGTTGGTTACCAAGCATCTGTGGCATTCTCATATTTTGCATTTGCATGCCTAGCATTGGATTACTGGGGTTCACCATGGGTTGACCCATATTCTGTTGGCCAACTGACATTGGAGGCATCATGGGATTAGGCTGTGGTTGATTTGGTAAATTTTGTTTTTGCAATTGTATTGCTTGTCCATTTTGTTGGATAGTTTGTCCATTCTGTTGGGGAATATTTTGTGGCATTCCATTAGGCATATTTTGTGGGACCATTTGATGCATGCCAGGTTGGCCTGGCATTCGCATTTGTTGCATTTGTTGCATCAGCATCTGTTGCTGCAAGGGTATTTGTTGGCCAATGTTTGGTCGAATGTTTTGCTGCATAGGCTGCTGAGCGGTGATAAGAGACTGTGTCGCTTGTCCAGCACCTGCCGTGGACATCGCAAATGTGTTTGCAATTTGTGGCATAGACTGAGAGATGGTACCCATTGGCATGTTGGCCTGGGACATGAGAGGTTGGCCAGGCATATTCATGGAACCGTCGGTAGTTGATTGCATCTGCGGATGGTACTGAGGGTTGGCATACATGGGTTGGTTCTGGTAAGGTGGTTGATACTGCTGCATGGAAACACCAGGCATGTAATAGCTATTAGCCGACATCATGTAATGGTGTTTCTGTTGCTCTTGCCTCATTTGCATTTCTCTTTCTTGTTCCTGATGAAAATAAATAACAATAAATTATATTTGCATGATTAATAATTCTGAAAGTTATATAATAGTGCAAATTGAATTAAGTTTACTTTCTATATATCTTACAACTTTGACCCTAAAAAGCCTGTAACTTCACCAGCTACATTAACTTTCTAACTGAAACAGTAGTATAAGTTTACTATTTATAGAAACACCAAGAGCAATACTGAAAAAAAATTCCCTTTAAGTTTCTTCTAAATTAGCCTAGCGTAAAAAATATCCCTAGACATTTAATAACATGCGCGAATAGAACTTGTACACATGAACTAAAATTTCAGATCCCAACCTGCACTTTCTGCAGAGCAAGTTGCCTCTGGTACTGCAGGTACTCGTGCTTCTTCTTCCTCATCGCCTGCAGCTTGGTGGCCATCTGCATCTGTCTCTGGCGCTCGGCCGCTTCGGCAGCCGCCGCCAGCCGCGCCGAGTGCTCCGCCCTCAGAGTGTCCAATGCAGCCCGACTATCCCGGATCTGGGTTACTTTGTCCTACAAACATATAACAATTTATGATATTATCTTTACACTAAATACGTGGATTCATAGACGAATAGACAGATGACTAATTCTACTCTGGTAAATAAAGGTATGTTCTTTACTAGTGGACCTCATTATACCTCATTACATAAACATTTATGATTAGAATAGGCTATTTTTATAATGTATTTATTTGCTATTTCAAATAGAGAAAACAACAAAAAAGAAGCATTATAAATACAGAATAGTAAAACATTGTAACTCAACTAAGACAGTGGTAGTGTTTCGATGAATAGTTCTTTATCAATATCATATCAACAAAAATAATTAACATAGTTTTACCTGTAGACTCTCCAAATACACTCTTTTATCGTCCTGCTGTTGAATGTACCGCAA
The DNA here is from genome assembly GCA_905147785.2 of Thyatira batis. Classification (NCBI taxonomy): domain Eukaryota; kingdom Metazoa; phylum Arthropoda; class Insecta; order Lepidoptera; family Drepanidae; genus Thyatira; species Thyatira batis. Next base: position 4,445,904 of record LR990496.1, on the reverse strand, counting down.
CAGTCGCGAGTGCATCGCCGTGATGTTCATGAATAGGGTTTGGACAGCTGTATCATTCGCAATTGAGCGCCCACTGTAAACAAGAAATAACTAAGTATATTCTAAATATGTATCCTGATCTTCATTAAAATAATTTAAGACTTAAAAGCTATGTTTTATTTAATATGAATACATCCTAACTTAACAATTTAGTATAAGTTAATAGAATGTAGAAATGATTATTCAAATAACCCCTACTAATATTTTAAATAAAAAGGAATCTCTAGCGTTTTAGTCTTCAAGTTTCCTTTTTATAATTGAAGATATAATGTAATGCTATAAAAGAGACATGAGTAAGAAAGGAGTGAGTGCTGAGATGACGACTGACAGAGGAGAATGGAAGAAGAAGACATGTTGTGCCGACCCCACGTAAGGTGGGATAAGGGCAAGACGATGATGATGATGAATGTAATGCTATAAAAATCATAAATGCGAAAGTTTGTGACGATGTATGTATAGATATTTGATATTCTTTCAGGTTATAAGGGCAAAAGGAATATAATTACCGTGAGGAATTGCTCTTCATTCTGTTCACAAATATTTCAACTTGTGATTTTAATGACTCTACAAAATCATCAATTTCTTTATCCTCGGCGTCGTCATCTTGAGCTGTGGTAGTCAAAGCCTTGGGGAACTCCTGCTGAAAGTAACAAAACATGATTTTAACTAAAAAGCCTATACCTACTTATTAAGAGTAAATATTTTTATCTATATAAACATGGATAGGAATAATCCATTTTAATTTGATTTTATTTTATATGTTAGTTTCAAATATGCCATCTATATTTTATGCCTTATCCATACCCCCATGACTACAAAAAAATCATATCGCTATTATAATAAAACCCCGCGGTTGTACCCGCGTACCCGGGAGATCTTCCTTTCTCAGGCTCTAGACAAATTTCATTTAAATCGGTATTGTAGTTTTAGCGTGAAAGGGAGAGAGACAGAGTTACTTTCGCATTTATAATATTAGTTAGTTAGGATGGGATAATATTAGTTAGAAAAATTTGTATCAGAACAGTTTACCTCAACAGCTTCTTGGGAGGTGTGCGAAGCTGGTGCCGGCGCCGTGGGCTGGCCGACCGCCGAGCGCTGCTCCCAGTAGTTGCGGTCCAAGTACCGCGACAGCTCCGAGTTTGTCACCGTACTGTGTTCCGGTGACGCGCTCACTGATGACGGGGTTGGTGATACTGGTTATTAAGAACAAATTTTTACTATTGAGTTTTGTACTTAGCTAAATCTTATTATGTCATTGGAGTGGCGTTATATAGGTATATTTATAACTAGCCGTCGCGCGGTTTTACCCGCGTAGTTCCCGTAGAAATACGGGGATGAAATATAGTCTTTGTTCTCTTCTTTGGTTTCTATTAGTGAAATAATTGTGCAGATCGGTTCGGTAGTTTCGGAGCCTATTCATTACAAATAAAATAGTTATTTGTTATACAAGAGTGCAAAGTTGCTTTTTAACCGCGTGTTCAATTTTGATGACCGAGCAAGCGAAGGATTCTAAAATTGAATCACGAGCGCAGCGAGTGATTCAAAATTAGAATCCTGAGCGTTAGCGAGGGAATCAAAAGAGCACGAGGTGAAAAATCTTTGCACTCGAGTGCAACACGTAACTTTTCATTCCACCTCAGCGAGGAAATGACTTAAAATGCAAAAAAAAGCAAATTGAAAAAAGAACACCAAGAAGGTGCCGAGTCTGAGTTTTTAACAAATTAAAAAAAAGTTGTATGATATATTCGGCACCATAGAGGTAGCAGTAAATAGGTTTAATGTTTTTTTTTAATTCACAAACTTAGTGCACACGATGTTCCAAATTCAATTTACTTTATCCTCTAGAGAATAAAAACGGCTTTTCCACTCAGATATTGAAGATTAAAAATACTCTTTCCGAGATGGTGGGATGAAAAAATCTTTATAATATTAGCATAGATTAATACCTTCAGTCAAATAATTTCTTAAGACTGTAAAGTGGTGAGAAACTATGTAGTTTAGATGGTTTCATAAAAAAATACAAATTGTTGTTGAATCATGACGTAGCTGTAGTAAGACAAAGGATAGTAACTGGCTGGCTAACACAGCCTACTGCAATAATATAAGGGTGGTGACTAGCCAAGTTGGTAATAATATACTTTTTGGTAGCAGCTCTATATATATAGATGTGAGCTAGGTGTATACTACCACAGAAGCCTAAATGAAAGATTTACCTATACCTATGTATTCGACGTCACTATTTTATTTACTTACTAGTGGGGTGATGCGGGGTAGGGCTGGGCCCAATGTGCGAGCGGGTCTTACGTTCCTTCTCCTTATGCTCGGCTTCCGATTGACTGAGAGCGAGAGCCAGTTGCAACTCTTCTTCCTCCTGAAGTTCTTCTGCCGTTTTACCACCAGGGGGACGTTTCTGATGATTTTTTTAATAAAAAATAACATTGATTTAAAAAACCACAAAATGAGGTCGTGCGAATCCAATAATACCAAAAATATTATATTGATAACATGTCTGGCCAGGTCGGCTTGATTTATAGATTCTGACTTCCACACCTCTGGGTATGAGTTCAATTCTTACTTCAAACAGACAATATGTACTAAGCTTACACGTAAAAACGGCTTATGGAATCTGGATGAAATTTGCCTAGCGTTAGAATATGTTCTGGCATAGCACAGCGGTTTTTATCAAAAAAAATATAATATAATAAAAAAAAACTTATGTTCATTCTTAATTTGTGCATCAATATTTTAGTTGCTGCTACTGTGGTTAAGTTACACTTAACAAGCAATAATTTCTCTGGCTTTGAATTTTAATCCCTGGTAGCTTATCCATGTGTGTCACATGGTTATTAGTATCTATAGAATGATGAGGAAGAAATAAAGAAACAACATTAATACATCTAAATTGTATATTATTTTAAAACAAATACTTTCTATCCCGAATTCAATGTCATAAAACTTAACTTTCTAAATTGTCAAAACAATAATGTCACAGTATTAAAACTGGAATATATTGCACATACTGTGCTTTAATGTCACTTATGCAAATGATGTAATATTTCAGAAGAATCATATGAAAATTTAACATGTTAAATTGTTATTAGTTCTTTTCGACTAAACAAAGAATATTTAAACTACAACTTTAAGCATCATTTTTAAGTAAAAGCAAACATCTCGCTAATTACAATTAAGTTTCAAAATGACTACTCTTGCATAAGTGACGTTTTAGCCCCATATGTGAGGTATATGAACATAAGTTTAGACAAAGATTATTATCTATAATCCAATTAAATAAGTAGTTCATACTATCACTAAAATTTATAAGAAAACTTAAATACAAGATAAAAATTGAAGCACAATCCTCAAATGAACATAATAGTCTAAAACAATAATTAAGATATTTAAAGGATTGATTAATTTTGTTTCAATCTCCTTACAAACTTTGGTGTTTCAGGCACAGTCAATGGAGCTACTGACTTTTCTGGAATAAATGGTGTCTTTGACGGTACTGGCTTAGCATGATGGACAAGTTTTGACCTTAATTCAGCTTTTGTTTTTTCTTCAGTTTCTTCCTGCTCTTTCTCTTTAAGTTTCTTTAGCCACTCATGTTCCTCTTCTTTTTCTTTAAGCTGTTTATCAAATTTTTCCCTTTCAGCTGCCCGTTTGATTGTAGACAATTCAAATGGTGCCGACTTTATCACTTGCAAAGGCTGAAGTATTGGCTTGAAAGGTTCTTTATAAAGTACTGTAGGTGGTCGAGCTTCAAACTTTACATGATTCTCTTTATTATCCGAAGATGTTGTGGAAGAACTTCCTTTGGCAGTAGTGCTTTGCATTCGTTTTTTAACAGCACCAGGTAGTGGTTTTGCTTTAAAAAGTGAAGCCTGTTTTCGCTCCTCCTCAATTTGTCGCTGAATTTTTTCATCATGTCTACGTTTCAGTTCTTCATCACGCTTTTCAAAAGAAAATGGCTCTGGTTTAAGAGGCCCTTGACGTAGCTGCTGTTTCTCAGCATGTTTCTCAATAGGTTTTTGATGCTTTTTATTATCAATTGGTGTACCTTGCTTGTAGTGAAATTTAGGACTGACAGGGTTTGTGATATGGACTGGTGGTTTAGGAGGTATCTGTGGTTTCTCAAGTATATGTTTAGGTGCAGGGCGTGCTTTGAAATTCTGAATTTGCTCTATTGACTGTGCTGTTTTCTTGTGTATTTCTGTTAATTTAAATGGTTCAGGGACCGTACAAGGTTTCCTTGGCACATCAGGCAGATTTTTGGTGCCCTCTAACACAGATTTTGGTATGGGATTTGCTTTAATCTTAAATTTCTTTATTTCTTCAACTTCAATTTCCTCCCTTTCTTGCTGCGAAAGTATGTGCGTAGTACGTGACCGAGTTTTGGACCGGAGCATAGGTGAATGAGGAACAGTAAGGCCAGAAGGACCGCTCGTACCTTGAGGGCGGAATAATTGTGGACGTTTCGAATGGAATCGGCCTGGTGTGTCACGCTGGTAATGATAAATAGCTTCAGCCAAGGATACGAATTTTGTTCGTAATAGCTCATTGGGTGCTCCCGTAGGCCTTCTACCCCTATAGAATTCCAGTGTTTGATTGGAGTCATTAAATTCAGACTTCACTTGGTCTTGTCTAAGAGCAGCTATGTCATTCATTGACATAGACTTTCGCATAGATCCGTGGTTATCATCAAGAGATAAGTCCAACCGATTGTGATCACCAAAATCCTCTTCTATTGGAGTCACTGGTTCATCTTTCACGTGAAGTTTTCCGCTTGGTGTGAAATATATTTCACCACGAAAGTTCGTAACGTATTTGTTCATATTTGTTTAAATTAATTCCAGTAACGGCCAGAGAAATTACAATCACTATATAACACGGCAATACAAAATTGTTAATATTCCACTAGCTCGATTGATATTCGAAGTCTTGCTTGATTGCCTTGATTGTAGATCGGACGTTACAATCAAGGAATTCAAAATTTCAAACAAAATAAAAATGACATTAAGTTCAAAAAGTTGCCATCTCAAAAAATAGTCAAGATTTAAAACTTACGCGTTCAATATGTATTGGATACATTTCAAAGATGTAGTTAGGTATTGTAGTAATATCGAATATAAACTTGCACGTAAATTTCGAAATGAATGCCAAAATCTTCCAATTTTATATTTATTATATTATATTTATAAGCCCAATTATATTTAGTGCATAATGAGTAATGACTACGGAAATTTAATTTTGTGATGTGATGAATACGTCTTGTTGTATTTTCTGCATTTCTTGAGCACTAACCATTACGCATATGGCTACTCGTTTTCGTTTGGTTACCGGCAACACTGATATAATATAATCTGCATTTATTCGACCAACTCATTCATTAATTCGCTCAGACAGAATGCCATAAACCAATCTGTCAATTTACTGAATGAATGTCTGTCAGTGTCAATCAAAAAATAACCAACAGTCGACCGACACTCAATACAACAGTATTTTTTTCGGGCGCCGCAGTGGACACAATAAAATAAATTACAAAACAGAAGCTTTATACGAAATACGAGCAATGGCACAAACAGCACTACCGAATCCGAACACTTTGTTACCTCTTGAACTCGTAGACAAATGTATCGGTTCACGAATTCATATTATCATGAAGAATGACAAAGAAATGGTTGGGACCCTGCAGGGCTTCGATGATTTTGTTAATATGTTGTTAGATGACGTCACTGAATACGAATCAACACCAGAAGGAAGAAAAATTACCAAGTTAGACCAAATATTATTAAACGGTAACAATATTGCAATGCTGGTTCCTGGTGGAGAAATGCCAGGTGATATTTATGAAGGACAGTGACAGTTTCCATTTAAGTTACGAGTAATAAACTATTTCTAAGTATTTTTTTGTATAAATCTTATCTTTAGTCCAAAACATCGTCATAACCTCAAACACTAACATGTAAATTAAGTATTATGCAGAAGTGATTGAATTTGTATTCTGAATAAATTTCTTTATGGATCCAAACACCAAGCAACCTATTTAATGCTCTGCATATAAAGTGGACATATGATATAGCATTATTTACAAGCAATATACTGAAATTGATAAACTTAATGAAACTAGTCCCATATTATTTTTTATTTTATAGAACTAATTACATGCTGTAGCATCATATAAACTTACTTGAGGCTGTGTAGGTCCATAGTCATTGGCTGTGTCGACTATATCTATCTTGGCAGATGAAGACGGTGGTCGGCTCACTTTGTCAAAGCAAGCATCACATACTCGAACCTATTATAACAAATTGAGAATATTATCTGCATATTCTTCAACCTTATTGTCATTATGAGGCAGGAGTATTCAACTAAATGCATGGTGCAAGATATTAATAATATTTTTAGATACATAAATCTACAATTCCTAATGACTGATATACCTAACTTACATTTTGTATTTCTAATAAATCATTATTATTTTAGAGCTAGGAGGCAACTTCACAAAACCAATAGAGTTATAAGGTATTTAAGTAGCCATTTTGATTCTTGTATTTGGCATATTCATGAGATTTCTCTTTTGATAACTATTCAAATGTGTAGATCTCTATCTATACTCATACAATACATTGAAATAGTTTTGTGAGGGATACACATACCTCTTTTTCAATACCAAATTTGGGGAGAGTAGATGTTTTTGAGCTGCACTGCTGACAAAACACTTGACCACAAGCCCGACAGTGGTGCCTCCGGACAATCAATGAGAAAGTTGTGCGACACCTGCATAACATATTGAGTTTAATAAATTGAATAGAAAATAATTCCAGTCATAAAAGCTGAAAACTTAAGATGTCATTATTGTACTGATGTTGCTTTTATCCTGTTTTCATATTCCATATTTATTGTGATGTATTATTGTGCACCTAGTGCACAGCTCTTTCAGAGCTTAAAACTGTTTTAGGGGTATGCAGTACTTACCCAGACAAACTCTGCCCATAGAGCTTAACTACACTACTAGCTACTTTTACTATAAAATATTACACATTCAATAAATACTATTCTAACAAACAGTACCTATATTTGTTAATATCTATCTAAGCATTGTAAAAATATTTAGAGATACACCTAGGTACATTATATTAAAGTTGAACAATCCAATTAAGAAGTGGTGAGAAATAACTAACCTGTGACATACTTCGCCATCTGCCCATTCCGGTGCTGTATCAGCTGAGAACATTGCATCAGATTCCTTTAGTGTTGGGAATTTGAATCCTTCAGCTTTTAGAATGTTCACTGTATCCTGTTAAGAACCACACATTTAAATTGAGTCTTAATTTCACAAAAAATTACAATAAATAGTCTTCTAAATACCATTATGCGCCTAAAAACAACAAAACACAAAGGATATATGAAAAAATACCTGACAGTGCTACTCGTTTGGAACTTTACATTATGACTCACGCGATTGACCGATAAGATGACGCGGTAAACACTCGGCAGCAAAATAAAAATTCTAATATGCTGAAACGCTGTGACTTCCTGTCACAACTGAGTGGATAGCTGTACATTTAACTGTGAGCGCTGTAAAAACTAATTCGTACTTGTAGGACGGCACTTGTTAGTCTTCATTTGTGATGAATGGACGAGTCGTTGCTAAAATTGAGGAAATATTGTAGGAAAATACAATCGAGGCTGTGTTTACCTATAGGGGCAATGCGTGAGTCAGTGAATGTGAATATTGATGATACTACTATCATAATTGCCTTTTTTTGTTAATATAAATAAAATATAAACTATTTTGGACATAACTTATGATTTTGTAAAATACTTCATTAGTCAAAAATTCCTTGACCAAGACTATTCCCATTGTTAAACAAAGGACAACATACCTAGTATAAAAAATAGACAGCTAACAAAGATAAGTATCTACGTAATACATCATAGTACTTTTGAATTCATATTTACTTATTTAAAGATAAATTTATTAATTGTAATAAAGATAAAATCATTACCTACATAGGGCAATGACTGTAAAGTAAACAGATCAATTTGAGCATACTGCGGACTGGCGAGTGGCGAGCTGATTACATTTAATTAAATAAGTGATGAGTTGTTGACTTATTAGAGTAACAATGTGTATGTGAATAAATAGTTGGATGGTATAATAAAAAGGTGTACCTACATTAAAATAAGTAAATGTCAAGCTCAGAATTAACTCTGATATCATATCAGTGTCTTATAGGATTCCAGTATGCTATTAACATTGAAATTTAACACATGCAAAAGTAAAACTAAGCAAATATAAAATCTTATATTCCGTCTGATAATGCAAAAGAACAAACAACCATCATAGTGCATTTAGTATGCTGAAATTACTTGAAGGTTTCTTTATTATAGAAATGAGAGTTACCTTTCTTCCTAATCAAATGTAATTGGATTATAAAAACAAAATCAATAATGTTACGGTGGAGGTTGTGTGTTTTTAAACCTTGAAGTTCATAGAGTTCAATGAACTATGATCTCACAGGCCTATAGGTATACATTTTTACGGAATCTCAAGTGGTTAACTCAGTGGCTGAGTTTTTGTCACAATTTTTTTTAATGATTTATTTCTGTAGGTATTCACAGCGATTGGTAACTGAATCTACTACTTCTCCTAGTTATTAGGATATGCTAGAGAATAAATAGATTGAAGTGTTTTCCACTTAACAGGCAAGTACTTCTTAGCCATCAAAATTACTGATGTACTACATATAATAAAATAAGCTAATTTACCTGCACAGCTCTATATTTTGGTGCATTCCTAAATGCAAATGCCCACGCCTGTATGAGTTCCAGGATCTTGGTACGAAGATTTTCATGTGGTGTTGTCTTCACCAGATCACGTAGCATCTCACAGAAAGCTTTTGATGTCACTTCGTCATGTACTCCAGAGCCTAGGAAACAATATAAAAATGTGTGGAATCTTTGCATAAATATATTTTAATCTATGACCCAGGTTTTTATGTGTATTTTGAGGAATAACCCGATCACAACAATACCTCAGGTATTAAAAAAAAATTACAATTGGTAACAATATTGCAGCCTGAAGAGTTCTATACATAACTCATGTACTATTTACATAAAAAAATGTAACCCCATTGAACATTAGTAAGGATCTACCTAACCAGAAATTAAAAAGAGATATACATATAAAGTATATAACAATGTACTCTGTACAGTATGCTTGGATGTGATCAAGTTACAAAACAACAGAGGTTTACCACATGTTATTAGAACTATACATTATTCAAATGTGGATTTTACTGTATTTATAACATTAACATTTCTTATAAAAAGTATGCTTCCCATAGATTAGGATAGATGAATTAAATATCTATTAGAAATTAAACAAAAGAACTATATATAATACAAACACTAACTTACCACAGTTCTTAACAATACTTTCTAGGGTAAGCAAAGAGAACATTGCTTGATGAGGGTTTTGTGAGTAAAGTTTTTTTTTGACTGCAGCAACTGCATATTTCGGTCTAAAATATAAATAGATAATTTAACAACATGGAAGATAATACAAATTGTCGTGACAATGCTATTAATTTATAATATGTGTATGCTTAAGAAGATTGTTGTTAACTGGATTTCTATATCCCATTATTATCATGATAAATATGATGTTGTATCAAAGTCCAATTAATAGGAAACATTACATGCACGGGTATAAGTTTTCAAGTTATAATCCTCATAATCATGTCAACAACAAAGTTTTAACAGCAGCACATTTTTTTAATACTTCTGTTATAATACCATATATTGTTTTAAAATTAAAACCCAATTAATTAGTACTGCCTATTGTAACATGCATTAAATATGTACCAAATAACTAAATAATTTGCTTTATATTCATGCATGATTTTGTTGTATCAGTTAGAATTATGTATGTATTTTTATGATATTATATATCTGCATTTGATTGGGTCATATACACACAAAATTAAATTTGACTCTATTAGGCTGTTAAGTACAGAAAAAATCTGCCATTGTTAAGCCATTTGGCATCACAAATTGAAACAAAAACCTGTCTGGTATTTAACTCATATTTTTAATGTCAAATTATTGTGGATGTGGTTTCAGCCAAAGTACAGTACAGTAATGTGCAGACACTTTAAAGTGAAAGTTTTCAGGTAAATTGTCAATAAAATGGTTTATTGATCTGGATTTGTCAACATAATGTATACCAGATGTATTATGCAAATAGGTACTTACGAACAATCATTTTGTCTAATCAAATCACAAATTTGTAGGATCGTCGGCCAATCAGGGTCTAGCCGAAGATTACTCGTAGCTTTATCTAGAATAAATTATTTCACCATTAATAGAAGAGAAATCGTCATAACAATTTGTCAAAATTGACACACCTTAATTAATTTCAAGACTGTAGTGTTTATTGAATGTCTTGAAATTATGTACGTACTAATAAGGTACAAAAATAAAGAAGGTGAAATGTAAAATGGGAAAAGCATAGGAAAATATGTCGAGCATTAAGACCTGGGACATAAAAGTTATATGTTTGGTCAAGATGTGATACCAACTATTATAAAATGATCAAACTTACCGAGCAATTTATCGAAATTGCTAGCTCGAAACATCGTTTCTTAATTATTGGTAAAACACTTTCGTTTTAGAAAAGCAATGATTGATTCGATAGACAGAAAAATGACAGCTCACTATTGTCAATTTGTTATTTGTTCTGTATGTTGGTCAACAGGAATATCATAACAATCCATTTCATCATTTTTGGTCTATGATTCTAGTGTTTTCGTCTTTAATTTAGTCGATTTATTAATGCGAACTATTTATATTTTCATGATCATGTTTTGTGGATTGATGTTCTTTTGAATTTTTAATAATAAAATGTATCTACTCTGATGACAAAAAAATCACGTCACATTATCATTTCAGCGTATAGGTATTGAAATACTGTTGTATTTGAATGCATTCCCATGTTTATGTTCAAACGACAGCGATTTTTAAAACGCGACGCTTTTTTATCAAGCGGTGTTGCAATTTCACCTTTGAGCGTTGGAAACAGAGCATGTTATGGTACTTGGAAATGCAGTTGTTGTATTTGAACGCTTTTTTAACGTCCGGTAAAAAAACTCTCGTGCGAATGAGGGATAACAGAATAAAAAATATGTAAGTCTATGGTCAACTCTTTTTATTTTGTTACTTTATTTACCAAAGGTCCTACCTGCTACACTTTTGCAGTAGGGTACGACTTTATTTTTTTCCGTGTAGTGTAGTAGCTTCAGCTTGATTTTAGCACTAAACATAATATTCTATTGTTTCTTTTTTATGAAATTATATTCTTTTAATTGTGTTCATCTAAAGAAGTTTTCATCTTTATTTGGGTTTAAAACTCGATGCCGATTAGTGAAACTCGGCGGTAACTTTCAAAATTTGCAAAATAAGAAACAGGTTGATATTATAATCTGTTCGTTTTATTATTAAAGTTCGTTATTTATTCGTATTTTTATTTTACTATGTTACTCTTTACTAGCCTAATTTCGTTATCTCCTATTGCCCTAGGTTGCCTGGAAGAAATCGCTTCAGCGATAAGGCCGCCTAAATTGTTCACACTTTATTTTTGTTATCACCTTTGTACTTATTGTTTATTTTTATTATGTGTGCCCAATAAAGAGTATTTGTATTGTATTGTATTGTATTGTATTGTATTGTATTGTAAAGTTATATATAATAAGTTTCCAATAATATTCCTACATACATATATAATAGGCGTTTACCATCGAATAAATGTATTTTTTTTCTCCATGCATAAAACACGACCATTTTATCACCATTTATTTCATTTTTGCATGATTATGTAATGAAAAAACAAAAATATTTGTTAACATTTTGTAATGCTTCATAAAGTCTGTTAATGTAGGTATACATTATTGTGTTGAAGTCACCTTCAAACGATTGAAGCTATCCCTGTAGAATATATTAAGTTTCTCAGCCGAACATAATGGCGTATTTATTCTATGAGTTTCATCAAATTTTGCATAATTAATCACATAACCTTCCTTTTCTATTGAATAGTCTATTACTTGTACAAAACGGTGTCCCCATAGTATTTCTTGTGCCGTATAACTTGTTTTGGCTTGAACAGGCTGGCCTGTTGATTCGATAGTACCTTCAAAGACAACGAGGATCTCCAATTCTGATTTCAGAATGTCCAGAGCTGCCATTGAATAAAAAGGACTGCTTTTGTCTATCCTATGTAGGATTGAAATAGGATACATAAATGATATATTTTCACTGGAATCCACTGAAAGCTTTAGTTTTATTTGGTCATTTAATTCTTCGCTGCTCGTGGCAAGCCGTATGAGATAAGCGTGGACGCTGACATCGATGATTCTCGACTTTCTTGTATTCCCAACTCTAAACATCAAGTATAGTTTACGGTCTCTCTGATTGATGATGCCATTTTTAGAAAACAGAAGGGTTTGGGCACGATTCTTTGGTCTTGTCAATTTCGCGAAAACTATGCCGACTATGAAGGATTGCGTTATCGTACCTAGTATGCTTTCGATGCACATTGTCACTATCGCTGTTGGACATTCCATTGTTAAGCTTCTAGTTCCATAGCCAATTGTCGTATGAATTTCTATGCTAAATAGGAATAGAGATGTGAAACCGTATATCTTTCTAACGCATGGAACCCATTCAGTTGAGTTGCTGGCATCTGGTAAATGGTTAACTTCCAAATCTCCATGTACATACATTATTATCCACCAAATTCCCGTAAAAAATAGCCAAATAAAAATGTATGTGAGGATGCAATAAACCAAGGTCCACCTCCATCTTGCTTCAATGCATGCCGCTACGAAGTCAGGGATGACATGATATTTAAATTTCTTCGATTTCTCTAAATTGAATTGCCCAGATTTAAAAACGATAGGTACGCTCTTTTCTTCTACGTTGACTCGAGTTCCTGTGATGAACATGCCTGAAAATTCAAAGAAAGCATTGGTATAAAGATTTGGATAAAAATTGAGTCTGTGAAATGTATGCAAATATAATGTTCCTATTATATGAATTGAGTTATTTAAATGCAAACCTGCGCAATCGTAAGTCTCCATTTGATTTCTCACCCGCTGCAGCAGTTTCAACATCAATCACGTTGCAACCATTTCCATTATGAATGTTTTCCATTTTTAAACAATTTCCAACAGTTTTCTTACGACATTATATTAGTAAGGCTCGTATAATTTTATTTTTGCCATCATGTGACTTAATGACTTATCATCTCGGGGGCGACTGACATACTTCCGCATCATGCATAACTTAGGTACGTTTCGTGATATAACTCACTATTTAAACAAAATAGATAAAAACGTTTGATGAGAGGTTTGTGTGAAACTCAGTAGCAGTCAAGATATGATTGCAAGATATTTATCATAATATAAGATATACCACACACATGATTAAATTAAGTAGGTACCTACGAAAACAGTTCAAACGACAATTATCGTTTTATAAGAGTGAACCTTGCATAAGTTTTAATATTAATTAGGTGCTTAGTAAAATATTAATACATTAATAAATACTAAAACATTATTTTGCGATCGATCGACCCGTCTACATTACACTATTTTCATTAGGGAAAGACTCTGATCGAATTTTGGGACACTAAGGAGAATATTCCCCTTATTAAAATAGGTAATATACTTTAACTTAAAAAAGCTACTCGGTACTAGATGGCGTCGCCAGGATCTCGCAGATATGTATCTAAAAGCAAAAATTATGATGGTAGGGACAAGTGTTTATTATTAAATAGCTCAAATGCGACTTCTTTGTAAAAATGGGAATTTATTACCTTGAATTATACTGTCTCTTCATAAATTGTCAAGATCATTTACTCAGAGACGGTAAGGATACAATTACTTAAGAATTTATACGTTGAGCCAACGGCGTAAAGTGAGATCACACAAAAGTTATAGAATCTTCTCTGCTGTAGATAGAGCTGTAGTAAGGGTTAGTAAATATATATTTGTTATAATTACCTTCATATACCTTCATGTACCATTATAGGCACCTGTAGTTATGCTGAAGTATGAACCTAGACGTTGAGTTCTTAGCTTTAAAAAAACACTTAACTTCAAAAAAACCTATATTTTGGACAAATAAATGGATAGGTACCTACTAAAGCAAAACTTTGATTTAAACGCATAACTTCAACGTACAGATCGGATCTGAGTCACGTTTGGTGTTGTTCTGTTACCACATCATCAACCTGGACATCCCGCATTCATCCCGGAGGCCGTTTTGGCGGGATGCAACAGTGAGGCCGGCATCAGCAGGCGGAAAGAGCATCGGCCATGACAGTCGAAAGAGCAATATTACAGGCGGGGAGCGTAATTCGATAATCGTCGTGCTCTTGAACGCTCCTCACCGTTGTCAGACCATCTATCATGTTGACTGACTTGCCCGATGAAGTATGTAATAACTGGGTATTAAACTATGTCACAGAGGGATGTGAGAATGTCGTGTAGGGTGTATACATTTTCATTAGGACGTTGCAATGTATGTAGGTATTTTTGTGTTATAATGTTTTAGCATCAGCAAAGCAGTACGATCAAGTAATACCAATATTTAATTTCTGTTCAGTAACAGAAATTAAAGTTTGAATTTATTTTTGTTTTTCTTTTCAATTCTACCTGTATGGCATCTTCCAGTTGATCTGCATCTTGAGTTGCAGACATCTTACGTGCATCTAACGTTTTATCATGCATATTTAGGTCTTGATAACCAAACAAAAGACCAATGAAAATCTCACCTTGGTTGCCATTCTCGACAATAACTCCGTTTGTATTGTTAGCCAATCTGTTACCTACTTATTTATTATACTGTTTCTCCTTTTGGTTCGTGCATAAGTTGTTATATATTTAGTGTAATTTAAACATAACATAGTGGAAAGGTTTTATGGAACATCATACTTTAGTTGCAAATTTCTACTGCCTTCTGCCTTGTAGGTATATACAAGGCAGAAACACTAACTAAAAGTGGAATGGTACATCTATAGACACACTCTAGTATCCAAACTTTTAAAAAAACCCTAATTTCACTTAAATGTACACATTCTGTCTCTCTACCGATTTAGTGCCGCATATTTTTCGACCTTTAAGTACCGTATTAGTTGGTATATACTATACAGTACTTAAACTAAATGAGTAATATCTGTCAGTGCAGCGAAACAAATTGTCGACAATTATTTAGCAGAAACTGGCATACTGCAGTACATTTCTCTATGACACGGCTCTGCTGTTATGAAAATCATAACTGACAAAAATAAATAGAACTCTATGTTAAATGAATTACTTGCTAAGCTAGGTCCAGTTTAATCGGTTGGTGTCCTGTGAGTGATTGACAGCCAGACAAACGACTAATGAGAAACGTCGATGACAGAGCTGCCGGTTAACAATCAAGAACGTAGTGCCATGACTTGAGCAATTCTTATTATGGCTAATTTGAAACAGAACTTATTAGGATTTTAGATATACTTATGTGCAACAATGAACCTGCGTAGCTCAAAGATAAATACATCAATGGAGTGACCAAAATACAAGCTATGCATAGTCGGTTACATTTGTTTCTACTAGTCCTCAATACAAAACATAAAGTAGCATAAAAATCCTTGATAGTAGGTTGGCCAGTTTTAACTGTTGCTTTAGGTTTCCCATGCAAAGGTTTGGCCAGGTTTGTCATATATTTGTTTATTTAAAAAAGCTGTTCAAAAATCTTATCTGTAAAGGTGAATAGCAAACAGTCAATTGTTTCTGAGCGCGTGGCCAGTTAACAAATAATCGCGACAGACAATTGGAATAGGTACCAGCGTTGCAAGAGTAGGTCCGCACGCTTCTGCCTGGCCAGTTGACTCTATCCTGGCGCTCGATGCGCACATGCCGAGGGTTCTGACTCTGACAACCCTGGGACGGCAAACAGCACGCGAAAACTAGTTATATTTATTTAAAAGTTTTATACAACCTTTTATATGTGCTTATGGTGATAGTGGTGCAATGTTTGGAGCCAACGTGCGAGATGCACCTTTTAATTATTGATGAAGATGGTAAGTGTTCCAAATCTTTGTTATGATCACATAATTTTGGTAGTGCATTACAGAGAAAAACAGGTTTTTCATCAGATTAGAACGTATTAGAACCTTAGTGACGGCTAAATAATATTAGGTATTGTACGTGTGCATTACAGCTGGTTAATGTTATAACTGAGATAATAGTCGGTTCTGGACATAACTTTTGTGAATGCGACTGGAAACTCATTTGAAATTTAAATACAAACACTAGCTACATAACGTCACTATAATATCTATCTATGGGTGTGTGTGACACCCCAACATTTATACAGAACATTTACCTCACGAGTGTGACCTTAAAGAGATTTGCATAAATATTTTTAAATTGTATTTAATGATGATTTTGACATGTAACTGTTATATGGTCATGAACACCATTTGCATACATAAATATACTTGATACAACTAACTGTGAAGTTCTGATAATATTAGTAGAAACGCGCTTTATTAGATTCCGAACACGTTTCTTGGAAGCAAGCCTTAGCATTGAACCTAGAATATCTATTATCTATAGTGTTTTAACTATTTGGCGTGTTTGTTGAATACCTACCTAGTTTTATGAAATTTCCGTTAACGTCATCATAAACTTCACATGGTCTTACTCTCCCAACCACTATTTGAAATTTTAGACATGAATTGACTAGAACATATTTAAGCGTAAATGCTAATAGGGCTCATTGATCATGATGTATGGACTAAGAGCCCGTGAACGCCAGACCTTCGTTATTTTATAAAAGCTGAAAGTTCGTCTGCGCATGCTCCCAACACAGGTAAGAACGATGGCCAATTATGAAGTTTGGGTCATCGTGGCTTTGGCAGCTATACGCTACTAAAGGTGTGTATAATACCGATCTAGTTTCGTCAAATTATAAAGTGTGATTTTTTGGTATTATCTTCAGAATATTATTAAAAATCACGTTATTGATTGCCAGACACTTCACATCGTGGCAACCCCTTGCCAGACACCCCTAATGTTCATGAAATTATAATTCTACTTACGTTATAGTATAAAAGCTGATTTTTATCTATACTAATAATCTATACTAATATTATAAAGAGGAAAGATTTGTTTGTTTGTTTGTTTGTTTGTTTGTTTGATTGTAATGAATAGGCTCCGAAACTACTGGACCGATTTCAAAAATTCTTTCACCTTTGGAAAGCTACATTATCCCCGAGTAACATAGGCTATATTTTATCCCTGTATTCCCACGGGAACGGGAACTACGCGGGTAAAACCGCGGGAAGGCAGCTATATATAATACTTAGGTAGTAATAAGATGATGTTTCCTCATCAGCCAGACATTTTTGATAGTTCCAACCCCTTGCCAGACAATGATGTAGGGTCGCTGTAGGAGCGAGCGCGAGACAGTACATGTATGATAGATGGCGAGATAGGTCTATCGCGATCTCTCACTGCACAGTTGTTATTTCTACTGCGCATGTATTGTTTAGTACTTAGTACTTGTTTACATCAGCTAAAATAATCTTATATGCTTTCTTCAAGTATTATTAATTGAATAGTTATTTTAATAATATATATTTTATGTTTTAGACATTGAACATCAAAAATAGACGATCGACAGCAAGCTCAAATATGTGCGTGTTTTCTTGTTTTATATACCACTAAGGTGGCAAACAGGCATACGGCCCTGATAGGAAGCAGTTACCGTAGTCTATGGACGCTTACAACACCAAGGGCGTCACTCACGCGTTGCCGACCCTGTAAAAATCTCTTCACTCCCTTCTGTGCTATATGTCCAAGACGTAAGAATAAAAGCTCAAAAAAAAGCGTGCACTTTATGCAAGCAATTACTCTGCACCGAACATACCACATATATGTGTTTAGTATGTTTCGAAAGGCAAATTTCTAAAGATCTCATAGAATATATTTTTTTTAATTTTTTGTTATATAATTTTTAATGGGATTTTTATGAAAACTGCCAAAAAATTTTGAATATAATTAAGTTATTTTGTTATTTGGTCTAGAAGTTGAATTTATGTTTCATTGTTTTGATTAAAATACTTATTTTCTTATTTATTAAACCTTGTTTTATTGATATATATCCATTATAAGCCAATTAGTAATACCACGGTAGATATATGAGCGTTTAAAGTGGTGTGAGCAATTTGCTCCCGCGCGCCTTTCCATGTTATAAAAATAGGCGCGCCTCCTCACGGGTTAATTAAATTTTTGAGTATTATTTATTTGGTTTTTTTTTATAATCAGTTATTGAGGGATCGCGATAGACCTATCTCGCCATGTATCATACATATACTGTCTCGCGCTCGCTCCTACAGCGACCCTACATCATTGTCTGGCAAGGGGTTGGAACTATCAAAAGTGTCTGGCTGATGAGGAAACATCATCTTATTACTACCTAAGTATTATATATAAAAATCAGCTTTTATACTATAACGTAAGTAGAATTATAATTTCATGAACATTAGGGGTGTCTGGCAAGGGGTTGCCACGATGTGAAGTGTCTGGCAATCAATAACGTGATTTTTAATAATATTCTGAAGATAATACCAAAAAATCACACTTTATAATTTGACGAAACTAGATCGGTATTATACACACCTTTAGTAGCGTATAGCTGCCAAAGCCACGATGACCCAAACTTCATAATTGGCCATCGTTCTTACCTGTGTTGGGAGCATGCGCAGACGAACTTTCAGCTTTTATAAAATAACGAAGGTCTGGCGTTCACGGGCTCTTGCTCCAGTAGATATTGGTTGTCAAAAAGCCCAATCAATTTTCATCTCTATTTTAGCTGTGGCAACCCAATATTCTCTTACTTTGAAACGAAAGCGTTTAAAAATTCAGCAAAATGTTTTCACGCAGGTGCTGGCAGGAATGCCATGCACTAACGCGGTTTCCATGATTACAGGGTATATATTATCTTTAAGCTTTATGGTTAATGGAAAGTAATCATTTAAGCGACGGTATTTACAGTGTGCTGGAGCATGAATAATATGCATTATAAGGTAATTGTGCTTAAACTGTTATAAATGTGATTGCCTCGGTGGTTGAACAGTAGGTCGAGTAAAGTTACCTTTGATTAGATGGTAATTTAATGTAATTCAAAAGTTCATTAATAAAAAATCCGTTAAGTGTCACAATCAAACGAATATGTATTATTATGTCACTGCAATAAATTAAAACGTCAAGAATAATGACCGACTTAAGGCAACTAGGAATCTAAGTTTTAGTACCAAATTAATAACGGTGTCGATTGTGCAGTGCCTGCTCAAACCCCACCGGGTTTTTATGCACTAAGTTAAATGTAAAAATATATGTAAGTTTAATAAAGAATTAAATAAAAAAATAAAAAAAGGAATTGAAGATTTAAAAAAGAATATTATTAGACCTCATGAGCGCACGTTCTAGAGTTACAACAATATTGCGTGTAGGTAGGTGAAGTGTCAAGCGCGTGCATCTCGCCTCTGACACACTAATCTCGCGTTGACTCACGCTATTTTGATTATTTCGTGGGTTGAAGATCATACAGCTGGTATTCTAGAAAATTTTATTGAAATATCTCTTTACTTCAACGTGTAGGTGAGAGAACTTTTAAGGATTATATTTAGCATAGATTTTCTCTATTTATTTTAATTAAACTCTTTAAACATGCCACAATCACACAACTCGTAGAAGTAGCATGCCTAATCCAATAAGATTTATATGAGATGAGACAGGCCTAATCAAATCGGTATTAGTCGGGTGTCACATACAATCCATGTACCTTCGACCTAAATGGAACTTCGGTGTCCCAATGTAGATACTTCCTGCCAAACTATTGGTCATTTAAATAGTTAAGGATCGCAATTTTTCGATGCCAAGCAATAGTGTCGCCAAGGTCAATATATTGAGATGATAATCGATCGCCTGGTATACATTTTTTATCCTTCCGCGAACTAATTCATGTTTTACGCATATGGTCAATTCGCAAACAGATAAACCCAACTATCAAGATATTGTTTTGATTAACCTCGACATTTTGATAATTTTTATCAACAACAACGTCTAACATTCTAGTTGTAAAATCGATGAACTGTATATTTCCATGATTTAATATATTTTAACTACTAAAAACATTAATTAATATCCTTGAAAAGCATATAACGAAATAAGCATAAATTTTGGTACCCTTTTAAAACCTGCTATTTGCTATAATACTAAACTTTTTTAAATCATTACTCTTTTGAAGAGATTAGGTAAGTATGTAATGTTTGTAATTTAGCAAGTTTATGTCAAATACACAGTTGCTAAATGTTATAAGGTTAATTCACTGATATTGACTTTATAAACAGCTTTGCTAGTAGGTATGGATATATAGAAACCTTGCCTTGTTAGTTCATATACTTATTAATAATCCCAATAGAAGTTAATTTGTAGGTAGTAAGATTGATTAATTTTGATTCTAATATAGGTAATTTACATAGATATTTTTTTGTATTTCATAGGGTCGTAGGTATTCTAACGTGAATCTTTTTTGTACAGATGTCTAAATTTTGCAAAGATTTTATAATTGCTTAGTTTACCAATTAATAAATTATAAAAAAAGTTGTTTGTCCCTGGCACTTATAAACGTGACGAATTAAAATATAATGCTCGTAAACTACGCTTTCTCTTGTTTTGTGTAGCTGTCATAATTTCCTGGTATTAAATAAAACGATCTGCTCTATGACCGTAATCATGTAGCATGTTGATAATACCCATTATTATCGCACAATGAAATGTTATAGTCGTTACTCATTTGTCTGTTAGCTTACAATGATTTTAAATCATTGAGGCGCTGATAGCTTAGTGGTGGAGAGGTCGAATGGCATAGTGAAGGTCTCGAGTTCGAACTCTATCATAAACTTGTAAATCAAACGAAGTTTGTAAGTTAAACGTAGTACAGTGTTACACGTTCTAGGCTTTATATGCTTACTATTATCTAGTTCCAATATAAGTATTAGAAGTAATACCTCAGAATTAAAACATCTATAATAGGTTCTGTGCTTTGATATAAAATATGTAATAAATGATGTTATATAATATTTACACGTTTTTGATGGAGAAGGTGTCAATGAATATTTAATTTTAGAAAAAAAAAATCCAAAAGCCAAGTATGACAGCAAAATATATTTTTTTAATATACAAAAACGCAAAAATTGCACAGCCTGTATCATCTATAAATGATTACCCATTATTTTCACGCAAATTATTCATAGCTACCTAATAATAATTAAGTTACAGTGGATATTAGATGTAGTATAGAGCCTTCAAATCCACCCATATATGTTACGACATGATTAACCTGGTTATGGAAGTATTTTCACATTGACACTTTAATCTAAACACCTGCATCTCAGCTCAGAAGCAATGAATGGAACGGAGGTCATAAATCTAGTGACAATATTAGCTCAGTAGCAGCCAGTAATAATGAAATATTAATTTGTTTCTGCTGTTATGTTATAAATCAGGTTATTTTCTAACGATTTATTAACAAGCTAGCTTCCGCCCCGCGGTTTCGTCCGCGTTCCCGATGGACCTTCAACCTATGGGAATAGTAGCCTGTCTTTTCCGAAGCTCTACTCACTTTCAATTTTCATTAAAATTGGCCCAGTGGTTTAGCCTTGAAAGCGCAAGAGACTTCTATTATAACTTCAAGATATGTGCACGATATAACACTAAGAACCGTGTGTAGGTTACACATATAAAATGCAATAATACAGGTAAAACCACGCGATAAGTCTAGTCTACATAGTATATATAGTAAGCTAAGACAGTGACCGTATATTACTCAGAATAGGGCCACGGTACCACAAACTCATTATTAATTACTAGATAGACGCGGCAATTGAGATCGACCTTCGCAAATGTGCAGGTGGAACCGTGTCACACGCATTAGGTAACTTTTCATAAGTAGGTATGTCAGAAACCACCAAATTTACTACTTTAGTTCAATCACTTTATATACTGTGACTGCTGAAAGGATTCTAAAATCCTTGAAAATAATAATTATAAATTCCAATGCAGATTCCATTCCCTTATTATGAAGGAATCGTACAAAACGAAACAATAACATAGGTAGTTGTTCTTCTGATGGTAAGATAAAGCTGCTGTACCTAATATGATTGATTGGAAATCATAGTGATTTCCTCTTGTACTGTTTTGGTGGAACATACTTGATTTGACTTGGTGGAACTACGTGTGGGTCACATAGCTTTAGCTATATGGGATGATGATGATAATGATGATGTACCTACTAACTCATGATCATCAGTATAGGTATTCCTTAGTCCCCTGTAACCCTGCGGCTTGGTTCATATCATATTAAATTAGATTAATTCTCACATAGATATCTAAATTAGCAGTGCGTGCACAAAAACATAGATAAGGTTAAAGTGGCCATGAAATAAAGAACGATACATCCTTAATTTCCGTGTCTTCCTCTTCACAATCCAAGCTTAACGCGGAATGAAGATTATTTTACGAGGTTTTCCGCAATATGTGCACATATCTCAGTGGGAGGATATAAATACATCCGACAACCGTCATCAGGGCGTTAACTGAGTAAAAAATGGAGATCGACCACATCCTATGAGTGTAAGGACATAGATCACGTAAATCTGTAGTGTGATGACTGATATGATGAACGATTAATCCTAATATCGGACTAAAAGTTGATAAAACATTTCTTTAATACAATAGTAACAAATATATATTAAAAATAAAAAAAAAATACATTGAAGGTAGCAGATAGGTGGTAGATAGAAAGTATATTTTGTATTTATAGTTTTACTCACTCATAGATGTCGCTACTTCCTAAAACTTGTGGTTGCTAAAACAAAACTAAAATAGTTGTAAATATATATAAGTTCACTTATTAAAGTACAATTTGTAAAAGTAAAAACAATAAAAATAAACGGGTATTTTTATTAGTTTCACAAAATAATTTATTTAAAATTAAGAAAACAAAAGTCTAATTGAATTAAAAAACTAATATATTATTGACCCATTTATAGGATAATTAGATAAAATTTAACTGCATTAATAAATTCTAAATGAACAACACTTATATGATTTTACACTTTTCTTCGATAAGAAAATTCAACCTTATATTTCGCTACTCGACATTAGATGGAGCTACTAGTAAAATAAAGCACATTTACCAAATTAAAAACACTATTGAAACAAGATAATTGTAAGTCGCATTTTTGGTTTCATTCTCAAGTAATTTGTTCAGGTCATTATGAATCCTCTTATAACATGAAAACCTTTTATACAAACCTATCATCAAGTCATAAGAAATAGGAACATTTAGGTAGTTAAGTACATACGTCAAGAAATTAGTGTGTCGCGGGCATACATATTCAACCTTACATCATATGAGTATCATCGTAAATTAAACACGTGAGGAAACTGAGTTAATTGAATCATATGATTAAAGTATAATAATAATAATAATAATAATATATTTATTTGCCATAAAATACACACTAGAGGACACAAACAGTAGACAGAAGACAACATTTAAATGCAAAATTTTGTTGAACTCTGGTACCCAAAGTAAGATTCAACTTGTGTTATGGGTACCAGGGCCCTCGCACTTATTAATCTATTACAGAACAACTTTTCAGAGTTACGTGGTAACGTGGTAGCGTGGCAAAGTTGTAATTATGTATTTAGTATTGTAGGTGTGTCAGTTCTATGTATAATTAAATGGATATGTAATAAATAAGTGTGTGTGTGTGTGTTTTAGTGTGTAAGTGTGTAGTGTGTTGTGTGTAGTGTGAGGAATGCGTGTAGTGGTGGAGTGTTGTGTGAGCTGTTATGGGTGTAGATTATTTATTTGTGTACTTGGTTGTTTGGTTCTTATTATAATATTGATAATTTAAGCAGGTTTTCAGTTTCATCGTAACTTTTATTCTGGAGCCAACTTGAAACCCGGTTTTTACACTCGAATCTAGTGAGGGGATAAATATTGCAATTTTTATTTATAGCATTATACAGGTGGCATCCAAATACCTTATGGTGTCGCGCAGCAAGGGAACTAAGAAATCGTTGACTTTCACAGACTTTATGCGAACGCCTCTGTGTTGTGTAGTTTCTATCATACTCCAGAGAGCTGTGCTTCCTTAAAACTGTTCCCAAAATAAAGAGCTGTCTGACAGACAAAGTTTGACTATCATCTAGAAGCTGGGCTGTTGGATATAACTTTAAGCACAGCTCTCTGTGCACGTTCCAATAGCAAGAGGTGTGTTTTTGCTGCTCCTCCCCAAACTGATATGCAATAGGTCAAGATAGACTGACATAGGGCACAATAAACCATCTTAAGAGTGCTGAGATCCAAAGAATAACGGAGATTTTTAAAGAGGTAAATCGTTTTACGTACTCGGGCAGTAAGTAGCATAATATGGCTTTTCCAACTGATCAGATTATCAATATATACTCCAAGATATTTAACTTGGGTGGACCTAGTAAGGAGGGTACAACTACATGAAGATGTGACGTTAGAAGTTGATGGAGCGCAAGTATGGGCTTTAAGAGAAAAATGTTCTATAGGTGGTTGGGAGGATGCTGTCAGAGAAAAAGTCATATATGTAGTTTTATTAATATTTAGGGTTAGGAGATTACCCGATAACCAGTCCATTACATGCTTTAGAGCTTGTTCGGCCTCAATAAAAACCTCAGACCAGTGTTTGCCCCGGATGAGTAGCACAGTGTCATCAGCGTAAGTAAAGATGGAGCAGTTGGAGAGGGAAAGTTTGCATAAGGAATTTATATACAGAAGGAAGAGAGTGGGACCGAGAATCGAACCCTGCGGCACCCCAAAGCTTAATGGGGCGGTTTCGCTTACAAAGGAGTCGATCTTTACAACCTGTGTTCTACTACAGAGGTAATCCCTGAAGATCTGAAGAGCATGTCCACGAATGCCCATGCGTTCCATTTTTAACAAGAGCTTTGGAAAAGAGACAGTATCAAACGCTTTGGTAAGATCCAGGAAAATGCCCAGGCATTTTCGTTTCTTATCTAGATTGTCAACTATTTGTTCGATAAAGGAACCCACAGCATCCTCTGTGGATTTGCCGTCCCTAAACCCAAAGTGAACTATTGAGTTCCAAGATATTTTAGTTTTTGCTTATAGCATTACGTAAGTATTTAACGTTGTTTATTTGAAATACATACAACAAAAGAGTAACAGTTTACTAAACATTTGAAACAATCATAAGAAATCCGTCTCAACTGAGTCGTTGGGGTCGAGAAAGATAGGAATTATTTATTGCGTTATGTTGTGTTTTATATATCATTACGTTATTTCATCCACTTAAAAGGTTATCCTGTATTTATGGGGCAACTAACCCGGTAGTATCTACTCTACTAATCATTGAAACAGCGTAGGTATAATATGTTAATTACCATATCTAACTCAAGAACATTTCATTTACAGGGTCTGGCTCAGCCTCCGAAGAGGACACTTTCAAATCCATTCCAAAATGTCACATCGGAAGCGTAGCGTAAGCAAAATGATAACCATCAGAAAATCAATGTCAAGGACGATATTGTGACGTTTGAACAAGCGAAGATGAGTACAGAACCGTCATCATCATATGAGATGCAAATTCGTAATGACGAACAAAAAGATGGGAAGAATAGAGGGTTATCGGCCGGTAAAATATTCTATAAGCCAGGTGTTATCGAGGAGGAGACCGATGAGACGAGTGCCTTTGATAGTTCCGTAGTTGAATCTCCAATGCTGACAGCGTTTGAAGGCAGCGGGTTTTTGAGGTCGCCGCAAATTCATCCATCAAGCAGCCTCCACAGGATACCGACTTACAGCAGTTCAATTGGACAGAGTACTATTTACCGTCAGGATACCTGTAGGTAAGATATTGTTATTTTGACTCATTAACATTAAGGAATATAAATAAACATCCGAGGAACTTTCTACACGCCCGTCTGATCGCAAGTTTCGCAGAGCTTGTACTATTTTATCTAAATATCTAATAACATTACAGTACCTACTTCTAGTAAATAATAAAAGGTACTAAAACCAACGGTAAATATGCACGTAATTGAACCTGAGAATCAAACCTACTACATGATAGGAATAAAACCGCGAAGCAGTAGGGCTGCCTAATCCACGGTGCGGCGCGGGCGGCGGCAAGAAAAAAATAATAGGTTCTCATGCGATACCTAAAACGTAGGCATTGTTTTGCAACAAATGGTTACTAATTGAATGATAAGATTGATAAGACTTTCTAGTTATTTTCGCAATGATTACAATTTCAATAAATCATATCGGGTGTAATTTGAATAAACCATTTCCTTAACTAAAGATTTATTTTTACAGAAGCCTTGCCTTTATTAATATAAAATATGACTAGTGAATGTTATAGTCGTTAAGGCGTCATAAAATCACAATGATTTGCTACTTGTAACCTTGTAGTTACTATTCACCATTGTAGTAGTATTTACCTTTAACCACTAGAATAATAATAAGTTGCATTATTGTTATTGGTCTCGATATAATGACATACTTAAATAACTATATCAGTGGAGTTAAGTAGGACAAGCCTCACAAGCCTTTTAAATACTCGGAACTTAAACGACAAAAAAAGATGACATCGCCGTCAGTTGTTTTCCTAAAACCTATGTGCTTGTAAAAAGGATTTCCTGTGAATAATGTAACGCAACCCGACAAATGGAGTTAATCCGAAAATATTTAATAATTATGAAAATAAAATAGTTATGTAGGTAAATATTATATAATAATATTTTCTTGTAATGTCTAATAAATATTTGCCTAAATATTATATAACCCAAATGCCCTAAATTGTGTACTATAAAAACTAGTCAATTTAATGTCTAATTATGTTCTATCTATACTCTATACTAATATTATAAAGAGGAAAGATTTGTTTGTTTGTTTGTTTGTTTGTAATGAATAGGCTCCGAAACTACTGGACCGATTTCAAAAATTCTTTCACCTTTGGAAAGCTACATTATCCCCGAGTAACATAGGCTATATTTTATCCCTGTATTCCCACGGGAACGGGAACTACGCGGGTAAAACCGCGGGGAGGCAGCTAGTATTTTATACTTATAACAAGTTGTGTAAAGTTCGGTGCTTCTGAATCATAATACTTGAGGTATCGATATCTAATCAGTGAGAAATAGATAAATTCATCGGTTTATCGAAATACTTTTGTAAAATGTATATTATTCGCACATTGGTGCCTATGTACGATAGATAGTAATACACGTACTTACTAATTTGGATTTTGAAATTGGAATTCGATTTATTTTATTCTGTTTTGAAAAACTGTTATTTAGTAAATTAATCTGATGCCATGGTCAGTGACGATAAAAAAATAATTGTGACTGTTTAAAAAGTGTATAAAAATGCGTCGTAGACGTAAATAGTGAAGTGATAAAGTAGACATTATCATTGTTTACCAAGTTTGTTCCACTTTCGTAGTATAATCATCGGTGTGACAAGGTATGTGTCGTAGAGTCATATATAACACGATTTAGGTTTGGTGAAGTCTGAAAATTTCTAGACAAAGAGAACTTCTACTATTTATGGAACACATCTGTCAAATAAACACAAATTTATATCAGTTATAGTATATTTCCACTTAAAATATATTTATGTAATGTAGACCCGATACCCGCCGGCTCCGTGCAATTAGGGCGGTTCTTGACAGAATTGACTCATTGAAATATTATGATTGCTCATTTTCTGTAGATATATATCCTACTGATATTATAAATGCCAAAGTTTGTGACAATGTATGGATGTATGTTTGTTACTCTTTCACGCCAGAATGGCTAAAGGGATCGCTATGAAATTTGGCACAGAGTTAGAATATGTTCAGGAATAACACATAGTCTCTTTATCTCGGTTAAATTGAACAACTGGGAACACGGGGTGAAACTGCGCCACTAGTATAGAATATAATTGGAACTAATCAAAATACAACTAAGATTTTTAATTAACATAAGTTAAAATTAGTTTGCATAACTATATCCTAACTTTGGGATTTAATAAAATATGTAAATGTATCGGTAACATAATAGTATCAAAGCAAAGTAAAATAGAGCTCTTCGTGCAGAGTTTATTTGGGAAAGTCTTTTCACCATTCCTTTTACGCTTCATATAGATAGAGAATAGGGCACAAGTATTTTTTTTTATACTACAAGGGTGGCCAACAGGCATACGGTCCCACCTGATGGGAAGCGGTTACCGTAGCCTATGGACGCTTGCAACACCAGAGGCGTCACTCACGCGTTGCCGACCCTATAAATAAGGGAGCAACTGTATAGGCAGTGAAAGGGACAAACCGCAATGCACTTCTCGTCGAACGTCCAAACAGGCATCACTCCTGCACACCCCTACGACGCTACTCCATCCCTGGTCCCCTCACTGCCGCTACAGGGTCTCCTCATGGAGCTCTGGCTACCTTACTCACCGCAAGAAAACAACGCTACATGTACCTAGTGTTATTTGGCTGCGGTCTTCTGTAATGTGGAGGTACTACCCCAGTCGGGCTGCTCCAATCTCGAACGGACGAATCCGTTGCGCCCTACCTCCTTCATTTCTGAGACGTACCTAATCGACGAATACCTATCTATATCTTCAAAAACATATTATATAAAAATCAGTCCTTAATGAGGAAGGTTATAGATCATGTAACGAGGAGAATTAAGAACGTGCAGGAGAAAAACCGTATACATGGATTTTGTGAAAGGTACCTACCTACTACCTATAGTATGTGTAAGAAAAGACCAATGAACGGCTGACAGCGCGGAATGGAAGAAAATAAGTGTTATGCTAATCCCACTAAGGCGGAATAAAATATGAAGATTTAACCTTAAGACATGTGTAACATCTGCCCGTTTGAGTTAGCTAGAGCCATATTTCAATCAGAATTATTATTTGGTCTCATGCATAAATAAAATATAAATGATTGAGCAGAGAATATAAATGATTACTTAAGGTATATATAGCAAATATATACTTTATACTTTACTTTACTTTACTTATATTTTTATTATGTAAATAATATTAAGTTGTTGTGCATTTTAAATTAAACTTCTTACGTGAGACTTAAGGTATTAAAAAAAATAATTTTGTAGATATCTCTATGATCCAGTTTAATCGTATAAGTCTTTGGACTAAAAAGCAAATTGATCAGTGTAAAATAAGATTAAATAAATCCGTCCATAGATATTGTCATTATTTATGGTAAGTTTTAGTGGAATTGATTTGCCCTGATTCTTGAAACATGAAATATACTCGTCTTTATAAACATTTAAACAAGAAGTAGAAACGATAACGTCCGTAGGTGAACCGTTAATCGATAGATATACTATTCAAATTCATATCATTCCACATAAAAGGACTTCCAATGCTGGTCTTTATAGGTACATATAGCTTTTCGAATGAAAATCACCGGTTTCATTTAATTAGATTACGGATACGAGTCAGTTAGGACTATTACTTATGCCTAAAGTGTGCAGCGTCACCTTCAATACCACTATAGACTGGCTCACACTATTTCACTTTAAAACCGTCACTCCAAGGTTTACAAATAATCGTATAAACAGGTTGAAGCACCAGGATAATAGTTAATCTACCAAATCCGCCGAAATCTGCAAACACAGATACGCGTCGACAATCTTGATAATCTTGATTAATCACATCTGGAAAACCTTTCCACAACGAGACGAGTGTTGTGGCTTTCTTGATAAATATAATTCGTTTGTAATAAAAATTTCAACGATTTGTAAATGATAATATAAGGTTTTATTTACTTCATTAAAAACATCTGTTTGACATCTTTTGTGGTCTAGAGAGCAAATAATGTAGGCAATAAAAAGAAACAGGGGGATTTTACTGTGGTCATGTAAAGTAAATCTAATATTGTCTAATAGTTTTACGAGATCCGGTTTGTTAGGATTTGTCATGTATATTTTAATCATTTCCCTGAATAGCTCAAAAGATTTTTAGTCATGAAATTTGTTTAAGTAATGGTCAAATGATTGAAATACATTGACCTAAAAATGTAATCCGTATATGATAAAACTGGAATTTAATTATATGCAATTAAAATCATTACCTCAATCACAATAAAGGTGACAATGACCTGTACGATTTTATGACAGATAAGATTACTTGGAAGTGTGGCTGATCGTACTTGTAGTATCATTTCCCTGATTTTGTAGAATCTGTTTCAAGAACTCGGAACTATTTATCAAAGTTTTTTTATTTACTTTCTGTGACCTATTTAAAATGTTTAGCATGGCCTTATTGTCGAGCTTCAAAACTATTGCATTATTATTTACTTAGTCTTATTTTTAGATTTATGAATGAGTATGATATCTGTCGAATGTACCTATGTAGGTATCAGTTTGATGGTCTTCTAACATTGTTATATAGGTATCCCGAATATATTTTATACACAAGGCCGATCTGATTCCAAATCTAGCAGAGCTTATATAATAGAAACCGGGCTGCATATTGTGAAATATATTAATTACTCTTAATAATACTTCACCCGAACACACAATAATTAGAGAGGGTTCAGGAAATTATCTGGCACGTCAATTATTGCTTGAATTTATTCCTGGTTATGTCAATGAGAATCACGCTAGAGCAAGTTGAATTAAAGTTGCTCAACAATAAAAAAATCACACCTGTAGGTACCTAATAAAATCATAAAACTTAAAACGACTATATAAACACCGCTGGTGAGGTATGCAATAAAAGTAATACATTTTTACGAAATAACATGCCCGTGTAAATATAATAATTTCAGTTAAAATTATTTTATAATAGCAATAAAATATGTAGGTACGGCTTTAAGCACTTGGTAACAGATTAACGTCATGTGATTTAAGTTTAAATTACTAGAAGATAATAACATTTTTAATGTAGGTTTCAGGTATCTTATTCTTGATTTGGGTACAGCTACTTTATACCGATTAGTTATAAGTAGTATTAGTTAAATGGCTTGTGACTATGCATAGGTTTATAAGCTCTGTAATTGAAATTGATATCTATACAGATTCTGAATATGAAAAGTAAGGCTTAGGGTGTTTTTCATACGCCATTCGAAAAATATTAATGACACGCTGCAAGGACATGTAAGGACACATTTAAATCATATAATGTATTTGGAATCTTCACCATCAGTTCATATAAGCGCAAACCTCCCCTCACACCGAGGGTGTTTAGGCAGTGGTCTACCACACGAGGGTGGTGAGGATTGATGGACTGGAATATTATTTCATAATTAGAATAATGATGTTTGTAGTCTCGAAGCGTTTTGTCAAAGATAGGTTTTGGTGTAGGTACGAGATATGTTAATGTTTTTTACACGTTAACATGATTAAGGTTTTGCTAGATGTTTGTTGTTTGTTGTCATGAATATCTTTACGGGATCCTGTCACACCCTCAAATGCAGACATGTTATAATAATCCAAACAACATAGTTACGGAAAATAAGTTTGTCACAAGATATGATAATGTGCTTATTTCATAATCACGACTAAAATGTCGCAGTATTTACAAAAGTTTATTAAATCGTGATCAATCATGTTTACGTGGAGGCGTGGTGTGAATTGATTCTGCTGAAAATATATACTCATGATATAATCTATTTTACTAATATATTTATATGTATGTTTATATGGATAATGAAAATTCTGTTGATTAAAAGAGTGTAGGTAATGTGAAAAGTGATTAGAAAAGCTTTAAGTACGAGTACCTATACATTGTCCTCTTTGTCAAAAAATATATTATAAATTCTATCAAGTTATTTATAACCATACTGGTAACAATTACCTGTATTAATTATGGTGTTCATGTGGAAAATAATGCGAGCTTCCTTGTATCAAGAATGTTTCTTAAATAATTGTAACCTACAAATAACCTACATATATACTTAGGCAAAACTATTTAACTTAGGATCTATGGTGATGCTGGGTTAGGCATTCATTATTTACAATGAAACCTTTTTAAACAACCTTGAATAAGAGGACTCAGTCAGTAAATGATCGAGAGCAACAAATTAGTAGAGGTAAAAGATTCACATTAGCAAACCAATTTGCACTCTGTCAAATTAGCTATTTTAACTAAATGTTTGGGGTGTGCTGCCATCTTGTTGGAATTTATAGGATGATTGTTATATTTTTGCAAACTTTACATACCTAAAAATGTCTCAAAGTAAGTCAATAAGTTTACCTTTAACCCTACACTGTAGTACTATTAAAAGACAGTCGATAAAGATAGATAACAAACATATTCGGCCAAATCTCATAGAAAAAATTTAAACAACATTAAGTAGGTAAGTATTATTCCTGCATAATGACATAGAAAACAATCTGTAGTAGTTAGTTGCTTTGCATTGGTCAGTTTAGATAATCTTTATTTAAAAAGGCAAATAATTTGAAGTAAATATTTAGAACTAGATGTGTGGGTTTGCATTTATTACCGGCATTTGTCTTTAGTTACTGAAATAAAAAGGTGTTCTGAAAAAATACATTTTAGGACGATTCATAAGAATAAAATATACGCTATAGGTACATATAAAATGCAAGCCTAAGGATTGAAAATTAATAATTTTCATAACCATGATTTAGATGAAACAGAAGCCCTTATTATTTATTTCATAATTTGCCAAGCCCTATGAAAATATCTTATAGTATCCCATAAATAGTATATTTATTTATTTTTTGATATTGGACGTTGGTACACTTACATTTTCACAACGTAGTTTGTTTTAATATACCTAATAAACAAACATTTGCGAAGTAATGATTTTGTAATCTAGTAATTTTATTTCGCCAAAATTATATATAGTTATGTGTTATTTTACGAAACCGAATTAAAATCCAAGTAGGTACTACAGTAAAAAAAAATTATAGTAATTATTTTATCACTTGGAAAATGCCACTGTTTGGTAGACGAGACTAAACCCTTTGGTCTGACAAATAATTAAAAAGTTTTTTAAAGTTACCAGTTACGTTATAAATAGGTACAACTATACAGTATTATGCCTTACTGCCAAAATAGAGGTAACTTTAGACTATGCCCGAATGAACTTTGCACAAAAGCTCAGCCTCTATGAAAAAACTTTTATTCCTAAACGCTTATGAATAGTTAAAAAATGTTTTAAATAGTTCTCTCAGATCATACCTCCATTCACACGTTTTTTATTGTTTTCTTATTCAATTATTTCAGTGTGCTTGTAGAGTGTGTGTGTAATTTAATAGAAAAAATGAATATTTATTTATAATTTGCGAGCAAAAATAAATGCGTGATCGATTACAACGACTAATCAGACTCTTCATTAAATATAGCCTATGTTTACTATATGAGAGGTACATACTGTCGTACTACACAGCAAAACAAGCACACTCTGTAGACTAGACAACGTCAACGTAGGCACTAACTGAAATTTGTTTTCCGTAGCGAGCTGATAATTTTTGATAAAGAATCTAGCGATACAATTATACAACGTTTAGCGGATCGTTGTGCCGCCGGGCACGAGAGAGTCAGTCGTGACCGAGGCATTATCGCGCGCGATGCTTCAGGAGGCTCGAGAGCACCGAGGGATGATGGCGCAGACGGTCCGCTGCGAGTGAGACGTGCGCACGACGCCGCCGCAGCCGCACCAGCACCCGTACCCGCACCAGCACCCGCACCAACATGCACGCCGACCCAGAGTCGCCTGCTTGTCGCGAGGAGACCCAACTCCTGCCGGAAGAGTGGCTCAAAGTCAAACCTGTAGCAGCCAATGGAAACCTCTCCCCTGGGGTCTACTACCCCACAGGCAGCAAGAGGTTCGTCGACGCCCGCCAACCCGTGCCGTCTCCGACAGATTCTCACCCGTACTGTTTCGCTTTTGTTCGTCTACTCGCTATTCGTACATTTTCTATCTGTTTTATGTTATAATCATAGAATTCATTTGCATAAGAAAGGAATTTCCTATGTTAGCCGGTGTACATTATCGATATTAACATTGACGAAGGTCGCATGCGTCGCACCGGCGATGCAAGCGTGAACTAGACATTCACACTTATACAGGAGCACATAGTGTATGTAAATAACTAAAATCATTGATGCGGTTTTTTTTAATATTTATTTGTTTGTTTGCAGGAGTCGTTCACACAGACATGGGGTCACACGGAGGACGAGGCGAAGAGCCATACTCAAAAGTGGAGAGTGTAACATACTCAAATCTCGGATCTCTCAACGGCGGATGAGATTTCTTCAGGATATGTTTACAACACTCGTTGATGCTCAATGGCGATGGACTCTTTTGGTGTTCACGCTCTCATT
This sequence comes from Thyatira batis, assembly GCA_905147785.2. Classification (NCBI taxonomy): domain Eukaryota; kingdom Metazoa; phylum Arthropoda; class Insecta; order Lepidoptera; family Drepanidae; genus Thyatira; species Thyatira batis. The sequence continues at coordinate 4,411,371 of LR990496.1, read as the reverse complement.
CATCTTATCGTGGTTGGGCTTTGCTTTGATCTGGTGGCTCATAGCATTCACTCATGGAGACTTGGACGTTGATCATCTACCACCTATGCAAGAATCATCAAATTGGAAACCGTGCGTGTTCAACATTTTTGATTTTACCTCGTGCTTCCTGTTCAGTATTGAGACCCAACACACTATCGGTTACGGTTCACGCACAACCACAGAAGAATGTCCCGAGGCCATATTCATAATGTGTCTTCAGAGTATAGTGGGAGTTATGATACAAGCTTTCATGGTGGGTATAGTTTTCGCTAAAATGACACGACCCAAGCACAGAACGCAGACGCTTCTATTCTCAAAATACGCTGTTGTTTGCCAGAGAGACGGCGAACTCAGCTTAATGTTCCGAGTGGGCGATTTGCGGAAATCACACATAATAGGAGCTAGCGTGAGAGCTCAGTTGATACGATCTAGGACGACGAAAGAAGGGGAGCTACTGTCACACTATCAAACCGAATTAGAATTGAATGCGGATGGATGTGATAGTAATCTATTTTTCATTTGGCCTATAACGATGGTGCATAGAATAAATGCTGAAAGTCCGTTTTACGGTGTTTCCGCGGCCGATGTCCTCCAAGAGAGGTTCGAAATAGTAGTTATATTGGAGGGAACGATAGAGTCGACTGGGCAAACGACACAGGCGCGATCCAGTTATACTACGAGTGAAATTATGTGGGGACATAGATTTGTGCCGCTAGTGACATACAATCGTGAACGTCAGGGTTACGAGGTGGATTACTCAAAGTTCGATGAAACCACCCAAGTGGACACACCGCTTTGCTCCGCAAAGGAGCTGGACGAGTTTTATGGCAGTCAAGCTGATCGTAGATCTATCGGTGAGTTCCTCTTTAGAGTTAAATCCGGTGGTGGTTGGTTGTGTGTGCAGAAATTCAGTTAAATTAGCTTTATACGTGCTTTATATGTCATATTAATTTTATTATTTGTATTGTTACTAAACCCTCGGTTTTGCATTTAATAAGTGTGCCATATAAATATCAATTCATGTTTTAAATCAAGTGTGATATAACATGCTAGGTTTAATAGAACCGGGTGCAAGAAATTTACATTGCAATATTTCCGTTACGTGCTATTTTGAATTATCTGCAATAGTATTTATCTAGGGTCAACATACGAACAGATGGCTTGTTTGCAGCTCAAATGATAATTTCTAATTTATTACCATAAAATGATTTATTGCATTTGAATGAGATCGTTTTTTTAACCCATATACTGCTGATACGTAGTTCATTAGTGTGTTTTACGTAAGGTGTGAATGTTATATTATTATGTAGATAATATTAGTATCTATATAGTAATTTATTATTCATAACTTGTTGGAAGTAATACTTGTGATTTCTTATGAAGCGTGTCACATATTGAATGTACACGATCTTTACATAATATACACGATATGTAGTACATATGCACACTGCATGTTTACATTCTGTTCCTGTGTAAATACACAGGATTAAATGTATGCATAGACTGCAATGCAATACGAAAACATTTTTAATAATGATGATTAAGGTATTATATTAATGCTAGGTTTTTTTTGGTAAAATAAGCCAAGATCACACTAAAAGCTGTTGTTGGTGTTCTTCTCAGAAATATATAGGTAATTTAATTAAGTATTTAATATTTACTGATGACTTAACCACAATGTAATAGTTGTCTTCCACGAGTTCTGAGGTGTTAACTATGTGTGAAGTGTTTCATGGTATAACAATTATTTCAACCACACCTTCCATACTACGTGTTTTATCATTATTGCCTATGCTCAAATATAATGCTAATTATAATTCATGTAGATGTTTTAATACCCTAATTTAATTTTTACATAAAACTAAATATCATTTTTCGTACATCAACCGTAGTCTTAACACAATCTATCCAGAAATACATTGATTTGTGTTCTTATCTAGATATAGGATATCTTGCAAGACGCATTCAATTTTGTAATATGAATAAGCGTGAATCGTGTATTTTACTTACGATGATGTCAATAACTGAAACATTATATTCGTAGACATCGTAGTACATCGTAGCAGTTGTACAAATTTTAGCCTTTGGTAGCTCGTTAAAATTTCCTGTTCCCCAGGCACTAGATATGATTTCCTATTGAACCATTATCAAATCTCAACAGGATGTGCCATTTTGCCAATTTGTTTTCCCCTTTTTGATACAGGACACATTTGTTTTGTCGATGTCTTGAGAACATTATAACGTAATTGATTCAACAGTTTCAATTGTTCAACCGTTACATTCGTAAGTATAATATGTAGTTTGATTGATCTAGGATTTGTGCTCTAAGTATAAACATGTTTACATCTATGACACCTAGTCGTATGTGTTATATACTTACTCAATATATCATCGACTTCGCAGAGTGGTAGATATATAGTATATTTTTTTTATTTAGTATCTCCTGTAAGTTACTTGTAGCCCGACCACAAAATTGTTTTACGGGATCACGAAATCGTTTTATAATATAGGGTCAAAAGGCACAGAAGTGTTTTGTATATTGTCGTTTGTATAATAATTACTAATTAGCAAATTGACAAAAAATACGTATTACCTAGTTAAATATTGGATGAGAACAACCTCCATTTTCTAAATCGGTAAAAATCTCGAACGATATCTAGGAAGCAATAACGAGTATCTAGTTTATGTTTTAATGTTTTATTTATTAGTTTTTACCTCTTCGACTGTAACGTTTGACATTGAGTCATGTGTCATTTGAAGAGTGCTCCACAAATCATAATATATCGACCAAAGTCGAGAACCATTACTTTAATCGTTTCATTCAATACAGCAGCTTCAGCTAAAAACAATATTTGAATATGAATCATCTTCGAATTATTATGCATTCATATCTTAATCATTAACCTGTTGTTATAATCTGGCAGATAATATATCTTTTTAAATGCGCATTGTTTTGATCGGACCATGAATATTTTTCCTGGTCGTAGGTTTCCAATGAAATGTTCTATTACGAAGAACTTACATCGAGTTTCGTGTAATCATTAAAAGAGACAAAATTTTCTCAGAAGTATCAATTATTTCAGAAAGGCCATGGATTGAATACATGGAATTACTAAATTTCGCAACCAGAAATTTTATTTCAGTTCAAAACGAGCCTCATCAATATTTTTTTCAAAACAGATGTCTGCTAGACTAGTATCTCACGTAAATAAACTCTGAAGTGTTTATATTTACTATAGTTTAGATGATTTATATGATTGTTTTCCCATGTCTTATCATGTCACATCAACTGGCATTTAGAAGAATTTTAACCTCACATTTATCTACCTGTCACTACTTTGTTGGCAATGTCATTGTTTCATTAACTTATTAATAAATCATTGAAACTCTTCCGTACTACTAAAATAAAACATGTCTATACTTTCTTTTTCTAATGAGAAAATATTTCGAGATCATAAATTTAATACATTTACATCCGAATACTCATGGCAATTTTAACAATAAAATGACGAAACAAAAAAATAGATTTAACATCTATAGTATCTTAACTTTTTAGTGCACGATATTATTAATAACTATTCAAAATATTTTTTTTTCAATATCATATATAACAGCAACTTTCCTAAACATGTTTCTAGTGTAATCCAAAAAAAAGTTCGACGTTATGGTAGACAATATTTACACATGTTCATGAATAAATAATTGTAACTAATGAAGTAATGTAAATATTTTTTTGTATTTGATGTACATCGTATATGTTATCTATGTGTTTTATATGTGTTGTGTTTTGTGATGTCACGCAGAGAGCACTGACCGAACGGAACTCATGCTGAAGATGCCTGATCGACCACCAGCTGAACCCAAGGCAGAGCACAACGACGGCGACTTCACCGTCACCCTATAGATTAAGACCCCTTATTATATTGAATCCTATTATCTAAAAGATAAAGGTGATTTTAAGTTTAAAAGTTATAATTCTCATAGAAATATATCGCTACACACTCAGTAAGTAAGCCGGTTGTAATATTCATTGCATAGTTTTGATGTTAATAGTATTACAGTCTATTGTCCACTAGTCAATTTTAAAATAAAATACAGAATCTCAAAACAGTAATTCTAATAATGTAGTGTAAGATTGTGAAAGTAGTGTGTAGGTACTATTCATTTAAAACATTCCAATATTATGTTAAATACATATAATATATATAATGTTCAAATGTTAGTTATGTAAGAAATTGCTAAGCAATATTTCGCTGCTTTAAAATATATAATAATAAATAGAATCGTACGTTACCAATATTTTGTGTAATAATATATTAAAGGGAATAAAATATTGTGATAATGTATGAATAATTGATATACACGTGTTTTAGTGTTTTTGAAACGTTTTGTCAAGTGCTTTATAGAAATCTCGATCGCTGTTGTATGTAAATATTGAATGAATAATTATTTATAATGTGACGTTGATTTGTGTTTTATTTACCTTTCGATCTTAAAACCTACGTCGTAGCATCCTCTACGGAATCAAAATAATTTCTTCACGAGGTCTACGAAACGACCGTAACTGCGTTCTCGTAGCGCATCGTACTTGTGGCAGCTAATTTTCTGGAGACAAAAAAATGCTTTGTTTGTACATGTGTGTTAGTTATATTTGTGTTTGGTATACTTGTCTGTTGTGACGTTTTTATAAAGGTGTGAGTAATATATAACCTAGATATTTTAAATAAAAATTAACTTCAATGTTTATCGTTCCTCCTTGTGATGGTATCGTGTTGTAAATTTGTGGCGTTATTTCAAAGGTGTGTATGATTTTATAGTTATTTTAAAAAATATATACAATACATAAAATTAATAATCGTGCGTGATATAAGGGCCTGTCATTTTAAAGTTACCTAGGTACTGTAGGTATATATATTAGGTATAAGAAACAAAAAACAGTGCTAGAATAAATAGGAGAACACTTAACGATTTCTAAGAATCTAGCTACAACTAGATAGGCATACATATTTTGCTAGTGACGACATGTCATATGCTAATCTTGATCCATAGATAACGTTGTTGAACGTGTACTTTAAACATACTTACACATGGGACACAAATTTTTTATTATATTTTATTATATTTTGACGGAGAATGTACCTAATGATTAGTGTCGAAAGTATATCTTGATTGGCAAATACGTCGCAATCAAGATTGTGTATGTGGGTTCGACTCCCAGTGCTGACAAATATGATAATTTAACGATGACGAGCAATTGGCATATAGGTGTCAATGTCCTTAGTGACTCTCCCATTAGATACCTACCGCAGATGACATATAAAGTTAATAGTAGTCTATAAAACTTTAGATAAGCGAAACGTTTTTTTTTATATTTATATTTTTTTTACAAACAAATGCTCAATTCATTTCAGGTTACATGGGCGTCGGTTCAGAATATAGGGACTCTATAAATTCCAAAGAACCGAGCTCCCCTCTTATTAACATTGCGGATAGATTAGTCGTAGACGCCATACGGAGGGCTAGCTTGACAAAGAGAACTTCAACTGTCAAGTATCCACCAGACTATTTCAATAGTCCCGAAGACCATTCTTCATCAAGTAGCGAAGATGAGAAAAATAAGAAGAAGCGAAAGAAGGTGGTCGATAAAGTATAGATGTAAGCACAGTTGTTAGGGTTTTCTCAGAATCAGCTGTTAAATCAGAATGTAGGGTGAACTTTCGACTGCTCATTGTTTTTGGGCAATGTCAGTAACTGTATAAGCCACTGAACCAACTGTATATAATTTTAGTAACTGTAATATCTTCTGTTATAAACAATGCATGCTTGACAGCAACCTATATTGAGGTACATTTTGTTTGGACTATTAAGGTCACGTGACATGAAACTTGCTAATTACAGAAAGACTTTAATAGGTCATAAAAGTGTGTTTTGATAACTCTACAAAAGGTAGTAAAACACATAACTAGGTCTTATAAAAAGGGGTGTCAATAATAATAATTATCGTAAATCATAATGGCCATAGCCCATTAAATAAATAAAGTATTAATAAATAATCATTATACCGTTATGTACGTCATATTTATTTATGTTGCTACATTATATAAAATAACTGATAATTATACACTTATTTCATATTATGTTAACGTGCCTATATTTTTATTACTATGAAATGCATGCAAAGTATGCGAACTGCGTATTTAGAATTCATACAAAATTTATGCATGTAAGAATGTAAAGCCTGTCCAGAAATGTAAGAGTTGAAAGGCCACTTCGTAGAATAGGTATTTGTTTCTTATGAAGCAACTGGTAATAGTTTAGTTCCTAATTCTGCTGCAACATGGCTATGTTTTCAATTATTTTCAAAGGCCTCCTTCCTTACTGAGAAGTGTAAATATTTTGATGTCGGCAAAAAAAATGTTTTAATTTAAATTAATGGGTCTTTTCAAATACATTGGAACGATTTTTAGAAAGATAGAAACTGTGTGGTAGTCTAATCTTGTAAGAGTGTATTTTATTGAAATATGTAACATTTATGTTTAGAGAGAAGGTATAAATTGAATTTTAAAACGTGGTATGGTTGATTTAATTTACTGTTACTACATACTCGGTGATTAGACCTAGCTTTATCTAAACCTACTTTAATTTTAATACCGATTGTCATACTCGAAATAAATCATATCCTAAGTCTAGATAAGCTCGTTGAAGGCATAAATGTTGTCAGAAGCAGTGAATTTTACATCATTATAACTATAATTTAATTAATACTATCAAATGTGTAAGCCATCTCTTGTCGAGTAGTGGAACTGTATGAATATAATTTATTTTACGATTTTTTTTTTAATATTCATGCCCATATTACTCATAGTGTTTAAAAGTTAACTAGATCACAGTCATTTAGCTGATGATCAATATTTTGATTATTATTGATCTGATGTGTCATTAACGAGTTTAATTTAGGTCTTCGTAAATAGGATAAATGGCGCATAGTAAAGACTACGTTATAAATACAACTACAGATCAGTAATAACTAGTTAATAAACATTATTTTATTATTATTAGGTTATTGAAATATGTTGTAGTAAATTATTTAGAATCTTATTAGCTTCTATTTTACCCGACATTCTGAAAATTTGAGGATCAATGTTTCACTCAAAATAGAACAACCGCATTGTATAGTAAGTAAATGATTGAATTTTCTACGATGATAACCGATGATTTATTTATATTATGTACCCAACATTAAACTGTAGGCAGGTGATGTAACCAAATAAGCCAATTTAAAAATGGTTTTCATAGTAGAACAATTAGGTATATTGTTTCCATAAAAGAAAGGTTAAATAAAAGACTTGTATTCAAAGGTATTTCTTTATTCTGATATATCAGGAAAATAGTAAGCTTTGGGCAAAATTTGTAATGGCGGCGCCAGCGCAACCTTTAGCCCCCTGTTTAATGTCACTGCATCACAGACAATACAATACTAAGTATATAATAATAAAATAATTTCAAAACCCTGTTGTATTCATATAAATATATATTTAATAAGAATTTGGCACGCTCCAAAAACATATTTCTCTAACAAGTTTTCAACTTACTACAAGTAAATTGTGGTTACAATAGATACTTACAATAACAAGTGCTACTGAATTAAATTACATATTTATATATTTATTATATTACAAGGCCAGAAAGTGACCGTGAAATTTGACTTTGGACGAAGATTCGTATAGTGAAAACGTGTTGGATGAAGGAAAATATATGGAAATCTCAAGTAAGTTTAGGTAAGTTTTTCCTTATACCTATCGGAAAATTTGCATAGTATTGGATATGAATTCCAATTCCAACTACTGCACCTACTTATTTTTGAAAACAAGACAAGCCTAACTAGCAAATCAAACTTAGCTTCAAAATCAGATTTAATACATAAGTATGCTTTATTGAAAGTATGAATATCACTGAATTTTTCAATCTACTCACACTACAATGTTTTAATATACGAAAATATATATATCTATAATTTTTATTTCTACTTAGAACTATGTGCCTATAGTGTATATATAATAGCAAGCGTGAGACGCACGCTAGTACTAAAGTCAAGTTCTATAAAATCATTTTAAGCCTGTTGTATAACAAATATACGGACGTAATACCTACATATTGTAGTTAAAGATTAATTTGTACAAAAATATTGTTTGATGAATAAGCAAGGCACTTCTAAGCTATATATATATAGACAACCACAAATCAGTAGCTACTTTGATACAAATTTCACTTCCACCTACACTATTATATGCACCATTTAATTACAAAAATATAAAGTTTATAAGAACTCTCGACTTCTTTTTATTACTCAACGATGCTTTGTACGAGTTAAGTTGTTACTTTCAAAGCTTACAGCTGAAACATCGTTTTATGATAATATATATACATCACATTTTATGGGAAATGTATTTTATTTTATTATTATTACTACCTACTACATATTTCATTGGATCATATCCAAATATAAGTACATCAATATTTGTCTAATTACGAATTTGTATTTTGGTTCATTCTATAGTCACAATAATTAACTAAGGGGCCATATTTACTTTTAATTTAATTCGCAACTCAAAATAAACCAATTAATCTATTTCCATCATTAGTTTGACTGTCGACAGATAAATCCTTACTCTACAACTTCATTATACGTACACACGAACGCGGAGACATGATTTAATATAAAATTTTAAAGCTTCACGTCAAATATTAGTACCTATAAGCATTGTCTCCGTTCGTGTTTGATTTACTAACTTTAACTAAATAAATACTTGGTCTAAATACAGCCCTATCTGGTGCATCAATAATAAATGAACTAGATGATAATATACGAAGAACAAAACGCCCAGAATCTCGAAGCAGTTTATGGATACATCATCTACATTTTAAAGTCTCTGTAAATAGGAAGCGATTAATAAGCAGTTTCGCTTAATAACTGAGGCGATACACTCGTTACTATCAATTCTAATATGGCAATGTTTTTATTTGTTTGTCTGTATCATTAATCTATGGAAAATTACCGCTAGACGATGCTTCCGTGATAAGTTCACGGATAGTAATGATTTGTTTTAATAATGTTATTTAGTAGAATGTTGGTGTAGTTATCATCTATTTCATGGTTCTCGATGTTCTCGGGGCAGGTGAACCGCACGTGTGGCTTGTCGCGGGACACGCGGGAGGTGCGGGACATGCGGGACGTGCGGGCGGTGCGGGACGCGGGCTCGTGCTCTCGCAACACACGTCATGCGGGATCCACTTCCGCAGCCGTCACTAGTATGGGAATCACTGGCTGATTCTCCAAGTGAATTTCACTCGGGGACCTGGAAATTCCCAATATTTAATTGACATTTTGCTAAAATATTTTCGCAGAATTATAAGAGTAGGTATGATTCAGATTAATATTGCGACGGTTTTTGACGTGATCTGATTCAATCAGACATCAAACAGCTAAGCGAGATTGAGTTATATTAATACCTACATAATCCTACTAATATTATAAAGGCGAAAGTTTGTGAATGTAGGTTTGTTACTTCTTCACGTCTAAACAGCTATTAGCAGGTATTTTAATAAATTTTGGCATGGAGTTAGGCACCCTGGATTAACGCATAAACATTTTTATCCCTGAAAAATTTAAGATCCATGGAACGCGGTTTAACATTCCAACGGTAAGAACATTCTTAAAAAGATAACTTATAAATAAATATTTCACGGCCGCTTTGAAGTGAGCTTGTATTATGGTAACCAGATAGCTGTTATACTACATATACCTACTACGTTTTACATACATACTTATATAGATACTAGCTGCCGCCCCGCGGTTTCACCCGCGTAGTTCTCGTTCCCGTTTCCATGATCACATAGTGGTATGAAAAATAGACGTTGCCCGATTCTCAGACCTACCCATGCACCTCACCACCACCGACCACCTCATGCACACAAAATTTCATGAGAATCGGTAAAGCCGTATCGGAGGAGTTTATCCTGGGACATTTTTCACACACGGCCAATCTGATTCCAAATTAAGCATCAAAGTGAGCTTGTGTTATGGTAACCAGATAGCTGATATACTACATATACTACTTTTAAATACATACTTATAAAGATATTTACATCCAGACACAGGACAAACAGACATATTCATGCATACAAATGTTTGTCCTGGGTGGGAATCGAACCCACGACCCGCGGCTTGAAAGTCAGGGTCACTAACCACCATCGAGCATTGGTTGGTTACATGCTCGATGCTAACCACAAAGCCAACCGGGCTGTTTAATCACAAACACCGCAACACGAGAATTTTATATATTAGATTTATATCTACTTACTGTTTTAATTTATGGTGCTCTGTATCGTTTCTGTGGTCGTGTCCGTTGGCCGCGTGGCCGACGCCGTTGTGTGCGAGGGGGGGGAGGGCGCCGGCCGCGCGCTTCATGCTCGCGTGGCTGTGGCTGCGGTGCATGTGTGCATGTGCATGCTGCCCTTCCCGACCCTCCATACCATTTATCTTTTGCAACAACTCCAAACCGTTCTCCACATTCAAATGTGTATGGCTCATATTTCTAGATTTTTCATTAATATGTTGCATGTAGTTGTTTTGCGCCATAAGTCTGTTCTCTCGCACCCTCGCCTCGGGAATTTTGATTTCGATGTGCTCGTCTAGAGACATGGAGTCCACGGAGCTGAGATCCAGTGTGTCGTTGGAGAAGGTTTTGGGAATGGTTCCTAGCATACGATCTGAAAAGTATAATTATTATTAATTAGAGTTAATTACTTATTTTAGAAAACATTTTATTGTTGAAGATTGATCTGCCATATATATTTTAAGAAGTGAATAATTGGTAAATAAAAAGGTAGGTAGTCTAAAGTCCCTAGTATGTACAATAATGAATCAGTCATATCTATTTTTGCCCAGATACCTACTCAATCGTTATGTTTGAACAAACATCCGTCGGCTTAGATATAAATTTAGGGTACCAATAAAAAGCCAATCCTAGCTTTCAGTTTCGTGAGCAAAACATAAAAGGTGATTTGTTGGTCGGATGAAATTCATAATAATACATAGTAAAGTACAAAGTACAATACCTAATTTCTGCGAGGTCGAAACCGTTGCTCGTAATTCATCGAGTTGTTTCGCAGAACATAAAGGTGTGTCCACTTCATATGTGTTGTTGAACAGCGTGTAGTCGACCTGGAAATAAAATAAAATTTGCTTACATATGGAAAATCATTGGATCAAAGTAGAGATTGTATGGTGGACCTGTTACAAAAAATGGGGTTTCCTTTTTTCATGGTCTGTATTCCGTAAGAACTATCAAAAAAATAGGTGATTCTAATGGTAATATATCTGATATAACTATTTGTGTGTTTTTGTATTTTCATAAGCATTTCCATAAACCCGAGTTTAACTATAACTACCTACATAAACGTTTTGGTATTGGTTAATAATAGGTAAAGTAAAAGTGTTTTAGCTGATTGTGTCAATAGAACAAGTAACTCCAATTACAGTTCTGCGCTAAAAGGAGGTAGATAAACAGCTTTTTATCGTTGTAGTTAACGGTCAATAATTACAACAATTATTGTAATTAGCTCAAGAATAAGTCATTGGTCTAATTAATTAAATCCGTATCATTGTCGGTAATTGATTTAGTATCACTTTTTTCTGCGATGCAAAACGAGGTGAGGCCAATTTCGCATAAAGTGTGTCGACTTTATGACTAATTAGTAGCCTAGTTTTATTACTGAAATAATCTTATTTTACTTACTAATGAACATATTGCCCATCTGATATGGCCCAGAACGTGCCGTTTGCCATCATTATTTCAATATTTTCAATGCCAAATTAGCTCATTGCCAGAATATATACATACAAATATTACATATGTGTAAGTAACTATTATATTAATACTTGATATTACTACAGATGATGCAGATAATATCTATCATGGGCTGCTCTGATCCTGATCTCTAGCCCGAGACATTTTGAGCAGAACTTGGCTTAATATAATTACAGATATATTTAGGGTGTTTAGAACTCAACAATGAACTAGAACCTTAAAACATAATTCTACTTTTGTCTGTAATTTATTTATTTAATGGCGAAATACCTTTTCATACCTGTATTATGACATTATTTTATGAAATGAAGATGAAATGTAGCACTAGGAAGGAGGTCCCCAAGATACAGGTTATCCTAGTTTGGGGACCAACATATCTTTTGTAAAACTGCTTATATTTACGAATAAACTTATTATTATTATTATTATTATTATTAAATATATTTCAAGCATATTCAGATCTAGAAATTTCGTTTCCCTTTGGTATGGTTGTTATAGAGTCATGCTTCATAAAATAATTATGTGATTTAGGTACGATCTTACCTCATATTCTCCAGTGTCTTTTCTGAACGTAACCATAGTTTCGAAGCGGTGGCCCCACAGGATTTCAGATGGTAAGAAACTGCTTCGAGCTTGGGCAGTCATGCCTGTCGACTCGATCACACCCTCTGTAATATACAATATTTCACAATATATCCGTCATTCTCTAAAGTCACATAATAAAAAGAGATAGAGCATGGTTTTGTTATAGGGCAGTTAAGGACTGTTTACTACGAAAATAATTTTATTACAGTAAACAGTGTAGGTTAGAAGTAAATATTCTTGATAGTTATATAAAGTCTGTAAGCATAGAGGACCATATAATATACCAAATAAATAAATATTATTATTTACTTATTAAGATATAGATACCATATTTCATTGAAATTATATAATAATTGCAACGTGTTCTTGCGTGTGATTGTGAAGTTCAGGGCAAAGTACCAAAACGTTGTCAAATATGTGCCAAGATTCGAACATGTGGCTTGTTAATAATAATCGACTATATACATAGGTATCAACAAAGTTTTTAAATAAAGGAAACAGCTTGTCACTGATACTACACCAAATCAGCAGTAATGAAGTTGTTAATTCTGAGATGATATTATTCGGCAAATTGTGAAATTTTACAGCATCATAAATGTTTAATTTGGGGATATTTAGAGGACTTGTCTATATATGTTGATCGTAGTGTTAGAACGGATAAACCATAATAAAATAAGCATGTCGAGTTATAAAGTTTTAATTGATGACTTACCTAACATAACAACAATTTCAAATCTCTCTCTCAGCATATCAGAAGCGGATAAGTTGTAAAGCGGAGACTTTTCATTAATCTTGTGTACTATGGTCATCGGCCATATGAACATCAACCTGTCCTCCTCACCATCAGCACCCACCTTCAACTCTTGCTGATAGAATGGCAGGACCTCTCCTTCTCTTGTGGTCTATAAAAAAATATTGTTGGATAATTTTTGGTTACTTAAGTATCTAAAAACCATACTAATATATAAATTTAAATCAAAATCAGGATCAAAACCTGATGCTATTTGACTAATAAATAATTCTCATTAAGTAGATACTTTTATCGAAATTACATAAATTTTTAATAGCAATACATAGTAAATTTAAAATTAACAAGTTATTTATAAGGTTAGGTGATATTTAAAGCATTTAACAGGGACAAATAAGGTTAAATTATATTAAAAGGGACAAACGTTAAAACAGTTCTCTAAGTACAATAGGTTATTGCAAACAAAATGCAAGCGTTCATTATATAACAATAGCCATGCCATACAGTCCTTAGGTGGGTCTTTAGATAGGAAGTTAACAGTTGCTCATTTCACGCGCGAGTTATAATATTAAGAAAATGCAAACATCGACATTCATCAAAAATTAGCCAGAAAATGACAATATTTATTTATACCTTTTTCCGTATAATCTGGGCACGAACATGCGCTTCAAGTATGTGTGACTTGCGGATGTCTCCGACACGAAACAGAAGGCAATATTCACCGTCTCTCAGACAAATGACCGCGTTCCTTGAGAAGAGGAGAGTGGTATTACGCTTTTTGGCTCGCGCCAGCTTCGCAAATATAAGACCCACCTACGAACAAGAGAAAGAAGTTTTGAAAAAGCATTCCAAAACTATGGGGTTCGAAGTCTGAAGTCACGAGATCAATCAGAGTTCGACACCCATCAAGTTAGAGAGTGGAGACAGTGCGAACTGTAGTTAGAAATATCTAAAGAAGCGTGCTGACTGAAATCCCCAATCACTAACCAGTCCGTTTTGTCGAAATTATATACCTTGCGGCGGATTAGCTGTGCTCTTATGTGGGCTTCGATAATATGGGACCGTCTCATGTCTCCGACTCGGAACATCAGGCATAGTTGGCCGTCTCGCATACATATCACTGCTCTCGTCGAGTAAAGCAGGGTCTGGGCACGCTTTTTTGGTCTAGAAATCTTTGCGAACACGATTCCCACCTAAAATTAGAATAACCTTGGAGCACTGACTGTCGCTCTAACCACATAGGAGGGGTCTAGTGTAGATGTCTGTCTCCTGGATATGTTGCTAACAGGAAACTATGTTACTAAATCCCTATCACAGTTTACCTTAATATTCAATTGCCAGATCGGCTTTATTTAAATACAATATTCTTCACAGCTGTCTAATAAAATTATAATAAAGAGCAAAGTGGCAACTTTCAATATGTAATTATTTTTAAAAGAACATCTGGCTGGATCATATAGTACGTTACGTTAATACATTGGCTCATTTCCAAGTTTATTTTGATATTAAATTATCATATAAACTTCCAATCAGGAAGGTTTTTTTATGTATGAGGGTTCACCTTTTAACTCTAATAAATAAGTATATGATTTTGTTACGATAATAAATACTACTAATCTTCTTTATAGAAGCAAAAGTCAATATTGAAATGATTTATAGGGCTATAAAATAATTTTACGATAAGCAATATTAAAATCCAAATCTACGGGCTTCATCAGCAATCATAAAGATACAATTACTTATAAGTAATTTCCTTCTTTATCTTCGACTATAGCAATCCTATATGTTAACTAATATCTAACCAAAGTCTATTCAATAGAATTTATTGCATCGCATAAGATAATTATATATTCCTTATGTTCATCTGTGATGTATTGGTAAATTTAAAACACACACAACATATGAAAATGCAATCTTACCATAAAAGCTTGAATGAAGACACCAACAATACTTTGTAGACACATAACGAAGATGGCTTCTGGGCATTCTTCATTGGTAGTTCTTGAACCGTAGCCGATGGTGTGTTGAGTCTCAACGGAGAACAGGAAACAACCGGTGAAGGAGTTGACATTGCTTAGACACGGGGCGAATTGGATTGTTTCATTACTAGGGGGTGGTGGGGAGAGGTCTCCGTGGGTGAAAATGATGAGCCACCAGATGAGGGCAAACAGTAACCAGGAGAGGATGAAGGAGAGAGCGAACACCAGCAGCGTCCAGCGCCACTGAGCGTCCACGAGGGTCGTGAAGATATCCTGCAGGTATCGGCGCCTGCGCTTGGCAACGTTCCATTGAACGACGTTGCAGTCTCCGTGCTTGAAAATTACGCGTTTCCGAACACGCCTCGCTGCGTAACGGGCTTGACGGTATCTGTAAACAAAATAATATAATATTTTAGTTCATGTGCTAGTGTTATTGAACTGTTTAGACGGAAAGGTTGAATGGCATGTTAGCACCGGTTTCGTTATGGCGACAGGGGCCTCTACGCTCCCATGCCTAAATGATTGTTTGGAGGTGGCTGTTCCGAATAAAGATTGATCTTAAAGTTGGGACAAAACTTTAGTTCATAAAAAACTCAAATTCAAAAAATCAAGGAATCACCAATTAAAAAAAAAATCTTTCTATTTGAAACAGAAATATTTTGTCTTCGTTTATTAAAACAATTAAGTATCATCAATTAAATTTTGTAAATTCGTAAATTTCTCGGGTCCTCATTCATAACATTATACTAATGGATATGGCGGAGCCGATGTTTAAACATTTAAATTTAATACTTGAAACGGTAATTATTTTTATATTGTAAACATTTGAGAACAATATCATTCATCATTTGTCAAGTGACAACCACTTGAATTGTCATTTTGTCATTTATTTTGTCAATATCAGTTAGAATTAATTTCTCTATCTGTGTATTGTTAGAAAAAATATACTATATCTGTTCTAATAAAATTACGTGTACTTATAGTTTCGAGAACATGTAATAAATGCAAGAATAAATTAATTTATACAGAAATCTTTTATTGTAATGATTATTATTATTTTCATAGAAGTGACGTCAAATGCGGTTAAATGGTATTATTTATGGCTAGATTGATTGACAGTTAGGTATGTTGTATATTTTATCTTATTTAATAGAATAAAGAATAAATAAAATGTTATTGCTTTAGTAATCAAAAGGAAGTATTTGTGTTAAGACGATAATATCATTACTTTAAACAATGACTTATGGTCTCTAATTAATATAAAATTAAATAATAAGCTATAAAACAAAGAACGTTAGGATAATCATATTAAATAATTCCGTATAACACCATATTTTTTTTAATAGAAAAACTTCTATAGAAAAATATATCTAAAATACTTTAAAGTGGCATAATTTATTATTAAATGTTTTACTCTCAAAGTACCATTTAAGTCCACAGTAAGCAACTGTAGGTATTCGGAAATGAATAAGAAATTACCCTGGTTGAAATGACGTCCAAGTGACATAAACTGGTTCATTAGAAAAACACATTAAAACACTTTCGTATCACCTTTCAAGACAAGTAAACATGTAATTTATTGACTATCCTTCATAAATATGATGGAGAATGTGGTGTCGTTAAATGGCTCTGCGCTAAGTAAGGCTTTGACACTATTAAGATAATAAATACAGGGTTATTTCACGGTTTATGAGGGCTCACACCCCTTTAGATAAAATAGACTAGATCGTCACCAACGGAAACTGTAATAAATGAAGTTCCCCCACTTAGTGGATGTGCGTAAAAGCCTTTTATATTAAAAGGATTTTTATCTGTTAAGTAGCGATGTACATTAGTTTTGATTGAATTAAGTGCAGATATTGTTGATAATAAAAATTATGTTAAAGTATTGTCATTGATATCCATGGTGAAAAAAACCGCGGAGAGTAAATAGGGACATTGGGATATCCAAACCCTTATTTTGATACCACATATCGATGTTCTATAATATTTCCCAGGTTTATTGGGAATTTCCACAGTAAAATAATATGAAACTAGGTTATGCAAAGCTTTTTGATTTCCTTCCGTCTTTGTACCTATACTTTGAATATCAATTACAATATTTGATTAAAGTACGTTATATTTCTCAGTAAAAGAGTGTCTGGGTAAATCCACATCTATGAGGCGGAATTACAAGCTCCGGGCATTCTAGTATTGGCCCACCTACTACCTATCTAATATAAAATGTATCTGTACAACGTTTGTCAGTGTCAAAACAAGTTTGTATCACGAGTATTAGATGTGATCGCCATGGGTTTTTCATTTTGTCCTACTTCTATTAAGGATAATTGTTTGATATATTAATAATTATAGAATAAATCTATTTATGTGTCGGTCAACGAACAGTATGTCAATTATGACCGAAATATTTAAAATCAAATCATGTATTAAGAAACAGCATACACAGCATCATAATTATTTACATTTGATTGTATTGTTGACTCATTATTATCGATACTAATTTAAATTCACTTTATTAAACGGATCAATTTTGTTAAGACAATTAAATATTAAATACCTATGTGCGTTACGGATTCCTAAAATTTTAATCATGATTTTAGTATTAGCTTATTACATATTATAAACAACTATTTTATATTTACTATATGAATTTGAATTAATTAGGTTTTGTTATATATAGCATGATAAGCGGTGCCATCGACATATAAAGTTAATAACAATAGTTTAATAAATAATGTTTCCTTGTATTAATTACAATAACATACGGAAATTCCTGCACTGATATACAAATTATAAAATTATATTATCCTTGTGTATGAGGCACAAAATTATTTTTCAATATGTAAACAACGACAAAGAACCCATATAGTATTTAAGTAATTAACTTACTTGGAATTCTAACAATCTGAAATATAAAGATTAAATAATAAAAGTGTAGGTAATGTAAAGGCATGGCGCCAACGCCATACTTACATAAACTATATTGTGCGTGTAATATAAACTTAAGTAAATGGATTCAATGGAATGTCCCGGTGCAGGACGTCAAATCGATTTGTAATAGGTAGGTACGATTAATTTAATCAGCAACGCACGACTTGTCGATTACACAACGAGATATCACAAACACTCGATTAGTTTATGCATTTTAGCAATAACAAACTGTTTATAATTCAACAGAAAACCGCAGGACATGAAAATCGTGTGGCACCACTGTTAACCTCATGTAATTTTGATGAAAAAATTAATGATAGAGAGGTAGGTACGTTGTGAAACGGATTCCCATTAAACGGTTTATGAAGTATTAATTCAATGTGATTATGAAATAAACACGAGACAAGTTAAACATCTAGAAGTGGTTTATTGAATTTATTATATGTACATTCTATCCAACTTATTTCCTCATAGTTTAACTAGCAAGTAACCAATATCAACCGAGAACTTGTTTGGTTGGTATGTCTATGCCTTTAACACCACATGTTCTACCATTGTTTGTTTTCATAAAGAATTTCGTCTGGAAACAACGTCAATGTGGAACCAGTGCTTCTTGGAAGTAAATGAAAAGATAACAAATTTTCAATATTATCGAATAAGAAGTGAGTATGATGAAGTCATGTTCTACTAAATAGCTTCACTTAGGTAGTTACGAGATAAATAATGTGACACGAATTAAACATATTAATCTCAGTGAGAGGGCCACCCACCTACTCGTTGGGTGGATGACATCAAATGGCACGAAGGTCGACTGGATGAAACTTAATGTCGTCACGTTTCAGACATGATAGAAATTTAAATCCTGGAATAGATTCCACGAAGGCCGACCACGGTTACCGGTAAAAGGTGTTGAATAAGCAGCTCGTAACTGTTGTTTGCATTCATGCACCTCGTTTCATTTGTATTTGACATAGTCATTTGCAGTTAGTTATAACAACTACCTAGTTGCTAATGCCAAATATAAAATTTCTGAGAAATCCTACAGGAGGTTGAATTAGCGATTATCTGTTGCCAAATATTTGTATATCTCAACAGTCGGAGGCCCCGCACCTTTTTTTTGTAGTTACTTTGTATTACGCAGTTAAAGCTTTGATTAGAATGCGTTTTCTACAGTGTGAGGATAACTTACTTCTGTAATTCTTCTCTCCACGCTGATTCTGATGAGTTCACCGGTTTGCCAGTCATCAACATTGACACTTGGCTTATACATCTTTTTAACCCCGACATTGTGGTTACCATGGAATAAGCTTTTTCTCTAATGTAATTAATTATTTTATTTACCAACACAATATTTACCCTGCAACAGTATTTTTTCTCACAAACTTTACAAAGTAACGGAACTAGCACCTGCGTATTGTTATAACAACCCTAAATACAAGTTATCACACGATTAAATACTTTATTACTCAACGAATTTATGCAGTCGTCGTCGCTCCAGCTATTTACAGAATCGTCTCCACTCGATCTTTCAACAGAACGTTGATGAGAGATTCACTGAACACCTCCTTGATATCAAACAACAGCACTACGAACTTCCGCATCTTTCCCAAAGTCATACTGTGGCTAATTATACGTGTGAAAATTATGAAAAATTATAATGGCGTCGCAGGAAAAACTGCGTGTTCGATGGAACGTGCATCGAACTTTCCACTCGCACCGATTGCGATGAGAATTAGTCCAATACTGAAACGGTGGGATGTTTAATGAAACAGATGCGAAGATACTCGCAAACAAACACTACGCAGGGCGTCCTGTGCCAACGTTACTTGTGGCGCCGCCACCGCCTCGCCGCCGCGCCGCCGCCGTCGCCGTGCCGCGTCGCGTCGCGACAACTCGCCTACTCTATTTTTTGATTATGAAAAAATGTACATGAACTCTACACCGTTGATACAATGATAGGGTGAAAAATGTACGCGTGGACCTACATATGTATACGCTATATAGAGACGCATAAGACATACGGTCGTTCCTATTGTGAACCATTAGGAGATGCAATGAGCCATCACAGTTTTCTTGCAGCGTTACCATATGGAGGTGTTCAGAAATGGTGTGAAAAGAACTCTATATGGTTGGCAACACATTGATATGGCAGTGGTGCTATAAATATCTATAGGCAGAAAGCCACTTTCTATCAGATAGACTGATAGACGGTCGGTCAGTTACTTTAATAAACATTCAAACATAAAAAGTAAGACATAAGTATAAATATTTTGACTACGTTTCTTGTAGGGGAAATTAAAAGCGTGTAAAGAAAATATTTTATCTTTGGCATTCATTACTCAATTACTTTTTAAGCCGAGTAGAGTTTTATGACCGTTAGGATTTTTTTCTTGTTTACTATTAAAATACAATAAGGAAAATTTTTCGCTTACATGTTAAGTTCTTTTGATGGAGATTAATAACTCTGTCTGAGGCATATTGCAATAAATTATTGAATATGTTGAGAATGTAATAAATTACTTTTAAAAGTTATACATGTATGATTTTATAATTAGACAGTACCAAGACAATATCCAATAACATGACAGTAAGAGTTGTTTGTCTTGAGTATATCGACACATTATACAGGATGTAGTTACCTACTGCCATATCAATGAAAGTATGCAATGATTCATTCGTGATGAAAGTATTTGCTTTCACAAATAATGTTTAACAAAAACATTAATTAAGATTAAATGTCATGAGTTGAGACAAAACCTCTTTTTACAGATACCGAGAATCATAAAAGGTAGATATTTAAATAGCCAGTATTTTTAAACATACATTGTTGTTATATTTTTAAGTTTTCCTCACATTACATCAGAATGACATCATTGTTACCACATGCATGCTCTTTTAATAGTTCCATACATCATTTCCTTGTAAGGTTTTATGTTGTAACAAGATTGTTTCTGAATTGGGCTTCACTAATGATTTAGGTCCTTCAGGATATATCTATCTTCTGTGTCATATAATCTACAAGTACCTACTTATGAACACAATTGGAAACAAAAAAGAGTTGACTCTAGTATCCATTTAATAATTTAGATGAAATTTTATAAAATTCGTAAACTTGTTGTTTTTTTAGTTACCTTAATAGTTGCTAGGTATATTGAATAACAATGCAACAGGTAAAGAAAAGCCTACTATAAAATATGATTCCAAAAACTACAGGTAAATTCGAATCTTCTGAGAATTATATCTTATTATATCTCATCTGTTTTATTTATGTACCTTTTATCTTTTTATTGTATTTTATTTTAAATATATTTCGATAAGTAGAAATAATACTTATAATAGCAGGATGTGAAGCCAAATGACCTGAGCAAGAGCATTCGCCTCTGGCGCATGTTGCAATAAAAATATTGATTGCAATGCATCTCTTTAAATACATAACTTCATAAATTATTTGATAAGAGAGGTGACAGTAATATATATATAGAAAGATAAACTGTATTTTCTTTATTCATTTTTTCTCGTATCATAAATGGAAAAGTTTGTGGTTATGGATGTAGAGATAGATGTTTGTTACTCTCTCACGCAAAAACTACAAAACGGATTTGGATGAAATTTTGAACACAGATAGTTTATAACCTGGAGTAATACAAAGGCTACTTTTTACTCCGGGAAGAATTAAAGATCTCCCAGGAACGCGGGTGAAACCGCGGGTAGCCACTAGTACCTATACATTTCAAGCGTAAAACTATTTTAATTTCTTATTGCATAGTGATACTAGTGCAGAACTTTTTGTAAAACGTGGATGAGCAAAAAATCAGACGCCACTATTTATTTTCGCTTACAGCTGTAGTGTTCACGCTCCGAGCCAAATATTCTAAACAATAGTTTTGTTCTTATTCACACTAAATAAATGTATAATGATTTACTCGTATGTAACTTACTAATTGCACATGAATTTTTCTTGCACATACACATACTTATACGATATTCCTACTAATATGTAATAAATTGTTTTTATTAACAGCATCTTCAAATAAGTACGCGTATGTTAGCTTTTGGAAGATGCGTTTGAAATCTGTTTCAAATTCGACAGTGGTAAAAGAAAGTTCATTACCCGAATTGCCAGACGGTCACCCTTTCACGTGGAGAGTAAATAACATTGAAATAAAACAGGTGTCTTTACAACTATTAATAAATTCTTCTTCTACTTAATTAAACACTAATAGACTGACAGACAACCCACGATTTTCCACAGCCATGCCAATATCTAACATAGTCGAATGAGCACTTAGAAGGGTTTTTGCGAAATCAGGGTATGATTTCGCAGAGGATAAAATTACGGGATGCCTAGAATACTTTCTGCATATATTACTACTACTACTTTGTATATTTGACATTGAATGTGAAAGATGGCCTTATCCTCACTTCACACTTTATTTTAGCTAATGTCAAATGTCTACAGGAAAATTTATATTGTTATGTTAATGAGCCGTTTCAATGTCAAGATGTCGATATATAATTAAAAAGATACAGTAAAACAAGATTTAAAAAAAAGGTCCCTATTTGTGGCAGGACGGTAACTTCAGACTGACTTGTTAAAATTAGGAATAGGAAGTTGTCTCTAGACATATAATTCATTTGTAAAAGTACCTACAATAAAATTGGTACAAAAGCTACTCTGCTGTATGGTCGAAATGCAAACAAAAGTGTTCAGAATAAGAAATAACAAAGACTGTTCATCTTCCGGAAGTGTTGTTTTATAATGTAATTACTTATTATTATTTTCTTTGAAATATTTAATTATATCACTCAAACATTTTTATTTGTCCATGCTCACAATGTGTTCATATTAAAAACGTTCAGATTTTATATGTATCATTAAACTCGCAGATAACTAAATGGAATGCTTTGTTTGGTAAATAATCTTTTGGATTGGAACCACTCATTAGAGTGCGTCATTGTTAAAACGCCACCCATAATGCCAAATGTACCTACCTAACTGGGACAAAAACAATGAATCTTCCGCTTTGATTCCATATTTTCGATTAATAATAACGTAGATATGTCTATTCTAAAGTTATTTAATTGCTTTAATACGTAACTGCATCGACCATTAGAATGACGTCAATGGATAAATTGAGCGCCTCTGTGTGAATTTATATTATCACAATTAAAGGAATTCACAATGAATTCTTTCGAAAGCGTGAGCAATTTTATTTGCATATTGATGGGCCATTCCCAGTCACCAGAGTTCTGTCTAAGACATAAGTTACGCACGGTTATTCATGGCAAAATACTTTTGAATGACTTTTTTGTACGAAGTTTTATGTGATTATTGATAACTTTACTTTCAGATCACAACATTACCCAACGAAGCTAATCATGAATATTACCTATATAAAGAAATATATTTATTTTTAGATGGTTAAAGACACTCTCTCTATTACACAGTTTCTAACACTAAGAACTTGCTTTATTTGATAGATTTAACATATTCATTAGTGATGGATTGGTAAAGGTAGACATACTTTGGCATCCCTCACTCACTTAAATATGTATTTTAACATTTACTCTTTTCTGTTTTTATCTATTTCTGACGTTGATGTTATTAATTTAAATCATGTGTAGTCTTGGGTCAGCCAAAACAGAAATACGAGTTCTTATTAAGAGTCTCGACTAGATGGTTTAATTCAACGTTTATTCTGAGATTATCTTTCCATGACGATCATGAAATCTGTTAAATGACGATCTGATTTTAAAGCTGGATTGAACTTCGTTCTCAATGAAATAGGAGCGGGTTGTGTTGCCAAGTCGGCTGTCTGGTGACACGTGAACTGAAATAGCTATTTGTAATCGCACTATCGTTTTTCAGCCGCCTGAAAACGGCTACAGTTAAAATCACACTTCAGTACCGCTACTCACTACGAGATGGCAGTATTCATTCTTCGTCTTATGACGGATCATTTAACATTTCAATGTTAAGGCAGTGCAGCATAGGAATTAGGGTCTGTTGGGGTATTAGGTGAAATATGCTCCAGGTATATCGATAAGTGGAATGAATATATTTTATAATTGTCTGATTCCATTAAAGTTGCAAACGAATTTTTATATTTCTCGGTGTATGAAATATCAGCATTTCATACATTACCAATGTCATATTATATAGATAAACGGTAACCGTCATTTTGTCGTCACCTCATTGCATGATTGCCAAACGTTTTTGCATGTGTTTTAAACTTTCCAGGTATTCTTGGAACTAGTTTGGTGTCCGTTGTGGACAGGTTTCGAAATCAAACGCCACAAAAAATTCACGAAGATGTCCAACCGATTGATTGCCAATTGACTATTGTATTGAAATGTGACCTTAAATTGACCATTCGAGGTAACCGTCAGTGGATACATATAAAAAATCGGTTTGGAAATAAAAACTTGTGGACTTTGCTTTGAATCAAACTGAACTTCATATAGGTCAACGTCTTAGCATGAACTGGTTTGATTCACGATTTATTCCGAAAATGATAAATTTGAGTCTACAAAAACATGTAGCAAAAAAGTTATTATCTTAACGGTAGGGTACGAACCTTGTATCACGAAAATGATCAATTTACCCATGACGCAATATTATTGATGGGAAAAATACAGTTTTTATTTTAATATTAATCACGGGGATATTTTAAAAACATTGCTAGCATTATACATGACTTGTCATGTTTTTGGGCTCTATGGTAACGTAAAAATAAAGAACTTAAACTTGTAAGTTTAAAATAACTTCTAAGAACTTTGCTTATTAAGCAGCAGTTTGACCAAAAAAAATGTTATTAATGTAACGTGGTTTAAAATAGATATAACAATTAGATACACTTTCGTTAATAATTAAGGTTAATTAGGGTGCAAACGGGCGGAAATAAGTGGAGAAACATAAGGATGTCTGCCGTCGTGACACCTTGTTTCTAATTAGTAATTAGTAAGTACGCCACCGCGGTTCGTGCCAGTTAGAGACATTTTAGCGGTATTGCTACTTTCAAAATTCCTCTCTCATTTGTCTGTTCGATGTTAGAAAGCGTTTTATTAAATTCAATATAGCATAGTATTTTTGATGAGCTCTATGTTTGTATTTATCGTCTTTATAATCTTACATTACATTAATAAAATATCCTAACAATATTATTATAAATACGAAAGTAACTCTGTCTGCCTGTCTCGCTAAAACTATTGAACCGATTTAAATGAAATTTGGTACACGTTAGTCTAGAGCCTAAGAAAGGATACTTTTTATCTAGGGAAAATGGAAGACGGGCAGCCACTACTAGTAATCGAATAAAAAAAATTACATTCATCTTTTGAATCATACTGAGGAGGCGTCGTGGTTATAAAAAAACTGATATGATAGTAACATTTAAATTCGAGACCGTTGAGCAATTACCACTCAATAGTCATATAGTGAACTATCCAATTAATCATTACTAGATACTTCTCGACTACCGTGAGTCATTCTAATGACGTCATAACAAGTAACACAAGCGCAGAATCCTAGAATGCATTTACATATTGCACCTTTGTTTAATCTTAGATCACAGTCATCGCGTCTTTATTATAAACCAGTTTAGGTTACGCAGGTAAGAAAAACAAATGATCTTAAATCAATAACATTATTGGTACCTAGTATAGCTTTTACGGCAGAGTTCATTAGGGGAAGTACCTACAGGCTTGAAGCTGGATCATAGGTTAGGTAGCAGTCTCAGAAACAACAATACATGAAATTAAAAATTTGTGTTTAAAAATAAAATATTATAAATGTACGCGGACTTAAATGTAATATTGAACTGAAATAGTATATGCATGTAATTTACAGGCTATTGTTTGTATTGTTCCATTTGTCATTTTCATTTTCCTAGAAACAATACAAAAAAACCATGTAATAAATTCTTAAGTATCGTCTTATAGTATTGTTGAAACAGGTGACAGTACGTCATTATTTCGTAATGCAAGCCCGTCAGTACTAGTTCGATATTATCTGGATTTATCTGTTCACGACATGTAGAATGTATACAGCTGTACCTTTAAAACTTCAAGTTGTGTGACGTGATTAAAGTCGACAATTATTTGTCATGGCCCTTTAAATATCGTGCGTAGTATATGTATTCTGTTCTTCTATATATGTAGTTAAATACTCAAATAACTGCCTTAAAAAGCATTTGCGTTGTAGCATTGATTAATTCTATATATCTACGAATAAACATATGTACTTAGTATAAAATCAAACAAATATATAAATCCTACCACAAATGAAGATAAATCGAAAACTATTTTGAATTATCTAGTGATGACTTAGCTTATTGGTATTTAATATTACATTTAAGTAAACCATTATACTTATTGGCTAGAAGGATCTAGGCATAAATCGCTGTTGTTTAAAGTAATGTACCAGAGTACCTACATTGTATTGGTACACGTGTAAGTAATGGAAATTTGAATCCAGGTCGGGTAAGCCATGTGAGACGAGCGATAAGGCATGCCAGGAAACGAGACGAACAGTTCATTGATTGCTAATATTTGCTTTTGCGCACGGACACGCACGCTTTTAAAATCCACAGTATGCATATTAGCTGATATAGTAACACAGGTATGCTAAACCATTGAAATATGTGGATAATGATGCTGCATATCGATTATACTTTGGTGATTCGTTACAGTAGGTATTACCTAGGTATAAAACTACATCGGATACTATTATGTAAGTTTATATAGTAATGCAGTATATGATTTATTTTGCTTTGGTCGTGCATTGTTTTGATTTAAACTACTTTCTATGTGTCTCTCCTCTACTCTCTACGCCTTGATTGGATAAATCAAATCATGCATGACTGGGAATGGTACTGTTTTAGTTAACATGCACTATGGTATGGTACCTACATTACAGTCGGTCTGGGCATCACGTAGAATACGTACGAAGGAAAGGAAGTGAATGGCCTCGCGACGTTCTTGGTACGGCCGTGCTACGAATCCGTACGGAATATAATGTTAATAGGTAATTTATTGCCCTAGACTTTCTAGACCAACCATAAAGCTTTCTAGATGAGTTTAATAGCGAATATGCAATAAAGCGCCAATGTATAAACAAAGATTTAGTATCGATTGGTAATAAATTACTGGATAAAACGCCGTAATACATGCAAATATAACCCAGTGCCGGAATTGCTTTATTAATATTCGATCGAAGCTCTCTTATCTCGGTCGGATTAAATTGTTTTAAACGTAAGGGTAACCTAGATCTGTTCTAAGAATACAATCTGCTCTCAGCAACGCTTACAATAGATTCAATGCCGATTATAACAATCGGTATTGTTTAACATAAATGACAGTCAGCTTCGTCCATGACCTGATGGATTACTGTTTACCATTTGTGATATACATATCGAGGTTTCTTAGTTATCAATATTACCTAAACATCATTATATCAGATGTAATGAGATAAGAGTCTGTCCTAGTTACAAATATATTAACTAATTAATTTAGCAACATCATACTCAGACCGATCAAAATATTAATTATAAAAAAAATGTAAAAAAAAAACTCCTATACAAAAAGTTTACCGTTCTTCGCCAAACCACAGATTTCCTGTAACTTAAATCGGAATCACGCAAAAAAATATATAATGATAGTAGTATAAAATAGTAATCATTATCATCAGTTTGGTAGGTACGTTCGATAGTTTTCAAGTCCAAAGTCATTATCATTGTCGGAACAATGAATTCGACAGTCACTGGCAGATGTTATTCGAGCGATCCCATGTAGCTGACAAAAGGTGTCTTTGTAATGAAGCAATAGGCATTAAATAGGAAAAGAATGGGGACAGGATGATGTGATGTATCCCACGAATGACCCTGACACTGAGACGGCCACAAGTATCTATTCATTGTTACTGATGCATTGTTTTCGGACTAAGATACCTATTGCGGCGCCGAGTTTCCTGCAAATCATTAAAGATTCGTATTTGAATAAGGACGTCCGCTTCCTTTCTGCACAATTTTGCATACGCGCAGCGAGAAAGCTATCGCTAAAAATCTTTTATTCTGTATTGACGGTAGATAATTCATGAACGGAAGAACTGTTTATATAAGGTAAGCTTATTTAGATAGTTTGACATTAATGACGCATTATTATCGACTAATAGAGTTTGAGTTTAACTAACGACCGGGGAGGTGTTAAATTATTCATATGACGTTTTTTTCGAAATAATATACATATATGCATCGATTCGTGAAACAAGATAAAGCGGTAAACACGTCCACTTAAACATTTTCCGACGAAGTGAAAAGCTATTTAAGTAGACAGCAATTACAGAAGCGGTCACATGAAGAACTAATAAACCGTGGCGACCATTGACGAAGCCATGTGGGCGCTATTTGTTCTTGACCTCTCCTTTACTTTCCAATGAGAATTCCTGAGCTAAACACTCTGGCACGCGTGACGTAATAAATTATGCGATTTCATTAAATTGCACAAAACAGTTAAACAGTTAAATGATCGCTGTATAGTATGTGCTCGTAGGTATAATGAAGTTGTTATTATCAAGCAATCTAGCCATAAATATTTTCATACACCGCAATTTCTCATCACTCTTATCTACATAATAACTGAAAGATAACACATAATATTGAACTGTGTCAAGTAATAAATTTTGCCGTTCTCTCACATAAACTTTGATCACAAGATAAATACGATTAAATAGTTACTTACCTAAGAAGAAGGTTAAGAGAGCTATCATTCCTTGTCGTTGGCACGCCTTTAACACTCGAAGGTTCGCTATGAACACCGCGGAGCGAGTTTCTCAGTTGTCGTGGAATAGAGCTGAGAAGTCCGCTACTATTTCTACGCTGATTGAGGCTCTTCGATCGAGTCAACTTGTTCGCCTCCAGGTCCTCGGCTTGAGGGTGGGACGACACCTCCTCCCCGCTTCTAGAGATAGTTGTACTCGACGCATTAGTCTTTATTATCGTAGGAACAGCAGTTTTAACTTCATCCAACAGTTTCTCCCACGGCGACGCGAGATCCTCCTCGGAAATCGTCTCGAAACTCCTCGGACCCACCGACGACGAGGTCTTGTCAGACA
This sequence comes from Thyatira batis, assembly GCA_905147785.2. Taxonomy (NCBI): domain Eukaryota; kingdom Metazoa; phylum Arthropoda; class Insecta; order Lepidoptera; family Drepanidae; genus Thyatira; species Thyatira batis. The sequence goes on along the minus strand of LR990496.1, from coordinate 4,382,127 downwards.
TATTGGTTCACTAAGGTTACAAGAAAAGCAACGGAACGTAGCACTTACAGACACCTACAGGGCACTTCGTCACTTTGGATTTTTAGTTTCTTGACAACACTTCACTCTTATCATAATATCCATTTGTAAATCATAATGTTTGGGGTAGAAATGTTGACACTGAAACAAAAAAAAAGGTTCACATTATTCATAAGTTAATGACACTTGCGTAAGGAAAAATATTACCTAAAGAAATCATTCGTCATATAGTTAAGTAAGACACACTTAGTGTTAAATTATATTGCGAAATTGTTCCATTCGAAAGTAATTTGCTTTCTTGAGAGAAATCTACACTTTTACTTTTGCGAAAATTATGTATAACGATAATGGTTAGTAGTTCACATTAAAAAGTTCGTAGACTTAATAAGTTATGAGCTAATTTTCAAGTGACTGACTTCAGTATTCTGAAAGTGTTAATATGCCAAGCATTTCGTTAAGACTGGATGTTTCTGCTTGTCATTTCGAACTATTGTTTGAAGTGAAAGCCGTATGTACCAGACACTAAACAATCGCAAACATATCAAGCTAGTCTTAATTACTAGATACACAGAGTTTTAGGCCATCTAACTGCCATTTAATCTGACATTAAAATTTGATAATTTGCATAAAGAAATTTAATATGTACCGTATCACAATTACGGCTACACAACAATATAATATTTTACATTTTCAAATTATACGTTTAAATTAAAAAGTTTTGGAAAGTGGGCTAATATCGTGGTAAGAGAAGTATTAAGCACTAGTGGTAGGTAGGATATTACATAGGTACATAATTTTCATCATCAGTGTAGGTCGTTTGCATTTGCGGTCGTTTATTCCTTAAATACATTATAATTGTCGATCGTAACTGTGGTTTTCGCGAAAGTGGACATGCCTCTTATTCAAGGTTTATCAGTAGAGTAGGAAATGCGTAGGAATAGAGAACTAGTATGTAAGTAGGATCATAAATAATTCACCTACTAAATATTTTAGATGAAAGAACTGATTTACTAAATCTGTCTTTATTAGATGAATGTCTCATCAAAAAGAGTTTTACTACATTGCAAAAATAAACATGCAGCATAAAGCTATAGCTTCGTACACTTTCTAAGAATTGTTTTTCATGTCAAGATTTGTATTGGATGGATTTATGGGATGACTTTGAAATTCGTTTCGGTAACTTGTAACAAAGATTAGCCATTCTGACGCAGTAAGTGGGACGAATTAATTTAGAACGTAAAATGGCTGTACCTAATCAATATATATTTATGAATAATTTACCATTAATCATCTACCAATAGTCAGTAGGTACTAAATTAAACTGGTATAAAGAGAGACAGATTGGATGTAACGATTTTATTTCCCATTAAGGTATAGGCATTAACATCTATTAGTACCTAGGACATACGTAGGTACCTATACGATATTCCAGTTGTTCCAATTCAATCAGCCAGTGAATTGAATAAACAACAAAAAATAATTTTAGATCCCCCATGGAAGCGTTAAAATCGAGAGCGGAAGACGAAAATTATTCGAAACACTATATTGTTGGTTGAAATATTTCAGCCTTCTGACATCGCCATAGTATATCATCGAACAGTATCACAATACATTGACCTTGTACATGTTTGTGAACATCATCTATCCATCCGTTCTGTGTGACTTTGTCATTCTAACTGAGAAATTAGATACTTTTAAACAGCTATTTTATACTGTTGGGTTAGTGTTCGCTGTATTTCAGTACGCTGTACACCGCTAGTGATATTTTAAAACCATACGTCTGCCAAATGTCCCCTGTTAAGAAAATGTGGGTCAATGCTCCAGCGAGACCGCTATAGTGCTGAATCACGAATGAACTCTCCTTCAAAATTGGAGTATGATGCGATGCTAATATCATAATATTATCGGTTTGGATTGGATAGTGACCTAGATCAGTACTTCCTTTATGGTCAGTCACATCGCATGAAACTCCATATAGTTCTCTTTATAGACTCAAGGGAATTCTGAGAAAGTATACTTATATCCGAGATTTTGTGACTTAATCTGATGGTGAAATAAAGTAGACTTGAATTAATACAAGTATTTAAATTATGCTTTGAACACGAGTAATATTAATGAATCACAATCGTTGGCAAAAAATGCGTAGGTATCTACTAAATTAAATGTGGATTGAATTTAATACACGAATCTCATGTGTGCTACTCTATAATCTTCCGCTGAGTCATGAAACTAAACTATTATACAAATGAAGTATATTAATGTTGATGTACACGTGCGAAGCGTCAGACATAGAGACAAAATCACAGAAGAACTGGATAAGCAGTGGGAGTCTAGAACAATGCCTTTGTAATTATTTCAAATCTAATATTCCACGTATGACAACCATTTATATTTTTCATTTCAACATATATATAACATAACTGCTCGTTTACAATATGATTATTATCAACGCAGGCAGATATATAGGTATAATATATATATAGGTCCAATTATTTAAACATGATAAGGATTTTCACGAATTTAATTTTATATGTAATTGATAGTAGTATATTTTAAGTAAAAACTGTATAGGTGCTTTGGATTGGTGTTATAAAAGACCCATAATAAGTTAAGCTAAAATGAATTTGAAAGTTTGTAACATTAGTATTTTAAATGCAGGTTGACCACCCTAACCTGTTTCTAGTAGTGATTTAAGTACTTGTCACTGATTCTACAATATTGGTAAACATTCTGCACAGTGAAATATGTGAATTATGGACCAACCAGACGTTGTTTGCTGTTTCACTAAGCGTCTAGGTATAGAAAAGTCGAGGTCATCGTGTCCGAACACACAACACCGACAAACGTTTTATTAGCTAAATTGTTTAAATGATATAAATTAATGATAGTGTATAAGTTCTGTAACGCCATTTATATTATTTTGAATATACCCGACGCGACGGAAGAACACATGAAGCGGATGGGAACGATCAGCTGTTTTAACTAATACACTACGCTTAAATAAACGTCGCGATGAACCCAGTTCATTGTGAGTATATTTTATTATAATGTTATCTAAGAGGAAGCTGTGTTAAACAGTCGTACGATATCCAACTCGGGCTAAATAATTATGAATGACTAGCTGCCTCCCCGCGGTTTTACCCGCGTAGTTCCCGTTCCCGTGGGAATACAGGGATAAAATATAGCCTATGTTACTCGGGGATAATGTAGCTTTCCAAAGGTGAAAGAATTTTTGAAATCGGTCCAGTAGTTTCGGAGCCTATTCATTACAAACAAAACAAAAAAAAAACAAACAAACAAACAAATCTTTCCTCTTTATAATATTAGTATAGATTGATAAAAGAAATGGCCAGAGTTAAAAAGCAACACCGATCGCTTAATTTAGTTAAAAACTGTACGCCATATTTTATAAAAAAACAATGGAGATATCAACAAAATCACTAAACCAAACATTTCGGTTCATACCTAATTGAATATTAAATCTGAAACAACCCTCGCATCGCAGGTCAATGACAAAAGCTGTAGTGAACCCTAATAAAGTGACTCGTGTATTAAAATTATACATCTTTATGAGGCATTGTTTATGGGATAATCAGTAATACGTAAGGATGTAATTACCACCTACACAGGCGCTATTACGTTATTACCATAGTTATCGATAGTCGCGATCCACATTGCTCATGTCTGCGCGTGCGCAACACAAACGTGCCTTCTTATATCAGTCACGTTGTAAACCCTTTGTTATAAAACTTACATGGGTCCCTAAAATTGATAAATTAAAAACAATAACTGAAATATAAACTTTTAAAAGACATCCCTGCCATAGAGGAGCAAGAGCGTTGCCTCTTTGATATAAAACACGATGGTACGAATGACAGAGATGATGCTCTACAATGCGCAAACTGTAGTTGTATATAAAAACGTTTTTGAGTTTGTGTTGTTATGCGTGTCTTTATTAATACGTTTAACGCTATAAGTTTTCCACAAAGCAGGACTGGTACATAGGATTTCTTACACACAATGTGAACTGTGTAACGGGAATGAGATCGTGATGCTATTTTAGTGTTTGGACAGAAAACGATCGTGGTAACTTTTTATTTGCAAATAAATTTTTTATTGCGATCTCTTGACACAAATCGAGGTCCGATTTGAAATTTAAATCGATTCCAACATCGTGAAAGAAATCGGTTAGCGTTGAATTATTCTTAAGGTAGGCGAGTTGGCTTTTTCCTCATATGGTTTATAAAAAACGTCGCTTCTTTATTTTTTTTTAATATCGAGGTTCAACACGTGTCAAATAGACACGTGTCAGGAACCTTGACTATCTCATAATGTAGGTATATTTTTTATGAATTAAGAATAATACCCAAATTGTGAGCATAAGTTAATTTTTTTTTATGAAAACGATTATACTTAACGATCTAAAAAATACAGCGTGACTATAAACAACTGTAACAAAATTTTATAGCAGTATTTAAAATACCCAAATTATATAGGTAGTTATTTTTATTTACATGAATATATCTGCAAGTTCCAACTCAATAGATATAACTACCCTATATAAAATATCTACATTACTTAATGTCCCTACCAATATCTTCTGTATATTTTAAGTTTTATTTTCTATCTTTTCGGCCCATTGAGCATGTAACTTCGGCGAAATACAGAAAACATGCTGACAATCTGCAACCAAATATCTAGCAGTGTATTTCAAAAATACACTTGAGAACCACAGACTAAGCTTCATATATTTACAAGTTCACGACATAATTTCTACCTGATAGATTGTGGTCAAAAATATTATAGGAAAAAAAATTACATTTCTCTAAATGAGGCACTCTCACAATTTGTCCTGAACAAAATTTAGAGCATGACGACGGAAGCTAACTGCATACGTACATTACGGCATGAAACGCGAATGTTTATTCCTGTCTCAAAATAAGGTTATTTCCGTAACTTGTGAATTTATAAACGGAGCGATAGCCCAGGGTACGTTAACCGCCTCATAGAGATAAAGTTACTATGTGATTCCATTCAACAGTGTAAATAAGTAAACCAGGTCATTCTTATTCTTTTGTCACCGCCTTAGAATTTCCATGAACTGCGAGATGAAAAGCCGTTTTCATTTTGTGTCATCGTTGCCAAGAATTAATTTATATGTATTAACGTTACCTACGTTTGAAAATGTCACTTTATAGGTAAATAAACGAAACAAATCTTCTTCCTTAGAATTAGTATTTTTTTGGCATTTCCTCGTATATACACGTTTCTGTTACGATTTGTGACACGTTTTACAAAGACAAATGAAAACTGTGCTTATGAACACTATCCTGTGTTCCAAAGGTTACGGATATGTAATTATGTAATCTGAGGTTACCTGCCCTTCCAGAGTTAGCTCAAATTTCCAGCACGATATTACTCTCGGAAACGCGTGTGAAACCGCGAAGCGATAGCTAGAGCTATTATGTCATTATTTGACTCACTGAATAACTTATTAACCGAAATTAAACAATAGTGATGTTGCAAAATTTGGGTTTCCACTAAAAGTGTTAATGTGTAAAATCTTGAATCATCTTTCATGTATAGATGAAACGGAAACAAAAGGTACACGAGTTGAACTTTGTATCTGGAAAAGTCTATGTAGCAGAAATGAGCATAAAGCAGGTTGTGCATTATAAGTTGTTGCTAAGCTACAACTTGAGACTGCTTATGCGACAAAGAATTTATGTAAATGATATTTTTCTTATGGATACATATTATCACAGGGATCACGTGGCATATGCGTAATATTACGCTTCGTAATCAAAACTATGATAAGTATTCCTTATGATTAACACTTTTAATATTGAGGTAGTTGTTTCCATGGTAGATACCATATAACACAATAGTCGTCGAGACGCGGTCATTTTTCAAGTGATGGCATCATTTACTTACTGGGAATAAATAGTATCTAAGTACTAATCATTGAAATATTATCCCAAAGATTTGACTAGCAACAAAAAAAATATAGATAGTTGATGAATCAAGTAACTTTTTTGTTTTTTGTTACAATGATGTTGCTCAATCATTTATAATTAGGTACCTATTTTATGTACTTATATGAATGATTATCTGATTCATTATTTTTTGTGTGAATGCGTCACTGGGTAGGTACGTACAGCAATTGTATTGTATGAATATGATATATTTCGTCTGATGGATAGAGGATTTATTTATATAAAAAAATACTAACACCGATATTAATTTTAATATTAGATGTAAAGAATAAAATTACTAATTCGAAGATATCTGGAAATCAATTATATGTGACATTGTGACACCTCCATATATGCAATGTATTTGGCTGTAATGTAAATACCCTTCCGTCTTTAAGTAAAAAAATTATAAGATGTGCAAACATAATTTCCGGTATGAAGATGTTTTTATCGCTTATGACGTAACATAAAATTCATATAGAGTAGTGATACTGATTTAGTTTGTTACAGCATTTTCAGTGCATTGTAGGTTTTAGTAACTCTTTGAAAAAGGGGAATATCCATTGATGATACTTATATTAGGTACAGAATAAATGCTGATCTATAAATAAATAATTATCATTAGATTGATTTTGTCGGTCTCAATAATTAGGTAAGCGTGATTTTGGTATACAAACCGTCCAACTGATATATCAATGATGAATAAGAAGTTATTTTAAAGCTAAATAAATCATGTCAAGGGCCGGTTACCCGACCCCACGCAGGTATGGTTTTAACTCGTCTTTATTCATTTGCATTAATAAATCTTTAAGAATAAGGTAAGTAAGTAACAGTAAAAAGTATATTTATAATACCTACAAATTATAATTATGACACGAATTAAAAAGGCCAATTAACTAGCTCTACACGCTCGCATATAGAGGTAGAAGTTAGAACAAACGAATTTAATTAATGTTGAGCTTGACTCTACCGCTCCGGACCACAGACGCTGGCGCTAAAACAATGGATACGTAATGATAACCGCTGACCTTGTCGTACAACTATCAAATGTCATCGGAAAAAGGTCGATTTAAAGCAAAATTCAATGATCCAAATGTCCACCGATAACCAACTACAAATGTCAACGTACGAAAGAAAAATATTTATTTATACAACGAATGATCGACACACATTATCAACCCTAGTTATACTGACATATATGCATCAAGATTTTATAAATATGAGTAGGTATTGCGTGTTGTTTTTCATCTTACGTGATTAAAGTAGGTGTTTATTTTTATCGTGTCGAATGTAAATTATGTGTATGATAACAATACCTATTGAATGAATATAGAATAGGGGTCAACTGTACAGGGCAACAGAGAAACTATTTTGCTATTCTGAAATGTAACTAACTGAGTATATATAAAGTCTCAATTACGGTAAATACGTACCAATCGAAATAACTTACGAGGTGATTACCAGTTGATAGGTTTTGTTTTTGCTTTATAGCAGTAATATTGCTTAGTGAAGATTGTTTTTCCAAATTAAATATTCATGTATGAAGGAACGTTAACCTTATGATTATGTATGAATGAGCATGAGGACCATCTTCTTAAATTACCATCGTTTTTCATTCCTCTAAGTATATTGTCAAACAAACATCCTAGAATACAAAAATGTAGAGTTATTTATGAAGCGACTTAATCAATGTAATGAAAAATATTTTTTTATTCTAATATCATATTAAATTAGTGCTTAAGTGAGGTTGATATTACGTTGAGTTGTCTATTTGTTTACATATTTCAGCTTTAAACTACAAAGAAATGAGATCGCGTAACGCAAGGCTGGCGATAACAGAGGAATGGATGACTTTACATGATTTTATAGCAACGCACACACATATACTTGACAGCGTTCTTGAAGTTTTATCAGCCTTTAAATTGTAAATTTATGTGTACCACCGCACGTCGAGGATAAATAATTGTTTGGCAATAAACACATACAGTAGGATAATACTACGCCCTTCAATAGGTAGGTACTGTTTCAATCGAATGTCAGAGGAAAATGCAATGTGCAAATTATTTAAATAAATTGTGGCCGGTAATGTAAGTGAATAATATTACTTTCACTGCTCAAGACAAATAATAAATCACCGAAACAAATATTGTTACAGTTCATACATCGGATGCGTGAACGAACTTTCAATACAGTATTTTTTTTTTCATTAAATACGAAAATGGAAAATGGTTACCATTTTAAAAAGTTAGGTACATAAAATATCTGTGTTGACGGAGATTGTTTGGTTGTATTTGTTAGACTTTCGATGGACTAGATACTTACTGGGCCTTATAAGAGTAGGTGTTCTCATTTAAAAGATAAAATTAACTCTCAAACAAGCGCTATCCAATTAAAGTATTCGAAATACATTTTATCAATTAAGACCCTAATACGTGCGTGATCATTGGAATGATGTTGTTGTTGTAACATTAACTGTCAAATACTTTGCCATATACTTTTGAGATAGCTAGTGTACCTACCTACCTATGGGTAAGGACTTAGCATACAATATTATAGATTTTTTTAAATAAATAATTATACAACACATCTGTAAAAAAATACACAGATTATTTACTTCGCTACAAATAAATGCTATGAGAATATTTATTTTCCATTTTGGAAGAAATGTAACCATCAATCATGTGTTGTTTCTTAGTAGGTAATTTTAATGAATACATTGTATGGAGAACAATTTTGCCTAGATACTTGTTTGAGTACTTAAACATATGCCTGACATACATACGATTGCTGTTCATAAATACCACATCGTCTCTTTTAATTAGTACTTCTTATTGAGCAAGTCTGAGGCCTTGACAAGACGTGTGATTAGAATCGTTTTGGATTTGTCATCATTGAAGTGTTCGTCTACCGTATCGGGAAGCTGCGATATGAGTTTGTTCATTGACTCACATCACTCCTACGAATACAACGGAATTATATCACGTTTTTAACCCAAAATGCTTGATATCACTACGTGTCTCTTATCTGTATAGGTTCATTTTCGTACCTTAAATAAGATCAAAGTGAATAATTCTGTTGGTAGCAATTACTTATTTATTTTTGAAATAACACCTTTATATATAAAACAAACTTAATGATTTATTTACAGAATACTCTACTAATAAACCAGAATGCACATATTTAGATTGAAGTAAATTAAACGGTTTGTATTGTATTGTAAACACGCCGTGATTGACGCCGACTTAATGACCAATCAACAAATTGACAATAAAGGCAATTAGACATTTGAGTCATCATCGCTATAATACCAAAGTCAATCAATCATAGGGAATAATGTTTAAATTATTTCCTAGTTAAACAAACATATCATACAGAATTAGGAAAACCAACAAATATATTCATTATTGTGAAATAGTTTGAACACAAACTGGTTCATATATATTACTAGTGGCTCCCCGCGGTTTCACCCGCGTTCCCGGGATAAAAAGTAGCCTATGTGTTATTCCAGAACATATTCTAGCTCTGTGCCAAATTTCAAGCAGATCCCTTCAGCCGTTGGAGCGTGAAAGAGTAACAAACATCCATACATACATCCATACTTACAAACTTTCGCATTTATAATATTAGTAGGATTACCAACAGTTTTTTATATCGATATCATTTGTTTTATCGTATACTACCATAATCAACACAAACTTGTGAATTACTACTATATTATTATTATAAATTATTTTACGAATACATACCTACAAACCGTATAGTCACGTGTATCCTACACGTACTTAACCTTTCATTATAAAATTACGGATTTCTGTTTTTGATGAATAAATAATTGTTTTCTGTTTTTCAAACTCCAAATAAAAATCCTCATACAACAATGAACGACTCATTTCGTATTGAAATAGTCGTACTTTTGCACTCGGATTATATTATTTAAAGCATACTTCAAATTACCTTATTACCTTTGTGTTTTTTTAATTAAGTAGGTACCTACATCGAAGAGAAATGGCTCTATTAATTATATTTACAATAGGATTCAGACTGAGAACAAAACTTTTGGCCATTATAATTGAATTTTCGGTTTGCGGACAGTCCGACAATTGGGTTTAACCACCTTTATGTTACATTACTGGCAGTATAAATACACTGTTATTACCTACCTATACATAGTATGGTAATGATAAGCTCGAGTTTGTGTGAGCGCGATATGGAAATCCGCAACGAACAATAATAATTCCCAACAAAATGATAATATTTTTGCAAAAATATAACCTGTTCATATTGATTTTAAATCTCTACTTTAGACTCTCGGATGGGTACTTATAAGTTACAGTGTTCGCAATTATTGTTCGCTCCTTTAGGGATGTAGTTCATATAGTTCACACAAACGAAAATACGTCATGCAGCGATCGCAAAGCATTTTTTTAAATGACATACCTAAACGTTACACGGGAAAATCAAACGATTTCGGGTGTTCAAAACATACTCTACCTGTCGGATCGTTCTCCAAATATTATTTAAAAAAAATACTCGAAATTCAAGAGTCGTTGAACTGTGTCCTTCAGGTTACCATATCCAGTATGATTCATTAAGATTTCTCAGAGATAAGTAGGTAAACTATAAATAAAATTATGAACAATAAGAACATTGGCTCTCTAAGGAAATATCTAGATACTAATTTTATGCCAAAACTTAGATACCATGGAAATGAAATTAATGAATCATTTAAAGTGAAAGCACAGAATATTATTTTTCATTGGTGCAGTTCTTGTCATAATATTTATTATTAGCTACTCATTGATGTTATATACCTTTCCAATATACAATAGTAGTGTATGCAGCTGACATTCAAGCATATTACCTAACGTAACGTGACCATCTCAGTCTGCCAAGCCTGCGACCACAACTAACACAATTTAAAATTTTAAAATATAATGATTTAGCCTTTAGTTCCATATTATGGTTCCATTTGATACATAGGTATTTATTTGGTAACGAATTCATACGTAGGTATGTGTATATGCAAGTACCTATTTTGCATTGCATAAAGATTTTACCTTCGCCAGGGTCGATTCTGAGATACCTAATGAAATACTATGTCATTCTCTGCCTCATCCTCAAACTTCCAATTTTCTTCTACCCCAGAGTACCGGAATATCTACCAGCTGCAGCAGACTTTCAATCTACGATATATTGCTACATTTATCATCCTTTTATACTTATATGTACCTACATAATTCAAGGAAAATAGGTAATCTAATTTATAAAATTCTAGCGTCGCGGAGTTTGTGGTAAAACTCCTCCGAAACGGCTTGACCGTTTCTCATGAAATTTTGTATCCATATTTGGTAGGTCTGAGAATCGGACAACATCTATTTTTCATACCCCTAAGTGATCACGGGAACGGGAACGGGAACTACGCGGGTGAAACCGCGGGGCGGCAGCTAGTAATTTTATAAAAATATTCTAGTTTATCTCGGTTTGCTTGACAACAATATCAAACGTCGATAAAATACGACGAATCTCTACGGAACTAATTATATTAATATAATCATGTAAATTCATTATTACAATTTAAAATACGTTTGAGTTAACAATGCCTATTTTTTTTTATTCGTCATTATTTTTTGTACGATTGGCCGATTTAAAATTTGATTAAAAGTATGAGTAGGTACAGTTTATGATGGTTAGGTACTCCAATCATATAAAGGTACGAAATTATTGCAATAGCTATGATTAATAGACTAGGTTAAGTACCGGCTATATGTGATAAGAGCATACGTCTAACAACAAGGGACAAGTATATTTAAATATATGGGATTTAGTGACTAAAATAGCATGAACTATTGAACTTGAGTGATAGTAAAATGATACCGGCGCTGGTATCAAATGAAACGTTACATTGCCGAATACTAGCCCATTCATGAGTCATATTTAAAATAACCGGTATATTTTTACGTATCGCCGAAGTTCTCTGAACGCGACGGAAAGAAGGTTAATTTATTTTTATTATATACGATATACTTACTATACCTAAGTAGGTATTCGTGACATTATAAACTGCGGATTTTTTTTTAAAGTGGTTTTTGAACAGATGACATCACGTCAAGAAACCGGTCACTTGGGATATTCAAAAGTTATCGTCTCTTGACTTTTCGATAGATAAGAATCATTTATTAAATTATGAGTGTTACATGTATTTATTATTAAACTTATAGATATTAATACCTTTAGTAAATTACTCTTGGTAAAGCTATGCAATAGAATAAATACGTCCCTGCCGTAGTTTTCATGAACTCAGACTTATTTTTTGAACTGAACTAATTAATGACATCTATGGCTACTAATAGATAAATGAAATATAATTACCTGTTAGAAACCTTTTAAATATATATCGATATTCATTTTTAACTTTCAATATGAAGTTGGAAATATAAAATACATAATTTGAAAGATATTTTTAAAACAAGTCCTTCTTACAAACAGCTGCTACAATGTACAATAACAGACTGCAATAATAAATATAATGCATTTGCATAATTAACTTAACCTCTAAATATATTTTTATAACAAGTGAATCCTTAGCATCGGTGTTGTATTTTAATTAGTTACCTATAGGTTGAACAAATCACAAACATTCTAATCATGTATGTAAACACCAACACATACTTATAAGGAATGTTGAAGACAAATTCAAAAATTAAGGTCTATTTGCTAAATACTACACCGATGTTAGTACGCTCGTATAGAATAATAAAATAAGTCATAAAACACTCACCTTCATATATGGACCTATCATAAAGAAATATTTATGTAATGTTTCGCGAAAAAAACTTCACGAAACGACAAAAGTATATAAAAGTTTACAACACTTGTGTAATTGTTAAGTACTTATATTATTATAGTCTCACAGCAAAATATTATCACAGATTTATTTTCAGGCGAAACGGCACTTGAACCATGCGGCTCGCAATGTCATCAGCACGACTCCACAGTTAGCACATGTCCCAGTATCGAACAAAACGCGAATTATCAAAATAAAAACTATTTCATTTTAGGCATATTTCGAAATAATTTAACTAGTAATTGCTGGAAAGGAACTTTGAATTTAGAACGTGTTCTTTTTAAATTGGCGGCGGGAAAAATTATTATAATGCGCGCGACGCGAATGTCTACCGTGCGTTGTCTGAGCGGTGACTGCCTGAACGCCGCAAAATCCAACACTTGTATATTCGCAGCCGTTAAAAAATAAATACGACGTGTGATGATGGAAGGCCTGGCCTGTGGTACGTTTCGTTGAATCTGTTATCTAACTTGCATCCAATATTAGGTAGGTATATACCTACTATACTACGGTACACGCCTCACGGTTCTAACTTTTTAGGAAGAGTAAAGGAAGAGTAAAATAAAATTCTTGTCAACTCATTTATTTAGACCACACCTTGTACCAGTTAGATTTGATCTAGAATACGAATGCTTGGGGCCCAGTTTATTACAGGTAAGTAGGTACTTTATGACTTCCAGATTTACTGTAATATTTTTATATACATGATTGTTGTACCTACATTGCTCTATACTCAACGGTTTTTATTTATTTAAAACCTATTAGGTACCTTTGTCCAGGCTGTGGATCTATCTTACATTATTAATTATAATTCATAGGCATCGACGTATACTCTAGCGATAGACAAGAACGTTCATGTAAAACATTAGTTCAAAAACTGGTAAGAGTTAGAACTAAAGTTCGCTGCAGCGCTGTATAAAGCTGTGTCAACTAACCAAACTATTTTAAAAGATACAGCGCTAAATTGCTTAGAGTATAGTTTTCTCGCGACCAAAACGTCGTAAGCGCCGCAAATTTCATGGCGCTTACGCGTTTCGTTCAGTAAACTACACTAAGATGTCGTCTCTATAGAGTTCACACCGCAGATGTGACACATCTTTTTTACCTACTAAACTTCATTAGAATAAAACTCGATTTCAAAATGTATTATATTAATATTAGGGGGGCCTAGTGCGGATTGGCGGACTTCACATGGCTTAAATTGAGTACTTACTCAGAGGTACGGGCCAGGGCTTGAATTAACATAAAACAATTATTCAAAATATCAAACTATCACTACTAATTAAAAACTCATTAACAATTAAACAAATTAAAACACTTTCTAAAAAAACATATCAAGTCTGTGTTCAGTTACATATTTTTACCTACAACCAGTTTTAAGGGAACATCTGCACGTTTTAGTATATGATTGTAGAATGGCGTGGTATTTAAATAGATAAATTGTTTTTCTACTCTGGAATTACGAAATTATCACCTATTAATTCACTTAAACAGGAAGTAATTTTACTTAGTTGACTACTGACTAGTTATTTTCGTCCAGGGTCCACTTTGATTCGGATTATCGTTGTTATTAACGCTGTTTCGTGCGCACCCGCACTGAATGAATGTCGAAGCCACACTAAAGTCGGGTGTGGGGACTGCAGTTCAGTTGAGTTGACCAAAGCGAGTGTTCGGAACGCCCTATCTAGTACGTAGTACATATATATCGATGTTCATAGGTGTATTTACGACATTTCTTAATTAAGTACCTACGACTGTTTTTAAAATATTTCTTGATATCAAATTGAAGTCTATAGAGAATTTTTCTGTAGAATACGGATGAGAATAATATAATTGAGATAACAATATTGTATTTATAGGTAAAGAAGGTTTTCATCAATAGGTCCATAATTATCAGAAATGGATGGTCAGATCTTTGATTTGCTGTCTTTATGTGAAAATGAGCGATCCTTATCTAATATTCTAAGAAATAAACGTTTACCTATGAAGCATATAATAAAATTATGCCATGAATTTCCCATTATATGAGTACCTACCTATTGTAGGTGGTACTTATAATGCTAAAGTTAGTGTTTCCAAGAAGCCTTCTTCTTACTCGTGCTGTTCAATACTGAAGGTCGTTTATAGCTTGAAGGGCAAGACCACGCTTTTGATATGTGTTTTTACGTACGCCGCGATGAGTTATAAGGAAAACAAAATAAAGAAAAGTTTTTTTGGCATTATTCTTGAATAACAAACGTCTGAGCGATGTACACTGAACATAGGAAATGCAGATTAAATTAGGGCTACTCCCTATATTCCTACTACATTCCTGACAGAAAAAAAATCTAGGTATTTGTTTACAGAGGACAAATACCTAGATTTTTTTCTAAATTAAATATATTAATTACATTCAAAGATTAAAATATGAATATGGAGAAACAATATAATATATCCCTTGTCTCTACCTGCTTCAATCTGCAAGCTAGCTAATTATTTACTGTCAACTGAAATTCCTGAAACCTGAACCATAAACATGAGCTAGACTTAGCATGTTATTTGCATAAGCATTTTATTTGCTTCAGACGAGTCTGAAAATCCCAGCGGTTATTTGGAATCCATTACCAATAAGTATGTCATATAATTTTCCAAAAGATGTAGTTACGCATTCAATAAATCAAGCAACTTTTAGAACTGAGCATACTGTATACTGTATAAGTGCTTGTAAAGGCCTACTTGAAAAAAATATTTAGATTTTGAAATACTGCTAAAGTTAAAGCTTGGTAAATTTTTGTGTTAGTAGGTAAACGGTGTTATCTTAAACCTAGTCTTTTTACATAACAGTGCCTTTTACAATTTGGCTAGACAGACAATATTTAGTGACTTAACAAAGTGGCGCCGACAGTTCGAAATACTAAACACGCTCGGTTCTGTCGTGTTTTAAATTGTTTTCGCAACGGTATGGGATTTCGGGTTTTATCTCCTTAACTGTCGTTGCGGTTTATTATTTAGAGTCTTGCAATGGCAAGACAGTATAGTAAGTACGTAATTTTATCTTTTTTTTGCAGGTTAAATCTTCAATGTTAATCTATTTTAAGTATTTTCACAATACTTACGCAGGTAATATTTGTCTAAAGTAGTCTAAACTCACTATTCCCTTGGAAAATGTAATGCAATGCACGTCATATAAGAGAAGCTTGGTACTAAAGTGGTCTTACGGTAATAACCCAACATACCTACAAAGAATAATAGGATAATATTATGCCAAACGTCAACAGTGTGACGTCACTGAACCGGTACACTTCAATACCGACTAGATGTTTACGCATAAGCTTTCGCATAAGCCTTCTTGGGGTAAACACTACAAAAGCATCCTCAAAGATATCATGAGTCACGAAATGTATTTATAACTAGGTGCACCCACGGTTTTGCCTGCGTATAAACTGTATATTTATTAATTAGGTACATAAGTTATTATGAACCGATGACAACAGCGTATGGCTAAACACAATATGAACAATAAATACATTGTCATTTATAATTGAGGAATAAACCATAACGCTTATAAATAGACTAAATATAGATATCTTCCTTTAAAAATCTTGTTTATGGATACGTCGCCTCCAGTCACAAATATTTAGAAATTGACTGAAACAGCTGTTTCGCAGTTCCGAAATTATAGATTGCAAGTTCAAAACTAGAGCCAAGATTCTACGCATTTCTGATTCAAAGAAAAAAAGTGTTTTCTGTTCCGAAGTTTATGACGATTCAAACAACAAGCACAGGTATCGTCCTGTCAAACACGTAATTTACATCTGGAGAGATGGTTCTATTCTTAAACCTAGCGTAATAAATGAGGGTATTATAGCAACACAGGCTCCAACGTAAATATTATGATTTCAAAACATTCAACACATTGTTTAGGTTCCCGAGGCAATAATGTTAGAGCTTGCCTACTTTTGTTTGCTGTTTCAGAAGTACCATTGCGATAATAAATCTGTAAGAAAATGGTAAGGCATTATTCAGTCCGTTCACCAATGTGAAGTTTTATTAGATCCATAAAAAAGGTACAATGAAAACCACAAAAAGAGATTTCCCGTACCGGGAATCGAACCCGAGCCTCCTGGGTGAAAGCCAGGTATCCTAGCCACTAGACCATACGGGAGTTACTGAGTAAGTTAAAATTACAGATTATAAATCAAAACTAATACAACATGTAGAGCTACTATATTCGTAATTGTCATGTATATTATTGTCAAATATTTTAATTACCTTTTGAAACGAATTTAACAGAAAAGAATGCAGTTTATAACTGCGACTAAAATATAAAAAAATAGATAAATGACATAAATAGATTGTTTATTAACATTTTAGAGGTACATACTTTTGAATCAGTTACTTATTTTTTGTGTTTAATTTGAAAAAATTATTAAAAAAATCTATTGTAAATGAGACCAATGACATCTGTTGGCGAGAGAAGGAACTACATTGCAGTCATGTTAGTACCTCATTATTTTGCTAAAGTAGTTATGCTATCCGACGGTAGATGGCAGTAAAGTAATACAACCGTTGGCAGGAAATAAAAACAGATGGCAATCATGAAGGATGATGGAGACGCCAATTTATTTTTATTTAATAACCTTATGCTATTTGGTGACCAAAGCACATAGCTAACCTACTAACGGTTATGCCTGAACTATTGGGTGTGAGCTCCTCGCTGCATTATTACTCTACCTAAAGTCTGGACCTATTAATCTCATCCTCTATGAAGGTACCCATGTATCACATCATAACAAATCTAAGTCGACAATACGTTGGCAATCCCTAGTATTAGGTATCTTAAATAATTTTACCGTAAGCAACGCTGACCACTTTCTATGAAATAAATAAGTAGCTGTTAGTCGATCTACAGAATCAAAAAAAATACAAACGCTCTCAAAACCTATCCAATTATTTACTAAGCTTTAAAAAAGGCAATAATATCGAATTCGTCGTATATTGTACCTACTCCAATAACTAGTATGCATATACGGAAAGGCCTTACAGTAAGGTGGTGCTATGCATCTCAATATGTATTATTTTAATTTGGTTGACGAAATGACTCATCAATCGATTCTATTATAAAACAACAAAGCATTGATCTATGCAATCTTTGAATCCTAAGTGAGTACCTATGTGTCATTTGAAACAATGTAAATCCAGTCGGTGGAAGTCCAGTGATCACTTGACCGCCGGATGTAAGTAGGTATTTGTCAGTCAGAAGAATGAGAAAATTCCGTATCATGTACACTATATTTAGACTTCTTTGTTAACCCTTAAATTTGATAGCTTAGCCATAATGAGACACCTAAGCTTTACCAATTAGGTTTAATGTTTTAACTTATTTGGAGCGGTTCCCTGAAACCAATCAACCATTCATCGCTTTCGATCACGATAAGTTGAAAATATAAAAAAAAAAATTACAAATTTTCGAGACCGATCGATCATGACTTCCATATGGAAATAAATAATATATGTAGTATAATTAATACTACATTGAATCATTAGTCATTCATACATTGTGGCCTATGGTCTATATTGATATTGAGAGGTATGGAATAGAGAGGTACATAGATATATCACATTAATACTACAGTGAATGATCACAAAATGAGTCATTTACGGAGATACATTTAATAGTAATTTTATTATTATTTTGCAATGAGCTTTTGAGTCACCGTGTCAGTACAAAAGGTACCTTCATAGGTTTGCGCACTATGGTCCCTAGTTCTGTGATGATTGTACGATGTATACCTATATATATGGATGTATTATCAATAGAATAACCGCATTCTGGAATGCTTTGATTAAACTTTTTTAACCCCTTCAGACCTGAATTTATATATAGTGCGAATAAAAAATATTTTTAAGGTTTTTCTGTGAGTTAGGGGTGTAGTTAAGGGATTTTTGTATAAATATGCGACTTATTGTTGTTATATTTTTGGAAATATTAATGTCCACTTGAGTGGACATCGGGTTCAAAGTGTTGCATTAATACGTATTAAATTAATAAATAATTTGTACTATTATTTGATATAACCAAGCAAAACTACTGATATAATATTAGCATAATGGCTTATTTTATTTTTTACTGTTAGGATTGTTCGTGTTTTTGATAAAATTTTCGAAATGGAATTTCGCTCACTAATAAGATATAAGATATATTTCACATTTCAGGCAGTAAACAGGCGTCTTTCCTTTACATCCTCAATTTTTAAATCTTGCAGCATCTTTCTTTTGATCATATTCTGGCATCTTCATGGTCGACAGTTCCATACTGAATTTTGCTGGTCTTATTTCAGTTCTGAAATGGTGTCGTTTTGGTGTAATTGGTAAATTTACTTGACATCTGCCACCGGTTGCAGGCAGTCTTCTTTTTCTGCTAGGAATTGGATGCCCAATTTTCATTAGAGCTTCTGCAACATGCTACCAGATCTAGAACGTCTGTAGGTACTCGGTATAGTACAGGTTTTGCAATATTCTCGCCAGCTATTGGTTAGTTCTAGGTCAATGGCGTGAAATAACATACGCAATTTCCATTTTTGGATCTAATCAAGATACTATACAAACTAATCAGATGATCAGTTTTATCAACACCACCCATACCATTTTTTTTATACCGCAAGGGTGAAACACAGGCATACGGTCCCACCTGATGGGAAGCGGTTACCGTAGCCTATTGGCGCTTGTAACAACAGAGGCGTCACTCACGTGTTGCCGACCCTGTAAAAAAGGGAGCAACTGTATAGGCAGTGAAAGGGACAAAGTGTAATGTACTTTTCGTCGAAGGGCTAAACAGGTATCACTCCTGCATACCCCTACGATGCTATTCCATCCCTGGTCCCCCCACTGACGTAGCGCCTCCTCATGGAGCTCTGGCTACCTTACTCACTGCAAAAACACAACACTAAAAGTAGTGTTATTTGGCTGCGATCTTCTGTACGACCACCATTCAGTCCAGTACCAGCCTGGGTTATTCCTCTTCATCTTTACCTTCTTCCCTTGAAAGTGATTAGCTAACACTCTTTCGGTTGATAGTTTTATATTTCTACCCACACAATAATTCACTAACTGGTAATTTATACTTTTTTCTGAAAATTAATAACTGGTATTGCCTATACAATTTTATCGCCGAGATCCGATATTGTTCCGTTTTCAAAAATTTAGTCAATCATTTATATTATGGCCTTTGGACAGATCAAAACCTAATATAATTCAATACAAAATCTTACTGTAAATACGACTTTTATACGATGGTTGTGACCCAATGTCCACTGAAATGGACATGGCTTTATCTGCAATTTTTTATGATAACAACTTCATAATTAGTATTTTTTGTAAATGAACAGTGTAGCAAATATGGCCACTATCCAGAATAAAAAATATCTAAACAATCGATTTAGTCATTATAGAGTAAATAAAACTAAAGACTAAGTTTATTTGTGCGTATCCATGGCAAACGTCTACACTTGACTAATGATTCCATCCTACCCACAAATAATCCGATTCTGTTTTGTTTATTATAAAGTTTCTAGGTAAGTAGCCGATAGAGAAAAATATTTACACTATCATTTATATTATCCTATTTCTTATTACACGCAAAAATAAAGCGTGTCCATTGAAATGGACGCCGGGTCCGAAGGGGTTAATTCTTTCTACATTTTCGGTTACTTAGTTACGAACAAAAACAGAGGCTTGTCATTATATTCATAGCGTTCCATTTGTGGGTGTAACATGAAGAATTTATTTGACACCAACATAATGAAACATGCATGTCATTAGATAAGTATACTGACCTGCCAAAAATAATAAGTATCGTAATAGCATTCGTTGCATATAATCCAATCATTTGGTATTTTTACCTGGAAAGTTTTCCGGGAGTTTTGAAATTTGGCAATTTTATAGATTTTGGTATGCTCTTGCCAAATTTCAACTTTGCCACCTCGTATGGCTGCCGCTCGCGCCGCCATATTGAAAAAATGGCGCCCAAAAGCAGTTTTTTGATAATAACTCCTTTCTGGCGCATTTTACAGGAAAAACATATTTATTCAAAAAAAAAGTAGAGAAAATTTCCTACAATTTATGTCTAACATTTTCTTTCCTAAACTCAATAGTTTTGGCGTACGAGCACCGTAAACCATTATACATCCACACCAACGTGTAATATTTACTTTAAACTCATAACGTGATTTGTAAATTATACGAAGGTTAAATATTGTTCCATAGAATGAAAACATAGCTAACTACTAGTCTACCATGTCTAGCTAGTCTGTTATGTCTCCGCAGGTATAAAGGAATAGGACCACTTCTGTGGAACATCGGCTTCGACTGGCTGTTGCGCGGGACCCTCCTCCGTGACACGAGTGTCATCTGCTACGCGGATGACACTCTTCTCACCGCCCGAGGGGGGGATTTCAGGGAGGCGGCCAATTTGGCCTCGGCGGGCGGATCCCTGGTCGCAGGAAGGATCCGCCGCCTGGGATTGGGGGTTGCGCTGCACAAGACCGAGGCCGTGTTTTTCCACGGTCCTCGGCAGCGCATCCCACCCGAAGGCCACATCACCGTGGCCCCCCCCCGGGCGGTGAGAAGAGTGTCACGGAGGAGGGTCCCGCGCAACAGCCAGTCGAAGCCGATGTTCCACAGAAGTGGTCCTATTCCTTTATACCTGCGGGGACATAACAGACTAGCTAGACATGGTAGACTAGTAGTTAGCTATGTTTTCATTCTATGGAACAATATTTAACCTTCGTATAATTTACAAATCACGTTATGAGTTTAAAGTAAATATTACACGTTGGTGTGGATGTATAATGGTTTACGGTGCTCGTACGCCAAAACTATTGAGTTTAGGAAAGAAAATGTTAGACATAAATTGTAGGAAATTTTCTCTACTTTTTTTTTGAATAAATATGTTTTTCCTGTAAAATGCGCCAGAAAGGAGTTATTATCAAAAAACTGCTTTTGGGCGCCATTTTTTCAATATGGCGGCCCGAGCGGCAGCCATACGAGGTGGCAAAGTTGAAATTTGGCAAGAGCATACCAAAATCTATAAAATTGCCAAATTTCAAAACTCCCGGAAAACTTTCCAGGTAACCTCTATTTTCTCGACCAAATTACTGTACTAATATTACAAAGCGCTATTGTTTTAGTCAACTTATTATTTAGATACGTTTTATGATAAATGTATTAAATTAAGCCACAGTCGGGCGAGGTTCTATAGAAGGTAAGCAGAAGCAGGTAGTTATATAAAATCCTAATTTCTCATAGATATGGTATCTACGGTAGTTTGTAATTATATCGTGCTTATCGTTGATAAAGTACCCCAAACCATATAAGTATTAGTTTTTGTTTTATTATAATTAGGTACCTACTTATATTCCTATTAAATTATGTTGGTGTTACATCTCTAGAGAAAACAATCTTGCTACTCAGTTTATCATCTCTGAAATCATTGATTCTGAAAGGAACCATTTTATATTATGTAATTTGAATGCATAAAATACATTTCATTTTATTCAGTCGAATTTTAAAGTTATTTTTCTGGGTCGTAGCTATTTTTTTATTTATTTTACTTTGAGATTGTTTTGAATATTAACAATCACAAAGTAAATCTATGTTTTATCAACTAAAGATTTGGGTCCTCGGTTCACATAAAAGCTTTTACAGAATTACAAAAGTATACCTAATGTGAAGTAAAATAACTATATTGTTATTTGTTAAACATAAGTATGCCGCCCCCATAGCGCCGCCGCAAGGAATATTTATTGTATTTATTGAATTAGAATACTTACTAAGTAAATCTGTTACCTACTCCGCTATGGAATTCAAACATACAATGTAAACAAGTGATACATTTATCTACTATTTAAACGAATAAACAAAGAAAATTTAACTTTAATAGTAGGTACCTACTTACCGCTCAAATACTTAATATCTAATCTCATCGACGTATACTCTAGCGACTAATCTCAGATAGAAACGTAGTAGGTACTAATACTGAACTGAGTCCTGTACCATAACTAACAAATGCCACTAGCTTCTGCCCCGCGGTTTCACCCGTGTTCCCGGGGATATTCAACTTTCCCAAGATAAAAAGTTGCCTATGTGTTTCATATCCAGAGTGTCAGCTAACACCATACCAAATTTTATTAAAATCGCTCCAACCAAATTTTATTAAAATCGCTCCAACCGTTTAGACGTGAAGATGTAAGAAACATACACACTCACAAATTTTCGCATTTATATTAGTATAGTAGGATTGTTTTTATACATACTGTAAAATTCATCGAATTACGTCGGTACACGAATGCTTATATTGCTGCGATATAACTACTCTAAGAGTTCCGGTTAAGTTGCGTACTACATATTAGGCCTACTACTGACCATAGGTACCTACATAGGTATTTAAGTTAATAGAATTCACCCAAAGTAATAGAAATTACTTTACTCAGTCTGTTAAGTTGTCTAATTGGATAATGACAAATACCTAAGCAAATCTATACTAATATTACGAGTATAAAGTCGTAACGTATTTTATCAATATAGGTATTCCCACGGGAACGGGAACTATGCGGGTGAAATCGCGCATAGGCAGCTAGTTATATTATAATCTGCTGACCAGACCAGTCGTCAAAATCCTAAAGAAAAAACATTTCCTAATTTTAAGTTACCGATACCTAAATATTATAATAATAATCTTATTCAGGCTATTACGAACGTCCAAATTATTGAAATTACTATTTCTGACCTGCGGTTTCACCAACGTTAAAAGGTTAGGTTTCAAAAACAGTGATACGTTTTCTAAAGGTATCTACCTAGATTGATATCACTATTCGGATAATTTGAAATTAACTATAAGCACTCCGAATTTATTTATTGTATTTTCTTCTTTATTTACAAAATAAAATAGATCTCATATGGTTGTAGTATAAATAAACGATTTGGGCAAAGTAAAGCACAGATTTTTTTATAAAAAATATTCAAAATAATTTTAGATAAAATAAAATATATTAATTATTAATATAACTTTTTAAACATAGGATATTGATCGGAATACATCTATAGGTAGGTACCATGATAAAGGTGCAATTTAATTTCTATGCATATTTGCCTCTATTGAGGGAACCCTTTATTACAGTCAACGGCCCAGACTACCGGACCCTCCGTCTGCTTGGGGTGGAATTCGTGACCTTGACGCACCCTTAGTCAAATTGTATTGTAACTCTACCTACTTACATATAGTATACGGGTAGAGACATTTCGCATCATGCTACATTGTATTTATTTCTACAAAGATTATTTTTATTTATAAACAAATTTGAACGGAGGGTCCGATTGTTTTATTTGCGTGTGGTGGCTGCAGTGACGTTATGGTCACGCGCGACGCGGCTCGATTCCCTGTCGTAGAGAGAAGTCGCCGCGTTAGAGTAGAGGTAGTCCGGCGTCAGTCACACCGACCGCGCCGACCGTGCCACACGCCACCGCCGCCGCCGCGCATCCACCGACGATGCTCGCCCTGGTGCTCCTCGCCGCCGTCGTCGCCGCCGCGGCCGCACAAAACGATACCCTCCCGCGGGCTCCGGCACCGCGACGTGAACAATTCCGCGTCATCTACGAATGGACCGTCATCGATTTCGAATGGGCCTCCCCGGAAGACCGAGAGGCCTACCTCAATACGAGCCGATACATACCGCAAAACGTCCTAATATCTGGCTCAAATTACTACGGCGAAAACCTGTTCTTGACGATGCCGAGGATGCTGGACGGTGTTCCCGCGACCCTCGCCACGATACCGGTGCAGCAGACCGACACGGCACCCAAGCTCAAACCGTTCCCTAGCTGGAGCGACAACGCCGTCGGGAACTGCTCGGCTTTACAATTTGTGCAGAACGTTGAAGTTGACAAAAATGGAATCATGTGGATCCTGGACAACGGTCGCGTCGGGACACTGACGCAAAATCCGGACTCAAAGTGTCCTCCTTCTCTTGTTTTCATTGACCTCAAAACCGGGAATAACGTGATGGAGCGTATTCCATTCCCGCCCGATGTAGTGAACTCGAATACTACATACTTGAACGATCTCGTAGTGGACAATCGCGATGGTGATTATGCATACATAACCGATAACAGCGCTGTCGATCCGGGAATAATAGTGTTCCGTCGTAGCGATAAAAAATCATGGAAACTGCGTGATACCAAGTCGATGACATCCGTGCCCGAAGCGACACTATTCCGCATTAACGGCACCTCAGTCACCCTGCCGGTGAATATCGACGGCATCGCCCTCGGCCCGCAGTACCGGACGGAAGATGGCAACATCGACAGAAAGGTTTATTACTGTCCTCTATCCAGTTTTCATTTGTACGCAATAAACGCATCAGTTTTACGCAATGAGTCCTTGGCTCTGCAGGGGGATGGTGCCTTGCGCCCCTATGTTACCGATTTAGGTACAAAACCCTCGCAATCTGACGGAATGAAGATGGACTCATCGGGTATGCTATTTTTCGGTCTAATAGGCAACTCGACCATTGCGGAATGGAACTCGACGGTCGATTTCCACGTCGGGCAGCGGACGATAGCCCGCGATCCAAACTACATACAGTGGGTGGACCGTTTCACTTTCGACGACCACGGAAACGTATACGTAGTAATTAACAGGTTGTACAACTTCGTTAAAAATCAGGTAGCATTGAACGAAGTGAACTACAGGATTCTGAAATCCCACACGGGGTCGAAGAGCTACGTGTTCGGCGAGGACTTGACGCCGCCGGAGCCGGAGCCGGCGCAGCAAGGCGCCGCGGCCGCGCCCACGCTGGCGGCGTCGCTGTCGCTGCTGGCGTTGGCCCACCTGCTCGCCTAGTCCTCCCTAGCTTCTCGGTCGCGTTCCACTCCCGACCCTGACCCTGAATCAGTGTTCATTATGCGACGCTCGAACTAATGCGTAAAATTACCAAATATTTAAAGTTACCTTGACCTCAGGTCGTCCAAGTGATAAATCGCATGTAGATAAAGCTTTGTTTATTTTGATAGTATGTAATTTTAGATATAACTCAGAGCAAAGTTGCATTACGTCACCTTTCCGCAAAAGGTTGTAACGTGTCGAAGACGAGTCATGTCGGAGTACCTACATACCTGTGCGAGTACGAAAGGTCGAGGGCGTGTGTTGCCAAATGCCGCGATCATCTGCGAATCAGCTCTAGAATAAACATTCCAAGAATTTCTGTTAGTTAGAGGTGCATAACGCATATATTTATTTCTAAAAACCTGTTGCATATATGATACTTACCAATAAGTTATGTAAAAATCTTACAGGCTAAGTTGTTTCCAGAATTCTGTAAGTCTGAACATCGAACCGCCAATGTAATGTATAGTATAATTACCTAGTTACACATGGGTATAACGACTTAAGTCCATTTTATTGTAAGTGTGTAATATACATAATATTGTAACTAATATTGTATGATTGCTTGTTGTATGGACGTGTAAGTGTGGCTCTTGAATAAACGTGTTTATCACATTATAGTGTTTGTGGTTTTTATTTGCATGCAAGTTCGTGCTCACTACGTTAAACAGCTAACTTTATGTCGTTCCTGGGTATCTCGTTTATATTAAGTAAGGAAATACCTACATATTGCTAACAGACGCTAAATAAAAATGTATAATAATACATTACTATTTGAATAACTAGAATACCCAGATATGTTCATTTAAATATTTTAATTCTAAATAGGTATTTTGTTTATTTGATAGACAAAGACAATACAGTATAACATGTTTACATAACAAATTATATTATCTATTATTAAGTCTGAACTATTTAGATCGTGAGAACATTTGATCGCGCTACATTTGAACATGTGCTGAAAGTGATGGTTGCAGAACTACTGGTATATGCTCTCCTCCGAATCACAGAATATTAAAGTACTATTACATAATTATATGCTAACCTAGTATGACCTAAGTATTTAGAGATCTCAAAACGACAAATACCGAAAAGAATAACAGTTCAAAAGGACAAAAAATAAGCTTAATAGTTGTCATAATTAAGTGAAATCATTATATTTTTTGTCAAATAAAAACTTGCCTCGATTAAAGTTAAAAAACTGATAGGGAGGTAATATCCTGTCCAAAGGTCCTATTTATCATACATAGAATAGTCGTAAGAAATAACCATACATAAAAAAAATAACTGCGCATCAGCAAGAAGCATTTCCTTTCTGATAATGTGAGCGACTCTAAACGAACCGTAGAAATGATAACAACTATTGTCATTCGTAAATATAGTATTGAATTAGACACAAAATTCAAATGAAAGAATGGAAACACACGCATTTTGGTATTCAATTTGATATGACATCTTACATACCATCTAGCTAGCTAAAACATAAACGCTATGTAAAGTCTTCTTATACTGCTTAAGTATGGAAAAGTTTATTACTCGCTGCATTATTATACAGTAAATCATTGGAAGTTTTAATAGATTCTAAGCGTATGCCACTACGCCCGCATTGTTCAAGATTATATACATCTTGTTTCATCCATATAATATAAGTTGACTCATGTTGGTACATAAGAAAATATCATCATCAATATAATATTCTTTAGATACGATTCAGCTACGGATGTGCTCATTTGACAAAATCTTTAAGTCAAGTCTTCCCAAACGTAAACTAAGAACTGGTAATAACATATACCCAACGGCAGAAACACAAGATTTCTCTCATTGACACTTTCATTTTCATCACTCATACATTTATTGATGGATCAATATCTATCAATAAACATTACACGCGAAGAGTTTATGCAAAACACTTAACTCGTATTTTGTTATGTTAATGTACTTAATGTCGACAATGAACAAGGTAGGCTGCATAGGTGAGGTCTCATTTATATATTTTACCAAAGCAAATAAACACGTTGACCCCCACAATGTTGTTAGTGGTTAGCGTTGTAAAACATGTAACAAGATGATTTTGTAGTGGTCACAGCTTAAGACGCCTTTATTTATATGTATTATAAAATGTTACATTTTGTTTGTTGAACCTATAAATCCATCTCTGAAAATATAGAATTAAAAGAGTTGTAAAACAACTGGTAAATTAAGTTTCTACACACAGCAGAAGACACTTGCAGAACACTTTAAAATTTTACGAACCAGTTTATATTAAATTGTTATCAACTCGCCAAAACAAATTATTTCTGCTATTTGTACAGATAAGGTGGATAGGTAATTGGTGCCGTAGAACATTGAACTTAGAATCAAGTTTCAAGACCAAATTGACGAGTGTCAAGTGAATTAAAACCAAATTAAAACAGGTTTAATTGATCGTTCCGGAACTGCGTGCCTGATTTTCACCGAACATTTTTTGTGGACCTTGATTAGAGAGGATTAACATAGAAAGTAATTGCATATGTTCAATGAAAGTTTCATTGGAATATTTAAAGTAAACCGGTAAGTTGGAAGTGGTTTGGATTTCTGCGACGTGATAACACAAAATGATGTGCGACAAAAATAAAAGTTACTTAGTTTTACCAAAAGTATGTAACGAATATGAAGCATGAGAATGTTATGGGTTCATATTTAACAGCAAACTTGGTAAGGAAACTTAAAATTATAGGCAAATGGATAGAATTGTTACCTGTAATAAAAAAAATGCATTTCCTGGTCGTTTCTAGGTCGGCAATACACTACAAAGGGTCATCCCAAGGCAATTTCCCTGTGTTATATTTATCAACGCAAAATCTTCCTCCTAGACACCAATTATGATTTCTGATATAAGTGTCGCAAGTTGTCTATGAAACTGAATTAATTGAGGTCTTTAGAGTTTTTTTTATTAATCTCTATTCCACTAACCAACGTTCCATCAGCAGTTTGAGACATGTAATTTGTCATGAAGCCTTTTATTATTGAATCTAGATCCACCCAATATGACACATGTTAATATCTATTTAGGTTTAAAGTTATAGAACATCTGTGAGACAAGGGTCGCAGCTGTTATCATAATACTAACAACTTCGGCACAGATATAGAACATGCTTGACATACAAATTTTATTAAATCCTTTGAATACTTACGAATAACTCAAAAAAATAATTAAAAAGAGTACTAGTCTAGTCTGTTATTTGTGCGGCATTAGGTTTATTTTTACATAATTAGTAAATGTAAATGCAATAAACATTCCAATCAATAAATTGAAATGCGCATTTAACGCCTCAACGATACTTTAATCTAAACTTGTTTTAATAATAAACAACCATTAGTACCTAATTGACAATGAAACAACAATTACATCATCATGCGTTAATATTAGTCAATGACAAAGTTATATAAAAGCACAACCTACTTATCTTTGTAATTTCTATGATAAAGGTAGGTAGGAAAGACGAGACGAAAAGGGAGATGTTATATGTATTATATTTATATCCATATATGCTTAAAAATATTCAAGCATCTTATGTAGCATATTATTTTTCCAAGATTCTCTTATTTTAAACCAGTTAAAATTCCTGTTAGCGCTCATATAGGTATATCTGTTGTATTTGAAATAAAGTTTAAAGACTAAAAAAAACGTATTTTTATTTTTTTGCTACTAACTTGCAAATTGAAACTAACTTGTAATCGTGGTTGGTCTCGACTCATCCTATACTACAAAAATCACGAAGCAAACTAATCTAAACTTCACTTACATTGTCTTTATCTGGGTAATAGTTGTGCTGGAAGTTCACCGACCAAGTAATTGTACTTTTTAATTAAATTATGAACAATTACTTAATACTATTTAGATAATTATAAAATAGTTTTATACTCAAGAATACGTTATAGATTAGGTATCAACTCTTATTTATGTAGTAGTAAATCATGCAGCTGTAACTATAACATAGAATAACTTTTGTATTATGTGTCTATTTTACACAAATTGTACCTACCTATACTTTACTTATTCAACACCTTTGTACCTACCTACAAAACAAGATATCACCTATTGAGATGGCTTTAATATTCTAAGTATTTTTTGAGTATCATAAGTATATAAACTCCGCAGTAATATTACAATCGTTTAACCATCAATATGAATATCATTTTCATATATTAACCTCGAGATGTATTATCATGTAATTTTCTAGACTAGGCCAATCAACGACCTACCATTTATTACTAGCACTTAAATATAAATTTGCTTATCCCATATCAATGTACTAAAACAAAGGGTGTCGGTCCTTGCAAAAAAATATCCTCAGATGTATTGCGATAAAAAGTTATAATACACAAATTACTAAAATAATTAGTAGCCCTTACAATAATAAGACAACACGTGCTTAAAACTAACTAAATTGTTATGCATCAGATTCTCTAAGCTCATGAATAAATGGTAAATACCTACATATAGGTACATATTCCAGATATCATCAATCAGAGTGACGTTCTTCCATGTCGAAGGTCAAATGGATTATGGCTTTAGATCATGACAATTGATCGCCATTTGTTTTTATTGACAAAACCCATACCGTGACTGTTTATATATAAATATACATACTTAGTTCATGAATTATTTATCACCAATTCACTGCCTTGAACATGAACGCTGTTACGTCACTTTTGTATAAAGATTTAAACTTGATATTATATGTGTCTTGTATTAATAGTGGCTTGCAAATTTAATTTACGAAGGGAATATAAAATAAATAATGTATTGAGTTACTACTGCTCTATCTACGTCAAAGTCGAGATGAATCAATAGTTAACAACTCTTAACTTACTGCATAATTTTATGTCTAACAGTTAAGGACCAACATGCTAATTAATACTGCCTCCTATTAAAACAGAAATATAAATAAAATTCGGTGCATCTGTTTCGGAACGACATTGTTATGTCGCAGACAAATAAAATAAACTTATAACACAGTAGGACAAAGCGGTAAGTTCAAAGATATAAAACTACAAGACGAAAAAAGATATACAGATGTGAACGACAGTTACTAAGTATACCTACTTATCTTCATTTTAAAATGTTGTTTACATCTTCTAGCTGCGATTGTGCCAGTGTGTTGATATGTTTGATCTAAATGTTTGTTTATCATAATTATATCTACACAATAGAATTCAAGTCATCTTGTTCTCATTGTTTTGCTCGAACACTATGCTGTTACCCCGCGGTTTCACTTGTGTTCCCCGCAAGCTTAAAATGAATTTTATGTATGAAAAGTGTGCTCGGACAGCCCAAAAGCTATATTTATCTAAATATGTTAAGCAATTGAGTCAACATGATTATATATAAGAGGTAATCTTAGACCAGAGCAAATACAATGTTTAGCACTTGAAATTTAGTCGAGTGAGTAATGACGTCACACACGAAGTTCAGGTTCTTGGGAGTCGAGGAAAGTGCTAACTACCATCAGTGGAAAAGTTTAACAAGCCTATACTTTTTTTTGCTAATCACTACTTATTGGTTAATCCTTTGTTTCGTTTCGATAGCGAACAAAAACATTTTGTTTTTAGATCCGTCGCGCCGATTCGAAGGTCACTGGACGCCATCTCCGCTTAGACCTTCATAGCTTAATTAAATTGTATTCTTTGTTTATCTACATTTCCTTATGAATTACTAGTACCAAAAGCTGATAATCAACGTCCAACTCAATAAACCTTGGATAATTTATTGCGTTGATAGTCTTTCTCTTTAAATGCGGATATTTCGCTAAACACCAGAATTCTTAAGCGTCATTTACTTAATAGACTTTATAAAGAATTTTAGTACAGGTGCCAACCCTAACTGCTAACACCATGCTCGAGATTCATATAATCAATTTGCTAGAGTAATCAGACCGCCTAATTACAATAATTGTCAATGACCTCTTTTAATTATTTGACAATGGAAAAATAGCGTGAAATATATTTATTTATACTGTATCATGTGCCCTAAGAATAGCCCCTGAACCAGTCTTCAATGAAGCTTTAGGTAGGCTTTATTAAAATAGGTACTCTAGGACCGAGGTAGAACTTTATGGGAGTGACCGCTTATTTTTTAAATCATATTATGAATTGAATCCAATATAATAGAGAAACCACGCAGTCAGCTCTGCTTTTAACATTCAATTTCACACTACGTTGTTACAATCAATAAATTAAATGTTATACTCCAATGAGTAGCTCTACAAAAAGTACTAAGCTTGTGAAAACCATTGTATTGTGTCAATGCCATTTGAACTATTATAGTTTTTGTCGTGATAAATATAATTATGATAGACGCCTCTATGTGGCCCTGAATAAGTTGTAAGGACAAGGGGAAATTATTACTTTTTCCTTCAATTACCTAAGTACTGAACAGAAACCTTACTATTGAAAATGTCTTAATTTACATAACAATTGGTTTCTACCTTCGTAGACCTTCGTAGAGCTATGTGAGTCGTAGTCTTATGTTCTCCATTCGTAGACCGACACTGTAGTCCTTCACATGCACTCCTGCTTTCGTAGCACAAGTCGTAGCTATACGAGTAAATTCGTAGTTCCACATTTTCGTTCATTCATACATATAAATGAGACACTGGTACCTAATAGGTATATGCTCCACATTGTATATTCATATCATTTTAATAAAGCAATTTTTTATGCAAATACTTAATGCTCAGCTCTCTATGTTAATTAGTATACTATATCATAAGACTGAGGCGGAGGGTTTAATACAGACTATTAAATTAAAGCAGTTGCAACAGCAATTTTTGGTTTGTATATTTATTAAAATTTCACACAGCTTTAGAAAGCATAAAAATGGTCTTTAGTAATCTTGTGTGTAATCCTTTGAGAAAAATTAAGAATACCATAATAATTACTCAACTTTACATATCCATAAAACACAGATATGCTACCTTAACTAATTAGAAATTTTAAATTACGTTACGTACATACAGTACATACATACATAGTTATATGTATATACTGTATTGTCTAGTTATGTTAAGTTAAAGCAACTAGGTAATGCAACCATATCGATGTAAGCTCAGCTCCAAAAATGCATGAAAACGAGGTAGCGCAATAACCAGATGATGCGTAGCGTAGCGCATGCGATATGGATAGTTATGCGGTGGATTCATCAGAGTACGTATACATAGCGTATTTGATGGATTTTGACACTAAATTACTTATTTCACTTAATATCATAAAGACAAAAGTTAAGATTATAAGACGTTTTAATCGATATATAGAAAAATATAGTTTACTTTCTCTGTACATAGCATAGCATACAAATCGCTGTGATAACCTTATAGTACTTATATCTGCACATTTTCACATCAAACTCCAACATGTACGATACAACTGAAAATTAAAAACAAACAAGCAGTTATTTGGCAATAAAATGCGTTTTAAAATTGCATTGATAACGCATCATCCGTTTGAGGCGCCACACAAAATATAATGTTACACCGGACGTGTTCCACGGTTCCACCTCACTGGCGGTATATAAAAGTGCAATCAACGAGTTAGTGAACTTCCTGGGCCTTCTGCCTCCACTCCATAATGGAAAACTATATTCCTACTATTAGAAACCTTACTTTCCACCAGTGGCGTAGCGTGCCACGACGAGGCCCCGTATAAATAATTAGTTGGGGGCCCTTATGAAGAGTAAAGATTTCTCACACGGGGCCCCAGTGGCCCGTATAATTGATACGTCAGATACGGCGGTAGCTACGCCCCTGCTTTCCACTGAAATTAATCATCTATTGCGTCGCAATTATAATTTGGGGGTAAAATAAGTGTGAAACTAACATTTGGATGCCAATAAGCACCGTACCTGCTTTGATATTTACCGATAAAGTATCCAACGTCTAAAACCGATCGCTCTGAAGAAAGTAACTTAAGAATTGACCCCAGGGGCAAACAAAAGAAATCTTGCACCTTTTTGAAATACGAAGTCGCCGACTAGAAAACGTTTGAATCGTTCAAATTAATCGATTTGTAACCGACAGTCGATTACATAACATCGAAGCAAAATATTCGAAATACTTTATTGCCTAACGCATGGCCGTTGAACCATAGAAGCCGTTGCGCCGTTACTATGAAATTGTTATTGTCTGTTACTAAATGATAATGTACGATACTGATTTTTATTTCTTGTTTCCTCGATTATACTAAAGATTTTATCATTCAATATACCGTATTTTTATAAAACAAGATGTAAATTTATTGGTCCATCCAGTTGGATAATTGAACTCTGAAATAAGTGAACAAAATAAATTAAATTTACAGTGATGTTTTTTTAATCAAATTCTACTTTTTGAATACATAAGGAAACTTATGCCATAAGTAAGTAGATACATTAGAAATTAAATAAAATCAAATTTATTTTGTCTTTGTAAATGAGTAACAGTTGACTCTATGACTAATTTTAGTATCAAATAGCTCGTAGTGTTTCTAAATAATGGAAGACTTTATAATTTAATTAGGTACCTAAGTACTTCGCTTAGCAACTACAGCGAAAGTCTTAGCTTAAACTGGTGCTATTTTTGCATATTGGCGAATATTATTTTAAATAGGCAACCACAACGAAAATGTACAATAGAATTATTAAAATTGTTGTTACCTTTTATGCCCTTGAACCAACCAACCACGGTTGGTTGAATGTCAAATAAATAATAAAATAGTACTTTGTCATCTTAAAGTAAATACTTAAGTAGTCAACGTTAACTAAGAATATTTAAGCCCCAGATAAAGTTGTCATCATCATTAAATTATACTGTGAAATTACTCACACTCTTAAATCCTTTAATATTTAGACTAAATGAGTGATGATGATTTAACAATCATCTACTACTGTACGTACAAAAATCTTAAACGTTTAATTATAGTATGACAAGTATATTTTTTCATTGAACCTTACCAAAACATTGTATTATTTCTATGCTATTTTGGGTTCATTAGTACAATGATTGCTTCAAATTCACGTAGCAATATGAAAATGAAATAAAAGTATAGTTACACAAAGTAAAATAAACTCTTTCTTTGCATCCACTTACGTATTGTTCTAACACATTGCGTGACTACTTTCAGCAGTAAATAAACGCGCTATTATGTTAAGCCCAAGGTTAATTAAAGCGATTTTCATTCTTATTTCTTTTGCATTAAGAATCATATTCAAACAGACATTGATATCCGTTGATCGTACGTACACCATAAACAGCTATTTACTTGCTTTATTTCTACGACAAAGCCTTTCTATCGAAATAACAGGTATTTGACCCTGTGAAATTGGTCGTCAAAACGTAAAATTATTTTTATGTAATGTAGTTATAAAAGTTAATTTTACCTTGCTTTTTATATTGATGAAAATGAAAAGTGAAAACTTACTTAGGAACGAACGACTGAGATTTTCGTTGAGTTTACTGAATATGTGACGTTTCGTTTCAAAGTATTTCTAAGGTCAAAAGAATAATTTAGTGCACATATTAGAACATTATGTTTTTCATCCACAGCAAGGACTCAAATTATGTATGTAATAAAGAGCCTTGAAGTTACATTGACATTCTTTATCAAGCAAACTCCGCATGAGTAAGGAATTAGCAAATTGAGTAACGTCACGATTGATGATGGAGACACGCCATTCTTGGCGTGACGTTAAGGGAAATCGATAAATAAGTATGTGCATTGGGTACGTGTACCCACGAAATATGTACCAAATACCTACAATTTCTGGGACATTCTTCGTGGCAAACTAAGCAGAACATAGCAATGTACTATGGGTAACTGATATACTTACTGAGTATCAACGTTTGAATTGTTATTAAGTAGTTATTTACTTTTTATTTTCATTACCGGATGCAATTAAGGAGTATTTGTCCAGTGGGAAATTGAACTGTGCGGTAAAACAGTAATATATCTACCTACACGTATTTCCTAATTAAACTATGAAGTAAAACAGTCAGGTTCTGCGTCTTATTTCTATGGACAAAACTAGCAAGATTTTGCTTACTTACTCTCATTATGTTAATAGAATTACATCTTGAAATATCGACGTTTATGTGAGATCAAAAAGATCCACGTTTATGACGCATTTGTGTATTAGCACCAACGCTATTTTATCTGTTTGTACCCATTATACTTAACAAGATAGATAGGTACTACTTCACAGCATCAGCACGTGCACGTTAAAATCAATTATGATACCTAACTACAATATATTTACCATTAGTAAGTTACTAACCTGGTTTTGTTCTCTAATTTTATTCGTACCAAATTGGAAGAGGGTGCACAGGTTGATGTGGTCTACACTGATTTTGAAAAAGCATTCGATCGTGTAGACCACGTCATCCTTTTGTCTAAATTGCAACTTTTAGGAATACATGGCGATCTCCTACGTTGGGTTGAATCCTACTTGTCAAATAGGTCGCAAGCGGTAGTGATTGGTGGTTATAGATCTGACTATGTAAATGTATCCTCAGGCGTTCCACAAGGCTCGCATTTGGGACCTCTTTTTTATGACGCTTTTCTCTATGACGTATATAGCTGCATGCTATACTCCAAATTTTTAATGTACGCGGACGATACCAAAATATATCTAGATTATAAAATTTCCACCGATGCCTATAAGTTGCAAGAAGACTTGAATCGTTTAGCAGAGTATTACGAACAGAACAAAATTTCAGTAAATACAAAAAAGTGTCAAGTTATATCATTCACACGTCGAAGGTCCCCCGTAATTTACCCATACACTATTAATAATGTGTCTATTGAGAGAGTCAATCTTATTCGTGATCTAGGAGTGTATCTGGACGGAAAATTTCAACTTGACCACCATATTGACTTAATCGTCAGTAAAGTGAATAAATTTTTAGGTTTCGTGATGCGAACCTGTACAAGATTTACTAATGCCCAATGTATTAAAGCCATTTATTTTGCATATGTACGGAGTATATTAGAGTACGGAAGTGTAATCTGGACACCTTATTATGAGACATATAAACAACGACTAGAGGGCGTTCAAAAGCGATTCGTCAATTTTCTGAATTTTAGAACGCGTACCTCCTCCTCGTCCTACGCAGAAGGTTGCCAGAAACATAATATCCTCCCTCTAGAAACAAGACGCGTATTACTGGACATGACGTTTCTATATGATATTATTAATTCCCGTCTAGACTGCCCGGATCTCGTTGGGCTCATAGCGTTTAGTATACCACACCGCCGCACACGTCACACTACCTCTAGACTACTCAGCATACCCCCACATCGAACTAATTACGGTAAAAACGATACTATCACCCGGCTATCTCAAACATATAATGATTCATTTTCCGAACTTGACCCATTCATATTATCAAAACCAAAATTCCGGGCAGAACTTATTAGAACATTACTTGGCACTTAACTTAATTAATACCAAACTGATTGTAAACATGCAACAGGAACGTGCATTCTGCACAGAATTATATTTCACTTTGCACAAGGTTATAGAATAATATTATTGATATTATGTTAGTATATACAAATAATAATAATATGTATGTAATTTGAACGAAACGAGAAACATGTATATTTTTCTATTGTTTAACGACTACTAACACTTTTTTTTTAAATTAATCCGTGGAAATCTCTCATTGGCTAAACAATTTGTCAAACATTTATTTAATACTGTTCATTATTGTAATAAGCTGTTGATTTCCCAAATAAATAAATAAATAAATAAATAAAAATGAATATGTCACAATCATAATTTACTCATTGAATATGATATTTTTTATTGAATGCTATTTGAAAAGCTATTGTTTTTCCTAGACAGATAGTTTGTCGTCAAGAAATTATTCTAATAACCGAAATGTCAACCATCGCACTGTCTATGCTAAACGCTAAATGAGCAGTCTGTCTGGTTCATAATATTGGGAATCGGAACCGTGAAGCGTGACTCCAGCCATGACAACTGCTCTTTACACCAATATAACAGAATAAAAAAATGTGACCTCATCGTTCGTCAAAACATTGATAGTGTGAGCAAAATAGGGTTACAAAGAGCTCTTGTTATAAGAACTTACTTTATGGTTCCGTACAAAAATCTTTAAATAAACCGTATGTTTTAAATAAGACTCACTGGTGTCTGTCACCGTTGTTTATCTAAGCATTCTATATATTTCAACAGCATGAAAGTTGCCTGAAAAATGAAAATACATTAATGAAAATATTGTATTCTTTATAGGAAATATAGAGTTTAATAATATCAAATATATTTAACAAATAATTTTGGTATGAAACAAAATATTTCTGTTTCATAAAGTAACTCATAAGATATCTGTGCTTTAAAGTTACCTTCATGAAATTGATAATTAATATCAGGCTTAACTAATTAGTCATTACAACAACAAGTTACACATGAGTCATCACAGTGCTATAAAGTAAAACCTATGTAAGTAGGTAAACTGTTTTGTGGATGGGTCATTCGTAATTCGTAATATTTGCTCAGATGTTCTATTAATATGACAAAGACACCTACATACTTAGGTATGTTAAATTTATTTAAAAAATATTTCTGGTAGATAAAATAATTGTATGCCTAGATAATAATAATAAAATTAATTTTTTATGTAATACACTTCTCAATAATATTTTACCTGCTAAAAAATAAATCGTAAAGAAATATTTCTAAACAGATAACGACGTTTAAATGGACGAGAATATTTATATTAAAATTAAGTTTATCTTCTGCTACTCCCCTTAGAGATTTAGGTACCTACTTTAAACACAAAAAAACTCCGTTTCTTTCAAAACAACCATCCGAAAGCACCTACTCCGTAGCTTACGTTTCTTCCCCAATTTCCAGTCAACTACCTTTTAAGGCTGTCCCTGACGATCTCAACAATCATCATTCCATTGTTATGAATGCCCTGACATAAAAATATAATTGGACTCAG
This sequence comes from Thyatira batis, assembly GCA_905147785.2. Lineage (NCBI taxonomy): Eukaryota > Metazoa > Arthropoda > Insecta > Lepidoptera > Drepanidae > Thyatira > Thyatira batis. The sequence goes on along the minus strand of LR990496.1, from coordinate 4,343,388 downwards.
GAGCCCTACGATAAACCCTTATTATTATACACCTGATGATTGTGACACTCTAGTGATGAGTAGTAGAACCGGTCCTCGTGTGACATGTCACTGCCGTGCTAACAACTTACCATTTACGCTACACGTTTGCCATCTCGAAAGCCTTGACATGAAAACATGATGACGTCACGAAGATGCCCCACACTAAATATTTTACTGTAGTAGGTGTGGTTTATTCTTACATAGGCGCTAGGTACCGCATTACCGTTGACCACTAGCACTGCAATGAAATGACCCAAATTATTCACTGTATAATTTCAGAATACAAATGTTTTAACTATTCTTCCCATGACATAATTATGTTTGTACGAATTCATGTATTGTCCCGTTAATTATCTTAAATGACAATTTGATGGATTCACTTATGTAAAAATTGCTATAGAGTCCTTCGCGAATTCGAAAAAGTCTAAGTAGGTAGGTATATCATGATGTTTTATTTCGTTACATTTTATCGAAACAAAATTAACGTAAGGAAAACAATGAAATTAAAATATTTTAGCTACATAAACCTTTTGTTACTAAAACTGTAAAACACCATTATATAATTTATAACTAATGTCTACAGGTAGTAGTTATGTGCCCATTTGCAGATTTAGTATCCAATTTGTTGAATTATAAAGAAATATGTATTAATTTCAGCTGAACGCTCCATGATTCATCGATTTCTTTGTATTAAACAGACTGGAAAACAAACATAATTTTATTATCAGTTTAATTGGTGCAAATTGTAAACTATGTACCCAGTCTATCATTTACTTCTACAGCACAAAAGTACCGATTATTTACAATGTAAGTATTTGTGTCTTTCAGCATATATTAATTTTCAGATGTAAATAAGAGTAAGCAACAGATCATTGGTGTTTAATAAGCGTGCTGATATCGCTAATGGAACTATTGTTCTGAAAATTCAATTTAAAAAATGAAGTAGCGATAGAACTAAGATGCGCATTATACGTAGAAATAGACTACAAAGTAAGTATAGAAGTTTGCAATTCTAACAGATAAATTAAACGCCCCCCTATTAGAAATAAAATATAAACAGTTGAATTACATTGTATTTAATGTAATTTTCCTCGGTAGAATAAGCGAATCTAAAATAAACAAAATTATATTATTTTTTACCACTGGTACCAATTTCAGATATAGGTACATATCATTGTTATATGGTTACCTACTCTAAAATTATATTTGTAGTAGGTACCTATACTATCAATTTATAGGTAGATACCGCTGTTGCTTACTGCGAGTCCAAGTATGTTCGTTATGCAGCTGTGCGAGTATTTATGTCACCACTACCTACTCATGCAACCTTAAGCGTTAGTAAATCTTAGGACGAACGACAATAAAGCAATAAATATATCATAGGTATATGACAAGGCAACACGTAGGTACTAATAAGTATCATGACTTTTAGCAGTTTACGCAACTAACGTTTCACCAACGTCGGAAAAGGAAGGCGGACGCGTCACGGTCTAAAGAATTAAAAAAGTGTTCGGGGAAAATGTTTTACCTATATATTAACCAGTTCTGCGGGTAAATAGTAATTAAATAAAAGATGTTTGGCGCAGTCGGTACGTCAATAACTTTAAGTGATTTTATTTAATTTCTTTTTCCCATTTCACAATCAGTCAATAAAAGGATCCAACGATTACTGGTTTAAAATGATATAATTTGTCTTCACCATTATCCCCGCAGAGGTAGCCAAAGGTTATTTTCGCAGTATAATATAAACCACGAAGAAAAAAAAAATTTTTTTTCGACACCACCAAAATTGAAATTCAATACCATTTTTCAAGAGATTGAATGCTTACAAATATAGGTACCCCAAACCATTCCTATCTCGAATCCTGTCTATAGTTTTTAGCGGTGGGAACAGCGCCATCTACCGAAAATTAATAAACCCATTGAATAACGCAACGCTTCATTATTATTAGCATGATAAATTCGTTACATTCGATTTATCCCTATTTTATTATTTTATTTTTTCTGAAGTAATTAATATAACATTACTGCAACATTGTATCCCTCTACTCTGTATTAATAAACGTGATATGTCAGGGAACGCGATAGACAGTAATGTTTTTTTATTTCCATAACTATAAAAACTCACTGCAACAGTTAAACATTAAGATAAATAATGGACAAGTTATCACTTATCTCCCTCGAACACAAGCTAAGAAAAAAACAAGGTGATAAATAAAGATATTTATGTATATTCATTTTCTTACAAAAGTATTTACAACACCATTATTATGCACATATCCATTGTCATATAAAACATTACAATTGAGATAAATTAACATATCTGAGGCGAATGTACAGCGTTTTACGATAGGCGCACTAAAACTAAAGCTAAGCTAGTTACAGATCAATAAATTTAGGCACCATTCCCTAATCAAAAATACCAAAGAAACACTAAAATACCACATAATTTTTAACAGCAATTTGAATTATTTTTATGATGTTAGACAAATTACTGTAAGTGATTTAATGAATGAATTGAACTAGCATGATTCAAAGGTGCTCATTTGAACAACACATAATTCCCTCGAAATTTTATAAAACAAAACAAACAAATATTACTCCAATAAAATTTCAAAATTATTATTTATTATAAGAATATTTACAGAGAAAAACTTAAAATAGAATAGAAAGTCACAGAGTGTAGAATCTATGAAAGAAAATAATGATGAAATGATCTTCCTCTCCCCAAATGATTCCCATAATTCATAATGAAGGAATGTAATTAAAAATATTTTTTGTGTGACCAATAAATACTAAAGCACCCTATTTCTGGATGATATTAAAATATGATTTGACTATAAAAGCATATGATAGATGTAATTAGAGTTTGAATTTCAAAATAAATTGTGTATTCCCACCGAGCATACTTTAAAACAACCTAGAAACTAATTATGTTTTAACAATTTCGTTGCTTTGAATCAGATTAATGATACCCTCCGAGAAAAAGGTGCCATTTTACAAAATGATTAAATTTTCTTACCTTACTGTCATATTGCCGTATTTACATTCTTACAGAAAGGATTAAACCGCTGGCTATCATAAGCACTAAGCTACAATAAACTATGTTATTTATTTATACACGTATTACTTTATGCTACATCGTATATTACATTAAAATAATTATAAAAGTAATACTTTCATTGAATACAATTCCGCCTATGTTTCTATTATAGTTTGACAACAGAACATTGACAAACTATAGTGGATAAACGCATTATTGTCGATGCAACGAGAAGCGAGATAATCAAAGATACCAATGTTTAATCATTACTATGCACACTTTGAATTAAAATTAAACTTGGCAGTACATGTTATGAATCAGCGTGGATTTTCCATATAAGTAAAGCCGAGAAGTATTGACAAATAATAAAAACGTTTTAAATTCCAATTTGTTTTTAAATATGATTGGCCATTAAGTCTCCACCCCTCTCGATTACAAATAATACACAGGATGGCAAAAATATTTGGGACTTTCAAATAATCTTTGACATGGCACCTTCACTAATTAATCCCATTTTAAAAGAAATTTTAGTTATATGTCTTCAGTCTTACTTTCGTTATTTACATGGACAATAACGCAACAACCTTGTAATAGCAGGTAAACACAGACAGCACATGACAAGTCACATAGAAGCCACTGGCAGGCATCTCAGGGCAATCTATTCTGAACTCTATCACATCATTCTTATGATTGTTTTTACACAAAATCTTTTGTCATGCCCTCTGTGTATGCTGGCTATTACGCTGCACTTGTGTTCGATATGTACAACACAATACAAATGTTTTAACTGCCTTTGTTATCATGACTGTAAATATCACATTTTCATTGGAGTACGACTAATAGCTAATGTCAAATCGTTTACTTTAGATGGACGTCTATCTCATATACGGGCCTCGGTCCAATCAACAAATAATTCAAAAACGAGGCCATGAATTCTCAAGGAAGATGTAAAGTTTTTGTTAATGTTGCAACTATGAAATACAATAAATTACACTAAACTAAATTGGACCAGACCCGTACCAAAAATAATAGCGGCCTTAGAAATAACGATATTAGGCAACAAATCATCGAATTGCCTCAAAATAACAATGAGACCAATTTAAATGTACGAAGGCCTAGCGAATTTAGAAACAAAAGTTAACATCATGGACGATCTATATCGATTCTTCCCAATATTCACTCCAAAATTGACACTCGTAAAATATCGATTTCACATCGATAAATAATCAGGCCTTGTTCGTCACTATCACATAGATGTCGCATTAGTTTGTATCACCAGGATAACATAGTACATTCTAGGCGTTGACTAGTGTGAGCCCGAATGCACGTTATGCTGGGCCTTCTTCTTGCGTTGGGCGAGCATGTCGTAGAACGGATTGTGGCTGATGGAGCGACGGAGACACTCGATCCATTCGTCTCGCTCTTCCACTGTAGCTGCTGACATTCTGTAAATAAGTCATACAACAATTGAGTAAGTTGTAACATCAGTAACATATCCAGTAGCTTATTTTTGGAGTTTTTAGAACAAATGGGATATAATATTTGTTTATCAACTGCTGGTCAAAAGTGCATGTGCCAGATTTAAATTTAAATACATACTGAATATAGATAATTCCATCCAGACACGGATATTTCTGCATATAAATATTCGTCCTGAACGGGTACGCTTAGTTTAGATATTTGATAAAAAATATCTACATGCTAGATTTGATATTGAACCATATGCCAAATATCTATAAGGTCGGTATCAATGTGGCATATACACTATATTTACCTATAAACAGTGTGTTTTCCTTCGACAACTTTCCCCTCGGAATCAGTCTTGCACGCCTTGATGAGATCAGCTCCGCCACTCGCGTATAATTCTAGACAATGCGGCCGTTGTCTATCACTAGCTGGTCGGACCTGGAATACAGATTAAATATTCTGTGAAGTTACATGATTTTTATGTTTTTTAATATAAGTTGTAACTGCTTTACTCTACTTATACCAATGATCAGCACAATTGTATTGCCTACTATTCTGTATGTTTTAAACCCGTGAACTAATTTATTGTATGTATATTTATTTGTATCTACCTCATCTATATTGTCAGCTTCAGTTTACATTTAACTTAATTTATTAATAACTCATTGACTATTAATTTAATTTTGAGTATAGCAACATCGCTTGGATGTTGCTTTATGAGGGTACAATGTCAGCTTCAGTTTACATTTAACTTAATAACTCATAGACTATTAATTTAATTTTGAGTTTAGCAACATCGCTTGATGTTGCTTTCTGAGGGTATAAATACTGCTCCGTCACAGAGAAACGCTCAGTCCGTCGTCGGCTGTCGGAGCGGTAACAACTATATTTGTGGTGTACCCTCGTAAATATATTTCTAAGGAATATTATGTAAGTGCTGTTGAGACGTAAGTATGTAAAAGTATTTAAATAGAACCTGTATAAATAAATAGATAGTTTGGCGCCCCGGCAATTTCATTATAATTTATATTTGTCATAAAACCACGGCCTCCTAACAATATATACTTAATATATAAAGCTCAAGAGTTTGTTGTGGTTCCATTAAAAACAATTTTCAGTGATAGATAAATGGGCTATCAAAATAGCCCATTTATCGAGAAAGGCTATATATGCGCTAACAAAGTTATGCGAGTCAACTATATAAGGATAGTGTTTTGTTTAAGTGAGAGGAAAATGGTTTTTGTAGACGTTATAATCAAAGAGTACTCACAGATATATTTTCAAGCGGAATGATTCCCCTCGGCTCCTTATCAGTCGTGTATTCGAAGTAGTACAGGCAGTTGTCGTTCAGTATAAACCACCGTCTCTTCCATGACTTGTATCTGTAATTTTATAAACAAAATTCCAATATATGTTTCAAATAAGTAGTCTTCGAATCCGAGAAGATAAGAGTTATGACCAAACAAGAAAATGGATTGAGCTGGAATTATGCACAAGACGATTTACATAAGGATTAAATTTCGTCCTATCGATAGAAAAAAAGGCACTAAAAAAGGTGCAAAATTTTATTGAAACAATGTATAAAGACTAACTAAAGACTTGATGGCGCTTCAGGTTACAGATTCTACTATATCTTATCTTAGTTGTCAATTTATGTTATTAATAAATATCTCATTTTAATAGTTAATGCTTCAAGGAAATAACGATGTAAAACATATTAGTAGTTCTATTAGGTATTTATACTACACAAAATACGGCGTTAACATAAGTACTAGCCGTTGTCTCGACCGGCGTGAGAAAATGAGAGCCCAAAGTCAATTTAGTAATATCATAACATCAATATCACATTAAAGAGGTTATATAAAAGTTATATTTAGATCATTAATTAACATATGTCGTCAATAGTACGATAATCATTTGACCTTTGCGATAAACAATAACAATGTTGGTAATTATAAATATTCTTTAAGATAATTATGAATCTTGTTCTTACCTGCCGCCCTGCTTCCACAGCCAGCCCTCCTTGTCCGGATTGAAGAAGGTATGCATGAGATCGTTGCCGTCGTCCTCAGGAATCTTGAACGGCTCCGTCTTTATAGACTCGTACAATGACTGAAATGTAACAAACAACTTATATAGAATCGAGAATCTATAATACCTTTTTTGTGATTGGTGAGCCATTGGCAATATCTATGGTAAAAGTAAATGTCTGGAGAATTCAAAGGCCGACTTCTATCAGGTTAAATGTCTTAATCCCTGTTTGGCAATGTGTAAGAGTTGATATATAGGTATTTATTTATCATACAATACTATAAGAAGACACCTTCACATTAAAACCTTAGGTACAGTAGTTAACAATAAGTTCTTTGATATCTATACTAATATTACAAATGCGAAACTGTCTGTCTGTCTCCATTTCACGCTAAAACTACAGAACACAGATAGTCTAGAGCTTGAGAAAGGACACATACTTTTTATTCCGGGAAAATGGAAGCGGGTACGCGGGGAGCCATTACTAATTAATAATTTAACACTTTCCTTTTACTTTGTTACATATAAATTTCGGCACCGTAAAAGTTTTACAACAACTTACTAATTTATTGCATAAACCCACAAAAACAAGCACCAAAATTATACAACCGATTAATTATGAAACTCGATCTATACTAACTTTATTTTATTGTACAATTTCAACTCGATTTTATCATACGTCCAGTCGGTTGCTTCGTAGATAACATTACTAATGACTTCAGATTGTTTACCATCTACGTCAATGTAACCTATATTAAACCAGTTACAAATTGGTTTATCAGTATATACAGAGATATTGTTTTCATTATTAAGTGGAATTTTATGTTTTGATTGAATCTATGGTTATTGTGTATATAAATAATATGTCATAATAGAGGTTAGGGCCTTAGAATTTCTTGTGCCACATGAAAGGCCCATAGGTATTTCAATGACTAACAATTCGCATTGAACTTTAGTAAGCCATATATAGAAATTAGGTATCAAACTTTATAATTTGTAATAAAATATTATTTTACCAGTATGGGTCGCTATGCGGTCATACCAAAGGAATTACATGAGCTCTTTCGTAATTGGTATTGGATAAACAAGGTAAAACTCAAATAAATACCGCTTCTATCTGGGTAATTCTGCGACTCAGAATAATACTGTAATACAATATTTATTTTATGGAGTTTGTTATTTAGTTGGAAATTACTGATATATATATATATATGTAGGATGGCTACCTAAGTACCTACTTTTTTGCGATAGCACAACGGATGTTGTAAATACCACAATCGCAAAATAAATGTTTATGTATTTTTTTTTCAACTTATACCTATATATGATTACTACGATCAGTGATTATAGTATCTATAACAGTTTTTTGAGCCACCTGTAATAATCAGAAAAAATCCTTAAAGAAATTGTAAAAGCTTGTTTTGAAAAGAGTAATTGCTGAGTTTATTGCTCTCTCTCTCTTTCTCAGCAAAAACAACCTTCCGAACCGAGCGTTAGAGTCGATGTTTCATAAGTGCCTGTGAAGACCTATTTGAATTAATAAATTTATTTCATTTCAAAATTTATTTCATTTCATTTCAATATAACGTTTGATCCGCTTTTAAGCATTATATTTAAGTTTTTGACGTTAACCTACGTTATACATTTCAAGTACCTACAATCTACATACACTTAACAGGCAAGTGTAATGCATGTGATTTATACATGGCTTTACGAACGGTCACGTTTATTTGTGTTTCACCTTTGTCCATGTCATCAAAGACCAATTTAATCAACTACACACAACCTTTGGTATGTTTACAGTTCCACCCGAGCTTTTTTCCCTTGAATAACTTTAAGATTTTGTTAATTAATATGTGAATAACATGGAACTCCTATGTACGTACATGTACAGAATTTTTTTTAGATATACCTCCGACCTATTTTAAGTAATTTGCTTGTGTAATTGTTTGTTTAATAAAAAAAAATAATAAAGTAAACTCACCAAGAGCAACTCCTGCGGTAGATCGCCACCATTGTTGATGCCTCGGTTCATTGCGACGAACTGTTCCGGCGCCGGCTTGTCCTTCACGCTGGGGTTGTGCAGGGAGGTATTCAACATTATGATCGCGAAGCTCAGTACGTAACAAGTGTCGGCGTTGGTGAATATGTCGGGGTTGAGTTGGCAGTAGCGTTGCGCGAAGCATTCCATCATACGGTCTATCTTCTGCGCCTCACCCGGTAGACGGAAGCTCCATAGGAATTGTCTGAAATAATTTATACGAATAAACTGTAAGTTATGTATCTATATACTTAATAATATTATAAAGAGGAATGATTTGAGTTTTCGATTGGGTGTTATGAATAGGCTCCTAAATTACTCGATCGATCTAAATAATTATTTCACCAATAGAAAGCGCGTTATTTGTGAGAGTCATAGGTCGTAGTCTCGGAATCTAGTATTTAATAAGAATCAAGTTTATATATAATGTTACAACTATGGACTAATAAATTACACGTAAAGTGTTTTATAAGATATAAATGGTTATAAACACTTGAAGATTAAAATATAAAAGGTTACAATAACTTGAAGGTTTATTAAAAGGTAAATACTAAATATTAACAGATTTTTAAAGAAATACGGAAATCGCATCTCGATAAAATCAATATAAGGAAAGGCCTAAAAAGCGAATTCAATAACGTTGTTAATACAGTTCATGCCAAAGAGGTAACGAATCGGTATTTACACCGCCCCGCCATTGTACAAACGTGTTCACGATCACATCGTTAAAAGGAAATAAAAACTATAATATTAGGTATTTTACGGTCAACGTGTTATTCATGAATAACATCCAAACATTAAAATAATTTCCAACGTTATGTAAAATCTTGAACATTTCTCTTTATGTTAATTTGATTAGATTACAAATCTATAGCCGTTTCGAATCATATTTACATCATAAAACAATTTCCGTGACTGTTACGTGAGCTTATCATAAACAACAAAGTAAATATTGCAAAAATACAAGGCGATTACAAATAAAGATTATATCCGTGAAGTCGAAAATTTCGTCATCTCAAATGTAGCTTCTGGCACTACGCTCTTGATATTATGTGCCAAAGGCATCGAGCATGTAACCAATAGAGTAGCAATAGTGAGCCATTTGTTTAGCAACGCATCAATGATTTGTCACGTATAACCGGTATAACTAACAAACCACGCTCGAACTAAAACAGTACCCGACCAATAAGAGACCTGTGTGTACGTCTAGTGCAACACTTGACCTTGAGTCGGCCAATCAGAACGCAGGGGCCGGCGCAGCGTTTTGGCGTATTTTGTTTTCTAACAAACTGTTAACAGTTCTACTCTATTGGTTACATGCTCGATGGCCAAAGGCAACGGACATTATTATAAGATCATGTTTACCAGATTCAATTTCATAAAATATATATTATACCTCGGCTTTGTTAAATACTTTATAATGTAAACAGATATCCTAATTATGGTTTACTTTATCAGATGGTAATTACTTATTTTGTTTCTCAAAATATACAATTTACTTCCAAACAGATTACTGAATAGCTTTACGGTAAATATTTAATTTTGATACCGGAATAATTACTAAATTGAATATTTATTTATATTTTCCTCCCGTTAATGGGGCGTCGAGTGTTTTTCCGAGATAAAAGTATCCAATGTTTTATTCCAAGGCTCGATTTTCATTTAAATTTATTCTGACGTTACGGCGTGATTTAGTACCATAAAACATCTACTCAACAAACATTCACGCTTTCGTATTATAACATGCTAGAAAGAAAGACAATATAATAGTTTGAAGAAGTCTACTTAAGCCAGTAAACGTAGAAAATATGAGTCACACATAAGGGATAATTTATGTATATTTAGCTCTCTTCTTTTCGGCACACATGCCTTTCTTCAAATGAAATAACTTTCACCTCAAAGCTGATCAGTATGTACATTGTGTAAGCGAGGCAAAAACATGTATATTTTGCATGTTTGAAGAATTCCAACAAAAAGCCAGGAGTGAAAATTATATTCCAATAGTAAAAATAATCTACTATGTATGTTGGATCAAACTGTATACAAACAGTAGATAAAATTATCTTCAACTCTAAACCCTCATCAATCTAAATGTAATATCAAAACATCAAATACTCTTCATTATTATTTCATACGTCAACGAGACTGACAGGCACAAAAACAGTTCAACGTGAAAATCCCTACCTATTGCTGAATAAATATAGTAGACAACCGCTCTTCATACCAGCTCGCACATCGTCCTGGGACTACATAAACATTTAGTTAGTGGCTTACCTGAGTGCCTGTACGAGTATCAAATCCGTGAAGTCGTGCAGTTCGACGAAGGCCCGGAGGACCGCCTCGTTGAACTCCGATCGCTCCCCGAGGTAGTCGCCGATCGCTGTTTTACTCAGCCCTTCGCCTTTATGAAGAAACTGTGCCACATCCTCGGGTGTCCTTTGCAGTAGTCCATTTTCATATAAGTATTCTATACCTGGAAAAACGAATAGTATATATTTATTACAATTGTTACTGAATGATCTACGACTGCCATAGACTATAATAACTCGAAGATTTGCGAAATTAGTATATAGGTACATATATGTAATTAACTGTACGTCCTCATAATTATAACATCTTACTACCTACTCTAGTTTTAAAGAAAAAGAAAATATTTTAATGAAATGTCCACTACGTTGATTACGGGAAATGCTGCCCTCGTAGACTGTGTCATTAGCACGCACCGAGACATACCTATGTCTAGACAACACGTCGGCAAGCAGGTTATTGCCACTGCCCATATTCTACTGCAATTGAAACAATATGCAAACAAAGAATAAAATGTTTCATCAGTTTGGATAAGAAGTTGAATTGCAAAGAAGTTGAAGTTGTATTGGAATTAAATTAAAGGAATAAAGCTGAAGTCCACAAAAGTTGTAACAAAATTGAGACAATAAAGCCTGACATAATCAAAATACTCCACAGAACAATGTAGCGAAATTTGAATTCAGATCACGCGTAAGACTGAAGAAAAAGAAAAGTAAAAACTGCCTATCAGACGTCGAAAACGCTACCATAAATGACGGATGATTTCTCCCTTTAAAGAAAGTCGATTCGGTATACAATACGTTTATATAATATGTAGATTCGATTGCTAAATTTGATGTCATTTGTCCTCGGAAGCTAAAAACAAAACATTACAAGGTTAATTCAACGCGCAAAATGATTTCTCAATTTAATTATTTAAAGGTTTGAACATTTCCTTCCGCAACCGGTTCACGCCGCCGCGCTCGATGTATAATGTATATCCTCGAATTATTTTTATTTACATCTTTGCTTTACTCATGTACTTACTGTTGTTGTAACGATAAAATGGAATATCTAAGTACCGGAGACTGTAGACCAGGATCTCGGCCGTGACATTAAAAAAACCAGTAAAAGCACACGGTGACGGTGAAGTTTCTGAAACCATTTGCGTTGAAATCGTAAGTGCAATGGAATGCAACTTCTATTCGAACAATGCCCTCTGGTGAATGCTTAATACTTCGACCTTCTAACATAAAGCTTTGAGCTTGCACTTTGCATAATGTAAGGTTGAACGTCGTTGCTTGCTAAATGTATTTCATTTTATAGAAGTGGATACTTTAAATTGTCGAGTATCGGAACATAAAATATTTTATGAATTCATACAATACGGTTCCAATTCAAAATGATTACATTCGAAAGCGAATTGTCAGTCATATCGTAATAATCAAAATGGCAGGCAATTTAAATGTAAATGACGTCACTCAAGCACTGCGTACAGAATATTAACGTCCTGCGTCTTTTCGTGACGTCACACGCCCCCGCATCAAACTAGTGAATGGGACATTAGCGTAGGATGCTAACTTTAGCTTTCCTTACGTTTCTACTTTCCCGTAAATCGAATGAAAATATCTAAACTACTAGTTATTTGCAATCGGTGTTAGACTAATAAGATTTGCTAAGATCAGCATCGCAGAACAATTTTTCAATCCAATGATCAACATTTGCTGTGAATAAATACAAGATATAACATCCCTCAATATGCAGCGTTGCTATTTACATTTAAAATGCGATATGGATGGAATGTAATATAAATCTTCTTTGAAAGCGAGAAATGATAACGACTTCGTTCAAATATATTACAGCTGTTCGAAAATCTCGACAGCAGAGCGCCTTCAACGTCGGGGCGTGCAAAATTGCTGATAGTAGTATGACGGATCGTCGTAACTGTCGAGTCTGGAGGAGCTTGGCTGAGGCGGGGCGAGACGTCGACCACAATAACGAGCTTGTTAGCGGTGGCATGCGGTGCCAGTGCCCAGTAGCCACTCTGCAAACGACACGGGTAAGCAAATTGACGCGGATAGCGAGGGTTATACGTAAACAGTTTAGCAAGCAATAGAGCTCTAACCTTGATACGTTACATGATTGATGATAATACACTGTAGGTAATTAATAGTAATTAGGTATTGCTGGTATAGTCTTCATACTATAATTAGACCAGCATGCAAATTATATTGTTTAAAACAAGGAAAACTATGGTTGCACAAGTAATTATATCTTTCCTTGGGGAAGGAACCGTCAAGCATTGCGGAGAGTGTTATTTGAATTATGCATGTGCATAGCAGCACAAGGAATTATGCAATATCGTCGGTATCCATCATACTCATATTATAATGATATTCATTGTGCTAGACCTAAATTGCACACATCATATTGCACCTGAATACTAAATGCAGAAGGTATCGGCACTAGCTTAAAACCTACAAAATAAATCGAATTACATGGTAACTCTTTACTACTAGTTTATAACTATTTAATGCTTTCTACTTAGATAAGGCGTATATGATAAAATCTCTATAAGTTTCAAATTCTCCATTGAAAAATATTTCACTAATAGAGTGCTGCAATAATCTAGAGTAACATATGCTATCAAAATCAGGTGAAACCGCAGGGCGATGTGATTTTTAATGATTATTACATAGCGTAAGCAGATAAACAATTATTTAAAAATATCCCTTGCAGATGCTACATATACCAATACACCAGCATATGGAGTCATGAATAAAAGAACATTTGCCCTTCAAAGGCTGATGTATGCATATTAAATTCATAATATCCAGCATACTGAAAACTTCAGTATAGCCAGCGCAAAATACCAATGGTAATATTTTATATTTTGAATCACGACTCAGTCAAATACTGTCTTCTTTTGATTTACGATTCTCAATGTTAGTCCTTGGGAACACGAAATTGAATGTCAAACAACGATGCCAACTACGTTAGCAAATTCGATAGGTACATAAACCCGGTACATTCTAAATCAGATTTGTATGGGCACGTGTTCTACTTAGGACTGAGACGTCATTAGGAAATTGTACGTCCAGAGGTCGGATGTGTATGTAGTCCTTGATGTCTCTTGACGATAGTGATGCTCGAGCATGAGCGGAGGTTGGAGTACATATTCAGTTGAAGCAAGGTTGCAGTAGCATCTAGCTAGCTCGACGTGTTTGTTACCGTCAACGTGACCTAATTAGCAAGGAAACAGTTGACTTTAGTAAACATGTCATTACAACTAGCGCTGAATAAATATTATGCATTCTGAGAAATTCTCATTGAAAATCAATCAAAATATGTAAATGTTAGTTACAAATATCGTAATTAATATATTTTAGTAGTATGTTTGCTTACAAAAATAGTTAAATTTATATATGTAAATAAATAGTATTAGTCTACTTCCTTATCCCATATCAAACTCATCAGATTAAAATTGTTGACGTCACAAGCAGCAACCGATGATTTATTACCACATTAAATACCCTAGTATCGACCTACCTACAGTAATTTGTACCGTTACTTGCAGAAAATCTAACCCATATCATGTCAAACTTCTGTTGTTAATTACAGCATGTTTTGCATCTTCTAAGTAAGTGATGTTTATCACTGAGATTTTAAATTAAGTCTTAATGATTTAACTGTCTTGAGTAACGAGATAAAATCATAAGAAGTTTTGATAAAAAAATAAGCACTATGTAAATTAGATTGAACCGGTAGTGTAATATATTTCGTTTTGCTTTTAGTTGTAGTTCTTATTGTTTAGAATAAGGGTTTTTACCAGTTTAGTATAACAGTTATAATTAGGAACCGGGCAACAGTTGTATCCCTTTTAAAAGGCGACATAAATGCCTTAACCATAAACGTTATAAAATGTACAGGGAAATTTACGTCAATCAAGAAATAGTCTGTGCTGTAAGTTGAACCACCTCACCGAGGAGTTACCAGCCTATTGAGGTGTTAAATAGCAGATCACCTTGCAAACCTCATCGACGTAGTCCTAATGAAATGATAATGAGAGATAACAATTCTAATTCAGCTAGCTCTGTCGCTTACCCTAATGTATTGTTAGCCTCAGAAAACCATCTTATATGGTTGATATTAAATACAGAACTAGCTATAAGCTAAAGGAAATATTAGATTTGAATCCTGAGTACATGTAATTCCGACGGTGCATATTGTATTAAAACCTGCTCAATGTTTTTAAATATGTTAGTGGTTGCATTTAATTTATGACAAAAGTCCATAATCGGAGTCGTCCGTTGGACAGGTGTCAATGCGCAGGAATAGAACAATTTGCTGAGTATGTCGACTCACCGGCCGTGGGAACATTGCACCTGCCGCATCAAATACTTCATTCAGTACTGAGAAATTATCATTTTTCATCAACGTTCATGAGAATAACTTATATGACATTCCAGTATCTAACACTGTGTATGTATGAATCCATTCCAAGAGATTGTAAAATATTACCGATGAAGTTGTACTAACGCTTGCAGTCTTGAACACGATTAATCTAAATGGTAGAAACATCACCATCACCAGTCCCCCATTTCCAAATATGGAGCGTCACACGACATACAGTCTACCGAGTTTTATCTATTAAACGCTGTATAACGTTTTATGAAATAGGTACGGGGGTTAGTTTTGCAAGAACCTGTCAATACCTATTTGAATAAAGGATATATATATATTCCTTACCTAAAAGACTTTTACCGGCCTCACATTTCTCACGCACGGGAAAGGTACGTTCTAATTTAGAATGCGTAAAGCCAGCCAACAATAATGAAAGTTTGAAAGCTTACCTTTTTTAGGGTCCATGTTAAATTTCTTTCTGCCTATGCTCATCTGTTTGGCTTTACTATTCTGCTTGCATTCCTCCTGCCCGTCCAACGCCTCCAGTTCAGCGACCACCTCGCCGAGCTCAT
The DNA here is from genome assembly GCA_905147785.2 of Thyatira batis. NCBI lineage: Eukaryota > Metazoa > Arthropoda > Insecta > Lepidoptera > Drepanidae > Thyatira > Thyatira batis. The sequence continues at coordinate 4,327,523 of LR990496.1, read as the reverse complement.
CTTTGAGTTGCTGTAATACAAAACAAAAAGTTATTTCTATTATGCATTAACGCGCTGCACTGTTAGACAACTTTCCTTATTTGGTCTGTTATCGACAAGCTTTTTAATTCTGTTAGCATTCCTAGCATAGGTCATAGATAAAATAAATGTATGGTAACGAGACCGGCGACCACAAGGCGAACCGCAAGTCCCAACACGAAGCATTCAATGTGGCAGCTGCGAACACTCCAACTCAACGGTCGGAATGTTTGGTATCGGATTCAGAATGTCACCCGGCTCGCCTAGTCTATTGAGGTTTGACGTCATGTCCATGCTCGTGTATATTGCTTTATTTCTCGACGCGTTCGTTTAAATTGTAGTAGACAAATTTTAATTATACCTACTATTCTAAGTAAAAATAAGAGTAGTACCAATGATGTTATTCCAAAGACCACTTCTGAATACAGTAAATTAAGTTTAGTCCAGCAGTTAAACGCAAACGTCTCAAACAGACACCAAGAATATATAAGGGTCGCTTAAGTCCAACTTTTTATCGCAACAACTGTATTTTATCTTCATGATCAACAGAACGAGAGAACATTTAGCAAATCCGCCATTTGTCTAAATGTTTCAGACATAAGCAGTAACGTTGTCTATACTACGGCCGTTCAGAGAATGCGTTCCTGACACGTCGCGATTGAACTGACGACGTAACTTTGTAATGGCGTTGCAGTTCCGATAAAAATATTTTTGCTGGTTGTTTACCGTTTTAACAATTGATGAGCATTAAAACAACATTATTATATCAATAATCAATTAATGTTATAATTTTTGTGCCACACTGAGTGTCAAATAACTTGGTAAACAATATTTTTCTAAATCTCTACTGCGCTTTTACAAGGTTATGTCAGCGCTTTATATTTGTAGTGCTGTGCTAACAATAACAGGCAATAAAAGTATCGTAATCTGTTCTTATACAGTTATACGTTATTAAATAATACGTTTTGTTTTTCTTTTTAAGAATTTGAAAATAATGAACTTTATGATAACTTTTATGAAATAAAAAATAAAACTACGACCAAACCGAACGCGCGAAAGACTTTAAGATTATAACTTTATAACAAAGAATAAATAAAACAATTTATTATATTAATATTACCTTTTTTTAGTTTCCACTTAAATAACTAAAATATAAATTTTAAATGATTCCGCCGATTTAAAACGAAAATAATCTTAAAAATAATGCGGCGGTTCATTTTGGAGGAACGGTAACGAACTTAGTGTTATGTTGTACCTAGCGATGTGCCGAGTACGGTTTGACTCGAGTCAGACTCGATTCCTGCTTTGGACTCGTCTACTCGAATACCAATTTATTTTGATTCGAGTACGCCAGACTCGATTCCGGTACTCGAGTCAGGAAGAATCGATTCGTACTTGCTAACTCGATTCTATTTATGCGAGTTCAATTGACTCGAGTCTAGTTTACGAGTTTTGTTACGCTCTATGTTTTTAATTATCTTTCATTAAAAAGTAATTTAAACAACATTTACCGGACTTTAAAACACAAACGAATAACTGAAAAGTAATAACTTTGATACCAGATAAATAATAACTTAGATACATAAATATTTAAAATAATGAAGCGTCTTCATAATCGGATATGAGCAATATTTCTTTTGATGTCGATGCCAACCGCAACATTAGGAAAAAAGGAATCGGTAATGAGGGTTGATTCGAGTCTAGCCGGAATTCAAATACTGACTCGAGTCCAGCTGGACTCGAGTCAGAATTCGAATACCAAACATAGAATTCGAGTACAGGGAATCGAGTCATGATTCGAATACCGTATAAACTGACTCGAGTCGACTCGATCCACCAAAACAGCGACTCGGCACATCACTAGTTGTACCCATCACTAGTCGTAACTAACTGATAGGTGTCAGGAACGCATTCTCTGAACGGCCGAACTATAGTAGATTTATGTCTCAAGACTTTCGACAATGCTTTTTAAAAGAATACCCACGACCAATAAATGTTATTTGAAGAACATACGGTGTGATACAGTTCATCAATTGCAATAGGTATGTTTAATGTAACCCTGAAAAAAGAATATGTGCATTTTGTTTATCAAAGAAATAAAACGATTAGTTCCACTGTACACATTCAGGTATAATCTTTATAAATAAGTAATTTAGGAATAAAAGGCATTGCACCCACCGAGTCAAACAATGGGGAGTCTAGCTGAAAATCACAAAGACAAACGAACCGGGAACAATGACCGCTCAGAGTAGTTTTTAGCTCATTTGCTTTTTTTACTTTAGAAAAATATTATAAAAACCTTGTACGTGCACTGCGGTTATTTTGTGCTGTTTCATAGAATACCGGACCAAATTAACAAAATCCAAATAATTTATTTGCATAATATCCTTAAATATTACAGTATTATTTACAATAAGTACCGTGAATTTCAATTTAGTAGTTGACTTAATTTTCATATTAATTAACGGAAGGTTGAGCAAAGCATTATGTGTAGCACTCAGTGTATTAACCTCAAACAAGTCAAGGTCTAGTGAACAGCCCTCCCTACTCTCTATAATTAATATTGGCAGGTAAGTAATAAACACATAGGCGCGTGTAATGTTCTATGGCTTCTCATAATTTGGAAATATAATGTACGTACCAGAGACCTACAATATTTCACCACCTTCAAAGCTATTTGGGTACGTAAGCAGCAAGGTTTATAATTTGGTGATATATATGATTCGATTTCGAAAATAAATTAATCCAAATCGAAAAAAACTAAGAGAATAGGTCTCTTATAGTTTCCAAGGATCAGTTCAAAAATACTCAGAAAAGAAAACCGTTAAATAGGTTCTAGCAATTTTAAAACCTAATATCGTTGTTCAAGAAATAATACTAAATTTTAATAGACGAGCTAGCTAACCCTACTATATATTGTGGCAAACAAGCACACAATGCGCCACGCTAGTCACAATCGCTACGGTCTAGCTGCTCTAACGTAATTTGCGGGCCGCTACCTATTCCCCTAAGAGACATGACACCGGCCTTCCTTGTCTAGTCTAGACGACGATATAGAGGCAGAATGCCGGAGGTTATTCACTTTATTAAAAACAGAAATCGTTTGTGATGTGGATCCGTTTTTAAATTATAAAGTATAAATTACATATCAACTGTTAAAATAAACAAAAAGCCATTAGTCATTACAACCCTAAGATTAATATTTTCATATCTTCAGATATAAAATATCAGAAGTCTTATTTTTACAGTCGGCACCCCTTATAGAGCAATGTCTAACACCCTTTGTGAGAATCTTCGATTCAAAAGTCAACTCCGTCATAAGAAACGATAGAGTTGACAATTACTTGAATGCAGCCTAGATTTATCAATACATGCTCTGGCATGAAGTTCAATGTGTGTCGTTTAAATGCCACCCGTCTAGACAGGGTTTTTACTCTGCAAATGCAGCAGGTGTCTGAATTCCTATAAGAACAGGGAAAAAGGGAAAATCCTAAGCCCCTCCATCAGTAGGCCCGTAAGTATGAACAGCGTAGTAATGTAGAAAAGCGTGTCGCTGGATTCAAAGACAAATCACCATGGCTTGGTTTGTAATTAGGTACATAGAACGTACAACTTATACTGTACAAAATGTAGCTACTATTTCCAGACTGAACTGAACACAATAGGTGTTTCGTCGTAGGTATTGTAAACAAACTGACACTTGATCTATTTAACAATATGATGCGGTTCATTGTCCTAAAGAGCAACGAATATGAGCTAGATTATATTCACATAACTGAGGCTAACAACATGAATAAAATATTAAACGTTTACATCAATAATAAAGTAACGTGCGATAAATGTGTCTTCACTTTCGCTGTGGATTTTTGAATAAACCTTTCACCGATATCGAGTTAATAACAAAAGTGAAGGTGCTGCATTTGACAGTAAAGATTGAGAGAACTCAATATAGGTACATGACAAATAAATTATTATTTTCTACGATTCAATTCAGTTCCTACTTTCAGTTCTGTTGATAATATGGGTTTATTAACCACGACCGTTCGGTAGTGAACAGACATAACGTGAAAAATGTTTTGACATCGAAGAAAGATCGCTCGCAAAGATTAATTACTTGCAACCATTTGATCAAGGCTTTATCTCGTCTAGACGCATTGAGAAGCTAACAAACAATTTCTGAAGCAATCTACGCTCCAGTAGATACAACATAGCTTAAGCAAATTAATATTCAACAAAAGCATCAGCATCGATATATTGTTTACAATATATATATATGTATAGAGATCATGAAACACTGTGATTTAGAGTCAGCTCATTTGGATGCGATGTGAGCGAGTCAGTAATGGTTAGCGATTAAGTCTCACGCCGTATAAATAGCGGGGACACAAATAACTGACTATTGCGGCAAATGTGAAGAAAATAGCGTCAACACGTGCTTAAAATACGCAACAACAAGTAGAGGATATAATAAAGCATAACCCAGAGATACATGCAAACGTATGTATGCATTTAATACAACAATGGTGACTCAAATCTGGCAAAAGTGACTCAGTGTTTATTTGCAGTGACAATGTTAAAGGCTAGGGTCATTTGCTACGTTAATTAGTGGCTCATAGTAGGGCATGACATGTCTATAGATAATTATAAGGATAAAAAAGTAGTTTGGCAGGTTTTAGTATTACCATCATTGTATAAGTAGCTCTAACGCTCTGGGTACATCCGTTATTAATATACAATTCTTACGTCATTATTTAAACCACGAAAAAAACTTTCTATAATTTAGTCGAACAGTGATATAAACGATCAAAAACCAAACACTACGACAAAGTCACGGTTCCATAACAGGCGTATAAAATACGATTTTCCGAATAACTGCTGTTGTAATCGTTAACGCAATTTAAATCCGAGAAAACTGATATAAATACCTACTATATGAGATATTATAAAATTGACAAAATGACGTCTCAGAGCTGCCAATAGATGGTGATTGGAACACAATGTAACATTGAATACGATCAATGAATAGTTTTATTTGATAGGTTAAAAAAGGGCCCACATGCACTGGTGCCCTCAATTGAAAGGTTAAAGACAACAATTGATATTTGCCCGCGAGATAACTGATTACTTATTTAAACTGATATTACTTACTTAGTTTTTAATGACAGACAGACTGTCAACCAAGGAGCTAATCTGTTAGTAGTACGTACCTAAGCTGTCTCTCGCTATAATACAACTACCTGAACCTTACTTCTATAATCATGATGGTTACTAAAAACATGACCTTTGTGACGTTCGACGTAACTGCGCTATCATCGCTTCAAGCCAGTTTTTTAAAGAACAAAATTAAAAATCAGTCAATCATTATGCCGTGTGCGTTCACAGTTTAAACACACATATGTAACTAATTATTCCCGCAGAGAAAGCACGTGGTGTAGCAAATTAAGATCGTCTTACAAAAATAATATCTATTTATAGTAAGCAAAAATAATTATGTAATGGAAAATGTTTGTTATTTGTGTGTCGTTACATGAAATATCAAATTTCATTTTCAATCAACGTTTAATGAACATAAAGTCATATTTGAAAATGTTAAACACGAACAAAAATATTCTTCTTGGAACACACAAATAAATGTATGGCTATACCATGGTGTCACAGTCAACCGTAGAGCCCAATATGAGGGTGGACTAGCACGTGACCCACATATTAAAACACCCTTTGATCTCACAGCAGATATAATGTAGCTATTTTAAATTACAGGCTTGTCGTGTGTGCGTGGCAAAATCCATGAAATTGTCTTTAGAAACTATTGTTGTAAAATGTATGTAATGCAATATTTTAATAGGTAGATAAACACTTATGTAGGTTATGTACCTAACATTCTAAAGTTGGTCAAGAATTACAGTACAAAATAAATATTAAGTATAAAGAACTTCAAGTAATTCGACACATATCCAATCACTTCTTAACACTTCAAGCAATTTCAATTGTATCCTTTATGCAATCATCTTCCATGACACCTATTGAGAGTGAACTATAAATCTACATCAAGCGAAACGTTGCACGGCCAATCATATAATTCAGACTGCAAACCTTTATTCGCAATTTAAACATAAATTGCCTATGGGTGGGGCGTTCATTGACAAAACGTATTAGAGGTTATCATTTAATTGTAAATAGTTGCATTCATCAAACGAATGGTCAGATGAAAACAAACTTAGGCATTTTCATATCAACACTACGACACCTACAACCTGCTTGCATGACATTAAGCCACAATGCGTCAGCAAGTACAAGTTATTCTGTGGTCCAAGCAAGGCCAATCGTTAATGCAGGAAATTTGTTTAATGATTAGATAAACACATTTGCCTCCAAACCCAATGCAACACAACTCGCAAAATATATTTACACAGAGACAAAGGTATGTATATATCCGGTAATGTAGGAAGGCTCCTCAATGTAAAATTTGCGGCACGTAAAGAAAGTAAGTCTGCGAATCCTTAGACTTTCCCCTATTAATTCACTTTCTCAGTGTCGATTGAATGAATACACTATTCTACACAGATTTTATCCATGGGTTGTTTATCGTACTATGTTTGCAGTAGTATAATCTAATAACTTTGTTGTTATATATATGTTTAATAGTAAATAATAACATTAGGCGATATCCCCTTAGTGGAAGCTACAAAACAATGATTCTACAGATAAGCTGTGACGCAAGAAGCTAAGTTTGAAAAGCAAATACCTTTCAGGTTTTAGAAACATGATTGATTACAGTTCTATAATCGACTCAAAATACCATATAATTTAGGTATACATATGTTTACGTTACGTTTTAACGTTACCAAAGCTACTCAAGAATTTACTTAATTAAGAAGAACTAAACATAGAACAGCTTCTGAGCGCTATCATTAAATACCCGATAAAAACGCGCGCGATAATAAATCTATTTGAAACAGTAAACTTAGGAGAAGAGCACGAACAACATAAATTTATGTCGAAAGATAAATATTTGTTTCACAGATATTCTTATAGTCTTATATTTGAAATAAGTAATTTTAAAATCATGTCCATAATTATAATCATGTCTAAAGATAGATTATATTACAGGTCGTTACACAGCCCTTAACGACGGTTCATCGGCTAATGGGTCGGTTAACGCATGCCAAGCTATAAATATTATAGCCTACTTTACAAGGGCCGGGCATTTTCCGATAATTATGAATTATGCAACAGGTATGTATGTACCTAATTATAGAGGCAAAATGAAAAAGAATTGAATAACAATGGATTACGTGTTAGGTGACTGTAAGCTGCTGTAATGGAATTATTAATTTGTTGCAAAAGTAATAACTATATTTCGACACTATTCATAGCTCGTATAAACCTACAAAGAACATTCACTACATTTAAAAAATACCATTATCAAAAGAGCTTATTTATTGTTTTCAAATGAGGTAAAGTGAGTTTCACTGCATACACTAAATTGTTTTGCCTTCAAACGAAATGCGACCAATATTTGGCAATCTTCCCAACCGCACCAGCATAATAATACTATGTACCTACTGTCAATATATACATACTGGCCTGACGACCTTCACAACTAGATGGAGAACGGTTTTATCGCTAAGTTCAGTTAATGTCACATACTGATGCAATTTTTTTTCAATTCATACAGAGTAAAAAATTGGATACTCTATACAAAATAGTCAGTAGTCATATCAGAGCTATAAACCAAACTGAATAGTGGATGATGACAACATAGGTCGAACAAATATTTAAAAGTTCAATTGAGTAGTTTGTGGCCCGAATACGTCTTACTAATAAACCCTAAAAATATGTCCTCTATTAAAATTTCAGAGATAATAGTCGTTCAAGGTTTGTTTTATTTTTTTTTCCTTTTCCGTAAGATTCATAAAATTTATTAGAACGCTGGCAGTCATTATATTAAAATATACATACACAAACAATTTACTTATGTACCTATTCATTGGCCAGGCCGGTGTATATTTTCAGTGCTTTCTACTGGCCCAGTGATATTTGCCATTGCGGCAGCATTTTGTTTGCCAACTCAACTCTTTTTGCATTTATTTTGACCAATTTTAGGATGTATGTATGCCATTTGATATTTATATATTATTTATATCTAAACATATATATTAAACGTATTATAACAGTTCAAGATTTAGACAATGTTGAAATACATAATTCATATTAGTTATTTAAACTATGTCCTCTGTTCCAAGATCAAACCGTATTTGTTTAATAGGTGTGGGATAAAGGATGGATGGCACGGTACCTTTCTCTGCTTCCACTGGTAGTCGTGGAACTCGTGGGTGACCCTTGCCTTTTGGTGAAGTCTTCGATGCTCCTGGTCGCTGGTTAGGGTTCCTCCTCTCACAAGTAGGGTTTTGCGGGGTGACAAACACTAGGTACACTACACTGGCGTGGCGATCCGGGCCCGGATGATGTTATTGGTGTGTTGCGGAGCGGTGCGTGCGGTAGGTACGGCAGAGGAAATCGAACTGGGGCGGGTTGTTTAAGGGATGCGTATGCGTTGACGATCGATTTGCAAGTGAGAGTGTATGAGAGAATGAATGTTTGAGCGAGTGAACGAATTGTATTGTGCGTGTGGTAATATATTTAATATAATAATAATTTGTCTGTGGAACGGCGCGAACAACTCCCCCGGCCTAGAGGTTTTCCTCTAAATATTTTGAAAAGTGAGAATGCGAGTGAAATTTATTATTATTAATTTTTATTTTTTTATTCTGAGTTTAAAATGATATGCGATCTAAAAACTAAACTAGATACTCTTAATGTCTATTTATTATTGAGATGGTAACGGACAAATCCGAACTACCTTATATATTTAATGTGAGCTGTGGACTGTATTATGGAGTAAATTTCGTTTAATTTGCGTTTTGCGCCAATGAAGTTAGTACCTCCGTCACTATAAATCATGGAAACAGGACCTCTACGAGAGATAAAACGCTTAAAAGCATGTAGAAATAAATCTGAGCTTAGGTCTGTCACTAACTCCAAGTGCAATGCTTTAGTTGTAAGACAAACAAATAGGCAAATGTACGCCTTTTGACTTTTTATTCCGCGTTTGCGTAAATGCGTAATGAAGAATGGTCCAGCGTAATCAACAGCTGTGTTAACGAATGGTTTGACCTTTGTCACCCTAAACGCAGGGAGATCACCCATAGGAGGAAAAGTATTATTTGGAGAGAGTCTAAAACATCTATTGCATTTATGTACTCGCTGACGAACTAAATTTCTGGCAGCTAAAATCCAGAATTTTTGCCTAATTAATGATAACAAGAGTGAAGGACCTGTATGAAGGTTGGAGATGTGATAATAATCTACAATAAGTTGAGTGACGCGTTCTTTAGGTGGGAGTAAAATAGGGTGCTTTTGACCATAGTCAAGTTGAGAATTAGTTAACCTTCCTCCTACTCTGAGAATATTATTTGAGTCTATAAATGGGTTGAGTTTAATAATATTTTTATTATTGCACAGTTTATTATTTTTTAAAGCAATAATATCCTTTTTAAAATGACTGTCTTGAACGTAGCGTATGAGATACATTTCAGCTATTTCTATGTCTGAAATAGTAATATTATCACGAGAAGTTATGCGTTTGGAAAATCTTAATATATAAACAATAATTCTAAGTAATTTTGTATAATTAGAGACACGGTCAATTATTTCTGCAAAAGGGTGAGAGGGAACAGCGGTGTCTACTTGACTTATCAATGTGACAGTTTTCATTTCCATTAATTCTGAAGTATATTTAGAGCTAATTTCAAATGGTTTAATAGGCCATTGAGAAACAGGGTGAGCTAGCCATGGAATGCCAGAAAACCAAAGCGGGAGATTTAATAAAGTTTTAGGCGTAACAGGGCGAGAAACAATATCAGCGGGGTTCTCACGTCCGTTGATATGAAACCAATGAGAAGCGGCTACTTTAGAGTTGATTTCGGAAATCCGATTTGCGATAAAAGTATGAAATTTATATGCGGGTGAGTGTATCCAAGTGAGTGTTACCGTCGAGTCAGAAAAAGCGTAAATGTTATTAATATTACAACGCTTGGATAACGTTTCCTTTACAGATGAGATGAGATTAGCTAATAGAAGCGCGGCACAAAGCTCGAGGCGAGCTAAAGACATTTTATGTAAGGATGCTACGCGGGACTTTGCGGTGAGTAAAGATACGGATCCCTGGGAATTGTCATCGGGACTGACGCGGATATACACGGCGGCGCCGTAACAGCGCTCGCTCGCGTCGGCGAAACCAATGAGTGTAATGTTAGTACCTAATTTGATACCTACATGGCGGGGAATTTGAATATGTTCAAGGTAAGAGAGTTCTTCATGAAATTGATCCCATTTTGCTTGAATAGTGTAAGGTACTGGACTATCCCAATCGAGTTCATGTTTCCAACATTCTTGTACGAGTAATTTCATGAATGCAGTAACGGGACTAATTAAACCTAATGGATCGAAGAGACGTGCAGTAACGGAAAGTATTGTACGTTTTGTACAAACTTGAGAGTTTATATTAATTTTAAATTGAAATGAGTCGTCTATGGGGTTCCACTGCATACCTATAATCTTAGTGGTTGTATTAGCATCAGCGTCGAAATCAATATTTTGCGGATTTTTAAGAGCAGAGGGTATTTTTTTCATAAGATCGGGATTATTAGAAACCCATTTTACGAGGTTGAAACCACCAGACTTCAACATAGCTACCATTTCGCGATGGGTTTGCTCGGCAGCATTGACATCGTCAAGAGAACATACATAGTCATCCATATACATATGATTTTTAGCCTCATAAGCTGCTAGAGGATATTTATTACAATTATCAGCTGCGAGTTGGCGGACTACTCTCATAGCGAGATAGGGAGAACTTGAGATACCAAATGAAACTCTATTGAACTCATAAGTACATATGTCAGAGTTGGGATCAAATCTGAAAAGAATGCGTTGAAAAGGTTGGTGTTTAGCGTCGAGTTGTACTTGAAAGTACATCTTTTCGATGTCAGCTGTAATTGCTATCGAGAACATGCGTAAATTTATGAGTAAATCAAAAATGTTACTTTGTAAATTGGGACCTACGTACAAAATATCGTTAAGCGATTTGCCTGATGTGGTTTTGCAACCAGCGTCTAGTACTACGCGGGTCTTGGAAGACTGTTTATCAGGTCGATAAACAGCATGATGCGGAATATAATAATGCGGAATGTTCTGAGCGGGGTCATCGACCTTTGACAAATAGCCTTGATCTATGTATTCTTGGATTGTTGCGTTATAATTTTTGCGAATTTCCGGGTTTGCATCTAATTTCTTTTCTAAGTGAATGAGTCTACGTTTTGCGGCTATGAGTGAGTTCCCTAATTCGGCGTGAGACGATTTAAAAGGAAGCTGTACGGTATATCTGCCCGTATCATCGCGTGAGTATGTAGCGTTGAATATTTGTTCACAGGCCTCATCATCTGGGCTCATGTGAGACTTGTTAGGGACACTTTCTAGCTCCCAGAAGCGTTGCGTGAGTATTTCTAGTGCGGGTGGTTCATTAGAACAGAAAAATGTTTTATTATTAATTTTAGTGTTTTTATTTTCAGAACGAATAGAGGAACAGCGGGTATCACAATCGGCCCTGCCGACGGCGATGTAACCAAGTGTCGTTTCAATAGCGACAACGGTGGAGTCGGGTGACATTATTTTATCACTACCGATGAGAAGCGGGAATAATTCGTTGCCTAGAAGGCAATCGATATCAGCTGGCGAATGGAATTCATCGTCAGCCATTGGTATGTTCTGTAAATGAGCGATCTTAGACGTATCAATAGGCACGTTGGGTAAGCGGTCGGTGATGCTATCTATCACTCGAGCGTTAATAGTATATGAACAGCGTACATCGTAGCGCGAAAATATTTTAAATGTAGTAAAACCAAGTGATGAACTTTCAGTTTGACCTATACCTGTAATGGTTGTGATGGCGGGAATTATTTTTAAATTTAAACGATCACAACAAGATTTAGTAATAAAATTACTCATTGAACCTGTATCAATAAATAAGCGTACATTTGAGGGTTGATTATTTTTAAATACGTATACAGAAGCGGTCGGTAACAATACTGTAGTATTATTATACGCGTGCATATCAGCAGTAACTGAAAGCGCTTTTGAATGATTGCGCGCAAACGAGTGAGCGCACGGTTGCTCATTGTGAACGGTGTGCTCGTGATACACCGGCTGAGCGGCGTTAGAGGAGTACGCGTGAAGCGCGTGCGCGTGTTGTTCTCGCTCGCACGACGCGGCGGCGGGGGGCGCAAGCGGCGGCGCGGGCGCGGTAGCTGTCCGCGGCGGCGGCGGCTGCGATGCACCGAACGGTCGAGAGTTACCCTGTGCGTTCAGTGCATGTGGTACTACGGCAGGTTCAATTTTACGAAAGTTATCTAAATGTAATAATGTATGATGTTTGCGTTGGCATATGGAACACGTATTTAAAGATTTACAAAATTGAATATTATGAAATCCGAGGCAATTGCGGCAGAAATTATTTTTATTTACGAGATCTAATCGAAATTTAGGGTTTTGTTCTAAAAATAGCGAGCATTTATAAAGAGGGTGTGCGTAATGTGCGTTGCAAATCTTACATGAGCGATATTGTATCTCCTGCGTTTGACCTTGACTTGAACTTGTATTAGCGACATAAACTTGCGTAGGTTTTGATTTTGAAACTAAATTATTAACATGACGAGGGGTATAATGAGGTTTAGTATTTGAACTACGAAGCGTATCTATTTTATTCTGTTCTTTTAAAAATTTTGTTAATTGTTCAAATGTAGGTATGTCAACGTGTCTATGTAATTGCTCGAACGTTTTTACCGTTTCTTTGTCGAGTTTACTAAGGGCGATATGAGTAATAATAAAATCAGACAGGTTGTCAACACTCAGACGGCGTAAAGCGGCTTCGGCAGCGCAAAACTGATCGATAAAGCAGTCTATAGACTGATGCGGTTTAAAATGTATCATTTGTTCTATATACATAGAAGCTTGTACCCTAGTATCTTGATATTTTTCTAAGAGAGAGTTCCAAATAATTACATAGTTATCAGCTGTAGCCATCGACGTATAGCGATAGACAAGAACGTTCATGTAAAACATTTGTTTAAAAACTGGTAAGAGTTAGAACTAAAGTTCGCTGCAGCGCTGTATAAAGCTGTGTCAACTAACCAAACTATTTTAAAAGATACAGCGCTAGATTGCTTAGAGTATAGTTTTCTCGCGACCAAAACGTCGTAAGCGCCGCAAATTTCATGGCGCTTACGCGTTTCGTTCAGTTAACTACACTAAGATGTCGTCCCTATAGAGTTCACACCGCAGATGTGACACATCTTTTTTACCTTCTAAACTTCATTAGAATAAAACTCGATTTCAAAATGTATTATATTATTATTAGGGGGGCCTAGTGCGGATTGGCGGACTTCACATGGCTTAAATGAGTACTCAGAGGTACGGGCCAGGGCTTGAATTAACATAAAACAATTATTCAAAATATCAAACTATCACTACTAATTAAAAACATTAACAATTAATCAAATTAAAACCTTTCTAAAAAAACATATCAAGTCTGTGTTCAGTTACATATTTTTACCTACAACCAGTTTTAAGGGAACATCTGCACGTTTTAGTATATGATTGTAGAATGGCGTGGTATTTAAATAGATAAATTGTTTTTCTACTCTGGAATTACGGAATTATCACCTATTAATTCACTTAAACAGGTAGTAATTTTACTTAGTTGACTACTGACTAGTTATTTTCGTCCAGGGTCTACTTTGATTCGGATTATCGTTGTTATTAACGCTGCTCCGTGCGCACCCGCACTGAATGAATGTCGAAGCCACACTAAAGTCGGGTGTGGGGCCTGCAGTTCAGTTGAGTTGATAAAAGCGAGTGTTCGGAACGCCCTATCTAGTACGTAGTACATATATATCGATGGCTGTAGCTATTACCCCAGAACAAACAGTTAAAGCTTTGCCTGACAAACAACCAACCAAAAATTGAACTTTTTCAGCATCAGAAAGTTTCGAATTCTCGTGAATTAGACCTTTAAAGTTTTCATAAAAGAGTGGCCATTTATTTGGTGAACCATCAAACGACACTAGTTTAAGCGAAGGCAATTTACGATTTAATAAATCAGAACTGTGTTGTTTGAGTGTTTGTGTTTCTGCGTATTTTATATCACCGTACATTTCGTCAAGCGATATTAATTCGGAGTAGTTCGGTTTTGCCGATGGTTTAATTTCTAACTGAGTTATGTTCCAAGAATCAAGAGTTTCTATGAAATTAGATCGTATTTGATCCAATGCGCTAATGCGAGATAAAAATTGCGTTCTCACTATAGGATCGGAAACCTTTAGGCTAAGATCGTACATTTTCTGAACGATTTGAAACAGACATTGTTTTTTAGATTCTAACATTGATAATTTTGATTCTAGACCCTGCTTTGAATCATCATCATCAATTTCTTGTATTTTCTTTCTGTGAGTAGCCATTGTAAACAAGAATAACAAGAAAAATCGAAATAAAATTTATTATTTTTAAAGAGGGTGATTTGATAAACTTTCCGAGTGTGGATAGGCAACCGAACCAAACGCGATGCGTTGGTATGCGAACGGATTGAACGAGCGAGTTAAATGAAGGAACGTAGGTATACCTATTCACAATCAGAAACGATAAATCACAATATGAGATAGGGTAAGTTCGCCTGTTCGCGTCCATCGCCCAATTCGCGTCCATTTTACGGATCACCCTTTGAAAACTCTCGAAATTAAGTATACTAACACACCAATAAGTCGAAAAGACATTACCGCCTATACCTCAATGTATTAGAGGCACGCTTACATAGACAAAAGATCCGTGCGCCCAACCATCTTGGGTAGAAAAAATAGTTTGTGAGGGCTGTTTAGCGAGAGAGTGTGGATGCGCGGAATTATGAAAAAAAAATAGTGGGCAGCGGTGCGTTTGAAGGTAAGTCTTTTATTGAATTATGCGTATTTTGGATACATAGCTGTTTCTAAACGTTGATAATGATTAAAGGAATTACATTAATTATGAATTTGCTTATTTTTTTAATAGTTAATAGTTAAAATAAGGTGGACGCGAATAACTACACCAAATTTATAATACTTCCACTTTGCGTCCGCAATGGACGCAAACTATACCTACAGAGAATAATAGCAAATGCAAATCGCGTCCATTTTTTTAAATTAATTCCCTAGAATTTATTGCTTTGTATTTTTTAATACGAAATGTATAGTAGGTAGGTACACCTATTCTACTTTGAATAAAATGAATAATTTCTTCAATTCTTATTTTTTTTCTATTTAAGATGAGTTTTTCGGAGAAAATAAAGAAGACGGAAACACAGAAGAAGATTTAAGGAAAACATTGAATGACATTCGAGAGAAAAAGAAATCGTAGAGAATGAATAGAAAAAAACTTAAACACTCTCAAAGGGTTCCAAACGAAAAAAGACAGAAAGAAAACCATTAATTAAAATTCTAGGGCTATAATAATTGTACCTTATCTCATAATTATTAATATTTAACATACCTATCTTTTAGTAGCATGATTAAACTCAACTACTGTATTGTTTTAAAATAATAAATTGGCTTTTTTATTTTCTTTATAGTGATTTAATTATAATTGATTTAGTTGATATATTGATTTTTAAATAACTATATTTCTTTAATAAATAAATTATTAAAATCCAATCTCTTCTACATCATCATAAAAATAGGTATTATACCTTAATTCCCTTTGTAAGATGGTGGACGCCAAGTGGTCCAGCGGGTGGACGCTAATTGGATTTTTTGGACGCAAACTGGGTAAATCGCCTAATTCTGATGTTTGTATTTTTTTAAAATAAATCACTAAATTTTTCGAACAGAACTATAAGTTATCATAAAATAGACCATTATTATGAACACATTACATAAACTCTTCAATGAAATTACTGCCGGAACATTTTTATTTTCTCCTTCAAACTTGCCAACTGCACTAAGTGGACGCGAACAGGCGAAATTACCCTATTTAAAATTTATATTTTAAGAGTTAACTATATTTTACTATGAGTTGTGTATATATGCGTGTTTGAAAGCGAGAGAGAATACCTATAAATTTACGAAATTATAAAATTTACGTAATTATTTTTTTTTAAAATGTGTGATCGAGAAATTCATTTGCGAATTGAAATATTATTAAAATATGCAAGGATTATGCTTAATAATCATAGATTTAGCGAGTTTCGTTCGAAACTAAAGCGTATTAAAAAGATGTAATAAGATTTTTGTTTTGAGTACGTGACCAATGATGTGCGAAAAATGGCTACCGGTCGGGTCGTGTAGTGTATGAGTAGGTAATTGAATAGCGTGTTTTATAGAAAATGCGGGAGCGGAGTGGAGAAATGAGAAATGGATGGATCCGGGGAGTGGGACCAGAACTTGTGGGATAAAGGATGGATGGCACGGTACCTTTCTCTGCTTCCACTGGTAGTCGTGGAACTCGTGGGTGACCCTTGCCTTTTGGTGAAGTCTTCGATGCTCCTGGTCGCTGGTTAGGGTTCCTCCTCTCACAAGTAGGGTTTTGCGGGGTGACAAACACTAGGTACACTACACTGGCGTGGCGATCCGGGCCCGGATGATGTTATTGGTGTGTTGCGGAGCGGTGCGTGCGGTAGGTACGGCAGAGGAAATCGAACTGGGGCGGGTTGTTTAAGGGATGCGTATGCGTTGACGATCGATTTGCAAGTGAGAGTGTATGAGAGAATGAATGTTTGAGCGAGTGAACGAATTGTATTGTGCGTGTGGTAATATATTTAATATAATAATAATTTGTCTGTGGAACGGCGCGAACAATAGGAATATTGTCATTATGAATTTTATCAAGTAACTATTAGATACACATAATACCTACCTTGTCAGAACTATTAATACTATAAGGGAAAACAAACAAATTAAATAGGCACAGCTTTTAAGTTTTTACATGACTGAGTTGAACTCCATGGGTCTATTGATTATAATATTAGTATAGATTAGGATGTATTTAATATAATAGTATATATTTTAATTGCCAAGTTTAATGTCCTTTGTTATAAGCTTACGTACATATCCATATTAAAAACACAATAATGATTCATCGTATAGCTTCGACGTAAGCACAATAAATAATATGTGTAATGAACCATTTCTAGGAAAATTCTATATATTACCAAGTACTTGATAACATGTTCTAAGCTTAGCCGCTTTGTTAATATTATACAAAGACACGGTACATTTGCATTTATTGCTCTAATAAACACAGACATTGGTAATTTTTCTACAGTTACTTTAATTGCGCAACTTACTTGTGCTATTCCATGTAATATGCAATTTATCACGATGATTTGAATCATCACACTATTTCCAAAATTTCTTAAAGGAAACACTACTTAGTTAAAAAAAAAAACTATTGAGATAAACCTTTTATAAAGAGTACATACAAAACTGTAGCGGTAAGTATAAATATTACGACGATTTTTCTTTATAATAAAACTGCTTAACTGGAAATATTGCGAGGTCAAACACGCTATTCGATTTCTGAAATGTATGAAAGTCCGATCACATTACCGTCTGAATCTGAAGGTTACGAAAAATTGAGGTAACTAGAGAAATATCATTACTTATTTGGCATAAGTGTAACATTACAGACATATTAAGCTTTATTCTATCAAATATATATATCATTTTAGTAACATATCACATTCGTATTAAATGTCTCGAAATATCTTAGAAAGGAATAACTACAAAAAATTTAGGTAGCCCCATAAGGTATTTAATCTTCTGAAAATAATACGTGAAACCATATTTTGTATATTCCATATTTATCCTATTTTCAGGTTGATATCATCTACAGACGAATCACATACATACTATTTTCTGTATTGAAGTAAATGAGTAAGTATTGCTTGGTTTTAATTCTATTTCATTTCGGTTAATTCCTGTATGTCCATGCGACCAGTCTTGCAATCACCAAGTCAGTGGTATTATTTGTTTATCTACGTTAATTAATAACGATGACGTTATACACTTTATCTATATATAGCGAATGGCATAATACTTACGGGTAGCCAAGTGTCTTTGCGTCAATATTGATCAAGACCATAAAGGAAAGTTTCAGATAAAGTAAACAATAAGGAAGTTCTTATAGCACACAACCCTTAATATAATTAATTAGAAACAGTGCTGAAGACAACACTTAAGCCAACAGTGAAACTTAATCCAAAACTTTACCTCCTAGCAGACAACCGTAACAAGATTCTGTCCCACAATAACTTTAGCAATCTCTTCTGGAACTATGCCACAGTTTACCTTCAGCACAACTTTGAACAAAACTAAAATAAAAGCTACAAAACAATGTATATAATGAAATATGTCATTTCATTGTTAGCAAATATATTACTAGCTTCCGTTCCACGGTTTCATGCGTAGTTCCCGTTCATGCAGGAATACAAGGATAAAATATAGCCTATGTTACTCCCTAATAATGTCGCTTTCACGCATAAGGTAGTAGTTTACGCGTGAAAGCGTGAGAAACAAACAAGCTCATATTCGCATTTATAATATTTGTTAGGATTTACGAAATACGTGTAAAATCAAATTTTACACACCTGGATACACCTGGACGAGTATGACGATCTAGACAACAGAAAACGTTTTTAAGGCCTAGCACATTTTCTAAAGCATAAATATTTGTAGCATTACAATAAATTGCATAACTTTTTTGCCATGAAACAAATGAACTGAAGGAAGCTTCCTTGAATTGACAATAGTGTAAGATATTGATATACAATCAGAATTAAATTATCTTATTCATGCAAACATGGACTAGAGTTATTTTAGCACATGATGCCGTAATCAGTGAAGAATTTCCTTATAAGCGACATCATCATGCGAATAGGACAATAACTTGACCTTCAAATGTAACTGCATGAATAACGTGTCACGTCTTCACATAAAGGGGAATTGTTACTTTATATCACAACTTGAATCAATGCAATGACGTAAATAAGTCTTCTACCGAGTCTTTTGCTTTTCCCATTCACTAGTAAATAAATGTATTAAACGTGAGATCGAGGGCAGCGAAGCGAATTACGAAGTCAAGTCTGCGTGTCTTCAACTTTGACTTTCCTGTATATTTCTCTGTGTCATGGAATTGGTTCCGTGGTGACAGCTTAGTTTTAATAACATACTTCCTTTGACTATTGTTGTTTCCTAATTCCTTAGTTCTTATAATAGTAGATTGCCTTCAACAGCTCTATTACTCGACAAACAAAAATATATACTACTAGTTACAATATAATATTTCCGAAACATTTTTTAATTTTCAACATTGTTCAGTGACCCGAACATAGTCTCATAAGTAAACACCTTTTGAGCACTATTTGGAAGTATATAAAGATGATAATAGCGTGATAAGTTTTTTACTGTTATTACATCTGGAGGTACTATTGTCCTTGTTTACAGTTACGTTCGAGTTAACAGCATGCGGGATTAAAGTATACTCCTTTATTACGTACATCTTTGTTTTTATGTTTTGTTTTGAAACAGACCGGCATGTTCCCTGCGTGTAAAAAAAAGTAAGTACAAAAATAATACCATGATTCAGTTTTAGATCTGGAGTGAACAGTATTTTGGGATAAAACCGTGTTTGGCTGGGTTTACAACTACTCTTAAACACGTAATCGTTTATAATATTTTTTCATACACTTTTAAAATAGTCTATGTCTACTTTTCAAAGTAATATAAGTGAGTCTCAAATTATATTTCCTCCTCCCACTAAAAACTTTTAATGAGCTATAAACTTTTGGAAGCCTAAAATTAACAACCCGAGAATTTTTAATTATTCTTCCTCAACAAGGGGGACTAAGCCTACACACAACACGTACGTATATCGGCATACCTGTTTCATTAGCATTAACACAAATATTTTTAGCTTACCGCGCACAAACAAGTCAAATAAACATTTATTTATTCTCACCTACTTTAACTTCTTGTTTACTAATTTATGTCGACGAAACTGGAAAACGTCAAGTTTTTTTACAACATTTATGGTATGTGAAAAGTTTACCGCGAATACGCAAACTGCATGCTTGTGGCAAAGTCAATACTGATGACTCACGAACAATTCGCTTTCGTCTAGCATTCGCTGTTTCTCAGAAGACGCATAACTTCGTCTGGTCTCCCGAAAGAGCCTAACAGGTACATTTTAATTATACATGGTTACAACGTAGCAATCGCATGATTTGAATTCCGATCACGGATGTTAAAATGGGTCTTTCTATTGACATCGGTTGAGAGATATCACGTAGCTATTTTCATTGATTCGACGTACCTATCAGGATGACTTACACGACCTCGACAGGCGACTGCCACCGCATTCTTGAGTCTTGACCCACGCACACACTCCCAGATATATTTAAGTAACAAGTGGAAAGTAACGTTACCTTCAGCGAAATTCCTTAGTGTCAAGTTCATTTCATTTGCAAGTACATAGTGATCAAGCAAATATTCTTACCGCATCGGAAACTAACGTGATTTGCGTATTAAAACACTTACCTGAAACAAAACAATTAAAGTTAGCATTTTGGCATAGCATGTTTTAACAAAAACAATGTTAAGAAAGTAACGAGATTATATAGAGCAAAGAATGGAAATGAATTTGAGCTTGTCTACTAGCTCAATATATTACTTTAGAATCTAATCTATACTTCAATGAACCATTACAAGAAACCGCATTAAAATTGTAACAGCCCCAAAAAAGAAACGTCTGTGTAAAAATATGTAAACGCAGTATTAAGCATATTAACGTTATTTTGTGGTTTTAAACTGTTGATAATAATAATAACAGCGTGGGGTTTCAAGGCTTTTGATTGCTCATACAAAAATCCCACTTTATCTGCAGTAAACGGATGTTGCACTCAACATCCAAATACCTAAACAATACTTTGCTTTTTATTGACTTCATTGGTAGGTAACATTATCCAAAAAGTTATTAATATTTTCCTTCCTGATGTTCTTAATATATTAAAAAAAAAAGCATACAAATGATTTCAATGATAAAATGCAACTGAATGACGCGACCCCAACTGAACCAGCTCGATGTACATAATATGAAAAAAAAAGAAACAACAGACAATGGGTTCATATTTCCGGCCTGCGGTCACGGGACGAGTGCTGAGCAGCTTTCAAAGATTTTAGCTGTGCACAGGCTCTAACAATTCGCGTGTAAATTAAGGCCGTTTGTAATTCTGGCAGTCCGCCAAAAAGGGAAGAAGAACCCAGAGACATTAGAGAGATTTAAAGCGCCACGCGAACCGTGCCACCACTCAACGTAGATTTGTCGATAGAATAGAACCACAGACAAAGTATACATAGACATACCTATCTACTGCCCTACTTTCAACCATTTATGATTTCTACGTCATTTGCCTTTAACTTACTACAGACTGTAATGTACTATAACTGAAATGAACAGACGCTGATTTATAATGCCATCATATTGTGCATCGACGACATCGACAAACATAGTTGCTTCAAAGATTTTCACTTTGCTTTTAGATTGCGCATAAAATTATGAACCTACATATATTAATATTTAACAATACATGTTTTTGACATCCAAATACTTTACAACAAAGGAAACAATAGTACAAATCCATTACAAAGTCGTATACAATAATTCTACCTACACTCTGGCCATGGAATAGGCAATCAATACCGATAACGAAACTTAAATGCCAAGTCAATTTAAACAAACAGAAACAAAATATGTACCGTGACATAAGAATGGATCGGGTTGAAGGCTTGACTCACATTGCTAAATAAATAAAAGAAGAAACAAATTCATTTTCATTTCAATTAAGCCCACAAGTATTACATCCTTCGAATAAAACAAACAAGTGCAATGTCCGTCACCATTATACTTCGATAACGAACGAGGGTCAAACTGGGATACGAGCAAAAAATATGTATATTTGCCGAGGGAACTAATGAGACAGTTAGTATGGGAGCGTTGTACACATGCAAAGCTGACGGCCGTCGCCCCCACAAATTTTATCGACGGTTTTGACATCGAGGCTTGGAGCGAGTGATGATGAGATTTGAAACGCTAATCAAATGTAAACCTAGCCGAATACCGACGTCAATGAAGCATGCTCACGAATAATAATTTGTATCAAAATTGTCGACGATTGGAATGTAAAATAGACAGTCATAGAAAAAAATATATAAAATTGTCAATGTCTACATACATTCTCACGGAGACTGTGAGAAACATAACAAATAGCATTTACGTAAGGATAATTTACCATTTGACCTGAGCAACATGCAATTACTCAGTACCAAGACTAATATTATAGAACATGCAACTCTACGAGCGAATTCACATGGTTAGTTTGAGCAACTTTCGTTTACATAGAATCGAATTAAATATCAAAAGAATTAAATTAGGTAATAAAAATAAATAAGTATCAAATGGTCACGAAGAAAAAAGTGTCCTCTTTCGTTTTAGGGGAAAAAGTGGGGTTCTTGAGTGCAAGAGGCATCACTGCTGATCCCCTACTCGTTTCACTTTAGAGTTGATGATGTACTATATCCATTACCAGATAGTGGAAGCATTTTTTTAATTTAATTTATACATGCCCTATAATAGGAATCTGAACAAACATGGTACAGCAGTTAAGAGAAAATCCAATTTATTAAACCCCGCACTTAAAGTAAATAATAAGTACGAAGTCTGCAGAGATAACTTTGTTTCGGTTATTTTGATGTTTGATTTCTTTCAAGTGGTCTGATAAAGAAACCATATGGCGAGGCACATGTTAACCAAAGATCGTTTATGACCATGACCATGATCCTAGCACTCCGCCAGTTTTATTTAGATGCAGTCTTTTGTATTTCAAGATTAACTAGTATATAAATATATCGTGAAACACGAGTCATTATGCGATCGATAGAGTACAAGTTGGATCCACACGAACGGCTAACGGCACGATATGGTTTCGAATCGAAGCATTTAATTTTTTAGTATAAGAAGTGCAGTGCAACCAGTAAAATTATAAAAAAGCACATTTGTATATTTTTCGATTGTGAAATTAAGATAAGTAGGGACCTAATATGAAACACGAATTCAGAACGGCATGGGCGGTTGTGCACCAGAATGACGAACCCATCGGGTCGTTTACCGAATCAAATGGGTCTTATGTTGGCTGCAGTTAAGACTTATATTCGTAGTGCTTCAGTCTAAAGGTACACGACCGCGGTTAATAAAGACTGGCTAACACAGTATCAGTATAAATAAAATCGTACCGATCACATCACATTGTCTACCCAGGTACTCTGAAAATGGTGGGATTCACATATTATTATTGTCAATGTGTGAATTCAGAAAAATCAATGCCTACCCAGTTTGAAAATGGTGGATTGCCAGTACGCGAAATTAGAAAAATACTGATGTCTGTAATATCGATGATAGAATTCAAAACCAAGGAAATACAAGGTCGAGGCAATAAATAGAACATTAACATGAAACATATACCAGAACCGGCACGACATATCTTGTCATTTAACAATGCAGAGATGAACCAGAGACACTCGAGTATTTACAATCACAACAGCACTGAAAAACCTTTACGCGGTTTTTAAAAATAGAGCCATAGTCTGTGTCTAAAAACGTCTGTAATGTTTTCTTAAATACAAGTATTGGTCGGGTAAAAAAGGACTACTACCTGCTCTATGCCTGAAGGCTCATGGACAAGAAATAAAGGTCGGTCAAGGACTGAACCCATGTTTTTACTGGGACAAGAGAAAAAAAATATGCAAAAAGAATGTGATATTTTATCGCCCCTTACAAATACTAACGGGTGGTTTGCTTCAAGTAAAATGAGGGCGTTTATGTCTTTAGCAGGGTTTCAACGAAGTCGTTAGTGAACCCCATGGGATTCCTACAAGCTGTTGCTCGACGCAGTGAAATTATGATATTTAGAGTGGCCTCACAAACATTACAGTCTCGGAACAGATCCGAAATGTCAAGGGGATAATGAAACATGAGTTAAGTCTCTCGAACATAGATATCTATTGCACGAGTCGATATGAGAATATATATAAATATACGTCATAAAAGAAAAATATATCATAATAAGATGCATGCAAGCTTAGCCTTAGTCAACAAGGGTAGAAAACAGCCAAACTACAGCGGGGCGTACCTACTGTTACAACTTTGAATCATTTAAACAAGCAAAATAATTGGTATCTAATAATATTCCGCAATCAATATACTTTTGTGCTAACTACGGTCTACTTAACATATATTTATATTTAATTAACTATCTGCAATAGGTATCAATTAATATCTAATTTATAAACTTTTGTAGAGGCGAAAGTGTTTACTGACCTGAAAATCAAATTATGAATCAAACTACAAATACTTGATATTGTTTTTTTACCAGTACCTCGATATCATTAATTTTATCTTGGCATTATAAAAAGTCTTGTCACGTAGTTCAGTACCAACTAAGCGAGCGTTTTCTTTCTTTGAGGAGAAATGCGAATAGATTCACTTAAGCCCATCCCGTGTTAGTTTACATGACCTGTTCCACCATAAATGAATGTTGCTTTGCGATCTTTAC